>OX421359.1:19809017-20409017 GCA_949126925.1 Cheilosia vernalis
AACACAACGAAAGTGATAAATTTTCATTTTATTGTGTTTACCATGTTGATAGTGGCATGCGAATTCTAGTCGAGTCTTCGTTCTCTTCGAAATACTCCAATCACAACCACCCCAGGCGACCAGGCGTATTGGAGTAGGAGACGGAGCGTGACGCGTGAGTGAGTAGTCAGTTTGAAGTTCTACATCGACGTCGATGTGTCAGAAATCAGAATTATGAATTAAGAATTCCGCGAATTTATTCTTTGGTTTCTACTTTCCGCTTTACTTTTCCTTTTTTGCGGAGCCTGTGAATCATAACTATTCATAATCGGTGGCCATTGATATTAATTAAGTGCATTCGTTGCTTTTGGACAAATCGGGTGTGTTCTGCGGAAAAATATATTTCCACCATCAATTTGCATGAGAGCACCCAACCCGGACTCGTCTATATTCGCATAGGTCGATCTATCGCACGGATGTGCTCTGGGCAGTGCTTTGTGCTCAGCGAGGGGAGGAATCGCTTTTGAATTGTGTGCCCCTTTTTTTTTGGATGTCAATAATTTTGTTTGTTTGCACTTTTGTTCCTCTTTCAACGGTTTTTTCGCTTTGAAAAATATTTAAAAACAAAATATTATTATATTTTTTAATTTATTGAATCGATTTGCGCGAGCGGATAAAGTGGACAATTAAAATTCTTTGAATTTAATATACATATACACAATTATTGTGTTTGAAGTTTTGTGAGTGAGAGACGCATCAGTGAATACTATACTATTGTCGAAGAGCTGCAGTGCAAATTGGATTTATTTTTGTTGTTTTCATTGTTTCTGGTAATACAAATAAATACGTACTTTGAATACTTCAACTGTTTATTCCAATAAACAATTTTTCAGAAACTGAATGGCATACAAATCGCGATTAATCATTTTAGATGTTGTTTTAGGAGTTATTTTTGAGAGTCTTACAACAACAACAACTGGTGGTAACCACTTAAAGGGGCATTTCGGTTGGTTGAAGTTGTTCTCTTTTATTATTAATCAGTAGATAAATTACAAAATTAATAATAAGATATCACTAGCTGCCCGGGTTTACATCTACTATCATATTTACAACATCTGCATTTTTGCACGGGACGGGACAGAGATCCGTTTGTCCACACTTAATGATAATAAAGGCGTAAGAATGTGATCACAAATCAGACGTCTAAAGTGTCATGGATGTTCTCCCCATAACTATATAATATATATATACACAGACTGGAAATAAACACATGTTTGGACGACAAACATTCCTGCAATCATTTGAAAACATTTATATTTCTCATTAAAAAAAAAATGGTGAGATTAATAATTAGTGTTCGGAAGCCAATTTGTTATATAGGAAATCGAAATTGCTTAATCCATCGCTATAAAATCAGGCTGAACTTTCCCATAATTCCTATCGCGTAAACAAGATGGCCGACCAAAATACGTGTCAAGTATTTCTGCGTGTTAGGTAATGCTGTCCATTTCCGTAAGACTTGGTCAGATTTGGTTTTGGACATCCGTTTAATCTTCGTGTCAGGACTTATGTTAGGAATGGATGATTTTTAAATGCAGTGTAATTGTTCTCTTTTAAAACTACTGTTTCCATAGAAACTTCTTCAAAGAACGTTGAACTTTGTTTTATTTTTTGCCAGACAAATAAAGTGTTTCTTAATTGCTTTGCAAAAGATATTTATATCGCTACTTAAACCACGTTTGCATCGCGGATATTATCACATGATTCTTGGGTTAGGTTTCTTAGAGTTCCAATTACCGGGGTACCTGGTATTTCTTTGTAATTGGAATTAGTTTCGTCTCATATTTTGTTTCTATTTAATGTTGTGACAAACGTGCAGTATCTTCTGAAGTTTTGTAGGTATCTTATAACCTTGGGGTGAAATTCACAAATTATATGTTCGCATATATTTGCAAACAAGATTCGCAACCGGTAGCACTGCAAAAACTAAAGTACATAATATTTATATGTAGTTAAAATAATTGCAATCCTTGAACTTGCGTTTTTGCCGGGTGTAGGACTGTAGGTAGATGAGTACTTTATCAAAGCTTTTTCAACTGAAATATATACATAAATCGACTCCTTGTTCATTTTAGTTTAATGCAACAATCCCAATACAATCAATCTCCAGTCGTCCGTTTCTTTTCTCCTCGCCTTTTTCCATTTTTTAAACCCAGCCGTAGTCCAGTTCGATACTCTTCTAGAGTCTAGAATTTCTACCTGTTGACGTCTATGGTGTTTACATATGGCGGTTGAAACTATTCACTTAATGGCCATAAGGTATTTAAGTAGAACTTAAATCGCTTTGAGTAGTATCAGCAAATGGCCCTTGGGCACGTTCACATTCAAGAAGCTAATTAAAAAAAAAGAAGACTGACTGTAAAAAAATAACTAAAAATATGTAGGTACGCAAGACAGATTGAAGACTATAACAAAAATAATTGTAGCTTCCTTACTATGCTTGATAGTAGCCACCGATGTTTAAATGTTTTCAGTTCATTTTTATCGTCAATCGGTTTCTTTTTTTTTTGTTTTTCAAATTTACTTTTATTTTAAGGTTCTTGTTTATTAAACTCTGGGGAAGAACATGTATCTAATGACACCACTCTCTTCAAAATCGTTGAAGCCGTTGGGCCTGCATTATGTCACAATGGAACTGACATACATACGCGCGAAAAGCAAAACCCCCCTTCTGCGACCACTCGGGTAATAAAATAAAAACTTTTCAATCGATTTTCAATGTTTTGATAACTGATTTTACTTTTAACTAATGTTTTTCAAACAGGTATAACACATGTGACAGGTTGAAATTAAGCTTTCAAATGATAACCTTATAAGAAACTCGTTTGATTTTATAAGCCCTATATTTAAAGCCTGACGTTTAGTGTGGCACACCTACGAAAAACTGCTTTGATAAACTGCTTCGCTGGATTGTATCTTTGTATACAGATTTGTACGGAAGATGAAATTTAGCTTAAGCAGGACACTTAACTTGAACAGGTAGTGTACAGATTTTTTCGTGTACACAGTAGAAATAAATCTTGCGGCATGCATGCTCAATTGTGAATACTGCAAGGAAACCGCGTGCTAAAAGTCCAGCTTGCCAAAAAAAATCAATTGTCCTTTCTTAAGTTTGTTTCCCTTGCATTCTATATTATTGGAAATGAAGCTGTTTACCTTTTTAGTATTGCTTCTGTAATCTATCATTTAATCTGTCTTTTCCTGAATCCATTTTAGGCTTATATGTTGCGATTTTTCCGTGGGGGGTCGTTTTTTTATAAGGCGTTCTCTCATGAATGTTCATAATTGGCGTCCAAAGTCAGATGTTTTTAACATATATACATCCAAAAAGTTGTACATTATATATATGGGGAAACGGAAACAGGTCCATATAGAATCCTTGTCCTAATCCTAGTGACATATGCAAGTCAGAAAAATTCTCTGCAACGTTTCTGTTCGCCTATCAAAGTAATTGGAAATCTCTCTCTCTCTAGACCAGTGGTTCCCAACCTACACATGCCCGCGTTATAACGTTACACATTTGCCATTTCCAAGAGTAGATACTTGCGGTAATTTTCCAGAAAAAATAAGCAAATATGAAGAAATAAAATACAATTCACCTCACTTTTACAATAAAAATACCCCCACCAGTTAGGAACCACTGCTCTAGACCAACATAACATGGATAAAAAAAAAACAAAAACAAAGTCGTTAGCATTTCTTACTGGTGAATTGTTTTAAAATCTCAATAAAAACTGTTAAAAATGTCTCATTTCCACTTATCTATTGCTTTGTAATTGTCCATGTGCCTAATGTCTGCTATAAACTGATGCACCTTCGACCTTTTCCTGTCATTACACAAAAAAATCACTTTTAACCATGCTAATGCATCCTATAGCGAGTAACCTTTTCTTTGTTATTTTTATCATTTTTTATAAATATAGACCAGTCACTCCGGAAGTTAATTTAATTTTCCACGTTTCCGTTTCGAAGTTTAATTGCTGTCAATTAGCTAAGAGAACAATCATGATAATGCTAAATATCCGGTGCTGATTGGGTGATCTATTAGCACGATACTGATGAGGTATATTCGACGACTGCAATGCCGCGGTGTCGTCTAGCCATTAAACGAACCTCATATCCGAGCTGAACTTTTTATAAAATACCTGTGTGATTTTGACACCAGTCGGCACAAACAATATTTGTGAATCACTGACGTTTTATAACCATTAAATTTGTCTACCTATCTGTGTTGTGAGTGCAATTAAATTAACTGACAAAGAACAAGGGGGTTTCTAGAAAATCTTTTTTTTTTTATATTTCAATACATTTTAAAAAGGGTGCAGTGATAAGGTCTGATTGATGTTGAAAAAACAAAGAACTCTCGACATTATAAGACTTTAGTCATACATAAATTCATCCTAAGAAGAGAACATACTGTCTTTCGGTCTAACCAATATCTGCTTTGGAAACCTAGACGTTGTGATTGTAAACCTCTTTGTTCTATTCAATTTATGACCAATTATGTACTTGTCCCTCGGCGCACGGTTACTTCAGCGTTGAGTCCTGGAATTGAAGAGTTCATCTATATCTATAACCGGCCTTGATTTTAAATTGCAAAACGTTTGTCTCAAAAACGAGGCTATCCTAGAATCGAATATCTTGTGCTATACTGATGAGGATATCCATCTATGAATGAAAAGAAAGATCAGTGCAAAGCTGTTGAATCAAGGCCGCGGTAGAATCATGCTTGACGCACATAATGCCTCATTGCTCTTCAGGGCTTTCCCTTCTTCTATGTGAATAAACCACAAACTAA
Source organism: Cheilosia vernalis (assembly GCA_949126925.1). Classification (NCBI taxonomy): domain Eukaryota; kingdom Metazoa; phylum Arthropoda; class Insecta; order Diptera; family Syrphidae; genus Cheilosia; species Cheilosia vernalis. Next base: position 19,813,855 of record OX421359.1, read on the forward strand.
TTTATTTACACTTTAAGTATGCATTTTTCTGTTAAAACTCCCTTTACCCTATGTTTCATCTATTTCTAAAACACGACCAGTCATTATTTTGCGATCGTAAAATACTTTCGCTCTTAAATCTCCTTAACCGCATCGCCATTAGTTCTGTACACACAGTTAGGGATGAAACGATACCTTCAAGGTATCGAGTACTTGTACTCGATACTAGTATCGCAAAAAAGTATCGAAACCTACTCGGTATCGGATGAAAAGTATCGATACCTACTTGGATCGAATTAAAATTCCAGATGAAAACAATCACTAATTTTTCATATTTTTTTTTTTCACAAAAATAAAATACATTTTGTGGAATATTTCCTAAAAACATAATTTTTTCGAGATGTTTTCCACTTAGTCGGTTTCTGGTTTGGCTGATTGTTATAAAAAATAATTTATTAATATTTATCTTGAAGCAACAAACGAAAAACGATTCAACTAAAGCTACCAAACTAACCACTGATAAAGATAATCGACAAAAGAGTTGAGACTTAAGAATTTATGACTCTACGTGGGAAGAGAAAGACTAAACGCATTCCCAGAGAGTTAATTTCATTTCGTAAAGGAATTCATAAAGACTGTAAGAGTATGAGTAAAGAGATATAAAATGCGTGGTGAATGTGTTTAAGCAATGCAAGAATTTTAATGTGTGTGCGGAAAATGTGTGATTTCCGTTTTGTGTGAAAAGGAATACAAAATTGCATGAACATTGAGTATGTGTGGGAATCTGTTTTGGGTGTTAAGTCAAAGTGCGATGCTTTCATTCGATGCAAGTACTTTTAAACGATACTTACTTGGTATCGCAACCAAAGGTATCGAGTACTAAAATACTTGGTATCGAAACAAAAGTATCGAGTATGTACTTGTATTTACTTGTATCGATTCATCCCTACGACACAGTCGGTCGGTCATTTTATTTATCTCTTGCCAAACTAATGGCCAGCTATTAGAATTCCAATTGACCCCCTTCTGCCACTGACTTATCAAAAGGCAAAACAAAAACCCATTCACAAAAAGCTCTTCTTATATGGCCACAATATTGAGAACAAATGCGAACGAAACAGGAAACAATGAATTTGGGTCACTTGACCAAGAGAGCAGCGCTCTCAGCGCAACTTCATTTGCGTCCGAATGTAGGTCTCTAGCATCATTATCAGCATTACCATCGACTTCATACCGCAGTCGGGGAATCACCAAAGCATATCGCTTCGGTATGGCACACTCTCGGTTCTTGGCTTCGTCTGTGTAATGCCAAACTATGCAATAAGGGAGCGAAAAAGTTACGATTCCTTCCAGATTTGCAAGTGCATTATGAAAGTGTTTTCGGTTCGTCAGCTGTGCGCTCCAGGTGATTGTTTCCATAGAGTGGAGATACCTCATTCGTAAAGTTTGGATTCTTCCAGACAAAAGTTTGAAATGAACGAAACTATATTTTATGCAACTCACACCGAAAGTGCCATTAGACCCAAAGAAAAGTTCCCTTTGTTATGCATATTATAGACTTTCTCACAGGTAAACTAACAGATTTTCTTTCTTTTTGGGTCGTTTCAGAAGTTTTGGAGAGAGCTTTGTCTTTCATTGCCGGCAGTTGCTACCGAGGGCCTTCCATAACAACATGGGAGTGCCAATAAATACAACCACAAAGAAGACAGCGAACGCGACAACGACGACGACTGATTCACCAGCAACAAGAACCACCAACGCTACGCTACAACAGAACTCAATGCTGCCAACAAGACAACACACAACAAAAACACACACACCCCAAACAAATGAGACTATACAATGCACATCACATTCCAATGAGCCACTAGTAGGTGATATGTCACAAATGTCATCCGCATTAACAACCGAGGGAATGGAGGCCCACCGATGGCGTCGTTCGACATCACCATCATTATCATCATCATCGGCAGCTGCAGCATCACATTTCATGACCACGCTCATGACATTATGCGTACTCATGGCTGTTATATGCTCACTGCCAAGCCTGACAACGGCGACTGAAATTGAAACGAAACTAGACTTCCAGAAGACCCAATACACGGTGTGGAACAAAAATGTCACATATGTTAGCTCTACGAAGTATAATGCTCGTGGCATGACGCCACTGTACAAAATCACGCACGAAATCCTAAAGCTGTTCATTGGGACCGAGGCGATACCAAAAGGTAAGTTGTTGCAACTACGTGTAGTGTTTTAATCGTTTTTTTATTTTTATTTAGTTGGGCGGGTTTGGAAATCGGGCTGTGGAGAGATTTTCAAGTGCAAAATTGGCTACCTCTCGGACATTGGCAGCTAGATAAGTGATGGAGACTGTGCTGTTACAAATCAAAGATTTCAATGCGAAATTCGCCATTTCATGTAAGCGGCATGCGTTGCGATCTTGCGCTGACTGATTAATCGTAGAGAACGCATGTCCTGCCTTGGACATTTGTCGTTTACGCACAAGAAATCCATCAGATAATACAGAATACAGTAGAAATGAAAAGTTGACCCAGCAGCATCTGATGAAGTTGTAAGAGATTCGCTGAATCGGAATCAGCATCAGGAGCGATCATTCATTCGTAGCCCAGCGAGCTTTATGAGCTCGTTGATAACAGACACACGATCAGTGCTCTAAATTTAAGAATGACACCTACATACAATATTGGGAATCATCATCTATATTGCATACAGTTGGAATACATTCATTTCGTATACATAAATATGTCTTTCTTAGGATTCCACTTAACGGGGGCAAACAGTTAAAACTGAATCCATACTGAGACGCGATTCATATCGAATCCAATCAACTACAAAGACTTAAGAGACCCAAATCGTACACACTTCTATAACACTGTGCTGCAAGTTCAATGTTAATCTTATCACCACTGGTAGATAACTTGAACAGCCTTGTTGCGTTGCAGATGCTTCCTAAAATGCACTATGATAAGGTGTGACTTGCGACGCTATGATAGGACGACGTCGTATTACTAAAATGTAAGAACATTATCGTCTTTAACTGGAAAAAGTGTATTAAACTGAGAACTAAGTAGCGCAAATTGAATGTTTCTACAATGCAATGAAGATATGTACCTAAGTGATTGAAGTCCATTAGTTCGCGCCCAACAGTTTTCACCAGAAAATATGACCCAACTTTAAAGGTTCCAATTAAACAGAACCCCTAAATGGATTCAAAGCAACAGCTTCAATTAAAGTTAAACAAAAAGAACCAAACTCTGCCATAATCACTTCGCAACGTGGCAGCATTCGTTGAGATGTATATATATTTTTGCAGCGCTGCTCTCTATCCTGTCACTGTCCCTTGCAGTACAACTTAAGTAGTAAATCTAAAATTTATTCCCACCAAGTTGTGTTTTTGCCTCCCTCAAGAAAAAGAAAGCACTCGCAAATCTCTCCACTAACCTGTCCAACTTCATGGCAACTCGGAGACAACTATCCCAGATGCCAAAAACAGAACAATGCACTCTGTGCCTGGATACTGTTACCGATTTTGATATTATTCGACTTGTTCTCTTCCTCAGGATATCTTGTTGTTACCGAAATGGATGTGCGACCAGGACTAAAGGTCGAGCGCAACGAATGGGGCGATTTAATAAAACATTACTGGCCCATACTCCTGGTTGTGATTCTAACTGCATTGCTAGTCGTTTTGATGCCAATAATTGGGTAAGTACTACACCCCGACATCAGACACAGGCCTGGACCTGTAGGGGTTACTCAGGTGCATTGCACTTTCTGTCGCTGTTGAGGATTTAATTACAATATCCTGTGTGACTCTGTCTGTATATAATGTATGTGTTTGCTTTATTTCCAGATTATGCTTTTGCTGTTGTCGCTGTGCGGGTGCTTGCGGTGGACGCTCCCAGCCGTTCGATAAGAAACACGATACTTGTCGCCGGGTGTTCCTAGGTCTTCTATTGATTTGTGCTGCCACTGGAATTCTGTGAGTGTTGCTGATTGGATTACCACCAGCTACCGCCGCCGCGTGGGAAATAATATTTTGTCAAGTTGCTAATCGTTTTCTGTGTGTGTTTTCTTTTTTTTTTCTTTTTCTTTGTACAGCTTTGGTGTTATAATCGCCTTTGCTACGAACAGCTATATGCAGGAGGGAGTGGATGATGCCACATTGGCGGTTCGTCAAGGCAGCATCGATACACAAAAATTCCTTTCGGCTACATCACAGCAAATCGATCATTTGCTTGTTAACAACTATGAGCAGTTGTCCAAGCAACTTGAACACATTTTGACCGGTAAGTGTGGGTGCGGAGTACCGATGAGAATACCCAAAGGATTAGTTGAGCAAACACAGGAAGTAAAGCTGACAATATTTCAGGGGGATTGAATTAAGTGGGGTTAGAGGTGGTTGTTATTAGGTCGCTAAGACCGGTACGGTGCTTCTTACTATTTGACAGGATTGTAAGGCGATACGGGCAAAAGGGGGTTTGCTTTTGGAATTTCATGTTTGGTAATTCTTAACCTCGCAAGTATAGACACTTGGGGTATTTTTGAAAGTATTTTGTTGTTGTCAACAGGAACGATATGTGTGGTAGGAATGGATATTGAAAAGGATGTTGTTGTTGCTGGAGCGGTGGCTGACGTTGGTTATGAAATGATTTTTGTTCATAACTACATATGTGCCTCTGTTTTCAATTAAATCTCTGCCAAAGGCGGTGAATATGCGCACTCATGCTGAATATAGAGCCAATTTGGAGTTGGTAGAAGGATGTAAGGATGCAATGCGAATACTTTTAATTAGAGGTTGGGTAATCCACCTGGCGAATGGAGATGTTATGTCAAATGTTACAGCTTCTTGTGGTTTTCGGAGGGAAATAATTTCCATCGTCGATTGAAAAATGCATTTAAGCCTGAGGTTGCTGAGCATATTGTTGGATTTAGTAGAGCAAGTTAATATTACGTGACAATTTGCTCCCTGGCAACAGATTGATTTCTTAGGCTTGTAACGAACTCTGCTTGGGAGCTTCGAGCATGTAAATCTTTAACTAGGACAATGTTTTTTAGCCTACGTAGGAGACTCAGAGTAGTGGATATATACTCCCGCTTTCTCGAAAGGCGTCTTCAACAGATAATGTGATGCGAATCAGTGACTGTCCTCAAGACTGTTTTTTTAGCATCTTCGGTAACGCATTATGTAAATTTTTTTTTTTTTTGTTTTGTTTGTTTCCTATAGGGAGGGCGAAGAATGCATCATGCAGCGTCAAGAAATTTAAACTTTCCTGGTGTGTCAGACTCTTACTGACTAAACTCCCCCTCTCCCTTTGGTTTTCTTCAACAGCTCTCTGGAACCACTATTCGTATTACTTCGGGGGGCCGTTATTTTCCGTCTACCTCATAAACGTCCTGTTCTTCTATGAGGGTGTGCTCTGGCTTTCTTCTCTCTTCTTGGTTTTGAGCACGGTTTCGATGAACGCTGATACCCGTTTCCAGCTACGTTCGCTTGCGATCATCTTCCCAATGATGTTTTCGGGGGAAATATAACCTATCTCCGATTCCAAAGCCTGTCTTTCCACGGTCCACCTGCTGCACGTGAAGAAGGTATGAAAAGCGTCGTCTACCAGTGACAGTGAGTCGCCGTACTGGCATCTCGGATGTTCAATTTTCCGCATCCTGTGCAGGTATGCATTAAAATTTCCATGTCCGATTAGAAACTGCGTGGTATAATAGTTTATTTCTCCGTGTTTTCGCGTTGTCCATTCAGCGACGACGTCTCTGATCAGCCTGGCGGTCCATCTACCTCTTGTTTCGGAGTTCCACCTTTGCTGCCATAAAAGCTTGGTGGTCTGTTTTGCTTCAGTCGTTGCCGCTTCTGCTCCTACTTCCGCTCCCTTCTCATATACAAGCCTTCTGCGGCTAAGAGGTCCATGGGTGTCACTCCTGCAACGACTAGCGCGGCTGGTTCTGATACAGTGCGGTAAGAACTTGCGATGCGAAGGGCTCCACGTCTCTGTACTGCTGCCATCTGTTTCCTGTACTTCTCCTGTTTGAGTGCATCTGCCCATATTTCGCATCCATATAGAAGTATCGCGTGTGTGATTGTCATGAGGAGCCTTCGTTTGCTCTCTCTTGGTCCTCCAACGTTTGCCATGAGTCTGCTAAGGAATGTAGTCACTTTAGCAGCTCGTTCGGAAGCTGATTTAATATGACTCCAGAAGGTGAGTTTCGAGTCAATAGTCACTCCAAGATACTTTACGGCGTTTTTGCTGGTGATTACGTCTGGGCCTATATGGAATTCAATTTGCGTCGGGATATGTTTTCTGGTTAGCAGAACAATCTCGGTCTTTAAAGGTGCAAGGCTAAGACCACGGGTTTCTAACCAGAAATACACCCGTCTCATGATCTGGTTCAACTTTATTCGTGCTTCCTTAGTGTCCCTCGCAGTTATCACCGCTCCGATGTCGTCTGCGTACCCTATCAAAAAGGTGTCGCTAGGCATTTCGATACGAAGAATCTCGTCATAAAATATGTTCCAAAGGTCGGGACCAAGGATTGACCCTTGCGCTGCTCCTGCTGTGATTTGTTTAACACGAGGCCCTTCTTTTGTGGCATAGATTAATTTTCGTTCGCTGAGGTAGTCTTTGATTATACGAAGTAGGTACTGCGGTATCCTATAGACCTCCTCGAGCGATTTCAGCATGTCTATCCATCTGGCTGTGTTGAAAGCGTTTCTCACGTCTAGGGTTACCAGAACGGCGATCTTTTTCGAGCTATGTCCTCCTCGATGAGCGGCTTTCGCAGTTTTGATCACCTCCTCAACTGCTCCGATCGTTGAGTGTACTTTTCTGAAACCGTGTTGTCTTTCGGATAGGTCTCCTGCACTCTGGATTGCAGTTGTGAGCCTGGGTTTCAACAGCTTTTCTAGTAGTTTGCCTGCCGTATCTAACATGCAAAGCGGTCTATAGGCTGCAGAAGAGTTTGGATCCCCTTTTCCTTTGCTGATTAAAGCTAGGCGTTGTATTTTCCATTTCTTAAAGAAAATCCCTTCTTCCAAACAGCTGTTGTACATATTCAGAAGAATTTGCGGGCAGGTTTGAGCGATGGCTTTTAGCACTTCCGCTGGAATGCCGTCAGGTCCTGGAGCTCTCTTATTTTGAAGTGTACTCGCTGCTAGTTTCAACTCTTCTTCTGTGAACATCGGGATGTCTTGGACTACAGGAGAAATATCTTGCCCCCTATTAGGATGGGTTGGGAAAAGTGTTTCCACTATCGTCTGCATTGTATCTGCACTCATGGGTGGGGTGGCCGATCTTGCGCCCAACTTGCGCATCACTACCTTATAGCCCAGTCCCCAGGGGTCGCTGTTTACATCTTGGCGGAGTTCCTCCCACTTGCGTCGTTTACGCATTACATATAAGCTCATGTCAAATGTTGCATTTCCAATGTCGCTATTGTTCTAGGCTCTAAACAGCAGTTAAAGCCTTGTATGGCCTGACTCGGGGCCAGCGTTATCGTATTCAAAATGTCAACCGCTTGACGTGTCCCTAGTACCTAATCAGTAATTGGTTACTTTTTTTCGTATTGTCCCCTGTTTCATTATTTCATTGTCGTTAAAACTAGTTTATAGCTATTTTCAGTTTTTGTCGACGTGTCTGACATACTGCGTCCTATCCGTGTAGATCCGTGTGTAGATCTGAAAAGATATCGAGATCTGCAAAAAGTGCTCCGAATCGAAAAAAAGAGATTGATTTTTGGTCCCAATGAAAAACGACATTAGGTTGTCAATATTTTGGGTGCTGTTGCCATGCTCCAATGAATCCTCTTGAACGCACACTTCAGATCAGTCGTTGTGCTTCGAATTGCATTGCTTGATTAGGTATAGTTAATTTTAAAAGCGAAGAGTACCACCCTAACACAGCCGCTAGACTCCGAAACGTTTTCGAAATTATAGCTAAAATTTTTATGATGCAAAAAAATTCAAAGCACTAACTAAACCCTTTTCTCATCCACGCAGATACATCAACCAACCTGATAAAGGAACTCGAGGAAAAATCGAAAGCCGTTTCGCTCAATCATCTAATGGACTTCTTACAGAATTTGCCCGATGTCAATGGCAAATTGCAACGAATGAAGGTGATAACCAACGAGCTGCGAGTGTACGCCTCACAACTGAGTGATGGTATATATTAAGAATGACAACTCAAATACCTTATCCATTAAACTGATTTCATTTCTTTCAGGACTACGTGGCGTGAAACGTGATTTATTGGTAATGCTGACAAAATGCGCAACACAGGCATGCAAGGATGTCCTACAAAAGTACGAAATCGGTAAATTGGACGCAAATGGCATCGATTACAATCAGGTGAGTTGGGTTTTTAATTATTAAAGTCTTTAAAGTGTTCGAACTAAACCCCATTGTAACTAATTAAAAAACAAAAACATAAAATTCATTATTCTCATTATCCATGCTAACGAAAAAAAAAAAAAAAAAATAAAACAACTTGTTGGACCATATATAAAATAAACAAAAAATCGATTAATATTAACAATCATCTGTATATTGAAATCCTTCGCATCGCTAATAGATGTTAGATAGATACTTTCCAAGGGTATGTTTGAAACAAGTGTGCTTTTGTCAATTTTGTTTGGTTTTTATTTTACTTTGATTTGTCGCAGTCGTTGAATCATGAATTGTCGTTTTTTTTTTATATATATATTTGCACTTTTTGTTGGGTCTTTATTTGATCAGTAGATTTAAGTGTTTGTTGTGCATTGTTGTAGGTTATGACTGGTTGAAACAATTATTGTTGATTTTTCCCGAATATCTTACGAAGAATTTGTTTATCAAAAAAACCAGAGATATACCTATACACCGGCTTTTGAAATAGTCAATAACTTTGATTGCTACAGTAGAACTTGGATTAGTAAGCTCTTATGCAGAACTCGTCTAAAGCTGCGATTACACGGCCATTTTTTCGAGTCATTTAAATGGCGCTCTGACGTAAAAATCTCGTCACAAAGCCGTCATTTAAATGTCGTTCCGTGTGATCGCCATTTTTGGGACAACATTTTCGACGTCATTTAAATGACTAGGAAAATGGCAGAGCAAATGACATGAATTTTGTGCCATTTAAATGACGGAAAAAAATGGCCGTGTGATCGCTCTTCAATGACGCCTAGGACAAATGACTAAACTTTTCGGCAGTTGCGTCATTTAAATGGCAGCCTCAAAAAAATGACTAGGCACGAAATTCATGCTATGCCATTTTCTACGCAAATGACAAATGAAGCAGCATTTAATATGATTTATAAATAATGTACTTTCATTTGTTTTTTTTTTTTGTAGCGAAAGGATGAGTCGCATCTGTGGTTGCTATTTTGGTAAAAATTAATACACACAGAAAAATCACTTAATTAAAATCAACCAACTTAAAAATTACCAAGTGATAACTGTTAATATAGCTCACACAAAGTTAAGTGGATTAAAAATAGCCGAGTCAGTTTAAGGAAACTTAAAATAAGGAAAATTGACTATCTGAAGTTTCTCAGTTCTTATTGAATTTTTTGTGCATGTCAGATATTCAACCAACAATTTATAGGAAAAATATCAGATAGGCAATTTCGGTAGAATTTTCTACTTGCTTTTCTATATACTTTACTAGCAAACCTTAATAAAGAACCTTGTAAATAGCGTAGAGAATTTCCGGAATGATGCACGTTATCGTAGGCTGCGATACGCGGAAAAGGAATCGCAGCGACCGAAAACTCTCACCTGTGGCCAGGTCTCTCGCATATTTGTGTTCTGTTTTTCGATGTGTGGCTTCACCAATCTCAGCAAATAATCGAATTGATTGGCTGACATACGAAGGACATTGCGATATAGTTCACTTCTTTTGCCAAACATTTCGCTTTCGTCGCATTGGTTCGTAATCAAGATCTTCACTGCTTTCCAGCACACACGCTGCCAAATACGCCGTCTCAGCGATTTCCACCATCATCGCCAAAGTTCTTTTTGACATTTTTTAGTTATTATATTATTTTTTTTTCTTTTCACTACAATTTAAATCGTTTAAAAAGTGCCACCTTTATGCCTTTGCCGAAAGAAAAACACTTAATGACTGTAGCTATATTTTTCTCATTGTTCATTGGTGTCATTTGTCATTTAAATAAGGCAAGTCATTGCCATGTGATCTCCATTTTTTCGCTCGTCATTTAAATGTCATCCCAATGGAGAATTGTAAATGACTCGCACTGTCTGTCATTTGATTTTGGGACAAAAATGACGGTAATAGTCATTTCATGTGATCGCCATTTTTTTTCGCAAATGACCAATGACGAATCGTAGCTTGAATGGCACTCTATGCGACATTTTTTGGTGACGTCAGAGCTTCATTTAAATGACTCGAAAAAATGGCAGTGTAATCGCAGCTTAAGACCGGTCTAAATGTGTAGGACAGATTACCACAACGATTGACAAGAGTTCTCCTTCCCGATGATCTTTTCGTGAAGGGGGCATTTTCTGTGGACAGCACCTACCTGATAGACCTCGAAAAGTTCTAAACCTAAAGCTTACTCATTTTAAAATGACAGCTCTTGTGCTGTTGTAAGGTGCTGTCACTGGCAAGGCGATATCAGCTTCTGTAATGATTGCATCAAAATGAAAAACAACGGTTACAAGTAACCATAATTAGTGTCCAGGTTTAAGAACACACATTTTCCACATAAAAAAATACCTATTGGGCCTTACCAATAATCATTTTTAACCTCCACACTAAATATTTTCTAGGTCACAATATGCAATTTTGTATGGAAAATTTCGTCATTGTGAGTTCGAAAAATTTAGTCTGGACACTAAAAATGATTATTGGTATGGCGGATTGTGACCTAAAAAATATTTAATGCGAAGGTTAAATATTAAAAGGTCTGTTCCCTTACGATAATACATTCGAATACACTAGTGAAACTTCGTGCGCTTTTGCTCAAAAGTTGGGCAGAAGTGAACGAAGTTTACGAATGTGTTCGAATGCTATACCGTATAAGGGAAAGACTTTATTAGCAACGTCCTCTGTCATACGACGACTGGCTTTTGCCGCCAAGTTCCAGCTCTTGATAGTGTTCCGAAAGGAAAGGCTTATTTCTGGCCACTACGCGACTGCAATGACAGCCTACATGTGAGGTTAGGAATAAATCTGTAGGTACCTGTGGGAGAGTTCAAGTCGAAGACGATGCTCATATCTCATATCATAACCCAGAATAAGAATAACACGGTTCTTTTGTAATGCTTCCGTGGATGGACATTTTCTTTTTCCCTTCTTCTTTCAATTTTTGTTTAGTTAAAAGACATGTCATGCTTTCAATATTATGTACTTTTGTTATTATATCCATGCATGATGTTCATTTCATTACTGCCCATTTTGTTCCTATTCATTTTGGTACATTTTTCTTTTTTCTTAATATAATTTCTATATTCTAAACAAACTTCCACCCCTGTTTAGCTTCCTGATGTCACAAGCATCATTGAGAGTGTTGATTCTCTTATCAATGAAGGTATCGCATCCGCTGGTAATGATGGCAGTAATGCTCTAAACGAAATGCGAAAGCACATCAATGATACTATTCAACATCATATACCCGAGATAATAAAGTCCATTGGGACAGTTGGTAAGTTGCCGGGATAGTTTCGCAATCAATTCACTAACTTACACTAATTTTTCTCTTAGGGCAAGCAATCAGCAAGGCATCTCAAGAAATCACCGTACAATTTACGCGCATCTCCAATGTTATTGGTGAGCAGACCAATTCGGCAACTAAAACCGCCGACCTGTACCTCGAGGAGTACAGCGTATATAGATTCTACGCTGGTATAGCCTTAAGTTCGATATTGTTATTGGTAATGTTTTCAATGGAAACACACTTGAAGAAATATGCATTAATTTGTGGTAATTTTTCATCCTCCGTATAGGTACTCACCGCGATAACATGTGCTCTATTTTGTGGTATTTGTGGCAAACGTCCGGACGGCTATGGTGATGATTGCTGCAACAAGGGATCTGGTTCCAGATTCTTAATGCTGTAAGTATCCATGTCAATCGAGTAAGTAAGTATCACTAAAAGCGATGTAAATTGGGTGGGTAACATCGGAATGTTAGGAGGGTTGCAAGAGGTATCTCTAGAGGTAATAGGTTAGGTATGCAGCGCCAATCACTAGATAGTGAAACAGTTAGCGAGTCAAATTCAAAAGTCTGCCATCTGCGCTGACTCTACTCTAATAATTCCACACTTTCCAATGAGATTGATCTACTATGAGACTCTACTCTGACTCTCCCCTCTGATACCATGCAGAATCTAATCCAAATCCTGTTATGTCTGCAGTAGTGAAATAACAAAGAAAAACAGAAAACCTAATAAAAATAGCAACAAATAAAAATGTTATAAGTTTTTCTTTTCGTTTTACAGTTCACACTCAATTGTTGTTGAAAATTTCATGAGTAGAGAACATTAAAATGGAAAAGTTATCGCTTCTCGGCCTTATGGCTAAGATCAAAGTGTAGTATCTGTTCTTATCAGCTTAACATCTGATAGATCCCCCATCGGGGGACAACAAATGTTAAACTGATTTTTGGAAATAGACGGAGTGCTAGGAGCTTGCTCCACCTCTGTCACGGGTTGGCCCGGTATTGCAGTACCGCCGGGATCGGCCCAATAATAATAATTTCAATTATTATGAATTTGTGTTTGATGCTGAGGAGGATGACACTATGATGACAGTGATTGACTGATGAGATGTCACGAATTCAAGATGTTTGACTGAAGAACTTGATATTGAGATTGGATTGATGTAGGATGCGTATGATATGATCCAGGGTTGACGTTTGGCCCCTTGGCTTGGCCCCCACTTTTTGAAAAATGATCAAAATGGCCCCTTTTCAGTTTTATTATTTATTGAACGAAAAAGGACGTAAACATATGAAAAAAAAGTGTTTCGACATAAATAAATATTTTTTTTTGTAAAAATAAATGCCTTTTTTGCTCTTTTTCCTTTTTAACTTTCTCCATTACGTAGTAAGAGAAAGATATTGGTTTCGTACAAAATTTCGAACTCGAGATTTTAATCAATTCTGATATTACGATGATAGAGGAACTCAAAAAAGTGGGTCACAAAATTCTGTTCGGTCTGTCCGTCTGTCCGTCCTTCCACAGGCCTACAGCCTAAACGGCTTCCCGGATTACGTTCAAACCTCAGATTTGGAGTTTTTGGGCTTACAGCTCGGGAGGTGTTTTTTTTTTGGAAGGTAACCTCAATATTAATGGTACTTCCCATACAACATTTTCGTAACAGTTTGATTTGATCGAAAACGGCTCTAACGATTTCAACCAAAATTGATATTTAAGCTTAAGTAGGTGAGGTTACCAGGACTGCGTACCCAGTTTTTGGCTAAAAATTCGAACAACGGTACTTTTGAAATTTCGACATATCTCGAAAACGCTCTATACGATTGTAACAAAAAATAATTTCTAAGGTAATGTGGTCATTTATAACTTAATAGCAAACTCAGTTTTTCTCTATATTATCAATGGATTTTTGAAAAAAGGAATTTTAGTTTTTTTCAGTTTACCGGAAAACGGCAATAACGATTTTGACCAAAATGCAAACTTAGAGTCAAATGGATGTTTTCAAAACTATTGTGTCCTCAATTTTCGATTTGCTGAAGACTCTGAAAGTCAGTCAGACTCGCACTAAACGAGAAAGTTTCGTGCGACCCAGTCGTGCACTTTATTTTTTTTTGCTATCTTAGTATTTTGAGTAGAGTCCCTTTTTTCGGCTCGGGCCCCTTTTTTGTCCCCTTTTTGAAAATTTTCAGCGGCAACGCTGATATGATCTATGATGTATTGATGTGTGATGATTGGGTTGAGAGAACACCCTACAATGATTTTTGCCGGAGCTGCATGCAGGGTTTTTGTTCACTTAACCGCCCAAACCTTAAAAAATGTAGTCAATATCGTTGCCCAGAAAGAAGCCCAAATATCGTTGAAAATATGTTCGCGTTTTTTCGATCTTCTGCAATTGACATTTTATGTCTTGTGTGTTGTGTCGTTGTGTTGTGTCAAATCAAAAGGCCAGTTCGATGCTACTACTTGACTGCAAGAGTGGTGAAAAGTTTTAAAAGTGCGGTTTTGTTTGAAAATATTTCTTTTTTTAGTTGTGTGAAAGAATAAAACAAACAAAATTAACACACCATTTGTAAAACGATATATAGCCCAAAATTGTGTTGGGCGCTCATGGAAGAAATTTCTATCGTTTTCTAAGTAAAAAGATATCCCAAAATACGACAAAGCGCCGAATCTGGTAACACGCTGCATGGATGAGGAGGAAGAAGAAACCGTTCTTTATCTACTTTGCCCATAGCTGTTACAAAGATGCGAAAAACCAACTTAGGGGAATACTTCTTCGAGGACCTCAGTGACTTATCTCGCGCAGATATACGCTGTATGCTGTATCAACAAATACATAACAAAGACCAAATGGCTTGAATGATCTTCAATAAATCTTCAGTAAATACTCAGCGTCAGCTGACCACTGGTCGCACCACCCGCATCTGTAAGACGGGATGTTTTGTAAATTATAATCGAGGGGTAAACTGTTTCGGTTACCCTTCCATAGAATCCTAGATAACACTCTGGGTCCCTTTTTAAGAGGGTTTATATAGCAGATTCATCACTCACGTTCGTTGCGTTGCCAGCCAGTCCCAGTCTATCCGAATATTGGTCGCCAAGTAGAACACTAGAAGAAAGTGCGTACCAAGAATGTTACCTGGCTAATTCGCATAAAGATGCGCTTTGTTGCGTTTTGCTTATTATTTTTAATATCGAACGATTGAAGCTGTTTTTCTGTTTTTATATTATAAGCAACATATCTACGCTCCACAGAAAAGAACACACTTAAAACGCAAAAAAGGGACTAGTAACAATGCGATCAGTGCTAAGCAGACTGGGGCTGGTACCTCCCTTTTAAATCCACCTTTTGGTTACTTCGCTAATCGATATCCGTGTTTTATGTAGGCAATGTAAACGAAATGTAGTGTTTCAAAGTTAATTCGGTTACTATGCGTCGAAGATTCGACCTAAGGTGACTGCAGAAATCAAACCATTAGATCAGTATATTTTCATTTGCTTTTTGTTATTTTTTTCAGAGCCGTTGCTGTGATTTTCCTTAGCATATCCATATTGGCCATGGCCGCACTCGCTCACTTCCTCATTGGTCTGATTCTTCAGCGTGGTGTTTGTATTCCATTAAAGTAAGTAGTCCGTAAATGACTTGACTTGCACATTATTTTTATGTAAACTCTCCCTTTATAGGAACCCCGAGAACGACGACGTCTTCCAGTATGTGGACAACTTTATTGATCTCAATAACGTGCTCTACAACACGAACCATCCAAAACAAAAGACAGGCCCACATAGCACCGGTAACTTGCCACCATTCCGCATATCACACGTCATAGCCGCTTGCCAAGCAAATCACACAATCTACGAAGTTCTACGATTGGACCAAATGTTCGACATTCAAGAGCTCAAAGACTACCCGGCACAGTACGATGTGAATAAGACGCTGCAAAACTTTGTCAACGGAATCAATTTCAATGAAAAAATCGAGATTCTCAATCCAACGAATGAACAAAAAATCCTCGATATTGCGAACTCGGACCTTAAGAACTTCGATCGCGACAAGTTCATTGACAACCTAAATGAATCCATAACAACATACTCGCTCAAAGCGTTGGCTACGCAACTCCGCGAGACGGCAGATAAAATTACTGGTCCCGACATGAGTGACGTACGAGTGAGTCTCAAAAACCAAGCACTCCATCTGGAGACCTACGACGAGAATCTTGTTCGACCAATGCGCAACCAAACACGAGAACTCATCAACTTGGCCGATGATTTGCAGGCCAAGCTCAGCTACAAAGACAAACCGTTTGAAAAGTCCATACCGCTGTTGGTGCGCGAAATCAAAGACGCTCAAGAGTTTATTAATGTGAAAGGACATGACTTTATCAAGGAAGCTGCCGAGAAACTAAAGAATTTCTTTAGCAGTGAGATTATACGTTATCTGAATTTGGTTGTGCTTTCCGTACAGAATGATGTGGGCAAGTGTGCACCTCTGGCACACGTCTACGAATCAGCAATTGTGGCTGGGTGCAATAAATTTGTCGATCCTTTGGTAAGTAGGAGCTGCCATCTCGCAAACCAATCATATTCATGTTCTTTGTTCTCCACTAGAATGGCTTCTGGGCTGGCATTGCCTGGTGTGTCCTCATCTTCCTGCCAACATTAGTGATAAGTGTTAAGCTATCTAGTTTGTATCAGAAATCGGATCCCTATCCGGGACCACTAGTCGAATCGTGAGTACCTTAAATTGAATTCATTTATCTTCGTCCATAAATCAAACTTTTTTAAATAAGATACAAAACAAAAACAAAAATAAACGAAAAGAAAAGAAAAGTGGAAAACCACCACCCAACTTCCCAACACTCATCCCAGTGAAAGTTTCGTTTTAACTTGATCGTTGGAAGGTTCTGATTCCGACTGTTTTTTTCTACAAATAATTTTGTTTCTTAAATTCTACTTGTTTCTCTGTTCATTTTGTGTAATGTTTAGTAAAAGTAGTTTTAAAATTGTTTCTCTTGTTTATTTCTTTTCTTAAAATTTGTATGAGTGACAGTGATATTTTTTTTCTATAGTTTAATTTGTAAGCTTTTTGTTATGATAAAGCGACATTGTGATGATTTGATTGATACTGATATGCACAAATAAATTTGGTTGATTTTATTATTATAACGATGGAATTGGTTGTTCATTTCGTATCTGAAAGCTTACCCATAGAGGTCTGAAATTTGAACATTAAAATCCGTTCTCTACTTAGTTTGAGTTTTTATTTCTTTTTCTTTAACAATTGGCAGGGGTGTGGTTTAGGGAAAGGGCTTAATAGGGTGCATATTATTTCCCTTTGGTATCATTTCAACATTTCGATTTGGTGGCTGCAAGTATCCGTTTCATTGAGATCAAATGTTTTGCTAGAGTTGTTCAATTGCGTTTTTGGTTTGATTATGCAACAAGCTGACGCACACGTTGATACCCTCGTTTAAAATTAAAATCTTCTCAAAAGATAGAGTTTTTTCCATAGATCGTTGAGGGTTATAGACGATCGCAGAATGTTTGCTTACACAATCAGTTGTAACATACACTTACAGATTTACAGATTTTACAAACGAAATAAATTCCATCGGATGAGATCATATGGCACTGGACCATTTGAGAAGTGTTTTCCGTAAATAGTGGTTTGTCGATTTATTTTGCCATCCAACTCGCTGAAACTTGACGTCAAAGCGGGAGCCCCAATCAGTCGACGGGACATTTCCCAATTTTGTTGCGTAAGTTAAGTAATCATGAATATATTAAGGCCCATTTTATTCACTCGAAGTTGAACACAACTTGGGAAGTTTCCCATATAAAAATCCCCAAGTGAATAAAATGGGCCTAAGAGTGCTTTGTTAAATTGTCAACAAAACCTGCGGGCTGAGTATGGTCACAGCAAACGACTGTCCGGATAACCTTAATATCGTTCAGTATCGCGAACAAATAACATTCATTTACTCGTTTCTATGATATGCACCATATTCTTACCTGGTTTGTACAAACTCCTGACTATATCCTTGGAAATTCAGCAAGCAGGTGTCATTTGATTGGCTTGTTAGAGACTTTGTCCTTTCTACTTGGCAAAACGTATGTTTAGCTGCTGACAATTCATCTTTAATTGTTTGCTTTTTCAGTTTTGAGAATAGATATCTAAACTCTCAGTTTTCACATACACCACAAAACACATAAACAAAACATTTTGTCCAGAATACGTAGTACATATAATTTTTCACCATACACACTAAATATCCCGCCGAGTAAGTAATTTAACGGACGGTGGGTTGTTGTTGGACTTGTGTTTGTGATTTAATCGCCTCTTTTATTCTTGCTAATTAAATCTAGTTTTCGCCAATAAATATCACGCCTTGAATATTTTTTTTTATTTTTAAAAATTTTTAATATCTACTTTTTATGTGCTTCAAAACTATATAAACAAAAGTCCTTAAATCATGAAAAAAAGCTTACAATTTGAAATAGAAAAGAAGATCTGTTCCTCATTGTTAGTCTAAAATTATTCTCTCTTAATGTTGTCAACATTTTCGTCCAAATTTCAAATTTGCATTTGATTTGTTTGTCTTACAAAATGTTCCGCTTAAAAGAAAAAAAAAATTCAGTAAAAATAATATATTCCTTAAGTTTGTTATTATAAAATGTTTTTCATTCGAATTGTTTATGTTTTTGTTTGGTAACTTGTTTGTTTTGTTTTTTGTTGAATGTTTACGACTATTTTCTTTCTAACATTATACCAATTGTTTTTGTATTTGAAAATAACTCGACCAAAAACTAAACTCGCAAAAAACGTTTCATGCAAAAATACCATAGAAAAAAAAAATATAGAAAGTAAACCAAAGAAAAAAAGAAAATATTGCAAAATTTCTGTAAAATTTTCAGGGAGTATTTGTATGATGCGTACAGTGAACGTGATCACATTCCATTGGCAAAGTAAGTGTTTTTTTAATAATTTTTATTCTCTAACAATTTATTTTTCCATTTTCGCTTTGGGTTTTTTTCCATTTGGTTGTAGTTTTGGTTTTATTTAATGAAAATTGTTCTTTAGAATATCACGAGCAGATTGGTTCAAGTGGAAACCTATTAAAAAGCATAAAAAAAACACTTGTATATGAATAAATAAATTAGTTAGTTCGCAGTAAATCGAAATATCCGAAAAAAATGTCAATTCAAGTACCATTTCTATTATTTCATAAATGGATGACATGACAGTTGTTTCAATATGTTTCCTTTTATTTCGGTTACACGAAAAGGATTTTTTCTTTGATACAATTACCAAAAGTAACCAGTTATGTCATTTGTAAGCAATTTTATGTAAGTGGCGGCAACAATAAACTACTAAAAGTCACAAAGAAATCGCTAAAAAGGGTTTCGTGACAGCATAATTTCAATAACAAAAATGGAGCGATTCACTGCGCCATTTCTGTACTGACAAATGACAATGTAGGAGTCCATTTTGCAAAATATCTGAAGTGCATGATAGATCAACTTCATTGTTCGGCTGCAATTAAAGTAAACATGTATTTTGACAGTAGTAAAAAAAGACGTGGAAAAACTTCCAAAGGCGAATTCGAACTACGCGTTTGAATCGTAAACATGTTTTGTTGAAATCACGCAACTTACATGAAGTGCGTTTTAGAAAAATAGAAGCTAATAAAACCTAGTACACAATTTGCGATAAGTAAAGTTTTACACCTTACTTTTGCTTTAAGAAGAAAAAAATACAAACGAAACGCATAACGCAATTAACGGTACTCTCACATTTTAAAGACCGAATCAACATTATATTCAGCACAACGAGAGCTTAAGACTAACTAATTCGTTAACTAATGTTAGAAGTTCAATGATTCGAAAGTTTGAGGGCCATAATTGGTTGGATTCAAAACACCTACTTAATCTCAATGGACTAGACAAATTTAATCTCATTTGTAGCAAATAAACCAAACTGCTGTTAAACACATACATAGGTATTAATAACGAAGGTTAGGCACTCTTGGTCGTGAACTAGTTCCGTCTAAGTATTTTCTTTGAAAAGAAAATCTCCCCAAAATACAATCCGCCAAAGTTTCTTACTTGAATAAATCTGCTCATCGTTAACCATTCATCATCCTCGCTAAACCACTAACTCTTAAGTGTGCACTGTGCACCACTGATTGTCGTCACCAAAATGAACATGCTCCTCGAAAAATTCACAACCCACACATCCCATTTTATGTTATTGCCCTCCAAAACCCCTGCTAAATGTAGGAATGCATTTAAATTGTCCAGCCACGTCCGATCCTTTCTACACACCATTAGCTTCATCGAAGTAGTACCTCATTCCTTCATTTTTCTTTCACACTACTCTCTTAAGATTGTTTTGTCCTTGTTTTAATGTTTTTACGTTCTTTTTTTTTTGTTTTACCAAAAATCCAAAAAAAAAAAAAAAAAAAAAAAAAAAAAACGAAATCCTTCGTTAATTGTAGTGGACCCAAAAATAAGCGAAGAAAGAACAAAGATCGCAGACGAAGCTCACGAGATCGTCGAGCGGATTACTTTGAAGACTCGGGATCATCCCATGGACCAGGACCGGCGGGTGGACGCGACACTCGTTACAATGACATGGCTCCAAAGTAAGTAATTTTTGTTTGTCTCCCCACTTAAAATGTAATTTCTTTTTTGAACCTCTTCAAGTACTAATTTCGATTTTATTTTGGAATGATCGTTGGATTTTTTATTAATTCTTTTCTTAGTAAATAAATAATTATGTGATAAATTTGATTTATGTTTGGAATGATTTAGTTAGACATTTTTTTCCCCTATATTCCGACTAAATGCTTTTTCTTGGCTGATTATAGGGGAATGTTTGTTATCTGTTTGAACTGTGGAATGATTTTACTATTGAGTGTATTTATTATATTATAAACAATATATTTCGTCATTTGGTTAAATCTTTATTTAGTTTAAATTCGTTTTTCTATCACGGTGAAGGTTGGCTATGAAAATGTTATTTGAAATGTGGTTAATGTCACTTTACACTTTTTATTTTCCTTACATTTATAAGTTTGAGTTTGTAAGGTTATAAAATAAGTTAACCTCGATATTAGGTCTTAGTGTTTTCCTTTCTAATGATAGATTTGTTATCGAATAAAAAAGTGTGGTTATTTAATGACTGTCAGGTAAGGCAGAGCATCTTTCTTGCCTAACACCTTAACTCGACTCTCATATAATTGCTTACCATGAGATTGAATATGTTTTGAAGTTTAATAAACATTTTAGTTTTATGAATGGATGTTAGCAATCTCACTCTGGGATTGTATTTTAACATACATATTTGACACAATGCAGGCTCACACCATCGGGTTCGTTGAATAGAGCTTTGCCTTTTGCAGTTGTATTCTGCACGGAAACGTCATCAACATCAGAAAAGGACATGGCGAAACAATGCATCTCTATATATGTGGGCGACATAATCTTCCCAGCCACTCTCTCTAAGCCACCATTTTTCTGTTTACAAATTGAAAATACCAAATTTCACGGGCCAAAATCGGAAAAGATATATTTCTTAAAGTCCAAATCTAAATAGTCGTGCAAAAGACATATCATAACTAACATACATCCGATCATCAGACGCGTAATTCCTTATCGATTCCATATTTGGTTGTCAGCCGTTGTCAGTTGTTGGCTGTATAAATCCTCAATAAAATTTCCTGCTCTGTACAAAATAGAAAGTCGTATGACTCCTGACAAAAGTTAAATATCGATGGTTATAGATAGTATAACCTAGATCTTTATAGAAAACAAAAAAATGTATGCAGAAGCTGTGAAGTCGATGAAGAATCAAATATCTAACATCTGTTATATCACTGTCCGCCCCGTCCTTTAAAAATAACGATTGCCATCTTTTCTTTTTCTGAACTTTCTGAAATGGAAAGATATTAAGATTTGTCAAGATTTCTAACTGGTTTAACAATCAGAAAGCAAATGAGACACTCAATTGGTTGTAGCGCATATACGCCCCTCTCTTGCCAAAGTTAACATATCTTTGGGTGTAGAAATCGTCTGTAACATACGAATTTTTAATTTTTGGACCATCGTACAATTTTGAGTCAACATTTGAGTCGTAGGCTTTTCACACCGAGCCGAAAACCGGGTTTTCACGAAAACAGAAGTTTTCCCATACATATTTCAGTTTTCAAAACGAGTCGTTTAAACTCGTTTTCCACGAAAACACTCCAAAAACGACTTCCAATCGTTGGGTTTTTGCAACAAACACGCCTTTTGCAATATTCAGCAAATTCAGCAAAATGGCTGACCGAACAATTGTCACAACTCACAACTTAAAATCATTTTCCACAATTAATTGATGGGCTAATATTATTTTGAAATACACTAAATTTATTTTGTTTGGTAATTAATACTACCGAAATTTGTAACCACAAAAGTTTGCACTGAAGTTTAACGACTAGTGTCTCACAGCTGATTGAAACGTCAAACGAAAACTAGTTGGTGGTCGGTGTGAGTGCATCCACGAGTTTTCGAGGAAAACACGGTTTTCGGCTTGGTGTGAAAAGCCTATTAGTGTTAACTCAAACCTGCTCGATTGCTATACGGATAGTTTTTTTTTTTTACAGAGATTATAAAGACTTTCTTATGTTTTTTTTTTTTTTGTTAAAATAAAACTGCAACGACATTTTCATAGCTTAAACTATTTTCCGCCTAAGTCAATCTTCATTTTTGATTTTATTTCTCTACTTTCATTCGTTTACTTCCCCAATAACAAGTCCAAGAGAAACAAACCCCTTCAATGCAAAACTAATCCATTCCCACTCTCAAAACTAACTTTCGGTTACGGAACTTTTATTAACACACAGCAAACAGCAACAACAATCTATTTCAATACACAAATATATTTAAATAAAAATAAACAACAAAAATATTCTATAAACACATACCAAAAATGAATATATATATATTTGAGTTACTAATTTATACCAATTAATTTACTTCTATTTTTTTTATTTCTCCGGTGATTTGATAAAAAAAAAAAAACAAAAAAAAAAATATTATATCAATCTTAACAATGTAGAACATTTGGGGCTATTGATACAAGGCCAAAAGCACTGTCAGCCGACGGTTTCTTTTAGGTATAAAAAAAAACTTGTGTTGTTTAAACTTAAGTTAATACATGTTATTAAAAAAAACACACCAGCCCATAATCATTTAATCACCCTACTTCCATAATTAAAATGGCAAAAACCAATTCATTCATTGACCAAAAATAAACTCGCAATCAACATTGTGGTCATTTGCTAGTGGAATTCATCTTTATAATTTATTTATACATACATATTCCAGTCATATGCTTTTTTCTTTCTTTCGGAAATATTAATTCATTGCGTTTAGAGGAATTCTTTATATTTTTAGATTGTTTAACAATTTTTAATTATTTTTTGCGTTTAACTTTTTGCGTTGACTGCACCAAAATGATTGATGTTCTATCGAATGCTTGTTAAAATGGTTTTTATTTTCGCATTGGTTGGATCCAAGGTTTCGTTGATGTGCGAAAAAAATTCGCTAATTGGAATAGATTTTACAATTACCTATTATATTTTTTTTATTTAGGTTTAAACAAATAAATAATAACAATGAAACAAAATAAATTGCTGTAATAGAATAAATATTGTTATTAATAAAATTATTCATAATAAAACCTATTTTTATCGTCTATGCAGTCCTCTGTCAAACTTAAAATAACTCGGCGAAGTAAGCTGAAATTTAAACCTTGGTAAATCGTATAGAAAAACAGTGCAGGCATGCGAAGGATTGAAATTTCCATCTACAAAAAAACTAGTCAGCAATCCCAACTAGATTCACGCTCAAAAATTGCCTCTAGTAGAGTGGGATTTTTGATTGGCAAAAAATAAATTGTTGAAATAAACTTAGTAAAGTCTCAGTTGAAAAAACGAGTACCTACTCGTTGTTAAAAACTACCGAGATAAAAGTGGTAAATGCATGCTGTTAGAAAAGAAACACTTATTTCACTTGTTATCAACCAAGCTTCCAGATTTATAACAATCAGTTGGTTAAATTCTACGGAGTTCGGTTTGTCCAAATGTCATTTCCGAAATTTGGTTGTGCTAAATACAAGCTAATAAATTATTTTACCGGAGTGGTACGCAGGCTCTAGCGAAAAAAATCTAATTTGTGTTTCGGAATGTACTTCATGTATTTTCCAAAATTCAACTATCCCATTTAATGGTTCGGCGCATTTTGTTCCAACTAAATTTTGACGGATTTGTGTTATTCTGTTGAATTTTTGTGTTGCGGAAAAGTTAGTAAAATGAGCTTTTTTCTGGAGTACTTCGACGAAGAGTTCCTAGAACTAGAATCTAAAATGGTTAAAACCAGAGGTCAACTGAACTACGATTTTAGTTATTTTTTCGAAACAAAAGCTCGAGATTAGTTTAAATTTAGTTTAGATCGTATGAAAAACATAACTTTTCGGGCTTCCCCTCTCTTTCTTTTTTTTCTCTCTCATGTGCGGACCCATTTGGTGCCAAGAATTTTTTTTTTTGAAGAATTATGTCTGAAGACTGTCTAATTTGTTTTTTACACTTAAACTTATGAAAATAAATCTTTCGTCTATAGCTAGTTCAAAGATTGGTTCTGATTTGTTAAGAATTTCCAGGTGCGTAGTCACTAGTCACACATTGTCAAGTTCAGCCACAGGTCATGATTTTTTTTGTAAAAACAAAAGCTTTCAAATGCAGTTATCTCAAAAAAATGGTAGCCGTTTATCAAGACTCTGCTCCTTCATTATCGACCGTTCAGAAGTGGTCACGTGAATTCAAAAGAGGCAGGGAAAGTATTGAAGATGACCGCCGCAGAGGTGACTTGTATTAGAAGATGCACGTGTAAAAATCCAGATGTTGGTAGAAATAACTAAGCTATACACACTATACTACAAGATTATCTCAACCTTACAAGAGAAGAGGAAAGCTGACAGAGAAAGTGCTGCTTCGTCATGACATCGCACCTGTTAACACTGCGCGGCTCTCCAAGGTTGCTGTAGGAGAGTGCGGGTTCGAGGAAATTAATTAATTAAATTAATTTGCTGACGACAATAAGCTCCAGTCCGCTGTAAATGAACATTTTTCGGGCCAAGAAGAAAATTATTTTTTTAAGGGAATATAAAAACGTATTTCGCGATCAAACAAATGTATTGATATCATGGGTGAATATATTGAAAAATAAATGCTTTTCAAGGTTTTATCTTTTTGCTAACATACCCATACCGAGAAAACATTGACCGCCCCTAGTAAATGCTGTAATACGCGACATTAAAACTGCAATACTACAAAGTATAAAAAAAATTATATAAACACCTGTCAGCTCTTTACACTGATTCTGTAAAATTTACCTGCGAAGAACGATTGTCAAAGTCAGCTTCAATGATACTGTAGTTAAAAAAAAAAGAAGTCAAATAACACTCAAGATAAACGTTAAAGAACTGTAAAAAATACCAGCTTTGTTTGAATGCGGGTATAAGTATTGAAAGATCTACTTTAAAAAAAAAAAATACAAACAGATTTATATATCTCGACTGTTTATAGTAGGTAATCAGAATCGGATAAAGTAGTAGACATGATTTCTAAATCATCGATAACTGAATGGTGAACCTCTTACAATTTTTGGATATATTTTCGTGCGCGTTGAAGATAATTATTCATTCAAAAAAATGGTCCAACTATTGGGATTGATATACTTAAGGTTGGTTTAGAGAAAATCTAATTAAGGAGGAGAGAGAGAGTGGGAGAGTACAATATCTGTACAGTGTTTTTATTTTTTTTTTGTTGATTGGACCGACTAAGACCAAAAAGCTTAAGCTAATAGTAGGTACGAATTAAAACACAGTCAACTCCGATACCGAGCATCTATTAACTTTTCATTCAGATACCGTTCACCGTAATTTTGGTAGTTGCCTCACTTCGCTTTTATTTTCGCGTATCATTGACCCTACCCCATTCTGCTTAAATCCTACCCTTTCTGCAACAATTTGCTGTGGATGAAATGTCCATACAGCAGATGACTGACAGAATATTCGCGTAATATTGAACAAGAAATTGTATAAATAATTAACTTAACAAATATATGCCTTAAATAATAATAAAACAGAAAACCTAACAAGACTTAGAGGCTCAATTTGTTATTTTAATTTATTCAAGCTTTTATTTAGTATCTGTATTGTTAACATTTTTCGAAATTGTGCTACAAACATTACAAACATTATCGCATTTCCATCTCTCTGCTAACATTTATTTTATAACTATTTGTCTCACAATTGGCTTAAATGTAAAAAAACACAAAATCATTTTGTTTGTTTTCACCATAATCTGCAAATACCTAATCAAATCAAAATTCTTCTCAACTTCTGGTCTTGTATAAATATCCATCAAATAACTATTCTATAAAAAAAAAATCTTTCTTTTATTTAGTAAAAACAAATTAAATAAAAAAATTACAGCATTTGGATCGTGCTTTCAAAATCGATTCTGCATTTGAAAATGTGTTTCTGTTGTTTTGTGGTTGCACTAAATAAAATGTTTTCTAACAGAACAGTGAATGTGTGTGTGTGTTATGTTGTGATCTGTTCTTTGTAGTGTTATTCCTTTTTGTTTATTGTTTTCCTCTTCTTTTTCCCTTTTTTGTTTCTTACCGACATACATACAAACATTAATGTATATTTATAATTTATTGTAAAGTGTGAAATTGCTGATTGAAAAAAAGTGTTTTTTTTTTTGTGATTTAAGTAATTTTTAAATGTGGCTAAAATTTGGATAATTCAGATAACGTCCCCGAACTTAGGAATGTGGCTACGCGGTGCGCTTAATTCTTTGTTAAATAGAAACTACACGCAATATTTTTCTTAACTTCCCCATCTTTTGCAAACATCTGAAGAAAAGTCGGGAACGGTTGCGGCTTAAGGGAAGCAAAACTTAAGCCGTCGCCTGGGCGCCAGTCTCAGAAGACTATACGAACTTATCCGTAGCGAGTTAAAAACATTGACAATGTTTTTAGTTCCCGAATATTTTGAGTTCAATATTCACTGATGGAAGTGATAAGTGCCCTTGACAGATGGCACAATTCCCGATCTTGTCCTTGAGTATAGAAAAAGAAACCTCTAGTTATTTGTTTTGAACTATAGCTTCCTATTATTCTGTGTTGGGTCTTACCCTACCAAATAATCAACTTAAATCTGTCAGTGGCTTAGTGGTTAGTGTGTTGGACTACTAAGCGGGGTCCCAGGTTCGAATCCCGCAAAAACCCAAAATTCCAACTGAGTGTTTTTTTCACTGCGCCACCTCTCGCGAACGTCTGACAAACGTCCGAGAGTATAATTGTCTTGAAAGAGCTTCTCGATTAGCCGTTTGGACTCGGCGTAAAATTGTAGATCCCTTCCATTCGTTCCAAAAATTTAAAACTCACACAAAACAAATGGTTGTGAAAAGCTGTTGCACCAACTATTTATTTATTTAATTTGTCAGTCTCAGCACTCGAAACAAATTCAGATGATAGTCATTAACTCTAGGTATGTTCAATGTTCATTTTGGGAAAGCCAAGTGATATCAAAACTGTTATACGCCTTGAAAATCTATATTAATTTAAACTCCTTTCAAATCAACAATTTCACCCTATAAACATAAAATTTTTGTAAATAATTTCATTCGACACATCTAACATTATTATGTGCGCTCTCCATTGACAAGACAATCGATTAATATATTTTTTTTTGTTTGTTTGTTTTCTCCAAATCTGATTATAGACACTGGGATGGTGGACCACCAAGATATCAAAATCCTCCAATGGCACCACCAGCATCCGAATACGAACGCCCACCGCCATATTACTATCCAGGAGCGTCCGATCAGGATTAAATAAACAGAAATACGATTTGCAATTGAAAGTCCTTAATAAGCAAAATGGAATACATCAAAAAAATAAGAATTAGCGTTACTTTCTTATTTTTTGTTTTATATATCCTGAGAAAGAATGGAGAGACTGTATTTAATTATTTTTTTTTAATTACTATTACTTGTTTTTATATAATTTTTGTCTTTTGTTGTTAAAATTAATATAAAAATCGTTTCTTATTCTGATCTCCCTCTCTATTAGATCGAATGAAATCCAATCACAACCGTAAGCTAAGACAATTTTTTTTTTTATAAAAAAACATACAGCAGTAATTGAATTAATATTTTGAAAATTAAACAAATTTATTTAAATACTTTTGGTTTTGTTTTACTTTATAACATGTCCTAGTGACACCTATATAGACGTTGCATTTAAAAACGTATACACACAACTACGAGTATTTGTTCGTTGTGACGAGAGTTATTGTAGCTTTTTGTTACAAAACGGAAAATAAATGTTTAAGTTTTTTTTTTGAAAGCTAAAGAATATAAGAAGAACAATAAATTGAAATGAGAAAACAAACAAAATACTTAGAAATAATGTCCATGATTGCTAATCATAAGTTTATTTAAAGAATATATTAATAAAAATGAAATAGAAACAAGGATAAATGTTAAAAACTGTTTATATATGTTTCAAAAATAAAAACCAAATGAAATACACAACTTTAAAAAAGAAAAGACCATTTCCAATGATAAATAAAAACAAATATTACTATACATACATAAAAATACGAGTTTCAATTACACATTTATATGTACGATGTATCTGTATATCTGTTTAGGTGAACGATTTTTGAAGCATAATTAAATAGAATGCATTTTATTGCAGACTTGAAAATATAAATAATAGTAATACGAAAACTGAAATGTGTAACACTGCACATTGTATTCCGAATTTCAATTGTAATCAACACAAAAGAGAAAATAAATAATAAACTGCCATTTAAGAAATTTGAAAGAAACTTATTTAAAAAATGCAACAATATTCCAGTAGACAGGTCAACATAAATAGGAAAGGAAATGCATACACATTTATTTACTGATACTGAGTGACGTTATCATCATTTTGATGTTTAGTTTTAGTTTAGTTTTTCTACTTCATACAAGATTTTATAAGAGCTTTCATGTACATAGGGCGTGTGATTAAATTTCTTTAGTACGAAGGCTGCTTTACAAAAAAAAACTCCCAAAAACTTAATCGTTCAATACTATATGTGACGAGCTGAAACTTATTGAAATGACTCTCTATAAGCGTATGTGTTCGATATTGTAAACGCTCTGGCTTCATGTTTTGCGGGTAAAAATTGAACAGGGTTTTGTACAACGTGACCATACAACAAGAATAAATCGAATGTCAGTGTTGCCACTGAGAGGGATATTCGCAGTGCGATTTTCATTTCTTTGCCAATGTTAGGATCGCACCTCTCGCGAATACGTGCATATCATTCAAAGCTGTTATTGCCTGAGTTATCTCTACAGAAAGAGGTGGAGGTCTGTATAATGCCAGACTTAAACCGATGGTGTTTCAAGATTGGGATTTCCCAACTGGAGTCTTCCTATTCATCCTTTAGGCTTGAGAAGAATGAATCTTATGCTGGGAATTTACGGGAGGTCGTCCTAGAAGGGTTGTTGTCGCTCCTATCGAGATATCGGACCGGAATGAAATTTTCAATTCGAGAAACCGTTCCTAAGCTACTTTTGGAAATATTCTCCGATGACATTATAGCGCAATTTCCGCTTTGCGTTGCACCGCGTTATGTCACTTGCTTTTGGCAGCTACACCACGGCACATTTTTAACTTTCTCCATTACGTAGTAAGAGAAAGATATTGGTTTCGTACAAAATTTCGAACTCGAGATTTTAATCAATTCTGATATTACGATGATAGAGGAACTCAAAAAAGTGGGTCGCAAAATTCTGTCCGGTCTGTCCGTCTGTCCGTCCTTCCACGGGCCTACAGCCTAAACGACTTCCCGGATTACGTTCAAACCTCGGATTTGGAGTTTTTGGGCTTACAGCTCGGGAGGTGTTTTTTTCTTGCAAGGCAACCTCAATATTAATGGTACTTCCCATACAACATTTTCGTACCAGTTTGATTTGATCGAAAACGGCTCTAACGATTTCAACCAAAATTGATATTTAAGCTTAAGTAGGTGAGGTTACCATGACTGCGTACCCAGTTTTTGGCTAAAAATTCGAGCAACGATACTTTTGAAATTTCGACATATCTCAAAAACGGTCTATACGATTGTAGCAAAAATTAATTTCTAAGGTAATGTGGTCATTTATAACTTAATAGCAAGCTAAGTTTTTCTCTATATTATCGAAATAGTAATTTTTTAAAAATATAGTTTTGTCTAGTTAACTTAAAAGCGCAATAACGATTTTGACCAAAATGCAAACTAAGTGTCAATTGGATGTTTTCAAAACTATTGTGTCCTTAATTTTCAATTTGAAGCACCGAAAACGCTAATTTTAAAAACTGTTCATATCTCGAAAACCCCATCTTCGATTTCGATAAATTGTCAAAAACGAAGTATTTCTTTTATCCGGGACAATATCATACAGTCAGTTTTCAGCTTAATAGTTACGCAATAGTATTTTTCCAACTAAACATTGCAATATTTGCAACTTATATTTTTATTTTATATAACTGCCATATGAGATGACTATCCAAAAGAGAATTTTGTTTTCTTTTGTCTAGTATCGAGAAAGTTTCGTTCGACCCAGTCGTGCACTTTATTTCTTGAAGCTCTAGGGCAACTAAATGCTGCTAAATATCTTATATCTTTCTATCGAAAGAGCAAATCTAGAAGTGCTCTTTCTATCTTTCATTGAGAAAGAAAGTGCACTTCCAGGTCAATTATTAACACGACAGAAGTGTCCGGAATATTTTGAAAGAATTATCCTGAACTAAATGAAAAACGCCATTGATGTCAAACGAACGTGTTGATAAGCTTCAATTATTTTGTTCCAAAAGGGATACCTACTTCATTAGGTACATTATGCAGATTCATTACCTTTTGGTGCAACTATTATAGTCCGTTTGAATTAAGTTCCCAGTTGGAAAGTGTATTGCTCAATAGCAGTGTTGGTTGCTACGATTCTGGCCCAACTAGTTCAATTGAGGTGGCACTTTTAATTTTTGCCGCAAGTGAGCATTATCTTCCTGGAGATGAAAATATTTTACAGTTGTACACTCAGCTTTATTGTGGAAATATTGACTAAGTTTTTAGCTTTTAGCGACCCAAGTCTAGAATCAACTGTGTCTCAACTCCCAAAGAGCAACATCAAAAACGGTAGAACGTGTGGATAGTTAAGCGCCTTGTCGTTAAGTGCCAATCATAAAAGGATGCGCTTAAGCCAGTGGATAATTTGATAAAGAACGTTTGTCGAAATGAAATATAAGTCGTTGAACAGGATGGCTATTAGGTTGTTTGGTTAAGCACCAGTCAGCTATGAGAATGTTTCAAACTTGAAGAAGCTCCTAGACTGTTCCGTACTCAAGAATTAAAATTTATCACAATCGTTGTAAATAAAGCCGTTTCGATTCAAACCCTCTTAAAACAAAAAATGCATACAGCATCACCCATCTATATATCTTAATGTTTTAAGCTGTATTTGAAAACTTAAAACTGCATGGTAACTAATCTACTAAATGGTTGCATAAGTGTAGGTTTTTAAGGAAAACGTTGGGCCCTTATCATGCCAAAGAGTCCAAAAAAATTCTGATTTTTCCCTTACCTAACTTCTTACACACTCACGTCAACGTCAGTCAAAGTCAGACACAATAACAATTAGAAAGTTTGCAGAGGTTTTAAACGAAATGACCTTAGTATTTATTATTACCAATATATTACAACCAAAAGCTAAACTTAAATTACTCCGACTCATGATAACAACACATAAAATAAGACTAATTGTATAATTTTTCAAAACAAATTTCAAATACATCTAAAAAATACATAAATCTTAACATTTGTCTTGCATTAAACCCAAAATAATATGAATGTTAACTAATAAAGATATATTTAAAAATAAAAAAAATTAACACATTAGTATTATATTTAAAACCAAACTTGAAATGATTTTCGAAAGCATCATTCATCTATTACAAATTTAACAATTTTAAATACACAAAAAGAATGCATTTCAAAACTAAATCATTTATTAAAAACAAACTTTTTAAGTGTTTCAAATGGTATTAAACGAAAAACTAATTTCAAAGAAGAAAACATGAAATAAATACTTAGTATTTAAGTGATAAGCCTGGCTTATGTTCAGGTAAGTTAGAAGAATGGTGATCATTTATTTAATTCGCAGAAACTAAGAACAAGAAATAATAAATAAATAAATTTAGAAATTAGATATTAAATTAAAAATAAAATAATAATAAAGCAAAATCAGATATTCTTTCATGAACATGTTCGAGATTCCATTTAGTGTTTGAACATTTCCCAACCCTTCCAACAGTACATACGAAAGGAACATTTAAGAATATAAAATAAACAAAAAATATTTTACTAATAATATCTCAGTCATCTGGGAATCATTTTATGTGGAAATAGAAAAATTTCAATACTATTGAAATTAACCATTTATGTATAATTATTACCAAAATTTAAATCTTGATGATAAAAAAAAAGAATAAAAGAATATTGTTTATAAAAACGGGTGATTTATTGATTGTCTCGGCAAAAAATTCCTGAAGCAGACGGGTTTTTGAAGACACTGCGCATTTTCTGTAGGTTGAGGTGAGGCTGCGAGCAACCAAAAGAACCTAGGATTTTCATTAATAGGAAGGTTATACAAATACGAAGAGGAACTATGTGTGAATCTCCTGGATAACGATTTGGAAAGTATTGTTTGAAACAAACATCAACGCTTCTACTTCTTTATGCTGCATTTATTACACAGTCACACATTCCTAACACGGAAAATTAAAAGGATACTAAATACAAAATAGCCATGTGACTGAAAGGGACAGTATTACCTAACACGAAAAAAAAATACGTATTTTGGTCGGCCATCTTGTTTACGTGCTAGGAATTAAAGGAAAGCTCCACATGTAATTATTTTTAAAGTGATGGCTTACGAAATTCCGCGTTCCTTTAAGACAATATGACTTCCGGAAGTAATGAACGGACAAATATTTATTTATATCGATTAATGAATTGTTGGTTTAGTTTACTGAAACTAACTACCACTCTCATCTCACGCATGTTTTTAATCAGAAACAGAAATGTATTCGAGTAATTGCAGAAATGTTGATGGCCGAAATTTTGTGTTTATTTCCGTTTTACGTAGGTATCTATAATTATGGGTATAGCATCCATGACACTTTAGGCGTCTGATTTGTGAGCTCATTCTTACGCCTTTAATAGCATTGACTGCGAATAAACGGATCTCTCTATCCCGTCTCGTGCAAAAATGCGCGTGCGTGATGGTGTAAATGCAGTTTTGTGTACCTACATTAAAAACAATTGATTTTGAAAAGGGTTTTACAAATAATTCTGGACCTTATAAATTGGGATGAATTCCCAAATGCAGTACTTCTTATTTACAATTTAATCAAGCATCAATTGCGCAAACCAAAAAGTAGACACTGAATCGTGAATAACTATGTACGTTACCTACAAATGACATTTCAGAGCCGTATGTAAAGAAAATATTTTGTAATAATTTGCCACTTTTACTTTGATTTGCAGTAACACAGCAAATGCAAAACAGCGCAAAAGCAGTGTGCGCATTTTTGGACGTTAAATAAAGTTGCAAAACCACATTCATTCACTTTGTGTAAGGTTCTCGCCTTAAAAAAAAAAAAACAAAGCCAGTAAAATTTGATAAAAGATTAATTTAAATTGGAACGATCGAAATGACTACTTAATATGTGCGCTTCACTTATGTCTTACAGACTACAGTCGAGTGTGAAAGGTGCGACTGTGTTACCAATACCAATAACAGATTTTTGGCTTCTGTGCAAGTGAGGTTAGTTTAAAACTTTTTCAGCTCCATTTTTAAAGGAGGTCATAACTGAATATTTCAAATAACGAGTCGTATTTAATTACGCCGTATTGCGGCCAATCGACCAATAAGTCAATGAGTCTTTTTTTTTAAAATGGCCGTCTTTAGTTTCGACCTTAAATTTACTGAATCTTTCAGTTGCAAAATTTCTATGAAAAACAAAGCTCATTATACCTGAGAACGATTATTAAAATGGCTATTATGTAATTGTTTATCTAAAGTTCGTTTGACTGCATCGGCATCCTTACCCTAAAATGATTACCTACCTCAGATAAATGAGTGCATCATCTCGTCCGATGCTGAACTATAGTACCTAATGATCATTAACCAATGTTTTTAGCTATGTGGCAGCATATGTACAAACATTTTAGTAATTAATTTAAAAATGAATTCAGTTGGATTCCAATACGGAAGTTCCTATACATCTACTGCAGACCGGTCTAGTTTCTGAAATAATTCTCGGTCACTTGAGTGCGATCGGGAGGACAAACAAAAAAAATGCTGCAGAATTAATTATATTTTCTTTTATTAACTTGTTTTCGGTCACTGGGCACCTCAATTTCAAGGCCATAACTAATCAAAGGCAGAAACCAAAGAGCATATAATTGTTTCTCTTCCGTAACAAAAAGTGGGGGGCAGGCATATGAAACATATTTTGGGTTTAGTCAAGCTTTAACTATGTAAGTAAACTTGTTTTGTAGATCATTTACTTCAAAAATGCAAACTAGTTAGTTCTCTCACTTTAACATGAAGCATAAATTCATAATAGATTTTAGTCAACAAAATTTCGTTGACAAAACATTAAGATCGATGCCAGAAAATTGTCAGTGCCAGTTATAGGCGAAGTGACATTGAGCGATTTCCAATGACCGTTATACTTGTAACATATATGGCACCAAATTTTGAGTTTGACATGTCCCCACCAGTTATTTTTTAAAGTCAACTAAAAATATTTTGGACGTCAAATGCAAAGCGCTATTTGCAAAACCCCTACCCAAGTTCAATTACAGCGAACAAAAATTAACTGCCAAAGCAACTGTGACGGGTTGGACCTTGGTCTGGATCTCACAGAAGGTATAATTAGATGGAAAAGTTTTGGCATCACTTTTTTATCTATAAATATTAACAGAAAAGTGGTCTTCTTAAAATTAGGCCAAATTCGTAGTTTAATTTGCACATTCCCTTAAAAAAATGTTGTAACACATGTTTTCCCACATATTTCTTACCATTACAACAGACTATATATTATTAAAAGTATAACTTAAATTCATTGGCCATAAAATGTGACTGTTCTCTACTGCGCATAGATCTTTAATTGTTTCAGCCTTCATCACAAGACCGCACCGCGCACGCAGTATTCCCATAAAGTTGAGAAATAAAACGCTTCATTTCCTGGCTACTGCATTGTTACCAAATCTGCATGTTTTACCATAAAATCCATATAACCACACAATTCCCAAAAAGATGGCTTTAGGAGTAAGACTTTTTGTGTGGCCATACTATAGTTGCAGGTAATAGCTGGTTCTTCGATTAAAACCACAAATTGTAATATCAGCTTATATATACCTATCGCCCTTGCGGTTCTTCTTTGATATCAAGACTGATTTCTTCTTCCTGTAGTATTATTTTACACAGACCCCAACATTGCTGTCTAATGTTCCAGTTCTTGAATCGAGTATCTAATGATTGCCATACGCTTACGCCCAATTTTCCTTGAGTGGTTTTTCTATTCAAGCGTGATTTTTTATAGAGGTGGCATCACTTTGCGATGTGGCGGGTGGTGTCATTTTCCATGAATGGTTGGACGGTTGAATGGATGGCTAAGTTGCGTGTTGAGTTTGAGTGGAATGTAAAATGCATTTTTGCATTTGCACATTGCTAAAATATTTAGCTTGCTTTGCATTTGATTAGGAAATATTTTTTAATGATTTGCCAGCCTTGGGCGGAACTGCTGCTTCATTTTTTTTTAGATTTAGCAAATAAACTTATATAATGATTTAAATGGGAAAATAATTTCGAGGTTTTGCGGTCTGTAGATATTTTATTAATTAATTTACCTGCTATAATTCGGCAAGATGAGAAACTATTTAGACCAAGGTTACCAATGGATTATACAGCAATCAAAAAATCTCCTATCTCTCTCGCAAGCGTTTAATATATTTCTGTTTAAGCTAAATTAAAAAGGGGAGGTAAATTTGCACTGTTTATAAGTAACAGGTTAGTACTTTTGCGCCGATCGGCTATTAATAGAAGAACTTTGGATATAATCCAGAATGAACAATTACTGTCATATATTCCTTGTGGAGCTATAATTTAGCAGTAAAATCAATCTTATTTTTAGATTTTTAAGATGCCTCTACCCAGAAATCGAGCAAAAGTGCAAGAAATTACATTTTGTTTCTCTGACTGATAAATTATTACTGGAGTGTTTGAATTGAAACTGAATGCATGCCTCTTTAAGAAGTAAATAGAAGTCAGTACCACCTAGACACATTTCTATTGTTGCAGCTTAAAATTAACTTCTGTTCGTTTTTGACCAACAACTTCTGTTGACAATTCAAATTTCAAGTAAATTGAATGTGACTTGTGTCATCTTGAAAAAAACAGATTACCTACTAACGACAAGCTTATGATGGCCGTAGGTACATGGTACATTCGGGTCAATCTATTTTGAATAATTGTGCCTGATCATGGTGAGGTTCTTTTATTTGAACGCACTACATCAGAGATCGGACATCAGTATGGAAATCTATTCACTACTCAAGTGAGTAAAGCTAATTAATGACTGACGAATGTGTATTTATAAATGTTGCAAAATATTCAAAGGCTTACTCGTTTTGTTGCAATTGCATGTTGACTTGACGTTTGATCCGCATCACTAACGACTTATGGTCAATGGATAGGTACGTTGAATTCGTGCAATCTCGCGGTTAGTCATTATTTTAAAATTGAAATATGTGTAGGTATGGTTACGAATTTTTTGGAAGTGGTGTAGTGGATAAGGATATAAGGACAGTTGCGTCGCTAAAAATGCACAAATCCATTTATATGTAAGTAATATAGTTGTCAAAGTGTGAGCTGGAGAACATTTCTGAAATTCTCATAATGCTTTACTTAATAGAACAATTTTTGGTTACTCACATACGTGGATGCCCACACGGTGCATTTGGGACAAGGTCTTTGTATTTCCCAATGTTTCTTTGCCCTTCCCGACGATTTCTCAGTCCCAAACTAAATTTATAAACAAGAAAATTAAAATAACAAAAAACTAAAATAAAAAAATTTAATTTAAGGACCAAAAACCCGACTGACTGTAAGCAAAAAAACTAAAAATAATATTAACCAGACACTACCTAACTAATTGACAATCGGAGACTATACCTACACAGCTAAACAAAAATCTGAGTACCTACCCTCCGACTGCCAAATAGTTAGGTTAGGTACCTATAGTGCCTGGTTAATAGTTTTTTAGTCGGGTTTTTTGGTTTTTAAATTAACTTTTTTATTTTTATTTTTTAGCCTATGACACTCCGGGGAAGAATACGAATCTAATGACACCTCAATCTTCAAAATCGGTTAAGCCGTTTGGGCTACAGGGCGTCCCGTAGGAACGTACATAGGATACGCGCGAAATACATAACCCTCCCTGTGTCCCTGTCCAGTAGGGTAAAAATAGGGTAAGGTTGCGAATCTATACAGTTAGCGAGAAAATACTTTTTAGGTAATTTTTAGGTAGTACGTTTTAAAATACGAATTGGGCTTGCATTTTTTTTATATATCTCTATATATATAAAATTGTTGCAAGTGCGTTGTGACTTTATAACTCACGAACGTCTCAACCGATTTCAATGATTTTTATTGTGTTTTATTCGTCTTCAATCAGGGATGGTTTATGAAAAAAGAAAAGTCGGAAAATTCTCAACCGGTGGCGTTGTAGGCACAATCTTCGTTTTTCATGGGGAAAAGCACTTTGAAAAAAAATAAAATGGGTAGAAATCGAGTAGTGACACTTCAAATACAAAAAAAAAAACATTTTAAATTTTCAAAGCAATTGTTGTTGTCAATTATTTTAATTATTTTCCAAGCAAATTGTTGTTGTCAACAATTTTGAAATTTTTTTTTTTGAAATATAACCTACCTAATAAGTTTGTTTATGTTTACTATGTTACATTAAGTAAGTTTTTGAAATGGAGTAGATACTTTCCATCCCTTCCATCATTTTCGTTTGACATGTATTTTCAGGATCCTTGCATAAGTATTTATGTGTGAGTAAGTTGAAATGTAGGGGTGATTGAGATGACGTGGACAATGACGACAGGCAACAGGAGTTGTGGAGCGTTTTGAGTTTGTACGTAGGGGTTGTTACGAAAAATGAGCGAGTAACAATCGTGGTATTCTGCTCATTAGTGAATAGGGTTATGGGGAGGGCAACTCAAAGGTACCATAACACCTTCGGTACCGGTGTAGAGAGAGAAGGGAAAAGGCTTACCAACCAAGTTGATAGGTGTGCGGTGTTGGATGTATTCGATTGAATACAAAAGAGGCTTGCCTCATGCGCACATTTTCATTTGGTTAGTCGAAAGAATGCAACCAGACCAAATTAATGACATCATACGCGCCGAGATTCCAGGTCCCGAAACCGATCCAGACCTGCATGATGTCATAATTACAAACATGATTAATGGACCGTGTGGCGCCATTAACATACAATCACCGTGCATGGTCGACGGCAAGTGTTCCAAGCGTTATCCACGAAATTTGACTAATAAGACCATCACTGGCAACGATGGTATCTTCTGGAATAGCGACTACACTGCTGGAAGGTTGCCGAACCGCTCATTCGACATTGAAATTGCCATTAAACCTTCAAGCGGTTGAAGAACCAACATGTAACATAGCGAAACATTCAGCAATGGCCAAAGTTTTGGTAGCAAGCAAAATTATTATCTAGGACGAATGCACAATGTCGCATAAGCGTGCGTTAGAAGCTTTGAATCGCAATATGAAAAATCTGCATAATGACGCACGACGTTTTGGGGCTGCATTGATTTTACTCTCAGGCAATTTCCGGCAAACGCTACCAGTAATACCACGATCGACCGTTGCCGATGAGATCAATGCTTTGAGGAAACTTTAGCTGACGACATCGCATGTTTGCTAAATGATCCATCTGCCGAAGTGTTCTAAAATCAACTGCTAAGTATCGGTAATGGTCATGTTCCTGTCGACGCATCGAATGGATTGATTTCGTTGCCGCTGAATTTTTGCAATTTTGTCCCAACGAAAGAGGTATTTAAGCGTCTACATAAAATAGCAAGTGCATTGTGCATGCTCGAAATTATTACTTTCATTACATTACCTAACGAATTTGGGCGGGACGAAGTTCGCCGGATCAGCTATAAAGTTCATAAAAAATAGTTTTTAAACCGAATAATTTGTGTAAAATTTCTTATTTCAGTTGGAAAATTAAATCTTTGTCCCAGTGTTGATTTCTCCTTTCCATTCGTTCGGTATATTTGTCCGAAGTTATGTTTAAAGTTGGCAACCGTGCTCACATAATATAGGCGAGCTAGGTTGATCCAAAGTGAGGCTATACCTTTTTCCTTTTTTGTCTTCTATGCGAGGGGAGGATGTAAATTAGTTGGGCAACTAAATACAGTGAAATTCAGTAGAAGGCTTTTTATAAAATAATAAATCGATCTTTATTTACCAGCCTAACAAATATTTATTGCAACATTTATTCCGAATGTGTGGTTGAACCCCTAGGGTTAAAAAATTTACAAGTTGGTGGTTGGTATTTCCACAAAAATCTCACCGCCGCAAACACCGGAATTACCGTTGTTGAACCAATTCACATGGCGGTGGGTGAGGGTGACTCGTCAAAAAAAAAAAAAAAAAAACAATTCCACAGCCACAATATAACGGACAAGAAAAAAACCTTATACACACGAAAAGAATTACCACCTAATGGGGACACATTCATCAGTTATAAGCATAACGCATTAGCCAACGGGGAAATAGATCCAAGTACGGATAACCAGACACACTTGTTGCATTGTTGTATTCATCTGTGCGATAATAATTTAAATTGTTTTCTTTCTAATTACGTAATCCCTCAAGGAACGACATGACGAAACAAAAAATGCTTTTAATGCCATGAGTGTGAGATGTGAGTGGACGTCGGACTCGGAGTAACTAACGTGCGTGCGGGGTGAAGAATGGTTTAGTTGTTTTAACTGGTACAACAAAGATCGTCAGAGAAAGAGTGAAATGGCCAACATTGTGCGCAAAACAATTACCTACACACAGATTTTCACATCGTAAATAATTTTTCACCTGAATCTTCAGCAAGTTTTACTGGTACCTACTACATTTTTAATGTGAGCTGTGTTGGAGCAACACATATTGTACATAATTGCACTTGTTTTGGTTTTACGGTGAGCATCGAGTACACTTTCGCTGAAGGAATTATTGCTATTAAAATTAGCGTGTACTTTCATAAGAAATGCAGTTGCATGTTGTAGGAAAAGATGTCATGGAAGTGTGTTTATTGCACGAAAGTAGAGACGAAATATGTTTTTAGGAACCTGGGTACATTGCATTTATCTGGTAGGAGAACAATTACATAGAGGAACCCAGAAATTAAAAGAAATGTCAAGCAGTCCGTTCTCGAAATCATTTGGCTTTGGCAGTCCGATTTCATGTTCCATTGGCTGTCTAAAGAGCCTGAGCAATTTCGCGAATTTAGAAACGAATTTCTTTTTTATCACAATAATTTTAATTTTCACAATAAAAAGTCAAGTCGGAGAAAGAGCTATGGTTTGTCACATCAACATTAACCATGGTTCTATTTTTTATTTTTTTCCTTTGGGTATGGAACCTTAAAAAGGAAATCCTCAAGTAAGGATTAAAACAAATTATACAACTCACCTGTTTTACATCAATATGTCAAAATAAAAATGTGTTAAACTCAAGTAATTGATCGAAACTATCTTAAATAGCTGGCAATATACTATACCAATGCAATACCAGTATGCACTGCCGAATATCACTATAAACGAACTGGATATACCTATAGGTATGGCCGAACTAAAAATTGCCCTGCGAAATATGAAGGATAATAAGGCTCCTGGACTAGATGGAATTCCAGTTGAGTTTTATAAATATGGTACTGAACATTTTTTGAACTGCCTATTAATATTTTTTAATAAAGTCTTTATAAATGAAGACGTTCCAAATATTTTTCTGAAATCCCTAATCTTCTCAATTTTCAAAAAGGGTGATAGCGCCTTAGCTGAAAATTATAGGGGTATATCTTTTCTATGCAGCCTGAGAAAAATTTTTGCTCAAATCCTACATCACCGCTTAATAGGATGGGTGGAAAGTAATAATCGGCTTAGTGTTTTTCAAGGGGGTTTCCGAGCTGGACTTTCGACGATTGACCAAATATTTTCTCTGGTCACAATAGCCAATAGGTTCTTAGCAAGGAAAAGAAAGTTGTACGCTTTTTTTGTTGATTTTAAGGCGGCTTTCGACACTGTGAACAGAAATTCACTTATATATAAGTTGAGTTCAATAGGTGTATCAACAAAGTTCTTACAAGTTTATAAGAAACTTATATGTAATACTTCGGCGTCTGTTTGGAATGGAAAGGAGAGGTCTAACTTTTTTGAGACCGATATTGGTGTTCCTCAAGGCTGCGTTCTCAGCCCCATTCTATTTGCGCTTTTTATTGACGATGTACACGAATACTTGCCTGGTGGTGTTTCTGTGGGAGAGGTCGTCATCAAAGTCTTGCTATATGCTGATGACCTCGTTATCCTTACAGATAACCCTCATACGCTACAACTGCAGATTAATAAACTGAAGCAGTACTGCGAGAGCTGGGAACTGAAAATTAACACTGAAAAGTCAAAAATAATGATTTTCCAGCATTCCAAACGCATCAGAAGATTACAGAATGAGAGTTGGCAACTGGCTGGAGAACCTATTGAGGTCGTTGATAAATTTAAATATCTAGGTCTCCTACTAACAAACAATCTCGATTTGCGACCACATGTGGAGGATAAAATAGTTAAGGCAAAAACAGCAATAAACCTAATGTGGTCAAGATTTTATTGCAACAGAAATGTCGACACAGCATCCAAATTTAAAACATTTAATGCCACTATTAACGCTTGCCTTTGTTATGCAAATCAAATCTTCGGTTTTAAAAAAATCGAACAGTTTGAAAGCCTACAACGCTTCTTTTTTAAACGAATTTTTAAACTCCCCACAACAGTTCCTAATTATGCCATTTACGTAGAATCAGGAATTCCCGAAATATATTATAAAAATCTGAAAGCAAACGCGGACTACGTAGTGAAGGTAATAAAACGGCGCAACACTAATCTTCAGAATCAGCTACTAAGATATGCTTTTCGCTGCAAATTAACGCCATTTAGTGACTGGTTCGATCTGGCAGCAGAATATGGTGTGGAACTAAACCTAACCCTGGAAAATGTCAATGACTGGCAATATAAATTTTACGATTGTATAGCGCAGATAGACGAACGCTTTTATGAGAACTGCCTGAACAGGGCGCAAACCTCCGATTCTAGAAGCATATATCGAACTTTAAGCCATTCATTAGACACAAATAACTACTTTTGCAATGACTTAACAACCTACGAAATCAGCATAATCTTCAAAATAAGAACTGAGACTTTAGGCCTAAATTTTGTACCGCAAAGACAGGATCTTCAAGGAACATGCAGCCTCTGTAATTTAAATGTGCCGGAAGGCGTTTTCCATTTCCTCGCAGAATGTCCAATACTTCTCGAAATTAGGAGACTGTATTTCTCCAAGAGTTTTCTCACACTTCAGGAAGCAAAAGATTTGTTGAACGGTTTTTTTGGTTGGAAGTTGCTTTCACAATATAGTATACATGCAGTATCATACATACAAGTATCGCAATAGCTTTTTGAATGTGTGATTGTACACTATTAAAAACAGAAAAAAACCGAAACATATGTAGCTACATTCAGAACTATATCGTATTTATTTACCTTTATTTTTTTGTTTTTACTTTTTTTATCTCTTTCTTTTTCACTACCAATAATAATAATTAATCAATGTTTTTCTTATTATATGAATTTCTTAACTTATGAAATGTATTATGAAACGTCAATCAATCGGCAGACGGCAATATAAAGCCATGCATATCTCTTTATATTATATATAAACTATGTACTATCATTGAATTTATTTAAATAAAGAATAATAATAATAATAATAATAATAATAATATACTATACAGAGCGAGATTAACACTTGCTTACACTAACACCAAAATATTCCTCATTTGTCAAACTTTAAAGTGTTTTATTAATTACGTATTTAGAAGACAAGTCTTTGAAAAATAGAGAAAAATTTACATTTGGCTGGCGCAATGAATCAATCAAGATAAATTGAGTGGATTTTTATAAGCATAAATTACATTTAAGAACAGCAGACTTTTAAAACACGCACTACCTCAAATGCGAAGGAACAAATATCTCGTTTTATGTTCCGTTGGGCACGAAAAATCTAAAATCTGAGAGCGAAATACGAAAATCCCAATGGAAAACGACATAAGTTGACAGTTCGCATATGTGGATGACGTAGAAAAAGTGACGTTCCCAACCAATCTTGGAGTAGCTATGTAGTACGAAAAATTAGAACTAGAAAAACTATAGCTGCTGGTAGCTTTGTCTTTTCAAATTCAAAATTATTTGAAAATAAATTCGTTTGAAAATTTGTGGTTGCAAACAATTGCTACGCCTTTCGTGATACACTTTTAGTCTCTTTTACACTCAGCTGTCAACATGGTGAAAATGTAGATGAATTATAGATGAAATTTCTATGCAAGCACTAGAAAAAAAAATTCAATAGTTTTACTCAAGAAAAATTACCTATTTCAGAGATTGCCCATATAACGCCCATACCACCCCGATTATAGGTAGCTTAGCAAGCTTTAAATAAATAAAATTAAATAAAACAAATAATAAAGTATTCAAGTTTTCGAAAGATTTTTGACGATTCAAAAACAAAACAAATATAGATATTGTTAAGTTTAGAGCGCTCGATAAGAGCCAGTAAACTAGAATAAGTTAAATCTTGGTGTTGCGACAGATCTGGCAATGTCGGAAGTAGAAGAATGACAGTCTATCAAGCGTGTCGCAGAGATGGCAGAAATGTAATTTTTTTGACATGTAACAAAAGTAGGTCTGAGTAGCAAATGAAACAAATCAGGCGTGTAGTTTACTCGATTTACTACGCATAGTTAATTGAGTAGATTCTAGATTACCTCATGTAAACTACTCTGCCATCTCTAAGCGTGTGCCATGTTTGTTTCTTTTTGATCGCGGTCAGAGAATCACTTACACTTGTGATTTCTTTGGCAGAGTTTGTGTTTAAAAATGAAAATATTAAAATAAAAATTGATAGCTATTATTAAAAATAAAATTTAATTGTAATAGGTACACACAATTTAATTTTTTTTTTAGTTTCAATTTGTTGCCGAAAATTCGAAGTCTTAGAAAAACTATTAAATCTTAGAAATTCCACTTAATCGTTTTTCTCTAGTCAACAATCATCATTCTTACAACAATCATTCTGCCTTGACACTAAATATTCTACAGGTCACAATACGCAATTTTGTATGGAAAATTTCGCCAAATTTCGAGGTAGAAAAATTTAGCCTGGACACTAAAAATGATTATTAAAATCGCATCGCGGTGTAAATTTAAGAGAGAATTAATAAAAATTACTTGTGATACGTGCTGCGGAGGTACGTGGCCCTCGGGGGACAGTAATACTCGCCCACCCAAACATAAAATAGAACCGAAAAATGTTCGCATTTGGAATCCATTTACAAAAAAAAAAGAAAAAAAAATACTATAAACTATTAAAAAAGTGGAAGAAGTCCATCGACGTCTTCTTTTCTGTTTGTGTCTCAAGCTTGAATAGGCTGTTCCTTTTGTGGGTACTATTGACTGAACCTACTGTTAACTGGATTGTCTCTGAATTTTTGAGTGTCTTCATAACTTTTTTAAATGTGCTGTTTCGTGGGCAACCCATTCTTTTTCTGCCATTTTTTCATTGTTAAAGTCGTTATTTACTTCAATATATTTCTGAGATCTTTAATGCTTCGATTTGGGTGATCTCGCGTACCTATGAGAGGATCATGAATTTAGTTCCGTGTTCCTGCGTATGGATGCTATTTAAGTTGCTTTGTTTACCCACTTAAATCGTGTTTTTTTTTCTTCTTCTTTTT
This sequence comes from Cheilosia vernalis, assembly GCA_949126925.1. Classification (NCBI taxonomy): domain Eukaryota; kingdom Metazoa; phylum Arthropoda; class Insecta; order Diptera; family Syrphidae; genus Cheilosia; species Cheilosia vernalis. Next base: position 19,858,834 of record OX421359.1, read on the forward strand.
GTCTTTTTCTTGTTCCAATTAATCGAACTCATCACTTTAAAAATAACTTAACTCTCATTATTTTAGACATGACTTCCTGGAATGAATCACCCCCAGTTTAGTCAGTCGATCAGCTTGTAAAACAAAAAAATTGGCCTGCTGATGCCAGAATGTAGAGTAAATATTTCATAGAAATTAAGAACCCCGCCGAGCAAGATGTTAACACCAAGCGACAGCTAAAATTGTTGCTTCACACTACAACGCACAGGAAAATCGAATGATAAACGTTGCTCAACTCCGAAACCATACATTCGCATTGATTTATTGCTGCAACAAAACCCGTAAGGGCTGCAGCTTCAGCTTCATGCTATATGACTTCCTCATTCGCAAACTTCAACGACGAACGACTGTGCGATCTGTGGCTTCAAAGTCGTCTCGATTACTCCACAAGCGCGGTGGCTGTATTACACAGGGAACTAACTCCGAAGCTTTACCTTTCCATTCGGATAAAGTTGCGAGCCCGCGAAACCGAATCTCATCATCACCAATGAAGCGAAACCCTTTCGATATTATGCCAGTTGAAATATTAGTAAAACTACCTAGACAAACGTTGGTCTTAACTCTCTTGGTCGGGTGAACTTATTCACCTCCGAGACATAGGATAATCTGTTTTCTATCTGTGGCTAGGTTAACCTAGCAGTAGGCGGTTGGGTTGGTTTGGTGCAAAAGCTTTCCACCGCGCGCCGTTGCATTGTTGGCAGATTATCGGCTTTCGATGTAGTCGCCGCTAGCTACCTACTACCGCGGTGAGAGGAAGTGCTGTGGACGGCCGTTGGCTAAGCGCAATTGGCAACATAGTCGCCGTAAAAGAAAGGTACCTATAGTCCGGCAGGTATCTGTGACAAAAACGATTGTTTTCGTAACTAGAATGCGACAGAAGCGGGTTTCAGTTCAAATGTTGGTCTTTAACTAATTTCGAGATGGAGTAGGTTTTTTGCCCGGCGATTTGCGAGAACCTGTTTGGGACATAATCTCAGGTGTTATTGTTCAATTCGGGCACTAACGTGGCTGTAGGTTTTTTTTTACTCTGAACGTTGATGGTGATTGACGAGTGGAATGGTCTAGGTGCAATGCACTTCTTTTTATGCGTGTAGCCTTGGTGGCACAGAGTAGTGGGTATAAATGCTGCGTCGAATGTGGCACTAATCCGTGAAAAAGCAGCTCCACAGAGAAACCGCTTTACATAATAAAGGTGGTAATTTTTAGAGGCAGATAAGTAGCTATTTTAGCATTGACTGATTGATTGAATGATATGGAATCGAATCGAGCTACCCCCAAGCGATTTTGTTATAATGAAAGTGTGGACAAGCGGCTTGCATAACGGATTGAAAGTTGCCAAAAAGGAACTACAGAAAGTATTGCTTTAGTTAGCCAGAGTGAAACTAGAAAAAGTCTCTAAAAAAAATGGTGGCTGCTTGTCTCGGAATTACCGACAAAGGGTTAACTTCCCATTGTGAATGTGAGAGTTGTAGATAGGTTGGAACTTGTTCAATATTATTTTTGTCGTGGAAATCAATCTTTCTACAATCTAATAAGTCACGAATATTTGCTTGGGAAAGGCACACCCAAAGTGCTTTAACTTGGCCCGGAGAAGCTTGCAGCTCGGGCTTAGGTTGTGGATTAAGGCCCATTTTATTCTTTCGAAGTTGAACACAACTTGGGAAGTTTCCCATATAAAAATCCCCAAGTTGTGTTCAACTTCGAGTGAATAAAATGGGCCTAAGACCATTTAAGCGGTGTTTTGTCAACTATCCAATTTTTAGCCAAAAACTGGGTATGTTGTTATGGTAATCTCACCCAATCTTCTGCACTTTCTTGTATTGCTATCTCTATTGTCTATTCCACAACACAACAGCCAAACCACCTTTCTTATATTTATCAGCTTCTTTGGATTTTAAATTCCAACCATTCACTATCATAGTCACAAATTCACAATCATTGTCGCAAGAACAACATGCCGTTCAATTGCCAAAAAGTGAAAGCACCAACCACTCCCAGACCCTGAGTTCCATTAGACTCTTCTTCCAATCACATATGTCCAACATCAAGCCGTTGAACCCAAGCATTTCACTTTCGGCTTAATGTTAACAAAACCTTTCCGTTTCCATATATTATACACCCCGAAGGTTAATGACTATTTACTGCAATATATTTACTCGTACATCTGGCATCACGTACAGCTTCTTGACAATGGGCGGCCATTGACTCTTGGACCTCTATTCGGCCGGCATTTAAATGCATTCGCCGACAGATAAAACTTCGCATCTCATTCCATAAATTTGCTTATCTTTAATGACCTCAATAAGTTTGCTGCCAATTTGGATGAGCTCCATCAAAATGTCCAATAAAAGCCGGCCTACACCAATTACTGATACTATATATCTTTTAGGCTTGTGATGAAATGCGAGCCGCAACCATTAAGACGTAAAAGTGAAAAACTAAAATAATAAAAGAAAGAAAAAAAAAAAACTTTTTCTTTCCCACACGTAATCAAAACCGAAATGAAATCAAATTAAATTTCCAATCGAAATGACTGAAATTAGTATTCACCGGGTGTACAGACGTGCGAGCAAACGGTTGCACCCGTCCATCCAAATCTATCGTTCGATAGAACGTAAAGAGTACCAACGCAGTCCCGTCGTCGTTGTTGCACGATCTAGTAGATATAGCGTTTCAAGCCGCTTTCCGTTGAAAAATGCAAAACAAAAAGTCAAAATCGAATTAAGTGCGCATTGCCAATGATGACAGTGGGACCATCGTTGCAAGTCGTCATGTTTCGCACTTAGTTTTTCTAATAGTATTGTGCTTTAATTTTGCAAGGAAATCGATTAATAATTCAGGGTTTATGTATTAGCAAAAAGTAAATTTAAAAAAATTATTTTAGGACAATAAATGAGCAAATTTAATGTCCAGTCCAGGCTCGTTATTAAATATTTAGTGTGATGGTCAAAACTGATTTATCAGTGAGGCTTAACATGTTTTAGAAAACAGTTTAAAAATTAATTTAGCTAAAGGTTGCATAGAATTTTATAGGGGGACATTTATTGAAACAAGTAAAACTAACTTCCTTAGTTGGGCGCTACAGTCAGCCGTGAACCTAATGGGCCTCAACTAATATACAAAAATCACGAGAAGCATTTGGTGTCAAACAAACGACAGGGCTTCGAACAAAAATTTGTAATTTTACTGCCAATTCTTTTACTGTCCTGGTTGGTTCCATCCCAGCAATGAAAAAATACGGAGAGTATGTTAGACAAAGAGAAATGAATCCCATACCTATGTAAAATAACAAGAGCAGTTTACGGGGGTTAATTATACCCAATAAACCACTGTTCAGTACTGCGTACGTCGGCAGAAATCTCTGTCCGATTTCTTTTAAAATGAGGCCGGTGTCGTAGCTGTTATAAATCTTGCTTCGCATACCGAATACATTTTATAAAAAAGTTAGTATTCCTTTTATGTCCGCGCATAAGCTAAAGTTAACAACAAACATTAAAAATAACTTCAATTAAATAAGCATTAGTTCTCGAAGCTTATCTGTCATAAAAAATTAAATCGTAATTTTATCTTACATTTTTAGTAGTTATACGGATTGCTATAGTCTAGTTCGTGGCAATAGAGAAAATGAAATGTAAACATGACTACTGAAGTTATCTTAAGTCAATTAGATTTATCCATAAATTGTTCTGTAACGTCACTTTTTCTACGTCAACCACATACATGAACTGTCAACTGTGCTTAGTCACGAAATTGTAGACTAGATTCGTCGTCTCCTCTTCCATTAACTGTCAAAAACTGTTCATGTGACCAATCTATGACAATCGAAACTGTGACACATGAAATCATGTCCGATTAACTGATTTTGAACGTCAATGACAATGACTTAAACATTTTCCTATATTTACTTAAATGTCCACGACAGAGGTAACTTCGTTTCGATTGTCATGAAAATTAAGGTCAACTTTCGATCGCAATCGCTTTTGTGGTATAAGTCAAGTCTCCTTCTTTATCGCATTAGTAGAAAAGCAGATGATGCACCGCTTGGATTTGTTCAGTCAATAAGTCTAGTTTTATCTAACTGTCAAACGTAAAAGAAATTAAGAAAGCAAATTAATGCATTCCACAACAGATATAAGAAGCACTCATAAGAAAAAATCGGATAGGTATAAGAAACATATTTTGTGGGCTTTGGAGTTTTCTTTAATCCGTCTTGGACTTGGTAATTTACGCAAAAGGTTCCATACATGAATAACCTTCTCACAGGCATTCGCTTTTAGTTTTGTAATAAATAATGTCGAACAGGTTAATTAATATATTTTATATTGATCAGCTAAGAGTGTTGCTTCCCATGAGCTTGCGAACGTAGAATAAGTTTGGGTTATTGAATCGAAGTCAAATGGTTGTGGCTGCTTGGATTTCTAACAACCAGATTTAATTTCTTCAAATCGCTACAGATTTTTAATATTTTTTCATGTGAGCAGTGCACGACGCACGTTCAGACGATTTTATTTTCCAGGGATGTCCAACGCACCAATACGCCTCCCCAATAGTCGAGGACACCTAGACATTTTTTGTTAAATAGTTCTACATAATATATCAATAATAATAATAATTTTAAGTAATCACAAAATAAATTCACAGCTCATAGATTTACATGCAAACCTGCTTTTTATGCGTGCATTAAGTTGTGTTAAATCAGCATAGACTTTGTTCCCAAATTTAATATAAACCCTGACTGAATCCACTGTGCAGACGTCAAGACAAAAGAGAAAATTCAAAGCCCAATGCACGCCGACTCAACTGGCCACATTCCTCCTAACTCAATACAACACTGTATAGTTGTATATGTATATATGTACTTACATTCTATGCAAGCAATAAAAAAAAGAAAGAAAAATCGCCAAACCAAACGCCAAATGTGTGCAGCTGAGCCACTAATTCCCAATCAATTGTTGAGTCTTTCAGCTGCAGCAAGGTAAGTTTGTGCTTCAACTCTTTTGTTTTGTGGCTTTCTGGAAATGTCTGCCTTTGGTTTTTTTTTTTTTTTTTTTTTTTAATTTTGTCTTGCACTCTATCCCCATTTGCGTGCATTTGAACGCCTAATTTAGGGTTGGGCTTTATAGTTTCTTTTCCTGCATTAAGTGTAATGTGTATGTATTTCGTTTTATAGCAATTACAACTTGTGGCAGTTTGTGCGCCATAAATTACTTGAAATTCTAAAACTAGTGTTTTTTGTCCATCATTCGATGTTAGATTAGGCGTGCTTTTTTGGAAAATCGATCGATCTCAGCAAAGCAAAATAACGTAGGATTTTTAGCACGTAATTCCTACCAGAGACAAGTATTGTCTCTGATTCCAACAACTGGTGTGAGTTCTCGAAGTGCCAAGTAGAGCGTACCTAGTTGTTGTAATTGTGTGCTGAAAGTCCTACTTTACTTTGCATGAATTAATGATTTTAATTTCATAAATAAACTATGTTTAAATCTATTTTCACTTTTTTTAAATCCTTTCTTTGAGTTAGAAGCTTGCTAAGTAAATAAAATGCGTTTTCAAAGACATATCTGCGTTCACGAGACAAGCTACTGAAAGTAACCGATTTCCCAATTTAGGTTAAACTGTAGGTAATCGACAAAAATGTAATCCAAATCCATTCAATTCAGTCGGTAAGACGTGATTGAGCAACAAACGTAAGTTCTTTCGCATCTATAATATTAGTAAGATATGAACTTTCGCTTTCGTTACAAACATGACACACTTCTTCTTCATCTGTTTTGTGTTTTTATTGATTTTTTTATATTTCTTCTTAAATGAAATGAAAATGAAAACGTTTTTTTCTGTTTTGTCCGTATAATTATTGTGAATACCTAATTTTGTGGAGTTTTTGTGACAACGTGAATTTAATAAGCTTATAAGAGCGCATGAGTTAAGTGTAGGTATGCTGTGGGAATTTATGTTCTATCTATACATTTGGTAGCAGATTAATTATTTAGCTAATTAAAATGCTGTTGTTAATTCGATTATATTTAATGATATATTTTATTTAAGATTTGTGGAAAACCGAGTGTTAAAATAAATTACTATCGAAATAAATCTTTTTGGAGATAACGAGTATCTTCTAATAAAGGGTGTGTGTTTTTTTTTAAAGGTATATAACTTTGAAATGGAATAAAACAAAGATTATTTTTTTAAATTGACATGAGATTTACTTTATTCGAAACATCATTTTCTGGTATTATAATTTAAATATGATTTCTGGCATATAACCGCCACGGCTGGCTCGGACGTAGTCTAATCTGGAGTTCAAATTTTCGATGCCTTTTTCCAACATCTGTGGCCGTATATCGGCAATAACGAGGCGAATGCTCTCCTCCAAGTGGTCAATCGTTTCGGGCTTATCGGCGTGGACTTGCGACTTTACATATCCCCACAGGAAATAGTTAAGCGGCGTTAAATCGCACGATCTTGGAGGCCAATTCACGGGTCCGTAACGTGAAACTATGCGGTTATCAAACGTTTCCTTCAATTAATCATTTATGGCCCTAGCTGTGTGACATGTTGCGCCGTCTTGTTGAAACCACAGCTCCTGCATAATCATGGTTGTTCAATTGATGAACGAAAAAGTCAGTAATCATGGCTCTATAGCGGTCACCATTGACTGTGACGTTATGGCCAGCATCGTTTTTAAGGAAGTACGGACCAATTATTCCACGAACCCATAAAGCACACTAAACAGTCAGTTTTTGTGGATGTAACAACATACACTTTAGGATTATCGTCACTGCAAATATGCCAGTGTGGTTTATTTACGTATCCATAATCCATTCAACCAAAAGCTGAGCTTCATCGTGTAAACAAAATTCGCTTATGAAAATTGACGTAGTGCACGGTACGTATTTCGAACAGAACCACGATTTGTAAAATAAATTTGCACAATTTGGCACCGTTGTTCAGGCTTCAGTCTATTCATGTTGAAACTTGAAATGCGAAACCAAACTAAAAACAAATCACTTGACAGCTGACAAAATGGCCGCCAGTTAAAATAGTGTTGCCACTTGAAATTGTATATTTTATTTTTTTTTATAGTTGGCGCAACAGGTCTGTAGGGACCCAGGGCCTAGCTTCTCGCAACCATTTGTTTTGTGTGAGTTTTTAATTTTTGGAACGAATGGAAGGGATCTACAATTTTATGCCGATTCCAAACGGGCCGATTGAGAAGCTCTTTCATGACAGTTATACTCTCGGGTGTTTGTCAGACGTTCGCGAGAGGTGGCGCAGTGTAAAAAACCCTGAGTTGGAATTTGGGTTTTTGCAGGATTCGAACCTGGACCCCTCGCTTAGTAGTCCAACACACTAACCACTAAGCCACTGCGACCACCTTGAAATTGTATACCTACCTTAAAAAACACCCTTTATTAGGTGTGCTTTTTCTATTCAACATTTAAAAGGCCAAGTAGAACCTTCCAGTCTGCAATTACAGCAACTGCAGTGTGCTTGATACTTTTGAAATTAACACTAGGTATTTATTTCAAGTGGAAATGCATTGACATACGTTATTTATCTTAAGACCTTTTTGAGATATACTATGGGTAGGTATGCTACTAAACTGTACAGTACAGTAGATCGACGGATCAAACAAAAAGTCCAGACACACAACAAAATATACCGATTTTTACCACTTTGTCACAAATGTGATACGAAATTGACTGCAGCAGTTTTATTGTGCGTTTGGTCTCAACCAGCAGGCCTCTCCTGTATTAAGTGTCTCTCTAATTGTGTGCGCCATCAACTTATTAAGTCTTTGTTTTCGGCTAGTGTACTGCTGCGCCAGATCAACGTCGCTAGTCTTACTACAATATTCTTTCCATCTGTAGAATTTAGAATTTTGCTTCCACAGAATGTTTTCTTTCAAAAAATGTAAATAAAACAGCTTTAAAGCAATTTTTTTTATTGACCTGAAATATATTTTCAGTGGCTGCAATTCGCATTCAATGCAGAATGGTTGGTGTTATATTTCTGGCCGACTGCTTCTTTATATGCTATGTACCAGTGATACCAGATTAAGGTGAAAAACGTTAATTTCGGCGTTCAAAATTGAATTTAAAACGTCTTTTCATTTCAGACATATTTCAAGGTTTATTCAGAATTAAATACGAAACATGAAAGAAAAGAGTCCATCGAATGTCTACTTTATGTACAAAAATGTAATCGAAAGTCTGAATTTTTGTTATAGAATTTAGGAATTTTTTTTTATAATTTTTTTTTTCACATGAAAATAAAAGAAAATTTCACTTAAGCTTAATTTTTTCGAGTTTTTGGGAAAACCATTCCTTATTTGCTATTTTAAAAAGGGGGAAGAGTCTTCAAAGTCTATGGGCACCCTGCTTTGTCATATAGGTAGCTGATATCTCCCCATATTGCAGTAGTTAGATTTTAATTTCTCGCTAGATTATCTAGATATTAAACTGTACTATCCTGTACTATATATTTTTCTTAGGAAAGCACCACTACTCGAAAGCTAAAACCAGGCCAGTATCATAGGTCCTTACCCCATAAACCTTGTTTAGTTTCGGTTCAAAATTTTAGTAGAAGTGGCCATTTTTTGTACACAATTTTCGCAATTTTGAGCTTCCGTGAATTTAAGGCCGAGACTAACATTTATTAGTAGTACTGTTAAAAACAGTTCAGCTGCAAACTTGCAATCCTCCTTTAGAAAGCCTCATGACTACCACATAATTCTCCCCTAAGTCCTCGCACAAGCATCCATGCGAAATATAAGCTAAAGCTCAATTCATGTTAGCAATCAAGCCAAACTCAAAACAGTCGTCATCATACCACAGCAGATCCACTTCAAACTCAAGTCCGGCGACGCCGATTTTCAGTATCTCAATCGGCTCGATCAGTGTGTGCACTCCCTTCACTTTTCCACACATACACACACAATAGCCAACCATAAGTATCCAACATACACTGAAGACTGAAACTGAATTACTCTCCTTCCCAGTTCCCACTAGCAGGCAAGGCGGCAGAAATAACTTAATTTGTTCGTTGAAAAGTGTTACCAGTGTGGTCGACAGAGAACAGTACCAACAACTTACTCCCCAGAAGTAACAAAAAAACTACGACAACTCCATCACTGAATGCAATCTGAATACAAATTGTGTACTGCTTGCGGTATCTTGTCCGTTGTCCATGCCGCAAGCTTACCATAAATTCACAACAACAATAAACATTTTCTCCTCAGCGCAAACAAACACAAAAGAGTGCCATAGCCAACACCACCACGAGTAACCGCACTGACCAAGTGGGGGTAGGGACAATTTTATGGAAAAATTCTTCAAAAGTTTCTTCAAGTTTTGTATCTACTGGATTGAGTTTTCATACGGGCCACACCGTCACCATTGTATCTTTCTTGTTGCCATTAGTATGTCTTACGCTGTTTTATGCTGTGCTTCATCAAAGTCGTGCCAAGTCGAGTCGAGATCGAGATCGAGACCGAGAGACTGTGTTTTATTATAGTGTGATTTTGAATTTGTTACCATTTTGTTTGCCGTCTTCTACAGCAAACTAAATCAGTATCAGTTACCTAGTCCATCGAGTGACATCGTCGAACGGTCTACTGAGTTGGGTTTTAGGGAGAGACTGTATTGTGTCTTGTGTCCCTGCCAACAAAAAGAAATAAAGCAAAAATAAAAAAAAAAAACTCTTTGAGAAAGGGTATTCAAACGAAATCGAAAGTGGGACAGAAATTTAATAAAACATCAACTAATATAGGACCTAAGTGACTCTCTTGTGGCACATTAGCGACTTAAGTTGCTCTTGTGGATTTGAATTGTTTTTTTTTTTTGTGTTGTGTTATCGTGTTATCCAAACCGACTTTATTGGGCATTTGACCTGAATTTAAGTGCGGATTTTCCTCTATTTTTCAATTCAGAAAAAGTATATCTATTATTGTAACGTTCATTACTTGGAGAAGATTTTCTACGGTAACAAAAAAATAAGTGGCATACCGCATCGAGTACCAAAAGGAAAGTTGAAAAGAAAATCGAATAACTAGTGCGAGAAAAATTAATAAGCTTTCATAGAAGTAGAAATCATCCGCACACGGATTTCTAATTTCTGCAATAATTGCGCGAAGTGAAGATTTCGTTTTTTTTTTTTTTTTGTCTCTTCTGCAAACGAACAACTGCAACTTGCATACAATTTGTGGATACCAGTTCTTAGAGTCGAGTTCAATTTTGCGAATCTCCGGAGGAATTTAACTGGCTGATTAGTTGATAAATCACCTACAGCGAAAATGGTAAGTTGTTAAAAAAAAAAAACCAAATACTAAATGTTGATGGATTTTCGGTGATTTGTGGGCGTTTTACAAAATGCCCAGAAAAGAGAGAGTGGACTTTTTTTCTTGATTTTTTTTTTTTTTTGGCATGGAATAAATTAAATTAGACCGGAAATACAAGTGGTCATTTAACAGCTTGTTGTGTCTATATTTGGTATACCGCGAATCGTATCCATAATTTAGACGAGTGGGGCTTAGATCAGATGTAGACATGAGCGAGTGTTTTGAGGTGACATTTTCGAAAACAGAATTTGGAGAATGTTCGAGAATTATTTGGTAATACAAGTACAATTAATTTGAGATTATTTTTAAGAAAATCGATAAACAGAAAAATCGTTTATTAAATCAGTGGTTAGTGTGCTACGACTACTGAGCGTGGGTCTCAGGTTCGATCTCCGGAAGAACAGAAATTACATCTCAAGGTTTCTTCCACTGAGCCAACAGTCGACAGTACAACCGTCATGAAGAAGCTTTTCTATTCAGCCGTTCGGAAATGGCATAAAATTTTAGGTCGCTTCCGTTCGTCGGAAAAATAAAAACTCACATAAAACGAATGATTGGGAGAACTTATTCCTAAGGTGCACTAATATTTATTTCATTTTGTTTATTTGCATTCGTCAGACCTTTCTGATTCTTGGGTGGATGGAATTATGAAATTTTCTCACGATTTACTTCACTATTTGCTGTTGAAAAAAATCGCAGTTTTGTGAAAATAATTTTAGAAAACTGTTCTCAGTTTATTCGTTGTTACAACTAGACTTAGATTTATTGAGCTAACTACTTATATTATATTCTGTGGTAGTTAAACAATATAATTACTTTAATATTAAAGTTTAAATTTGTTATATACCAACTGTTTGATAGAAATTGTCTCGTCTTGTATTATTCTTTATTTAAGAACCTTATAGATTCATTATAACTTAAAAGACTTATTTGTATAGCAATTCATTCTTGGACAATTGAACAAAAATTAGAATCATTTGTGGCAATTCATATTTTTAATAAAAAATAATTGCATGAAATAAATCTAGCGAGAACAGTAGATGTACTCATTTTGATTGAAATAAATAAAATAAAGTAGGGGTTGATCATTTTTAAATAGTTGACATTGAAACTTAAATTTGATCATATCCGACTAAGTAAGACTTTTTTTGACAGCAAGTTGAAACGTCTGTTTCAATGTAGGTAACATAGTAAGCTGCATTTATTTAAACAAAGAAAAATGTATGATTTTATAAAATTTGTATAATTTTTTTTTAAATGAACGCAGCAGGCGGTTTATTACTTTGTTACTGCAAGAAGTAGCTTAAATCGTCAACTTGACTCCTGAAAAAAAGTTATCCTTCATTTAAGCAACTTAACAATTAAAAAAAATAAACTTAAAATAAAAACCAAATTATATAAGTCATATTTAAATACAAATGTTCTAAGATCTATATATTTTCGATAAGTTGGAAGCACATGGGTCTCTTCTGTATTGGCACATTTAAATCTGAGCCAAATTGCTACTGTAAGAGGTTCTAGGAACTTTTGATTAGCGGGAATATTTAATTTTAATATTTAAAGGATGTATAACATACCACAATTAAAGAGAAAAAAGAAACAGATTTCTTCAAATTATCTTAAAAATGGTGAAGCTATAGAAGCATTATAGCATTTGCTTTCCAAAGAGAAATATTTAAGAAATAATACCTACATATATATTGGACACTTAAAACTAAAACTAGAAATACTTAACGAAGAAAAATCATTATGAACAACTTCAATGCAAACATTCAGGGTTTCGGGTTGGATATGTTTGCGCATTAATCCATTATTTAAGACCAGCTTTGATAAATTTTATCTTTAGGGAGGTTTCAACTATAAACAAATTCCAAATAATTTAAACACATTCTCCAAGGTTTTTTTTTTCTCAATGGTCTCTCTTATGATACCGTCCTGCACACCAAGTTCACGCACTTGATTTTTGATCATATCTCCTTTCCGGACCTCCTTGATGGTATCAAAAATGTCACCTAAATACATGCCCATTTGTGCATTTGAGTGTCTCTCACACTGAATAAAACATTTCAGCTCATTTAAAAGAAGCCTCTGCAGGAGAATCTCATCACAAAACAACAGTTTAGACTTTAGAGTAAAGAAGTGGATCTACTTAAAAAAAAATGCAGTTTAAATCGACTACATCAACTTATAAACTCGCAAACGAGGACCATCTGATGATTTGCCAAACAATTAAAAAAAAATCCCAAAAAAATTCACACGGAACATAAATAGTTAGATTGCCTACAATATGTTGCTGTATGTATTAAAAGTCAAACTCTAGGTATACTTCATACATCCATATATAAACCCTCGTGTAGATCGATTTTGAATACGCATCAAGCTAAAACCACTCAACAAGTATGATTTTTTGATTTATTATTTATCGGATAAACATAGTTATGACTTAACCTGAATCAGGATTTCGTTTACACTTTGTTTTCGTTAAAAAAAACGTAGACGACAAATAAAACGACGGTGTGATCAGCTCCTCTGTTTTTTTTTTTTTTTTTTTTTCTTTTTTTGTATACCAACTTGTGTTGCAGTAAAAAAGAAAAAAAAACACTCAACCATTCTTAACACAAAGTATCCAACAACCACTCATTTCGTTTGGACGAAAATTATGGTAAATTTAAACTGACTGACCATCAAATGTGCGACCAATGATTTCAAATGAATTAAATTGAAAATGTTAGAGTTCATTCAATAACCATTTGCTTAACTTGCTTAAAATACTCTCGGCTCCTTGAATTGAAAGCACCTCATCTGAATTAATTGTTAAATTTATTTAATTTCAAGCTATAAATGCAAATGCCATCGAAATGAACTACTTAGCTAACTCCCAATTACAGGTTTCTTGTTACTGTTATTCTTCTTAATAAATGACCAATCAACCTTATTTGTCTCGACCGACGGCTGCATTTCCAGCTAAGCAGCATCTGTTGCCATAATAAAATCTACCTTATTTATTAGCCAAGAATACTTTCGATTTCCTTCTCTCTGTTGGGTAATGAAATTGTTTTGGTTAGGTGTTCAACTCTTTTGTTTTTTTTTTCTGAAATTGATTTTAAATTTTCCACAAATAAATCAGATTACGCAAATCAAATTGGAGCACACTGGAAATTTCCTTTCTATCGTCTTCTGGGCAAGCATTTGCTGTCATCGTTTACCATTTTTTGAGATTACAACAGAAAATTCATAAAAGAAATAAATAAACCTGAACTGAGAGGAGGAAAACCACTTCACAATCGAATCGACACGAAAAACAAAAAAAAAAACAAAAAACTGTTCTGCCTTGAAAAGCGACAACCAGCTCTGGTGGTAGATTGTTGTATATGCATAGCTTAAGTCAACTAATTGGCTGCACCTGTATTTAGTAAATTACTGTGTATACACTATACACGGCCTGTGTATGTGTGACTTTTAGTGACCAACGTCCGTCCACATGGCAGCACCAGCAACAACAGGTTTAACTAATAATTCAACAGTATTTTTGCCTAACAAGAGTTCCATTTCAGTTTTCGTGTTGTGCTGTCAAAATGAAAACGAAACTTTTTTTCCAAATCATACCCACGAATTAAGTGCAGGCAACAAAGAAACAAACTGCCGTCACTCAAAGTTTCTTTTGTCACATTTTATGTCAGTTTTTGACTCATGAATGTTAAGTAGCTCTGATGGTTGTAAGCCGAATAGTATTCTTCTAACAGTGACACACTTTTTAGATATTTTCTTTGGTTTGCTTTTCCGTTTTGTTTTGTGATTAAGTGATTATCGTGACGGTAGCTGCATTGGAACGATGCCTAATGTCGCGCATGCGAATGTGTGGATTTTGAAAAGTTGTTTTCAGTTTAGTGCCGATTAGAGGTTATGAGTAATGTCATGTAAGTCTGGGCTCAAACAGAACGAAAAGTAGTTGTGCACACATTTGTGGTGATGAGAAAACGCAATAACCATAAATTGCCAAACACATTCACGCATGCAGATATCTGTCAATAATCAATAACTTTGGCAAACGAAATGTACAAACACACGATTACAGGCGTACATTTACATAAACATTAATCATTGTAATAAATCTCGACGCGCACAGTACGTTGAGTACACGCACAGTCTTTGCCTGGTTACGAAATGTGTCTGTGGAAATAGAAAACTAGTTAGATGGTGTAGTTTAGTCATGCTGGCTTTTGCATATGTGGGTAAGATTTACAGTTGGGTTTAGCTAATGCCATATTGTCAGTGTTTATTTAGGTTTAATGGCGGGCTTGTCCAAGAAGGAAAGGTTTTTAGTTTTCTTTCCTTTGTCGAACATACTACGATTCACCAGTAGCAGAGAGGCCGTTTTCCGCACTTAAAATTCTGCCAGTTGAAGTCTTTCGCAAAAACGTCCTCAAGTTGGGCGTTCAGGACACATCGTGTACAGGACTCAACAGTTTAAAATATATCGCTCGATAAAGCTGCTCGGAAACGTCGTGAATTTGTAAGTCACTTCGATTTGAACCAGAAACAAAACTTTGTTAGTCGATCTATGAATCTTCCTTTGGATCTGGCGCAACAGATGCCAATTTATTACGACTTGCGGACTCTACCAAAAAGCCCTTTGAAAAGGCGATTCTATTATTTCCAAGCAAATTCTTCTTGTTGGGCTAATGAGTAGAGGCGATTGGCAGCGAAAATCGTTCAAAATGTCCCAGAGGTGGCTGCTGATGCAGCATTAGACATGCTACCTAATAGTCGGCTCAATAGTCCTCGTCTCCTCTCAAATGTCATATGATCCGAATGGGCTTTTCAGAACCTTTGACTACCTGTTAGAAAACACTACTGCTACTGCATTCAAGTACGAAGCCTTGCGTCTTACTAATAAATAGTGGTTCATGTGCTCAGGTTCATTCCTGAGAAACCACAATTGATATCCCAAAGTGTTTTTCACTGCGTAGTGTATCGCAAAAAGCTTCGGCTATCAGTAAAACACTCTTTAGATAGAAGAACAACATACTATGCTGCGCGTCTAAGAAAATCTTTCCAAAGTCTATAGTGCAGTAAGATTAAGAGTTTTACTGAGTCATAGGCCAACCTTTTGGCATGGTTAAACCATCCCTACACCGAGTTCTGTAGTGGCCTCATAGATTAAGAGGAAGGTGACACCTCTTCTCTAAGGCGAATGCCCCACTTTGGATAATTGTTTCTAAAACTAAAACATTCTTACCGAATTGGCAACAAAAAGTCGGAACCGAATTACCTAACTCTCCTCCCATTATCGTTTTACCCATAATAAATTAAATACGACCGCGTAACCGCCCAGAAGTCGAATAAACCTCCATTCACCTTCTCAGACACTTGGCCGTACCTTTAATTGATATTAATATAACCAAAAGCGATCAGAGAAATCTTCAAGTTTCCCACCCTTGGCCATAACTTCACTTGGATAGAAGTAACAGCTCAGATTCGAATTTTCACTTCGCTCTCATTGATCACGAGGAAATCCAATTAACCCATCGACGACGTTTCCCTCGAAACACATTAATGTGAGCAATTCACTTAGGAACTGTATAAGCCCGTCTGAAAACAAACAAAACCGTTTTCAAAATGGGAAAATTACAGTCCCCCCCACTAAGAGCGCATTCACTTTCATTTGCCCGATGTCTGATGAGGATGACTTTCTCTGTCTCTCTCACTCAATATACCTCAGCAGTTCTGCTAACTCGAACGAGTGCTTGCCAGCTATCCTAAGTACCCGCATCAGAGGGTTTTACATTTTGCCCGTCTCAATGGAATGAGACATGAAAGTTACTCCATGGAGTACCTTATGCAGAGATTTCGCGGTTTCGATTTTGCCTGGTATCTTTGATTCCGTGTAACCTTATATGTACATAACTACCTTTCTCTGGCAACCAAAGTGATAAGTGCAAGTCGATAGGCCGAAAAACAGTCGATGTACCACCTTTGATCGCAAACAACACATATAATTTTGCCCACTTCGGCGAAACCGTTTAATCTCGACTCGGAGTTATATATCGGCGCGCGGTGTCGTAAGATCATAAGACCATATGGTCTTAATCATTGAATCGTAATTTCATCTGGTTATTGAACTTTTCCGCTTGGTAAACGACACAAGACAAATACAAAAAAAAAACAATTTTTATGAAAGATGGATTGATGCAACGTGACAGCCGCTATGGTTGGTGGTCGCAACGGCTGATGTATCGGTTTACACTTGAGCTACTGTGCGTGTGGCTTTCAAATGTTATATGAGACCAAAATGTGACACTTTTGTGTAGGCGACACATTAATGGATGGATGGCTAGAGAAATCGTTAATTTTGTTGTGAAACGAAAGAGTTCAGTTGCGAACTGTGGTTAGGGCTACGGCATAATGGTAGATAATGCTCGGTGGGAATTGTAATAGAATTTTTGAAAAGTAAAGCTTAGAGTATTATGAAAGTTGGGTCCTCTAACGACACCGTTATATATTTAGGTAGGAGACCACGTCCACCGTATTGGGCTAGAGTTACATTCGTATTTTATTGAGAGTGTTTGAAGCACTTATACCATGGATTGGTTCTTCTTATTGACATCACTTCGGCGTGCTAGAAAATGGCAGTAGGTAACGTTACTTGACTGTGGTCGCAGTGGCTTAGTGGTTAGTGTGTTGGACTACAAAGCGTGGGGTCCAGGTTCGAATCCCGCAAAAACCCAAATTCCAACTCTGGGTTTTTTTCACTGCGCCACCTCTCGCGAACATCTGACAAACATCCGAGAGTATAACTGTCATGAAAGAGCTACTCAATCGGCCCGTTTGGAACCGGCATAAAATTGGAGATCCCTTCCATTCGTTCCAAAAATTACAAACTCACACAAAACGAATGGTTGCGAGAAGCTAGGCCCTGGGTCCCTACAGACCTGTTGCGCCAACTATTATTATTATTAACGTTACTTGACTGTAAAGTTTTTCAATTGCCAAAGCATCAATAGTCAAGAAAAATGGTCATCTTTTCTTTTACACGGGGCAGGACAGTTACAGTGAATTGTATAACATCATTGTAAGCATTTTTGTTTAGTTCACCAAAGTCACTTGAGAAAGTAATTCAACTTGCTGGTTGCTTGGACTATAGCGTCCAAATAAAACGCCAATAGTCGTATTTATCTGCGTTTATTACCAGAATATAAAATTCAGCTATCTTTTATGAAATGTCACTTATCAACACTCAACAGCGCTACACTAAGTTCCCTTCCTTCACTTCCTTTAATATGTGCAGCGGGCCTGGCTACATGAGCCTTTTTTTGTGTGATCTGCGATCTTTGAGGTAATCGGTAGCCGTTTTGGAAATTTGCGTCACTTGCCCTCTATATGCCGCATTTTGAATCGCAATTGACCAACTATATTGAACAAAAAAAAAAACGAACAAACAATTTAAATTTGTTTTCACCGATTTTCCTATTCCCGGATTTCGGCATTAAAATGTTTAAAATAAGAGGAACCCCGACGGAAAATGAACAAGCAAAACTTCTTAAAAGTTCTTTATTTAACGAAAATTCAAGGTCAAAGAACAATGTTGCGGTTAGGTATAGTTATAGCTACTAACTCTACTTGACATGTTCAATGGCTTTTATATTCCTTTGGTAGCCAAAGTAACGAAAGAAAATAAATGATAATACATTTTAATTCTAGAGAACCAACTGCAGCGCCATCTGCTGGGCTGATTTGTGAATCTAAACCATCCAGGGCGCCACCCAAAAGCATACAAAAAAAATCATTCAAATCGGTCTAGCCATTTAGGAGGAGTTCAGTGACATACATAATTGTACTGTACGTGCCAGAACAATTATATATATTAAGCTAAACGAATTGACAGGGTGTCTTCCTATTTTTTAACATATACGGATAGCTTTCAAAAAGTTTAATTCCCACTTATTTTGTAGATGCTGCATTTCAAGAGAACCCTCTAAAATGTCAAAATGACATTTCTAAAGTCTTTTGACTTTAAAAAAAATATCCATATATTCAGATTGCAACAGAAAACGAAGGATGGCTTTGTAATTTATCACGATCGCCGCGTCGTCAATAGATCAACACTTAAATAAAAATAGTTTATTTCTCAGTCTGAAGGTCGTCGGGCGTTTCATATTCATAGCCGAGGTTAAGTTTCGTTTTATTAATTGACAGCATGTGTCTAACTCGCTACTGATTACAAATTTGAAGGAAACGTGATGATAAAATTACACAAAATCAAAGTAGAGGCACAAAAGTAACCGTCAAAGTTTTGTTTTTGTTTTCTGTTTTCCTAACAGCCATCATGTCTGTAGGTCCCACATGCAAGCATGACTCTGAATAGATCTGGAAGAAAGTTGTTTCACTTGATTGACAGCAGCGCTAGTTGACCAAAATAGAAATCATAAACAAAAATGCGTTTTTAATTAACTGTCATTATTTAAGGCACTCATTGGTAACTATAATTAGATAGTTTGTTAAAAAAAGTTTCTCCACTAACAAATCAGATGTAAGAAATTGTGAGTTTATCGAAAGTGATTGTATTTTCTTACATAAGATTTAAACGTTTGTTACGAGAGCGCTTTGCGGACGATTTGCAAATCCACAGTGGATGTGTGCTGACTTTAGTTCGATTCACAAACGGTGTAGGTAGCTGATGTGTTGAGAAAAGGCGGGAGCTGTTATCCGAATTGTTACGCCTACAAAATGCTAATTTTCAAACTTCCCTATAGTTTCGAAGACAGCACACTGAATTGGGGCCATGTCGGGCAGTATTTGAGTTGTAATTTGCTAACGATGGGGGATCTTTCTCAAATCAAAAGCGCCTTAGCCGTTTTAGGTCCGTTTGTTGATACTACTCATAGCGATTTAAGTTCTACTTAAATACCTTATGGGCTACTTTTTCCTTGTCATAAACTGTCACATAAGATTTTAAGTGGAACTTAAATCGCTATGAGTAGTATCAGAAAACGGGTCTTAATCTCCTATTTTATTGCGTCTATACAATATAAATTTATAGTTAGAACATATTATACGCCTGTGTAATTTACATGATTTTAAGAAGCTACTGCACTTCTTTATTTATGAATAACAATTATCTCTCCGAAATAAACACTTATCAAAATACGTTAACAGCTGTTTTATTTTACTATTTCGCAATCCAAAGCACCCACCTTCGACCAGATGCAGTTATGTAAATAGTCACCTCTATTTTGGTACTAAAACTAAAACCACTGACCTTTGGGTAGTCTCTTAATTTGTATGATGCCATCTTGAATAACTTCACCAAGTCTACTATGCGGTTTATTTGTTTATTAACTTTTAATGAGGCGAATTTTGTTTTATTTCTTAAATTTATCATTCGAGTGGTGTGGCGAACTGGCCGACCTTGTTACGATAAAAGTTTATTGCATTACCTATATAGAGCCACTCTAAAGCTACAACCTGATTTAGCCGCTGAGCAACAACTATATGTTTGGCAACATACAATCGATCGATCCATGTCCATGTTTGGCTGAAAGCTTGAACAACTCTAGAAACAGTCACCATCGAAGTCAGCGACACAACAAGACTAGAACGATCGTTTCCTGCTTTCAATATACAACACGCGCTCATAAGTAAACGAATTCAAGGGACTGTTAATAAAGAGTTGATTTTTTGCTCCATTTGTTTTGTATAACGACGCGGACAACTAAAATTAATCATAGCAATAAAAGAACAAAAAATGCAGATACACCCCGAATATACGATCTTTTTGAAATTAATTGCGAAGTCGGCTGTTAATTTATTTAAAGTTATCTAACATTAAGAGAGACTTTGCAAATTGGGAGCCGTTTGCATATATGTCTGCACGATCAATAAACATGAAAATGTCGTGTTCCTTAACGCAGGTGCAACAGTGAGAAGACCTAGTTCAAGCTGATTATTCGCACTAGGTAGAAGAATATTTAATAAAATAAAATTTGTTAATAGTCTTGAATATTAATTCAAGAACAGACATTGAGATCTGAATCATATTTTAGCCGTATACCTGATTTTGTTATTCACATTTTATTCTGCTATATGTACTTTTTATTTAGTTGAGCAACTAAATTAATAAAACTTTTAAACCAATGCTACATACTTTTCATACATCACACATCATTCTAATAACTGTTATACTTTTACTTCTCTTTTCAGGTAAGCTATGATTGGATCCTGTATTTTCTATATGGAACATGCTATGGAGCGTTTCTTTTGAAGTAACAGATGCGTGAAACCGATCATTTTTTTCTGAAATTTATGTTTTTTACGAAACTTAAATATTCTTATTTAATATTATTGCAACTCTTAGCGTGGATTGGACTTGCTTGGATTGATCGCATAACGTTGTTTTAGGTAGCACAGGACGTAAAATAACTGAAATGGTATTTACTTTGGCTGGCTAGTACATTTTTTTTTTTTTTTACGGAAAACTGTAACCTTGGACACTGCTTCCTAGGACGGGAATTAAATAAATAACCTCAAAATAACAGTCATCATGTATTAGGAGAGATTAGTGGATACTAAGTAACAGCCCTCTAACTTCGAAACCGGTGCCTAACTTTTGAGCTTTTTATAAACGCTTTTTAACCTACCTACGATTCGTACCATTCTTAGCGCAACGCAAAATTTTATTCAAACAGACCCAAGCATAGTTTGGGGACTCCTCTTTTCAAACAAATTTTTATAAAGTGACAGGAAGAAAAAATACAAAACAAAAAAATGCTATATGAATTCTTGTGATTTTTTATGTTAAGGTTTATTCATTTAAAAATTGTTTAAAAGTTGTTTCTGTCGATTCTTCAATATTGTTGATATCTAATCGATTCGACTTCTTGTAAATATGTATAGTTATTACGTTCTTCTTTTGGGTTTGATGGATTTCTGACCAGTGTCAGTAATATTTTGGAACATGGATGTAGGCGCAGTGGCTTAGTGGTTAGTGTGTTGGACTACTAAGCGAGGGGTCCAGGTTCGAATCCCGCAAAAACCCAAATTACAACTCAGGGTTTTTTTACTGCGCCACCTCTCGCGAACGTCTGACAAACATCCGAGAGTATAACTGTCTTGAAAGAGCTTCTCAATTAGCCGGGTCCCTACGGACTTGTTGCACCAAAAATTATTATTTATTTATGGATGTCCTGCGTCACCCCGCAAAATACCCTGGTGAACACTAATGAATTAATGAAAAAAATTTAAGAATATTTAGAGACAGTTCAACGTTTTAACTTTGCAACATAAATTTCAGTTAATTGAGAGTCTAAAAGATAAAATGAGATTACATGTTTTTAAATTTAATACCAGGTAATAACGATGAAATAGGTTTTATGTCGACTATAATTAACAAAACACTAAGATTAACATTGTCACGCTCAAAAACAAATTTTAAGTATGTATTTTCATATACAAAGCAGGATTTTAGTTTAATTTTTAAATAGAAATTTGACAGTCCAAAAAGAAGCGACACTGTTATATTTACGCGAAGGCCTTTTAGTAAAACCTTGTCGGACTACCAAATTATCAATCGCAAAGTAACAGCATTTAACAATTAGAAGTAAATGTACATTTTTATTTCTCTATCGCCAACTGGCATCTCTTATTAGAGTACCTACCTCCACGTCTGTATTTAAAGAAATTCTAACTTCATAATATGAAAGTACAAAGGCAAGCCCTTGTGCTGGTGTCGTTTATTTCACACTCGTACAAAAATTGTTAATGATACACCAGTTTACAATTCAAAAGTGGTCAATGTTTGACGGTGCTGTGAAATTTTGAGGAGCCGGCGTCATTTACTTTGTGTTTGGGAGCTATTGAAAGCAATAAACCTCTACACTTTTAATAAAAATGGAAAAAAGTGAATTTCGTGTGCTGATTAAGCATTATTCATTACGTAAAAAATCCATCACCGAAATCAAGGGAAGGCTATATAAAAACTATGCTGATAAGCACCATTAATTTCAATGGTTAAAAAGTGGTTCCGTTGTAGTCGTACCAGCACAAATGACGCCGAACGTTCAGGACGCCCCAAGGATTTCATTACGCCAGAAATCGTCGATAAAATCCACGATATTGGACGATCGGAGGGAGTAAACAAATTTGAAAAAACCCTGGGCTAAGTGTATCGAGCTAAAAGGAGAATATGTTGGGAAATAAAAAACTTTTTGGCCAAAAAAAAATATGTATTTTCCAAAAGTCACTGACTTATCAAACCCTCGTATTTATGCTCGAAATCAGAAGATGCTTAATTGCTTAAATTTGCGATCACTCAACTATATACAACAAACAGATCTCGAACCTTGGTGATATTTTTATAACTTTAAAACACTAGGAAAACGTCAAATGCTACCTAAAAGACGAAATATCAAACGACCCCAAATATTCATGTAGGTACCTGGAATTGAAATGGATTAGAAAATTGTGCCAGAAGGCAAGAAAGTTGTAAAACCTGTCTCCCCTATTTGAAGAGCTTTTAGGGTTTTTAAAGCCTTAAATAAGTTTATCATTCAATTGATTTGCAAACAAACACTTTGGAGTCACAGTGAAAGTAAACATTTTAACTTGGGCAGTTAATTCTCTGAATGCATTCTTCTTGATAAAACTTTTACCGCAATAAACATGTTTATCAACAGCCAATTGTCGTTGGTGTCTTTAAAAAATATTTCAGCTACACATACATGATTTCACCTTAAGTGCAAGTAATAAAGTCATTTACACGGTTCACCTGCAGCACAGTGGCATTCGCTTTTCGGCACAGAAGAGCCCGTGCGAATTAACCATTGACTCATAGGAATTAATTAACAATTTAATCGGACCCACCACTTACATCATACCCAGCGATTAATTGCAAATTGTCATGCATGGCTTCAGTCGCATTTGCCGCTACCCATTTCGCATCGAAACCGTACGGTCAAAGAAAATGCAAATTTGACTCTTATGTTTATCTACTGGGACTTCCGTCAAAGGGAAAGCGCCAATCATCCAATCATGACTTGTGAGGTCTAAACGACCACGACGCGACGGCAACTTCTCGACAAGTTTACTCATTGGTCACCTAACCGACTTATACACTTTACTGTTGTTTTTATTGCGAGTTTTCTCTTCCATCCTGGACACTCCAGCAGAAGCAGATACTTAATCTAAGACCATAATGTGGTAGTAAATTTCTGTAAATTGCTGTCTAGCAGATGGTTGCTGCAAAGGTCATAAGTTTGAAGATTTGCAATACGATTGCAGTGGCATTCATTTCTTGGTGATGATGAAAAGAGCCATAAAGTGCATAAATTGGTGGCCGTCGTGACGATGTGCAACAGCTGCAAATGAAATTGAAAATCTCTTCTACGCGATAATTACAAGTGCGTCTCTAAAGTGTGATTTATGTTACAACTGCGGATAGTGCGCGCAGCCGGATATATTTAGAGCAGTTATTTGTGAATTCAACGAAATGTCCCTCCGAGTATCGATCACCTCACTTTCGATTTTTTTCTGCAAAAGAACAGAATTTAAACAACTTTGGAAACCACTTTTTGTTTTTTAAGATACGCGAATAGTTGCTTTGGCCAAATGCGCCACATTGAATCACACGAAGCGGTATCACTCTCTAAGACTTGAGATTGCATTGATGTTTGTCTGTCGTCGGCGTCGTTGTTGCAGTCGTTGCATTTCAGTTCTTTTTTGTTTGTTCCTTCTTTGCACTGCGGTAGATAAAAAAGGTTTCGCAAGACCGGCTGCTTACTCGGTTACCCCTGTTTTGGTTGGTGTTGTGACTGTGCCTTGCATCTGTCTTTCGCTGGGAAGTTATTGATCTGTGGCATATTCACATGGGTAAAGGAACATGACCAACTCAAGATATGTACTTGTGCAACTGCTGACTCGGGCAATTGTCGGTTGTGGTAGGGCAGGGTATCGAAAGTAAAATTGAACTGATATCGTAATCGAATATCAGAAAGTAGCACACATATGGGATAGGAAGGCGCAGGTTGCACACACATCTGTTAACCGCGATTTAAAAAGATTGCATCGCAGAGTCTTGGAGTCTTGTTATTCTTTTTTTTGAGAGAGATTTTTGTGGAAACGTTTTGTGGTGCATGTTGCAGGTGGATGAAGGGTTCAGTATTATTGAACTCCATCGTGACATATCGGCACGATTTTTCGATTCTCTTCTCCATAAAAAGAAGATGAGCACAACTCGTGTGTGCGCTAAAGGTCAAACGTTTGAAGATCGCATTTGAATGGTTAATGTATAGAATGGCATTTTGCAAGCGTAGATTGGATTATAGTCTCAGATGCATTCCATCGTTTGACTTAGCCGATAGAAGTCACAGATCACTTGCGTTTTGATGCAAATAGCGAACAATCAGTCGTCAGTCATTATGCAAGACCATAAGTTTAAAAATTGCGTTGCTTTTCTTGCAGATGCTATTTTTTCTCTCTTTTTTGAGATATTTTCAGCAATTTGGCTTTTTTCATCGACTACTTTGTATGAGAAATATAGCCAATATGAGACGCGAGTAGCAATTCCCTCCACCCAACAGTAATTTCTCGCAGTCCTTGACATAAAATGTTTATCGACTTTCATTCACTTATTGTTTTCATTTTACTAAATCTAAGTCAGAGAAAATTAATAATTTAACCTCATAGGTATAATTACAATGTTTGGAAATTTAACCATTTCGAAAATAAAACCGAAAACAAGTTTTCTAGGCATCGGTGGCGTATGTGGAACATTTGTGATTTTAAATATTAAACTCTCATTTGTAGTTTCCGGATTTATTGGAAACATTTCAAAACGAGTGCATCGATTTTAGTGATTGATTTTTGAACGTAACGAACTATTTATCGTGTTGGGACTTTGTCTCACCAAATCTTGAAGGGATTTTCACAACTAATTTTGCGTATAAAGAATTATTTAAAAAAAAGAAGAACTATCGAATTTGGAGTTTTCAAAGCGCTGTAAATATTTATTTAAAATATAATTGACGCTCGATGGTTCCAAATTTCAGCTGGCTTTTAAAACTGAACTTACAGAAGGCAAAATTAAAGGCAGGACAGATTTGCATGTGCGACACATGGTCTCTGTGAAGAATCTTCTGATAAAACATAGTGTTTTTGGGAGACGGTCTGTGATCGCGTCAAGTTCTGTAATTTCTGTGAGAAGGGTCATCAGGTGCGAGTGATCACCGATGTCCATCTCCTTCCTTTACTTGTTGAGCTGCTTATTGCCACTTTTTTGATATAAATGTGGAGGGGTGTTAGTCCTATTAGAGCTTCTGTAGCAGCTGTAGGACAGGTCCACACAGTTCCGGAAATGCCTGGATTGAAATCGCTCTAATTTGGTTAACAAGTACTATAGAGGCTCTGTCGAAGCAGTAGCCTACAGAAATTACAAATTTTAACCTTATCGATATTGGCACAAAATTATAGCCATCTTCTATTAGGAAATTAGAAGATTCTAAGAAATAGCTCTCTAACTTCAAAACCAGGGCCTACATTTTTAGTTTAAACGCTTTTTAACCTACCTACAACTAGTACCAACCTTGGAGCTGGCCAACTATTACGCTCACTCCCCGTCTAAACCGTGCTGAAACGGAACTTTTATTTATTTATTGTTAGTAATGATTTTCTTTTCACTGAATTCATTATTAATTTGTAAAGTCTTTTTTGTTTCTTTTGGGAGAGTGTCACTCATCATTTGACCTAAGAAGCCATTTATTTATATTATTTATTTATTTATAATAATTATATTTGATTACATGATGTTATTAAATTGAATAAAAAGTTTTCATTTTATTATGAAGGTTGTTGAACAGATTTATCTCCTTGAAATTTAAGGTGTTTTAAGCGCGCACTGTAGATTTATACTGTGGTCTAAAGCTGTGTCCTCCTGTGAGGTTGCATGGTTGACTTTCACTAATATACTTCAAACTTCAAATATTCCGGCAGCAAGTCATTTTTCATTTTAAATATAAATACTAATACCCTAGATTTGATTTGCTGCCTAACATCCAAACCACCCTATTTTGTGCAACATTCACATTTGATGTGATGTCCATAATGGTAGGATTTCTGAAGGTTTCTTTTAAATCAGTCGCATTAAACAATTCACTTTAAAAGATCACAATCAGATCCAGCCACAGAGACCTTAAAGTGCTTAGATTTATAAGCATTTTTTGTTAAAAACTTGGAAACCCTAGAATAGTTTTGGTGCTTCAACAAATTCTTACTCTCCTTAACAAGAAGGTTGCTTTTAGTAACGCTCAACAAGCTGGAATGAGTCTTTTTCTAATTGTCTTTTTCGACAATAAACGGTTCGGTGCAGTTCTTGTCGATCTTGCCTAGCTATTGTTGCTTAAACTCAAAAGAACGATGGTGTTCATAGGAGTTTTCCATTTTTCATTTATGATTTATAATGCGGAGCCTTTAAAATGAATGTAATAACATCTCCGAGGCAATTGAGCCAAAAGTACAGCTCCCGCGTTAATAGTTCCCATCCGAGGTCAAACGCGCGATATTTCGTCGCATTTTCAAGAGTGTAAGTGTGCATTGAACTGGAAACACGCCCTCGTATAGCTAATTAATCTACTCACGGACACGGTAGGTATCAATCGCCATTGAAAGTGCATGGAAACATGGTTTGAAAATAAACAGGGAAAGTGATCTTGAAACGGAATGTCCTTGTATCTGAAAACGCACGGTGAATAGACAACTTGTTAATATTTCAATGCCAAAGCCATAGAATGGATGTTCATTTACTCAAAGAAATAAAGTGATGACAACAACCTGTTAATATTAAAAGTCTGGAACTGAATCGAAGCCGGAAGTGCAATAAGAAAATTTCAACTAAGACTTTAAGTGTCGTTGTGTAGTGTCTTAAGTTGAAGTTTAATTTAGACTTTAAATTTAATTTGATGGTTTAAGTTGTGGTCATAGCCCTTTCTTTTGGAGAAATCTTCCCGCGATAGCATAAAGTTTAAAGCTAACATTTTGTATTCAATTTTCGCAAAGCATTTACTATTTTATTACAAAATCTAAACACTCGTCTGTTTGCATACCGCGATGGGTTTCATCTTTAAGTCGCTTGTAACTATTGACCAGTAACCAGGGGAACCAGTAAAATATTCATGAGATGCTGGTTTTGATGGTTGGTTGTGATGCCACATGTAAACAGGAAATACTGCTGGAGGATATTACTTTCAAGCATTAATCACTGAGGGGCTAGCAAACAGTTGTCCTTTGTGGAATATTTCGCTGTCTGCATTACTTTTTGAAGGTGTAGTACACCTTTATTTATTTATTTTTAATCTTTAAGAACCTTGAAAAGGAGAGTAGTGTAAAATACTCTAGTATTTTAGTAGATACTGGAGTTTTGAATATGAATTACTTTTAGTAGGTTATTACTATATTATAAGAAAATAATATATATTAAAATCATAGAATAAATAAATGTAAATATTAATATTCTACAAGGATTTTTTCCTTTTTCTAGCAAGAAAACTTCCTATATAGGTACACATGTCAATGACCGCATCCAACTTCGCTAAAATATTGTAGCATCGACACCGAATGGTCCGCTAAAGCGGATGTTAAATTTTGTTGTTAATTTTTCGTGTTTAAAAAATGTTTCCTGCATTTTCATTAAAGCGAAAAAACATGAAAACACTTCAACCAATCACAGGCCTTGAAACTAATTTAACAGCCACTTTTGCGAAGGAAACACTTTCAAGTAACAGCCATCTATAAGAATAAACAAATAAACCATATTCTTCAACATCACTGTCTTTTAAATACATTTTTAAATGCTTGCAATAATTTCTACTGCATTGTGGCGCAAGTGTATGAAAATGATTGACAGCAGCGAGTAATGGCATCGACCACCATGACATCGATTTGCTATCCTCTACTGCATGAATATTTCCGAATAGGTTACTCGTTTGCTTATCGACAAGCGCACTTGTTGTGATTGTGAAAGCGATCAGAAAAACGAATATTAACAAATATTTTGAATGCATGCGTTACCGCGGTGTCGCATCAATTATACATCATTATGTGGACGTCACGTCATCGAGTACAATCTTTTAGCCTTTTTTTACGGATGAATGACTGACTTAAAAATAAGCGAACAAAAATGAAACTTCAAAGAGCCATTCACGACTTCGTGTTGCTTGCATGCAGCGGCAAAAGTAACATAATTTACAAGGACACTTCACAGTGCCTGTATGTCTGTACAAACTATTATAAATCGTATAAATTACCTCGTGTTTCGTTTTCGTTGTCGTTTTTTTTTTGTTCCTTTTTTTTTTTGGTTTGTTGCGTTATCGCTCCAAACAATCTGTCAATTGTTTCACCTGGCTGTAGTGTGTACATGCTCTACCTGGAGATAGAGTAGATTGTTGTAGTCCGCATGTGGGGTCCAATAAACCTCAAGGTTAACGCTTATTCAAAATGTTCAAAATATGGTAATGCAATTGCGGCTAACCTAATTCTTTTGTTGTCGTGCTTTGATAGGTTGTTTTTGAGGCTGTTGTTGACACTTTCGATTTTGGTTTATATGGCGAAGAAGAATAAACAAGCTGTTAAAGTGAGAGGAATTTAAGAGCCTTTTCGAATCTTTCGATCTATAAGGAAATTTGAAAAGCATGTAACATAAGTTAGTTAGAGACCCACTGTTAAACAACCGATTGCTCTGAAGTTCAGTATCAAGTGACTTTATTTTCGTACGTATTTTGCATTTTATATAGGTAGTGTGACTGTATTTTCAATATTTTACATTGCATTTGTCGCACAGTGCCGATACTACAGTTGCTTCTTGAAATTTCGAATGAAATATGTCAATTATGCCATTTACGAGATTTATTTCGATCGAACACAAAGGCTCATCACCATTTTTAATTAATGATATGTTTTCTAAACAAAAAAATTGGTGGAATTGATAGAAATTTGGGGTCATTTGCACCGAGAAAATTACTCTCTTAATTAACCGGGAAGGTTACTCGTTACTTTCGTGCTTGTGACGTTAGGAACTGGAGACGTATACACTTTATTTTAAATGAAATCAAGATTATCACTCAGTATTAGAGTTTATCATGAGAATTCAACTAAATTATTATTCAAATATCGTAATTGTTAACCAACAGTAGGCTCAAATTTACGCTCTTCCTATAAGGAGTGGTGAAATCCCGGCCACTCAGGTAGTATTTAGAATAGGTCCTGCACATGCAGCTCGACTGGGTGAAGTTGGTGGATAGAGTAGATATATTCATTCCATATCGACGGTTACGGGCGCTCGGTCGAGTTCGCAAAGCGTGCCGAGGAGTTCAGGTAATAAACCAGGAGTTCGGGTAATATAATATTCATGAATTCAACGAGCAAATTACTCGTTACTTCTTAAGTTCTTTCTGAGTTGACAGTATTGGGTTGAAGTGTCAGTGTTTCTCCGCTACAAGTTTGCAAAATGTTTGCATTTCTGGGCAAACTAAGTTCGAGTCCTTAATAAAAACTTACATAAACAAATAGTTATTCGAAGTTAGGTTTGGTGTACTTTATCGTGGGAGTAGAACCTCTGACAAATGTAGACTTTTGTTTGGTTGCATAGGTGGTAACATCGCCTTATCTTCGGCAAATTTGTTTAAACGCTTTTGGAAAGATGGGTTCAGTTTCAAGTTCTACTAACTGTCCATTTTCTCTATCTCTATCTCTATCTCTATCTCTATCTCTATCTCTATCTCTATCTCTATCTCTATCTCAATCTTAATCTCCGTCTTCAATTTTTTCTCTATCTCTATCTATATTTCTATCTCTTTATTAAGTTTCGATAAAAATTATAGATTTCTATGATGGTCGCTCATGGCGTCAATTAGGAAAATAGTACTTTGAAGGAAAGTATGTACCTAATACAAAGCAAGGCACGCCCTTCTTATAATAGAAGAAATCATATTGAAGTAATACAATACCTCGGCACGGGTTACTAAAAATTGATTGTCAGCACAGTGCAGGTTGCATACAAAACAAACATGCAAATGTTACCAGTTTTTCGGTCAGTAAAATACCAATGAGTGTCAATTATAAACAACTAACCACCATATAGGTCTGAAAGTGCGTAATTGTCAAGCCATTCCTTTGAATCACCATTGATTGACCCTCGCCCCATGAGTGGTATTTTCCCATTGTCATCGATAATTTAAAATTAAAGACTCATTGCGACAATATTCGACATCGAGGGTCTTTCAGACACAAAGTAATTAAATCGAAAAAAAAAACAAACAACACAAACACCTACTGCAACCACAAATTATGAGAATTACCGTTAAGGTACTATGCAACTATGTACCTATATTCCGTTCTCATAAATGTATGGCAATGGCAAGGCAAATCGACAAAAAATATTTTAAATTTTAACCACGTACAGTTGCATTTATTCCATTATTTTTTTTATTTTTTTTATAACCATTTTGTTGCCATTTATGTTACGAAGTTCTCTTTGATTGACAGTTATGTAAAATTGTAATACAACAAAAAAGAAATTCGCCGACTGACGAGTTAAACTTATGCGTCTGAGCGAAAGTTACATGAGTAAAAAATCTTTGTAGTTTTCGCTTGAAGAACAAATAAATATATGCACAGAAATACTAAATTAATGTTAATTAGATTATGCAATTTGTTGGTGTATTAATTTTCGGCCCACACTTATGTTTAAATTTACATAACTGATTTATGATAGATACTGATTCAACTTTATCAACTCGTAGATGTTGCCAATAATAGATTTTATTGAACCGATCGATTTGTTTACCTCGATATTACGAAGTTAGTTTTAATGTAAACGGGTGAAAATATGAATAGCTATTGAATAACAAAAGGTGTCAATGAAAGTTAAAGTAGGGCGGCCATTGGCCTGTAAATATTTTTGTCACTAAATCAGCTGTTGCTAAATGGTACTATTCGGGATGTTATTGGTTTGCAATGAATATCAATATAGTGCGTGAATGACAGATGTGGAATTTGAAGCACTAAACAATTTAATCAATTTTGTACCATAATGCCCAAAACACATGTGCAGAACTCACTGCGCAGCAAGATTAGAATACACATGTTGATATGATTATAGACACACGTAAATTCTGCACTCACTGCAGTACTGCAACATGTCTCTATTTCTAAATTTTCTGCAAAGTTCAAGGCTACCACAACACAAACGAAAATAAATTGTAATTTCAAGTATTTGTGCATCATCGCCTTTTGACACTGCTGATCGTGTTTGTTTTTGTTTTGGTTGTAAACACATCAGCTGCTTAGTCGGCGAATGACAGTAGCCATATTAGCCGCTGCAATGGATGTCAAACAATTTTCTGCACATCTATTTTACTTGCAGCACTGCACTCTGCTCTGCGTACAGAATTTCTGGACATGTGTTTTATGCATAAGAGTGTCGGATTGTAAAAATGCGGCAGAATTCAAAGGAACTTCAGGCATATTGATGCAAAAATTGTGCACTAAAACTGCCATCTAAATTATATAGGGAGTTTAGTACTCCTAAAAGACTACTACTACCATCCAGTGGCAATACTTTTTATAGTAAAGGATCATTCACATGACACATGAGAGCGACCTACGAACGAACGAATATTCGCAAGTTTTGACAGTCCATTCACATTATACATTTGTGTGGTATTCGTTTGGGCTTCATCAGATTTGCCCTCAGATTTCAGATTTCGTGTGCCTAATCGAACATAAAAACGTCACTTGCTCTTTTTTGTGTTGATATTTGTGCGATTTCAATATGTGTAGTCTTGGACACTTTTCTAAGCGATTTCCATTCACTAGTTAAATTTTGTATTAAAACATTAGAAATATCCGTCCCGATTGATTTCTAAATATTTATACATAAATAATTCACAAAAATAGATTCACCCGATGCAATGCCTTTCTTTGCTGGAGAAAAAATTCACTAAAAATGTAAACAAACTCCATCAGTTGTCAAACCCAAACGCACTTGTATTGGTAAATCTGAGAAAATATCTAGATTCGCAAAAGTACTCTGAAATCTGAAAAAGATTGCTTTTTCCTGTACCAAACGAACATAAAAATTGCTCTGAGAGCAAAAAAAGTGCTCTGAGAGCGCCCAATCGAATACCACATTAATTTGGTCACAGATTCCTGCAGATCCAATGAAAGTCGCCGTCATTTTGTCTCTATGACATTTCAAGTTTGAGGTGAATGGAGGATTCTTGAGATATATTCTCCACTTATGGATGCAGGCAATCGAAAAACACGGCAAATTTAAAATTATATCGAAGGTCTTCCACCAACAACTTACAATATTCCAGTAATGTCTGTGTAACCATACTTTTCGTCCGTATATTGCAGAAAAAGCGGAACAAATGAGTTTTGTTGTAAATTAGGATATAACCAATTATTTTTGTCAACCAGACGGAAGACACAACGTTAGTGAATGTCACAAATCACAATAGACTGCTATAGCTTGAAGGTCTTTGGTGGCTGTAAATTCTGACAGCTACACGTTGCCGGGGGCTTTCAAGGGGGTAACAGATTAAACAAGAAATTCTTCGAGCTGTATGGCAACATGTAGTTGCTCAGAAAAGTGCGCTCTTGTCGTCTGTCTAAAAATCGGATATGGAAATAACCCGAATTGAAGCTCAAATGTTTTCCAACTGCACTATATTTGACATTTTTTAAGATTAGAGCATAACTGAAAAGATTCTCAATTGGGACGTTCTGATTAAAATTTTGAAACGTCCCAATTGAGAATATTTTTATGGGAATATTGTCAAACATAGAACAGTGGAAAAACCTTTAAGCTGCAATTCGTTTTAGTTCGAGGTCCGAGCGTGAGACAGAGAAACGCCGCTCAGTGTAAAGCAAAATAGGCTACACCTCACCGAACCTGACAACTGATGTGTCCACCAAAAATTATTAATCAAGAATGTGTCGTTAAGCAAGACACAAAAAATTCATAAGAAAAACACAAATACATTTTTTGAAATCGTTCCCACGGAAAACCCTACTCCACTGTCAACCTGTCAATCGGCAATCTCACTAAATCAATCATTTTCCGTCGAATTAACGATCGCGTCAACCACACAAATACCACAGAAAAATAAGCGAAACACAATAAAATTCAAGAATATTTAATTTGATTTCCATTGAAGTTGGGCTCGGTTTTTCTTTTCGAAATGAGAAACATTGAACGGACTGACTCTGGTCAAGGGAGGAGGCTTGAGAATACATATCTACCTACACACGACGACTTTGCGCCGCAACGTTTATAGTACTTGTACTCGTAGAGCTCAAACCGAATGTCGGTTCGCGCTGACAATTTAGGTATGCGCACACGTAACAAGGTCGTCAAGATACTTATCATTATCATAGCTTGTGGTGTGTCTGTGAACACTTTTTGCCTGGAAATAGTAAATTATATTTGTTTGCTTTTAAGACAATAGCCGATCGGCCGCCTGCGGTTAATCTAGATTCGAATGTGATCAACAGACATCAATGGTATGTGACTTGCGATTGTTGATAATTGCATCAGTTTGACTTGTTTTCCTGTTGAAAGAACGCCCATGATACCTCTTTTAGTGTATACTGAAGTCATTCCAGGCACAAATAATCGATTACTCAGAGAAGTCTGTTGTTTGTGCTAAGTCCGTTCTTTGCTGACCGACGCAAGTGGGCCTTGGCAGCTGTGCTAAAAAAGTCGAGCAAGTTGATCCATATACAGGCGAGCATGATATATATTTAAATCATTCTTAAATGTTCAATGACGTTGTCATGGGCTGGCTAAGACGGAAATATCTGCTGAATGTTAATTTATTAGAAAGCGTTTTTTTTAATGAAACCGGAACCATCGTCGTGGTAGAGCGGCAGGTGTTATTCGCAATTGTCCCACATGCCGGGCAGTACTGGCAAAGTTCACTTCAGAAATGAGTTCCGCTTGTGAATTTTATGCAAAAACACGAGTTAATTACCTTGTGAGGTCATCTGGCAT
Organism: Cheilosia vernalis; assembly: GCA_949126925.1. Classification (NCBI taxonomy): domain Eukaryota; kingdom Metazoa; phylum Arthropoda; class Insecta; order Diptera; family Syrphidae; genus Cheilosia; species Cheilosia vernalis. Next base: position 19,893,252 of record OX421359.1, read on the forward strand.
ATATCTAAAAAAGGTTAAACGTCCTCAACAGCAGACGACAAGCGAAGGTGTACTATAGGTTTGCTGATCATCGATGCTTTGTGATAAACTCACTCACAATCCTCAAAAACCAAAAAAACAAGAATTCTACTGTCAGTGTCTCGGAATAAATGCGTTTCACACAAAACTGCTTGGGCAGCCTACATTTTGCGGAAGCTAACCCGGTCGGTTCCTTGACATTTAGTTGTTAGTCTTGTTTCTAATTTCTATGCACAAGTTGAGTGAAAACTCAAAAACCCAAAACAAGAATTCTACTATCAGTGTCTCGGAAGAAATGCGTTTCACACAAAACTAACCCGGTCGGTTCCTTGACATTTAGTTGTTAGTCTTCTAATTTCTATGTACAAAAGGAAAACTCTTGGCAATAAAAAAGATCCATAAAACTAAAATTAATTTTGTTCGCATTGTGGAGTCAGAATTATGCTAATTGCTTAAGAGTCTAATAAATTCTACGCGAACTTGCTTTTCGTCGCAATTAATTAATACCATTTGTCCCTGACATTTGATCTTGACAACCCGCACTCACTGATAACTGTTACAGCAAGATTTTAGAAAACTGATCTCCCTACGCATTTCTCCGAGTGAATTTCGTCTTTGAGCAAAAAATCAATACCAGTTATGTAAGAATGGCATGTGACCAACACACGATTAAATAATGAGATGCCCATTATGCTAAAAGACTGATTATGTTCACCCAAAATGAGTAGAGACTGGTTCTAAAAAAAATCATCAGTGTTTTTTTAATGATTTTTTTTCATTCCACCTTCAGATTGGAACGGAAAAATACTTTTTTTTTTTATTATGTATCTACTAGGTATTATGCAAGTGATTTGTGGAGCGTAACCCATTCAATACATTTGCTCATAGTCCACCCCTCGATTTTTTTCCAAAGAAAATGCACTCCATTCTGTTGGTGAAGTATTTTCCGTGTCTGTTTCAGAAATGGGGGTGTCCAGTGTCCACTTGGTGGACAATTAAGAAAATGTCCACATGTATATACGCCAAATTGGAAAGCGGTAGGACAAATTGATTTACCAATTAGATGAGGAAAATGCACCCATAAAAGCTCAACCGCAACTACACAAGTGCATGTGAGTAGGTAGATGGCGAAAACGAAAGAGTTGGCGTACGAACTTGGATTTGAACGACGGCGGCACTTGTCGGCGTGTTTCTCTGTTTTTTTATACATAATTGCCTCATGAACACATGACTGACAGCAACGACAAGAAAGCCGTTCACTTTTTCGTACAGCTTTTGTATCTTATTCATGAGCTGCGTTCATTGAAAATTACAAACTAACTTTTATGGGCTTATACATTTGCGAGTTGTGGCTGCAGTAATGCCGTGGAAAGGTAAATTTTGTATCACAGTTGATTGCATCAGAATTCAAACTTAAATATTTGCATTTGCGCCCATCGAAACATTTCCTTAAACTTTCTAATTACAATTGAATTGCTTACTAAAATCGAAAGCAACTACTAAATGGTTGTTTTCTTTCCTTTTCTGTGTGTAGCTATTAAGGTCCCACTGTTATGTAAAAAAGAGTCAATCGCGGGGTATGGCTGCTTTCAAAATGCACTGGAATTGAACTCAATTTTAACCTCATTTTATGCGATTAAAGCCAGCACTTGCAGAGTGGTACTAACTACCGCTCCCAGTGATAAATTGATTTATAATTGGCCTTTTCGGTTGAGTAATGTATAGCGTACTTATCACGGGCGAGGTAGTTACAATTAAATAGCTCTTTCTGTAACGCTAATGATCTTATCTAAGCATTGCATAGTTTTTTATATTTTTAATGAGATTGCAGTGGTTTTTTTTTGGCGGCATCTACAAAAACATAATTACAATTTATTGGCAAAATTTAAACTACTTTTGCTGTGTAAAAAGGAACCTCCAAGCTGCCTAGAGCTTGGGGGCGACTTTAAGCAAATGTCCATGTCGAACTCAAACAACACTTTAATTGTTTCTTTGCTGTTTTTAAAAAATTATGCTCTAGGGTGGCTATTATGTCGTGGCTTGCACTGAGTTCATCTGTGAGTAAATTTGCAGCCTTCTAGAAAAACAAGTTAAGTTAACAATTTTTAATTAAGCACCAAACAAGCAGCGTTACAACTGAGGGGCTTGCCGATTGTTATTTAGAAGGAAATACTCGTACCTTAACGAAGCGGATAAGCAATGCGGTCTCCTCTATTTCCCAATGCCTGCTTGAATTGGATTTCAGTTTGTTAGAAAGTTCAAATATAAATAAGATAAATACGTCATATTTGCGTGAGATATGAAATTCAGTTAAGGAAAATTTTGACTTGCTTGGGCACTTATTGTCTCCTGCAGGAAAGCTAGAAACAAACCGATGAAACTGGAGTTGGTATAATGGGAAAATAGTCACTTGTCATTTATTTCCATACTTTTTTAATTGAGCTGACTGTTAAGAACAAGAACTGCGTCAACAATTACTACCCGAACGCAAAAACGTAATTGGTATGAAACGTCACTTTTTCTACGTCAGCCACATTATGCAAACTGTCAACTTAGCAATCAGTCACCAATTTTTTGACTACAATTCATAAACATTAACAGAAACAGTTGTTAGCCAATCAAAGGCATCTAATCAGACAGCTGTCAGACTTGCTAGACTATATACTCTAACGTTCCCATTGTTGTGTTCCCCTTTTCAGGAAGTGAACCTACTCCCGTCAGTTAAATAAGAGCTTTACCACTTGCTCTAATTGAGCGATGAATTCTGGCAATCACTTTTTGCTTACAAAGTTTTATATTTCTATCTCTTTTCTTAATTTTTTGTATTTTTTTTTTTTAGACTGCTAAGAAAGGCTGACCAATGTCACTGTTATAAATTGATAAATTGGTCGCGTTCATTCACTGCTAGCGCTTACTGCCGGTCGTATATTAGAACGCAAATAATTCAAACATCTCAGTCGATTTGTGTACTAAACTTTTAAATTTGATTAATTCACAGTAGCCGCAGAAATTTAAGTTGCTTTCGTTGAGCAAGGCAATTCATTTAAAAAATAAACAAGTTCCCGTTGAACAACGTATTAATTTGTTGAAAAGCTTCATTCAACTAGTTGATCACCAGATTCAATAAATAAATAACATCGTCCAATTGATCAATTCATTTAATTTGGACAAAAAACAAGCAGTTGCCAATGCATTTTCCCTGTGGATGCACAACGCGTTCATACAATTTGTTCACTAGAAAAAGCATCGATCACTGAGCACCGCATTGAACGCACTCGATAGATTTTTATGACTGTATTCCACCGATTTATCAGGGCTCTCATCGCGTAACTTTTGAAACGATCGTCGTCGAAGCGATTGAACAAAACGACGTCGTTTTTAGTTTGCTTCGTATAACATCATGGTCGCATCGTTCGATCGAATCGTTCATCGTTTTCATTTTGAACAGTTTGAAAATGACTGTAAACAAACTCTGACAACTAAAAACAACAAAAATGTGTGGAATTTGCGTTTTTTTTTTCTGTAGGTGATGTGGAATCGGACATTTAATGCAAAAATTGAATGCAAGTAACAACTCTATCGAAGAAGCTAAACACAAATAGAATTGTGAAAGTCGGGTGGAAAGAATTAGAACAATATGTTTAAGTGTACCATGAGGAAATTGTGGTTATTAAAATATATATTTAGAACTAGTCTTGGAGTTCAATGAATGCTATTTTATGATTACATTACTGTATTTCATATTATAACACAACTACCTAAATGAAAATCATTTGAAATTCGAAAAGAAATGCAATAATTTTTTTTTTTTGCAAGGAATATTTTTTTTTCGCTCTGATAAGACTGAGTACCCACCAAATAGAACATAAGTGTATGTCTTCCTTTATTTATTGTCTAATACTTCTCTCAGACCTAATTATAACTGAAGAAATACACCAAAAACGGTGAAACGATTGCAAAATAGCAATCGTTCAATCGCAATCGCTCAATCGTCTGAATTTGAGTTATACGAAGCATTAGTGAATCGTTCAAAACGACGTCGTCCAAACGATTCAACCATTTTAGTGTTACACGAAGCAATACAATCGTCGAAACGACGTCGTCAGACGATCGTCGTCTTACGCGATGAGAGCCCAGTGTTTAGAGAGATTGACGATAGCAGCAGAATTACGGGGAACAGCCATGAGTTGATCAATATTTTATTGCTCTCACTTCAAACTCCATTGAAAGAAACATTCACAAACATGAGCAACGCGTCAAAATATAATCAGCATAATTTTGAATTCCTTGCTCTGATGCGATGCTAGTCAAAAGCGATGTTGTCATGCAGAAATATTTAATTTTAAATACTTAACAAAACCATAAAGTTGGTAAGCAATTTCTTACCCATCTTGTTCCGTAAAGAACAACACTTAAAATGCACTAAAAACTTCTGATCTTGTTGGTTCTTGATTATAAAAATCCACTTTAACTTCTGCTAAATTGCAAAATTTTCCTGGAACTTGGTTTAACTTGGTTTAAGCTCTAGTACAAATTGTTAAATGACTGTATTAGTAGATAGCTCTTACTGATTTTGAAGAGCTGTGCGCATTAAAAACAAAGTCGGAAAATGGGTTCCCCCTTTTTTTTTAATATTATAAAACAAACAATGAAACCCCTAAAAACAGGTCAACTGTTGTAGTATTGCATTAAATTCAATTTAATTTTTAGAAATATGCAGTAGCATTTCCCCATCCATTAACAAAGCGTCATCAGATCGCTGAGGTCGATAGCCGATACGACTGTCATTTTGTTTGTCCTATTCCGTTATATTACTTTTTTTATAAGTTCTTTAAATTTCAAATTTAGAAAGGTCGAAAAATACAAAACGCAATATTAAGTAATCAACTGCCCGACGAAACAGCAACACCTAACCTACAAAAATTTGTGACACTTATCTCAATCGGCCATTTTTATTTACGTTCTACGAATCATGGGAAATTTCAGTAAAGTGATATTTTCATAGCAAATGAACATATCTCGAATATCCAAGAAATCCCATGACAACATGTAAACTTATTTGTAGTTTTGAGAAGCACAGCAAGAACCCAGAACCGAATTCCAATAGTTCTCGGCGCTGAAAATAATTCCAAATTGAATTTTCATTTGGAATTTAATGGTCATTCGTGCACTAACTCCACTCCACAAACCGAAACTTCTTCTACCTAATGTATCAACAACTTTTTCACCCTACAAACAGAGCAAATTAAATTCATATAACAACCAATTTCATTGACCTCACCAGCAAAACAAGAATTCAACTTCTCCAATACCTGCCCACCCAATGACTCAAAAGGTGCCACAAAAGCCAAGCCAATAATCCAAAATACCACACTTACTGGCACTAGGAAAAGAGCAATTTAAAATCGATTTACTGACCACTTACCGACAGAAAAATGTATATACAAAACTACCAAGCCCAAGAGATAAAAAAAAAAAAAAACAACAACAAAACGACCTTAACTGCTCGAGCAAAAGACTACATCTCCCTCAGAAACACCATCCACAGTTCCGTCGATATCGCGAAGCTCGGATTCGATAAAGTTCGTATTGATACGAAGGTCGGCTCGATTATGGCCGACAAAATGGAAAACAAACAAAAAAGTTGGCTAAATTATTCAATATCCGGCAGATACTAACATTCATTTTGGAAACATACGTTTCGATGGAGCCACCACCGCCATCGATCATTAGTCAAGATCAAGACCCAATGTAAATTCTTCGAAGTAAAGTTCCAAAGCGGCCAAAACAGCAAAAAAAACCTAATACTCTACTTTGTCTTGACTGTGGCAAATGGCAATTGTGTAATCTGTCTGAGCTACTCGTTCCTCTTGTGTGTTCTATTTTCTTTTTTTGGTCACTGTCCGCGGGCAATTCTATACCAACAGATGGCGTAATGGTTGAACATCTGCTGCTGCGGCTGGTTGGCAAATGGCTTTGGATTGACACCGATTTTTGTTTCCCTTTCGTTGTGTTCTGTTCTTGGCTTTGATGGTAATTTGATAAATTTTCTGAAAGTGTTAACCGTTGAATGGTGTAATAAATCTTCTCGGGTTCGTTTCAGCCAATTACTTAATTTGACGTCGAGAAGAATTCATTAGAACGGAGTAGGTCTGGCTTCTCACAATGATATCAGTGCATCTAGAACAGAATACGGAATGGTGTTGTGTAAGACTGGCTCTGGCGGGTTATTGAAAGAGACTTTATTTGGTCGGTGTATTGATGATTGTAGTGACAATTCCCCCATTGGAATATGGCACGATTGTTATTTGATTTTTCAAACTGCAGTTACTACCTCTTGGGGTGAATAATAAATTGTGGCAGCAAACTGTATTTAAAAATGGGCGCCTTGCCACGGTGGAGTCGAATTGCAAATTGTTTACTTTACGTGGTACGAAGCAGAACTTCTATGTGGAGTTGCGAAATTTATTCCAATCACGTTGAGGTTGTCTTTTTGCGGCGGCGGCGACACATGTAGGGAATTTCGGGAATAGTTTTAATGCTGATTGAATTCGACGTAATTAGGTGAAGTGTGGACAGTTTATTCGTCGAATGGGAATTGAATTCAAATTGGATGTATTTGTTGCGGTTTTTTGCAGGTAAAAGGAGGTAAGCAACTTTTTAATGTCGTTTTCCATTGGGCAAAAAGGAGTCCGGAATCAAAAAAATCACTTCTGAAACCGTTCCATTGGCACAAAAAATACTCTTCTGATGATTCTGAGGAGAGAAATTCGCTTCTCGATTTGAAGTTGGAACGGAATCCACTCAAGAGGCACTCACACAAGTGTAGTTTGTGTATTTTATACAAGGCAACTGACAGCTGCCGTTGATTATTTTTTGGCATTTCACCAATACTCTTGTGGATTCAATCAGAAGCAGATTTCTTGTTCCATTGGACTACAGAATGAGTGTATCCCCGATTGAAACCAATGGAAAACGACACAAGTTGTTCTTTATCTACTCTTCCCGTTGCCTGGTATGTGACTGCTTGGACCTATTATATGCCGAAGCTTTATATATCAGATCAGTTTTAAAACTAAGCGAAGAATGGATTTTTCGTGTTTTCATATTTGACATCGGATCAGAAAATCTATCGATAACGACTTCTTCTTCTATCAAACAGAATCTTCACTTTAAGCAAACAAATCAGCAACCACGGCACAAATGATGACTGCCTCTCTCAATGATCGAAAGATGTCAACAGAAAAGACACCATCTGCTGTCAAGCTCGGCCAACAGATCAACCGGATTAAAAAGGGTAGTAAAATCGTACTTAACCAAGTAGCGCTCAAGAATTTGCATAACTCTAATCCTTTTCAGATAAATAAGTGGTCTTGTTTCCGTGGACTTATGCACAAAGACATTTATTACTGCCTGATACTGTTCGGTTAGCATTTAGTCCCACTGAATTAATTGCCACGGCTTAGAACAACTATCCCATGCTACTATAAATATCTTAAATCAACACATTTGCTACCAATGATGAGTCACATAACCACGTTAGGAGTGGAGTACATTTTGCAATGCTCACGAATCTATCACTGTCGCCACTCTGAGTGGAAATTCAAGTTAGTGAGAGGTGAGACTCGTTTCCCTTTCCAGCCAGTGATCTAGATTTGCCAATCAACAATAAGTTCACTGGGCATTGTAACCACAACTCGACCGGTTTCAAATAATTTTGTACAGTCAAATTTAGCGAAAGAGTTAATTTTCCTACACATACGCAAAACAGCAACGAAAAGCGATAAATCTGAAAAACTACACCCATAAGGTGACTTTTCACAAAAAAACAGGTGAACTACAGTTCATTTGGCCACGACGCCAGTGTTAAGCTGATTGCACAATCAGAATGATTAATCACACAGTTTAATTCATTTTTTTTTTTTTATTTTCTACTTGTAAACGTTTTGCATTCGTTTTTGTATCGTAAAGTTGGTTATGTGGTGCGCTGAGCTTCTCTCGACATGAAATGTGTGAGCTCGTGCTGAGCGCGAGCTTAACCCTCAGCATGGAAGCAGGTCAGCTTAGATGATAATATCACTGGCATTCCGCCAGAGATCTGAGAGTCTTTTTGTCGGAACCGATCATCGCATCGACTGCGCATCGACAAAACATAAAACAGCTTTACGGATTTTATGTATTTTCGGTTGCGATTTGTTTCGTTCCGTCATCGCCTTGAGCTTAATTTGAGTTATTTTCTGTCACAGTATAGGATTATGTTGGGCCTGGGAGAGAAAACAGGTGTTGCGCAACACTGTATTTGGCAACATGGAACAGGGGCAGCGACATAACAAAGCAAAGGTTACCGCGAAAATGGTAGCAATTTGATGTAGTGATTGGGAAACTACTCGGACAGTGGGTTGGCCGGCTTTTGGTGACAGTTGATTCTGTCAGAAAGTATGTTACATACACTACGCATGAAGGGGAATTAGTTTTTAATCGTAAGAATTTGGGCAGGCAGTTTTGGATACCTAATTTGGATTCAAATTGCAGGGGAATGGAAGCAATCGTTTGATAAGTTGAATCTGAATCAAGCTCAGGGTGAAATGGAAGGGGTTTCGTTAAACGCTATGACAAGACCTCTGAATTGCATCTACTCCTTTTTTTTAGCCTGATGTTAAAAAAGACTCTCGAACAATATTTGAGACGTTAACTCTGTAGCTATACCCTGTTATGCACATTTTTGGAACGGATCTTCAATCGTATATGCCGAGCTATGAAAGAGGATGCTTTCTTAGGGCAGTGACATTCTCTTGTCAGACGTTGGTGGGCCACTTCTCCGATATCAATTAAAGCCAATGTTGGGAAAATTTGATTTTCGGCAAAGTTTCAAGCCAGTCTATACCTCAGTTAGGATAAATCGATTTTTGGTTATCACACTTAAAGCCAGTATACCGCATTAAGCAGTTTATTTCGGTGAAATTTAGACAACCGGATAAACAAGACAATTGCCGATAATAATGATTTTAATTACAAACCGGACCCGTTCTGAGTATAGTCTCAAGTAACACCACTTTTTTTTTTGATAAGGTTGCATAACTTCATCAGAACAAGCCGTTCTGAGTGGCATCATCTTAGACGAATAACAAATCGATAGAGAAAGTCGATTGTATTATTTCCCACCTACAATTTGAGAATTTGTTGATTCTAACTGGAAAACAAAATCAAATTATTTATAAGTAGTATAGCTAATTTATTTAACTTTGCATACACCCAAACTCGCAACTACTCCCACCCCTAAACAGAGACTCCAAGCCGGGGGGTTGCAGGGGGGCACCATGCCCCCCCATACATTTTCCACTGTTTATGAATAATAATTGTAGGCTGACATACCTATGTCGCGGCATGTTAAGAGAAATTATTTCCCACAAAAAAGTGAAGTTTTTGCTCATGGGAAATAATTTCATATAAAATAAGTGAAGTTATTTCCAACTCGAGGTGAAGTTATTTCCCATGTGAAGTTATTGCCCGTGAAGTTTTTTCCCTGCACCTTTAAAATGAGCCCTTGGCTAGCCCATTGAGTTAGTATTTCAACTGGGTAAACTCACGGCCAGCTCAAGGCCATAAGTCTAACAAATCTGTACCACTCTTCACTTGCACTTGACTCTTGTACGCCAGCCAAGCAAATATATCTAAAGTGCACTTAAATTGACTTCTCGACTGTTCAAGAGTCAAACCATTGCTTCTTCCCATGGCTCTTTGTTGGGCACCTAAAGAACCAGGCTAACATTGACCTACATCGCCCATTTAACTGCGCCCATAAACACTTGATGCCGTGACTTCACCTTAGATGTACATCATAAATATAATGATAGGTACTGCATCCGTTCGGGTGAATGCAACTGCCGCGTCGAGGTGAATGACACGCTGATTTCATAACTCCGACGCTCTGTCTCTGATGTGGTATCGTTGTGTCGTGCTTCATTTAATTGGAAACCAATTATTTCCACTCGAATGTAATCCACTAATCTCATCAATTAAATATTATCACTGTTTACCGCCAACGCATGCTGACCGATCTTCAGACTCGATCGTTCAACTATTGTCTATGGATGACCATGGAGGCGAAATCGTGACTTACTCGTAGAGCCTGTCATTGTGGTTAGATCTCCTATCGTCGCAGATGTAATGCCGCCTCTACACAAGTCCTCCCTTGCACCTAGATTTCGCATTCGAATTACATTTTTTAGAAAGTGCATTTGGTATTCCGCAGGGGTCCAGTGTAGGCGATGGTGCTATTCTCTTCGTGGACGCAGCGACGACGTTGAGTTTTGTGTCAAATGTGCCCTCCAAGCCATCTAATAAATTACACTCACCCAGCAGATAGATGGATATCTTGCAATTGTGGTAAGCCGCAGCTAGCTCTTGAGCTGGACATTTCGTTTCGATCCAAAGATTATGCGGCCATCATTGAATGGTCGACACTGAACACTGGACGGCCATTGTGCACGGAATTCTGTGCAGACTTTGTAGACTGCCAGAGTAGAGAGATACGTTGTGTAAAATGTGGTTATGGTAGAAATTGATTGATAGATAGTCAGGATTGTAACAAGACCGAGTGTTGTACCGACATTTTTCCATAGCACTCTGTTAGATGCTCAAACAAGTAACATTGAACAGCGAACAAGAAGACCGATCACCTCCTTTGTGTTATACAAGGCGCATTGTGAACTCAAAGGTGTGACCGCAGAGGTTTTCCTTCTAGACCTTGAATTTATTTTCGATAAAATAATGCATTTGGCGTTTAACATAACTTCCACGTCACAGATGGTAGCAGGCGGCAAGGCCTTGCTTTTATGATTTTAGTGTGTACATATAGATGGAAAATAATAAATCAAAAAATAAATCATAGCACTTCCTATTCTGATTACTTACACCGCCCAAACTTTCTGTTTCACAAAATGTGGAAGAGTAATTTCTCGTTTCATTGGGGGAGATGAAATTCGGTTGTGTCTCAAATGGAATAGCCACACTTCTTAAGAAGCCATGAAATCTCAATAAGACTGATCTAGTTTCTGATTTCTGATAGGTGATGTGAAAAGTCGTTTAAAGTAGGCTTATGGAGGTCGATCACAAAATACCATATGTAGTCAACTTGAAGTCGAGTTCAAGTGGTATATAGACTTAAAATATGAGCACAATTTAAAAACAAATATTGATTTATTGACTAAAATTAATGTACAGTTAGATATATCCGGGGTTTTGCATTTTTTTTAGGAAAAATAAAGTCGAAAATGGTTTAAGAACTTATTCATTATTGGAATTTGTAGGTTCGATAAAAAGAATGTGCCTTGTTCTAAAAAATGAAAAAAAAAAAAAAAAAACAAAAAAAAAAAAACGAAGATAACTTTTTTTGGAGGTCGGTTTAGTAAAAACAAAGACAGTGTACTGTTTTTTTTAGTAAAACAAATCCAAATGGACAAAGTAGCGAAAAAGGGGACTGTCCTCTTAAAAAGACGAAAATGGTGAACGTAACTATACATCAACACTATACATTAGCTCAATATTTTGGAATATTTTCCCAGAACAACTACAACTGACTTCCATATTAATTGTGCGTCTAATTTGAGCTAAAATCCTTTGGTTTTGATTTAAATTAAACAAAATAATAATGCTAAATAATTAATAAAATAAAATATATAAATTCGCATTTTGCTCGTTGCGGACTTCCGTTGGCGTTTCCTCAAAACGCTCGGCCCCACTTTTTGAAAAACGATTAAAATGGCCATTTTTCAAGTGTTAGTAAGAGTTTATTCGTTTTTGAAGGAAAAAGAATGGAAAAATATGAAGAGAAGTGTTTCCTAATGAATAAATTAGTTTTTTCCTTTTTTTTTTTTCTTTTTTTACCGTATTTTTTTATATTTTTATGTGGAGGCCCCTTTTTACACCCTGAACACACTGGTGAACTACTGCTACAACGACATTTTGTTCGACCAATTTATTTATTCATCTGTAGAAGTAATTGAAAAGTGACAGAGATGTATTTAATACGATATATACGTTTGTGCAAAACTAAAAATGTACAGCCCGATTCTGCAGTTGTGATTTGTCGAGTTTATTTCTTGTGAAGTTGGTTGTGATTCGATTTATATTTGTTGTATTCTGCGATAATTATCACAACAAACCTCACACGAAAATCACATTTTCCATGGTAAAATATAGATTTCAGCAAATTCCTGGATTTTCAATACGAATTTGATATTTTAGGTCTGTTCCCCTACTCTCCGGTTCAACATTGGCTATATGCCATATTTCTCTTAGTGCGATAGAATTCACTCACCGAAATTAAGAAATCGAAAGCAAGAGGAACGCATGAAAACACAAAAAATATTAATTTTCCATAGGCGGGAATATTCAAATATCAGTAGAACAAAGTAAAAATTTGTATTTAAGAAATTCAAAGTTTGCTTCCTTTCCTTCTTAAAACTTTTTTATTGCCATAGAAGCACAAAATATAAATGAAATCAAATAAGAAATTAGGTACAAAATAGCATTTGAACGATCTGGCAACCATCTGTCAGCTTTAACCAACCAAGTCAAAGAAATTTCTTGAGAATAGACCTATCATTATTTCAATCATGCAAAATAATGCTATCTTAGGCAAAGTACACCATCACAGAAAGGTTTCATTTAGGAATGCAAAGCTACATCACATTTTATGTTTATTACAAAAAGCATTCACTTTTGGAATCGGAAGTATTTCTTCTTTATTTCTTTTCAGAGTTTCTCGCGATTTAGCAACTCAAGGATTTCCGTGTGAAAACTTCCTTATACCTTTTGACACCGAGCTGAAAACACTCGAAAACTTCATCTAAACAGAAGTTTTCCCATACATATTTCAGTTTTCCAAACGAGTCGTTTAAAGTTGTTTTCCACGAAAACATCACGAAAACGACTTCCAATCTTTGGGTTGTTAAAACAAACACACCTTTTGCAATATTCATCAAAGAACAGCTGACCGAACAAATATTATAACTCACAACTTAAAATCATTTACTACCAGTAAATACGTTCCATCAGCCTGAACCGAACTAAAATATTAATATTCCCTTGGAATTTAAGATTTCCCTTTCTGAACAAAATGTCCAACTAATAAATGACTTTCTCTAGTTCTTAGACAATTTACAACGGGCATTGCTAATAATCATTTTTAACCCTCACCTTATATATTTTATAGGTCACAATAAGTAATTTGGATGGAAAATTTCGCCATTGTGAGTTCAAATTCAGCTCGGACACTAAATATTATTTTTAGTGCGCGCAGAACGTGTTTAGTTGTCTCCCAAATGTGCATAATCTCCATCAACTTTTGCACCACTGTTAAAATGTATTCAAGTCTCAAATGACTGCAACCTTTTTCGGTGTCTTGCCCAATAACACAGCAAAGCCGTTATTTCCCATTTAACCGGCTAAGATGATAAAGTAAAGTTCTCATGCCGAATCTTGATGCAAAAGACAAACGATTCCATTATACGATTCATCTTCGAAATGGTAACCCAGATACTTCTCTCGAACGAAATTGCACATTTTCCCAGTAGATGAAACAAAAGAATATCGTTTGCACCGCTTTATAGATCCGAGAGTTCCCCGAATCACGATCTTCTAACCGTGAGTCTTACTCGTATATATGCAACGGTCGTGACTATTCCTTTCTTGGTGGATTTGTCTCTAGGTTCGAAATGAAATCGAAAGCAGTTTGCCTGTTGCTCTCTGACGTATGTTGTTTATTTAGTCATCTGTAGTCTGTGCATAATACCAGGTCGTAGGAGGTATGTACTCATAAATTCCCAAGTTTATTGCTAACAATCTTGTTTCTTTGTTCAAATGTTTCTCTGTTCTGTTTGTCTTTGACTATAACTTGTACTTATTTGTTTTAACAATTTTTCTTGTTTTTTTTTTACAGATACCCCCACGGCTAATAAAATTGGCCTTTTTCGTGTGTATATTGGTTGTCCTGCTATCACACACCGACAGTGCACAAGGTGAGTTGAAAGGATCAGACTTTGATTTGTTTTACAGCTGGTTATGTTATAAACACGTTGGAATGCGCCCAAATTGGTGGTAACGAATTACAAATTTATATTGTTATCAAATCCAAACAAAACAGCTGGAATAAAACCAGTTTGTTCGGTTTCAAGGAGAGAATTTATTAATTGGTTTCTTCGTACAGAAAAGGTGCCGAAATGTCAGAATAAATTATTCATTTTGTGGATAACTGTTAACATTCGAATAAAATAAGGAAAGTTTTTGTCCCGATAATATTTTTGGGTGTGGCCTGCAATTTGCAAAATAACAAAAGAGACAACGCAACCAAGTCCGAAACAGGAGAGAGTGACTTTGATATGCGTCGCAAAAATTGAAATCGGTCTTCCTTTCTAAAAATAATAAAGAAAATAAAATGTTAAACATGAAGATAACTCGATCCTTAAAACTCCTAAATTTAGGTACATGTAGTGGAAGTTCTATAATAGGTTATTCCACCGCTGGCTCCATTTGTAAGATGCGATCGAAGAAATATTATTTGGCAGGCTTTTCCCTATAAATCGAGATATAAAATCTTGATCAGTTTTAATAGTTTCTTCGAACAAACCCGAGTCCAAATAAAAAGCTTAAATGTGTTGAGTTGCACAATCTTATTACGTATGAATTTCTGTCGAATCGGAGTGACTGAATTGAAAAGCATTTTTCACTACAGCTATGTTTATCAGGCCTCAGGCGTTATTTATATTTTTCAAGGTCTCAGAAGTCTACCACACCAATATAATTCAGCTGCTCTGCCAACAAGTCTTAGCTAACAAAAAAGCTCATTGCGCGATATTAATAATCATATTTAGTGTCCAGGTTAGATTTTACAAACTTACAATGGCGAAATTTTCCATATAAAAATACCTATTGTGACCTAAAAAATATTTAGTTTGAAGGTTATAAATGATTATTAGTAAGGCCCATTGTTCATACTAATTTAGAGACTTCGACTTCGATTTTAGTATACTATACAACACCACGAAGATAAGAGTTGTGAGTTGTATAGCCAAATGCACATAAGTGCAATGACCACCATTGACCTGTAGATAAAAATCGTGAAGAATATCAGTCCCATATCTTACGACAATATAATAAATAATAGTAATGTATTTAATACCTTATTAATATTGGTGCTTGTCTTTCACGATTGAACAAAAAAATCAATACGCATTTCCGTCTTGGAAACATAATTCATCCATTCATTTAAAATCAATTACAACTGCGATCGTGACCTTATATGTTCCAAGTATTTATGCTCTCGGCAACATCAGTAGCACCATCTATCATTGCTGTCAACTTAATACTGTCGCACTGTCATTAAGCATAATGCGGTGTCTGTTTGTTGCAATAAATTGATGGTACTTTACATTTTGAATGGAAGAGGAAACTGAAGTGAACACGTTCACGCTATTACAACAAGTTGACTTTTAATAAATCAAGTTATCCGGAAAGAAAATCGAAAAAAGAAAAACCGGCCAAGTGCGAGTGTCACTCGCGCACCGAAGGTTCCGTATTTGGCTAAAGTCCAACACATCAGATATTATTTGAAATCTATATCATTCAATCTTTCCCCTCTTCATGAATTCATCACAATTTAGTTTAATTTAATTACTTAATATTTTTACTCTCAAAAATTACTCGCACATGAATCTCATTTTCTAATTATTACCTATAGTACCCAACCCACGCCAATTTTCCATTCTGTATGCGACCTGTCCCAATTAAAAACAAATTAAAAAAATAGCAGGCGGGAACCCTGGTGGGGTTCTGTCTTTGATGGGGTCAATTGTGCACAACTGCGTAGTAGAGATTAAAACTTATGAGAACAACGTATTTTACATGGTAAAATTATCTTTTTTGAAAATATCTTGTAAACTATTAACTTTTCGGCAAAACAGTATTCAGCACATATATAGATAAGAACATGATCTACAAAAAAGGAATTTATGTATTTTTTGGTGAATCAAGAAATAAACCGTTTTTTGGGCGAATGAAAATATTTTTTTCACCAGATTACTAATTAATCCAAAACCAATCGATGTATTCCTTCCATTGGTATTTGTCGTTTAACTAGAGGTTATACCGGATGTTGTGTGTAAATTTTAGCCTCCTATGTCAATCGGTTCTTGAGATAGACCTGGTAACAAAATTGGCTTAGTGGGTTCGGACAGACAGACAGACAGACAGACAGACAGACAGACAGACGGAGAGACATCCGAGCGAAACTAATAAGGTTACGTTTTTTCCCTTTGGGTACGGAACCTTAAAAAACGACAAACTGTGTCTTTCTTTTGTTTTATAAAGGGCAGAAATGCAGTTGACTCTTAACTTTAAAAATAGTTATAATAGTTCCTAAAATTTGGAGTCGACTTGAAACTAAAAATGTCCATAAGGCCTAAACTTTAACAACAACTCACAATGGCGACATTTTCCCTACAAAAATTCGCCACTAAAATAAAATTCAAAATGAGCCGTTCCTACCAAAAAAAAATGTTAGTTTCGACTTTTAATTTCAGTAGGTATAGCTATATAAAATAGCTATCACAGCTGTGAGCTTTCATAAATTTCAAATCTAGGCTTAAGTTTATTTTTATTACTGCGCAATAAATACTAGTACAATGCCCGTTGTGTAACCAAGAAAATGCTTTTATATTTATATTTGCATTTCGAAAATCCCATGCAAGACTTTGAGTCGCGTTTTTGGTATTCTCATACTCGCATTTCGTGTGTAGGATATTTTCTGACTTTCTTTTATTCCGTGACAAATGTAATGCACACGCTCATGGTAATTAGGATTTCATATTGTACCAAAGATTATTTAATAAATATGACTAAAGCATATAAATGCGATGTAATAAATGTGCGCGGAAATAGTTTTCATTACAAAAATACGCGGGACTTAAAATACGATTGTGCTTTTTCATTCCAATTTCATAATGGAATTTAAATTGAGCTGTGGGTATATCTACTTATTCCAGTAAGCACTTTTGTTGAGACATTTTCCCGAACTAGATAAGGTTTAGAAGATGGGCGTCATTTCTCTATGACGTATTGCAATGAAATGCAGATAATGTAAAATGATAGTTCCGACTTTTCATTCTGTCACGTATAACGAAAGGGAAATATGGAATGAGAAAGAGAAAATTAGATAGAATGATTAAAATAAGCTCAATTTTGACAAAAGCATTGTGCCGCAGCCGCACTCATAACAAATTTTAGTCTCGACTTAAAATTTACGGAAGCTCACAATTGCGAAATTTCTATGAAAAATATAGCCACTGTGAACAACTAAAAGCTAGAGTCGAAACTTAAAAGGCTTGTTCCTTTACTTTTGTAGTAAGAATGGAAAATACTGTTAAAATGTCAGAGTTGGAGATAAATTCTTTCTCAGAGAGAGACATATACGAACAAGTTGGCGAACGCTTTTCGCTTTTCTAGTCATTTTTGAAAAAATTACAGATATGTAGGTAAATAGTTCAAAAATGTAAAAAGGTGATACGAAAAGTAGTTTAAATGTCTGATAAGCTCGAAGATTTTGCTGATTTTTTAATAACAATATGAGTTGAAATGTCTAACGATGAAAGTGATTAAGAATAACTAGAACTTCTTTTTGATCAATCCGAGTATGTGGAAGAGTTTGTACTTATTGAACTTCAAGCATTCGAGAAGAGTAAAAACGAAACTGAAACTGCATTCAAAATTACGTGGAGAAGATTGTACCTTCTTAAAGCGAGGAAGAACTTCATCGCCACTGTTAAAAAGAACATTGAGTAGAACATTCAAGCTTATTTTACCGCCTGTTGATACTCACACGAATCCTGTGGAGCACTAGCCCACAAGAGGATTAAACATCTGGGCAAGTACCAGCTTAGAGATAAGGATATACAAACCATAGACCCACTACTCATTCTCAGATTCATAAGAGAATCTGGGCTGGATGAAGTGCTCTAAAGTTTATATTCTCGCCAAGGCAAAGACAGAGCAAACCCTCAAACACGGTTCTTAATGGAATTGTGATGCGATGGCGCTCTGGAAAAGGGCACGAACCTTTCCAAGGTATAAGCAGGGGGCACAATAGACCACAAGGTCGCAGTGCACTAGACCCTCTCTACTATTATTATTATTATTATTATTACTCACACGTTTTAAATATGCCAAATAGAACGACAAATTTTAAATCATCTGTCAATAGTCAGGTGGCCGACAGGAGCCAGCTTTTCCAATTCTTACACCAAGTAACTTGTTGAGCGAAAACTCATAAGATTCTCAGTCATCTCTGGATGACGCTCTCTCTTACGATTTTTTCAAGCTAATAAACGGAATTGGATGAAAATTCGTAGAAATTCGTAAAATTTAAAAATTAAGAAACAGACCTTTTGTGAAGGACGACCAAAAAATATTGTCAGTTAACATAGATCACGTGAACCTCAGAAAACCACCAGCCGAAGGCGGTTTACTAGATGCAGAATAGGAAAATAGCATAAACATGAATATTTTATGTAAGAATATAAATAAAGAGACAAAATTTATGTTAATTTTATATTTAATGTTTACATTTGCTTTCCACTTTTGGAACGATTATTGATCAAGACGTCGTGTCTTTCCCATAAATGGAAAAACTATTATTCGCGAAGAAACTGGTGACGTTTATTAAAGTCTAGTTTGTTAACAAGTTTGCCAGCTGACTGCATGACGTGATGTGTGTGCATAATTCAAAATGGCTATATTTTAAATACAAATTTAAACGTGGGTAAAGCTGGGACCGCCACATTGGAATTTCTCCAAGCAAAGTACAAGGAAATTAGTTGCTATTTAATTGTTATTTAATTACCCACGTCAAATTTAACAATTGTGAGCCTCCGTAAGATCAAAGTCGAGACTGAAATTTGTTGTAATTAAAGCTTATAAGCTTTTCGGTCCCATACAAAATTCTCTGAAAAATTTAGTTGAGCTAAATTTAAGCGAACCCATTTAGCTGGGTGGTTCCCAGCTCGAGCTAAATAATCCAACCTTTTTTTTCAGAATGTAAATGTCAATATTTAGCGCTCCCATTTAATGGGTCGGGACATTTTCTCAGGGCAAATTTTGACAGATCATTGTGTTCCGATGTTTCGGAGTTTTGTGGCGTTTTTGTGTTGCTGAGAATGGGAGAAAATATAAGCAAGGAATAGTTTATTGAATAAAGACGAGAAGTACATAAAATTGGAAATAGTTGAAATCATAAAGAGTTGAATTTTTAGAGTAATTTATTTTGAAATGCACAGCTGTTTTCTGTGACACTTATCCACACGTGCTCCATGTCAAAATTTAGCTAGAGAAGACAAAATTCAGTTTAGCCCGAGAAGCGTACGCTTACTAACCTTAAGGCGCAGACACATTCGGCCTCACTAATAATCGTTTTTAACCTTAACGCTAAATATTTTGCAGATCACAATGGGTAATTTAATATGAAAAAGCAGCCAAGCATAATGCAATACGTCTTTACCTTAAAACGGTTAAACCGAGGCTTGAACTTACAAGACAATTTAGGCCCATTTTATTTTTATATGGAAAACTCCCCAAGTTGTGTTCAACGTAGAGTGAATAAAATGGGCCTTAGGTAACCTGATGGGCTCAGTCGAAGTTGGTTGAAAGGGCACTCCCTTATTCTCCTCTATTAACTGCTACTTTATAGGTTTCGAAACACCACAGAGTTTCCCGACTTCTCTGCGAGGCTACAAAGTATCACAACACGACATCATAAAACGTGCGACATTAATAGTCCCAACTGAGATGTTTATTAGTCCCATACCTCACTGCCGACACCAAGTCGTCACCAAGCCAATCTACCGCAAAGTACCCTTAACAGCCTCTAAGACACTGCATTTTCGCAAACAAAATTTACGTGATCGAGCCATTAAAGTCGATCTCCATACCCTATACTTACCGAGTTATTAGTAAACCGCGTCTCTGGTACCCAATAATCAAACCAATCCACAAACAGACCAGCGCAATGGAGAATTGCCTCAGAGATAATAGATCCACCTTAACGGTGAGAGTTCCCTTCATTAAAATGCTCACGCGTCTGCCATTATGTCAAAACAGCCAGCTACCTTCTGCCATAAATCACAAAGCCCCAGCAACTGATCGTGCAAAAGTGGATGCAGTAGGCGGCGAGCGTCAAATCGTGTCCATTTACAAATTCCATCTTAACTGTGGTTCTCTTCTCTTGCAGCAAAACGAAGAAGACTCCGTCGTCCGACCACACCACCCACAACATCTGGGTCAAGGACAAACAGCATTGCGGCCAAGAAGGCAGCAGCATCCACAGCATCCACAGCATCGGCACCATCCGCACAAGATCGTGTTGACCAGCAGACCGCACCATCGTCGGTGCGAGCTCTTCGTGTGCGTTCCAAGTCGAAAGTACGTGGTGGGGCAGCACTTGCAGCCGGCGGAACAGCGGCTGCCACAGCACTCACGCTCAGTACGCTGAAGAGTGGCAAGAGATCAAAGATCAATCTTAGCAGTGATGCGGACAGCGGCGGCAAGAAGATCGTTTGCTACTACACCAATTGGTCGCAGTACCGCGTTAAGGTTGGCAAATTCGTACCCGAGGATATCCCCGCCGATCTGTGCACCCATGTGATTTTTGCTTTCGGCTGGCTAAAGAAGGGCAAACTCAGTTCGTACGAGAGTAACGATGAGACGAAGGATAGCGTCGCTGGTCTTTACGACAGGATGATGACCCTCAAGAAGGCCAATTCCAAGTTGAAGGTTGGTTAAGAGTGCGCCCTATTATCGGTTCTTTGATTATCTCGATCTGTTTTTTTCCATTTTTCTTTAGATTCTTCTAGCTATCGGCGGTTGGTCGTTCGGAACTCAAAAGTTCAAGGATATGTCAGCCACTAGGTATACCCGGCAGACGTTCATCTACTCTGCGATTCCGTTCTTGAGGAAGAGGAACTTCGACGGTCTCGACATGGATTGGGAGTATCCCAAGGGCTCGGACGATAAAAAGAACTTTGTTTTGCTGTTGAAGGAATTGCGTGAGGCTTTTGAGGCTGAAGCGCAGGAGTTAAAGAAGCCACGTCTCTTGCTGACCGCTGCCGTACCTGTGGGACCGGATAATGTGCGCGGAGGGTATGATGTTCCCGCTGTGGCCAGCTACTTGGACTTTATCAACTTGATGGCTTACGATTTCCATGGTAAATGGGAACGCGAGACTGGCCATAATGCACCCTTGTACTCACACTCCAGCGACTCTGAGTGGAGGAAGCAGCTGTCTGTGGATAATGCCGCCAGTTTGTGGGTCAAATTGGGAGCTCCCAAGGAGAAGATGATTATAGGTGAGTTGTTTGCCCACACCTGCATTAGTCGGGTGTAAAATTATGAATTCCTTCAGGTATGCCGACCTATGGACGATCATTTACGCTGGCGAATCCGAGCAAACACGGTGTCAACTCTCCAGCAACTGCAGGCGGAAAGGAAGGTGTCTACACGAAGGAGAGTGGCTTCTTGGCTTACTACGAGATTTGCGAGATGCTGTTGAATGGAGCGGTCTACGTCTGGGACGAGGAGATGAAAGTGCCATACCTGGTGCAGGACGACCAGGTGAATTGTTTTTCTTTTTTATTCAATGCTCTCCCTTTTCAATCGGTTAGAAAGTGCTAGCGCTTTTAAATGTCTAAACGGTTGGTTAGAAATCAATCTGAGCCACTATCCAATCAACCAACTAGATGGCGCTAGTTGTTTCTAGGGAAAACTATCTTCCTACATCCGTATTAAAATAACATAACCTATTCTCGATCTCGATCTCTTTACAGTGGGTTGGATTCGATGACGAACGCTCGATCAGAAACAAGATGAACTGGGTGAAAACCAACGGCTATGGCGGAGCTATGGTCTGGACCGTTGATATGGACGACTTTAAGGGTGATATCTGTGGAGGAAATGTCAAGTATCCACTTATCGGAGCTATGCGTGAGGAACTACTAAATATTTCGAGAGGCAAGGACGCAAAGGATGTCAACTGGAGCGAAGTTGCTTCTACATTCCAGGATGTCGAAGAGGAGGAGGAGGACGAGGAGGAGGTAAGTTTAGGACTAAGCTGGAAAACTCTTTAAACAAACGATTAACCCCTTTTTCCATTAACAGGATGATAAGATGAAACCAATCAAGATTTCCGTATCAGAAGTTCTGGAAAAGGCTCGCAAGTCCAAGAATAAGGTCAAGTCTGGACTGGCTAACAAAGATAAGAATTGTAAGTGAACCCGTGTGTTCCTCTAAGAACCGGGTTAACGAATTTTTTTTTTCTTACAGCCCGCCCAGCTCAAGTCTTCTGCTACCTTACCAGTTGGTCAGCCAAGCGTCCGGGTGCTGGGAAATTCGAACCCGAGAATGTTGACCCCAAGCTGTGTACTCATGTCGTCTACGCCTTTGCAACGCTCAAGGACCACAAGCTTAGCGAAGCCAGCGATGATGATCCGGAGAACTATGAGAAGGTCATCGCATTGCGCGAGGCTAACCCAGACTTGCAAATACTCCTCGCTATTGGTGGATGGGCCTTTGGATCGACACCATTCAAAGAGCTGACTTCTAACGTCTTCCGTATGAATCAGTTTGTCTACGAAGCTATTGAGTTCCTCAGAGAGTACCAATTCAATGGACTGGATGTTGACTGGGAGTACCCACGAGGTGCTGACGATAGAGCTGCCTATGTGAACCTCTTGAGGGAACTCAGAGTCGCCTTTGAAGGAGAAGCCAAGTCCTCCGGACAACCAAGACTACTGCTTACAGCAGCAGTCCCAGCGTCATTTGAAGCTATCGCAGCTGGATATGATGTCCCTGAGATCTCTAAATACCTTGACTTCATAAATGTGATGACCTATGACTTCCACGGACAGTGGGAAAGAACTGTCGGGCATAATTCGCCATTGTTCCCGCTGGAATCTGCAACTGGCTACCAGAAGAAACTCACCGTTGACTTCAGTGCTCGGGAATGGGTTAAACAAGGCGCGCCTAAGGAGAAGCTTCTCATCGGTATGCCGACATATGGACGCTCTTTTGAACTGGTCAACATAACGCAGTTTGACATTGGATCAGCGGCTTCGGGAGGTGGTAGACAAGGAAAATTCACAAACGAATCTGGATTCTTGAGCTACTACGAGATCTGTACCTTCATGGCGGCCGATAACACAACTCTGGTGTGGGACTCAGAGCAACAGGTTCCGTTTGCCTACAGAAACAACCAATGGGTAGGATTTGATGATGAGCGGTCACTTAAAACGAAGGTGGGTTCGTAAATGCCGTCCTTAGTCCATCAAATGTTTACTGTGAAGTCTCTTTTTTCAGATGGAATGGCTTAAGGAGCAAGGATTCGGTGGAATCATGGTCTGGTCGGTGGATATGGATGATTTCTCCGGTCGCTGCGGAGGTGGCAAGTATCCATTGTTGAATGCCCTCAACGACGAACTACAGAACTACAAGGTGATACTCGACTATGATGGTCCATATGAGTCGCATGGGCCCCGAGGCGCTTACACCACCAAAGATCGTAAGTAGAAGCATACTTTGCCTGATTTTCACATTCCCTAACAAGCATTTCCCGTACTCAGCTCACGAGGTAACCTGTGCAGAAGAGGAGGGTCACATCAGCTATCACAAAGACTACCAAGATTGCACCCACTACTACATGTGCGAGGGTGAACGTAAGCACCATATGCCATGTCCTGCCAACCTGGTGTTCAATCCATCAGAGAACGTATGCGATTGGCCGGAAAATGTTGCAGATTGCAACACAGCAACACCGGCACCATAAAACACACAACTATCCACTAAATTATTTTTAGCCTTCCACCTAAAATAGGAAACGAAAAAAAAAAATGTTTCTAAGCTTAAAAATGAAACGAACGAAAGTTATTTAATGAAAATGACTCCACAACAAATAAGCACTAACTAATATGCTGCCCCCTAGACCCGCCCATTTTCTAAAAAAAAATTTGTAAAAATTATTAAATTTTATTTTATTTTTCTGTGCAACAAGCGATATATAAAGTTAGGGTTGTTACAAGAGAGATGTTCATGTTAAATATTAAGTTATTTTTATTACATATATTTTTCTATGGGAAAGGATCAAAATCCTTTGTTACATTAAGATAGGATTTTTTTTTTTGTGTCGTGCGTAATGAGATAAATTGTTAGGTATACTTATAAAAAATAAAAAAATACATAAATAAAATTTATTTGTCGGATTTTTTTTTATTTAAATAACAGAAAGGATAATTATTTGTTTTTGCTTTAAGTTAGAAAACAAAATCATAATTATGTGCCTATTCTTTGCCCACTTGTTAACTTCCGCTTTCTTTTCAAAACAAAACAAAAAAAAACAACTCCAACAACAAAGTTTGTAAAAGTGTTCTTTTATACAAAGATCTGTGATAATCTTCAAAAGCTTATACAAAAGATAATATGTTAAACAAAATAATTCTTGCTGTTTCTTCCAAAAACTTTATAATTATTGAAATTATTTTTTTTCTCTCTGTGCGATTTGTTATTTTAGTTAAAACTTTTTCGGTTGTTGGCATTGTTTTCCGAGTCCTTGTTAAAACAGAAAAAAAATATATTCTACTAATGGTTATCCTTTTATATTTCGAATTTTTTTACGTATACATTTTTCTTTTATTTTTATGTTATAATAAAGTTGTATTATAGATTTTATTTTGTAAAAAAAAATAAAGAAACTTGAAAAAATACAAAAAAAAAAATTAAACAAATGGCTTTGATCTGTCCACTGACCGGTAGATTACTGGTAATACGCCAAATTCAAGCTCACGTCAAACTGCACGTGAACAGATGGACAACTATTTAAATCATACGAATTTTTAGTTTGCAGTTTATACTAATGGCGTATTTCATTGAAGATCAAAAAGAATTGCCCGGAAATTCAGAATTGCTCTTTACCATGAAATTCGATGGATCACTTTTGTTATAGTAGTTGTAGACACCATAAATATATGAGATTTGATTTTTTGTTGCTACTTTTTTTCCACAGTAAAAATTAATGTTTTAATAAAGGTTCGTTCGTGTTCTTTCAGAATAGAAAAATGAAAAATGTCAAATCTCAAAAATCGAGAAAGGAATCTACAAATTTCAAGAGAAGTAGGTACCTGACCGGTTTTCTCACAAAATATTTAAGAAATGACATTTTGACATTTGACAAGGTTCTCTTTACATGCAGCATTTACAAAAGAAGTGGGAAAAATATTTTTTTTAAGTTAAAAACCTATTAAAACTACTATTTTGAATGCGCTGATATTCTCTAGGACAACATTCAATAACAACTTTTTCCTCCGACATCGCTGAAGACGAAATTAAAAAGAGTTTTACTTGTCAAATATTTGAGCTGTCACTTAGTTGTCAGTTTTGATTTTTAATTTTTCAGTAGTTAATGTCGTTTTCCATTTCAAAGAAGCGTCCGGAAGAGTCCGGAATCGAAAAAATCACTTCTGAAACCGTTCCATTGGCACAAAAAATACTCTTCTGGTGATTCAGAGGAGACGAAGGCGCTTCCCGATTTGAGTCAGAAACAGAATCCCCTCTGGATTCAATCAGAAGCAGTTTTCTCGAGGGGGAAGTAATCAATGTTTTTAAGTGGTCCTTGACTACAGATTTGCTACTAGTAATTGCATGCGAATTCGTTTGAATACACTGTCATACACTGAGATTCACCATGAATACGCACAGAAAAGTTCCTTGAATACGCCTGATTACTTCCCCCTCGAGTTTTCTTGTTTCATTGGATTTCAGAATGAGTGCATCCCCGAGTGAATGCAATGGAAAACGACATAAGTCGAAATTCGGCTAGTAGAAAATTACGAAAAATTAAAAGAGGAAAAATGGATTTCTCTCCTTATTTAATTTTTTTTTTTTTCAATTTTCTCAGTATACCTACTACCTATGTGGGGTGTGGTGCGAATGCAAAATCCTGTCCGTCCTTCCACGGGCCTACAGTCTAAACGGCTTCCCGGATTACGTTCAAACCTCGGATTTGGAGTTTTTGGGCTTACAGTTCGGGAGGTGTTTTTTTTTTCCAAGGTAACCTCAATATTAATGGTACTTCCCATACAACAATTTCATATCAGTTTGATTTGATCGAAAACGGCTCTAACGATTTCAACCAAAATTGATATTTAAGCTTAAGTAGGTGAGGTCACCATGACTGCGTACCCAGTTTTTGGCTAAAAATTCGAACAACGGTACTTTTGAAATTTCGACATATCTCGAAAACGCTCTATACGATTGTAACAAAAAATAATTGATAAGGTAATGTGGTCATTTATATCTTATTATCAAACTCAGTTTTTCTCTATATTATCGTACAATGGATTTTTGAAAAAAGGAATTTTTTAAAATTTAGTTTTTTTCAGTTTACCGGAAAACGGCTCTAACGATTTCAACCAAAATTGATATTTAAGCTTATGTAGGTAAGGTTACCATGACTGCGTACCCAGTTTTTGGCTAAAAATTCGAACAACGGTACTTTTGAAATTTCGACATATCTCGAAAACGGTCTATACGATTGTAGCAAAAATTATTTTCTAAGGCTATGTGGTCATTTATAACTTAATAGCAAGT
The DNA here is from genome assembly GCA_949126925.1 of Cheilosia vernalis. NCBI lineage: Eukaryota > Metazoa > Arthropoda > Insecta > Diptera > Syrphidae > Cheilosia > Cheilosia vernalis. The sequence goes on from OX421359.1 coordinate 19,919,949, forward strand.
TCTGTTTTTCTCTATATTATCGTACAATGGGTTTTTGAAAAAAGGAATTTTTTTTAAAATATAGTTTTGTCTAGTTAACTTAAAACGGCAATAACGATTTTGACCAAAATGCAAACTTAGGGTCAAATTGATGTTTTCAAAACTATTGTGTCCTTAATTTTCAATTCGAAGCACCGAAAACGCTAATTTAAAAAACTGCTCATATCTCGAAAACCCCATCTTCGATTTCGATAAAATGTCAAAAACGAAGTATTTCTTTTATCCGGAACAATATCATACAGTCAGTTTTCAGCTTAATAGTTACGCAATAGTATTTTTCCAACTAAACATTGCAATATTTGCAACTGTTATGTCTGGATAGTTTTACAAAAACAAAAACTTCATTTGCACCGCACGGGTGCATCGGGATATTCAATTTATAGCTGCTAATGCAAATTCACAAATGCCTGAATTATTATAAAATCTATCTAAAGATATCGGTCTATCACGAGCAATACTTCCAATAATAGAAAACTTAAATCATATTCCAATCAAAATTAAAAACATATCCTTAGGTCAAAAACAGAAACTGCTACTAGGTACGCTTGTCCTGTACTCAAAAATCAAGTGATTAGTTAGACCTTATAAAATAGTACAGTAGACGCTTGCGACATTGCCAGTTACTGAGAGCTTTAACCTTTAAAAACTTATATTGTTTTTTTTTTATATAACTGCCATATGAGATGATAGATGAATATGCAGAAGAGAATTTTGTTTTCTCTTGTCTAGCATCGAGAAAGTTTCGTTCGACCCAGTCGTGCACTTTATTTTAACCGAAGTTTAGTATGTTCAGGGCAGTTCTTTACAAAATCGTGGACACTTCTGTAGTGCTTAGAATTGACCGGAAGTGCAGTTTCTTTATCAATGGAACATAGAAAACATAGAAATAACACTTTCTAGATTTTGCTCATAAAAAGGGCTATTATTTTCTTCAATCGAAAACGATATAACTTACGAATTTTTAGGTTTTTTTACTCAATGCACCCTTTGTAGTTCCATTTTTTTAAATTTCCAAGTGGCAGCGCTGCCCCTTCAATGAGAATCTTACGAGTTTTTACTCAACAAATTTCTTTGTGTAAGAATTGAAAAAAACTTTTGGCCACCTGACTATTGACAGATGATTTGATATTTGTTGTCCTATTTGGCATACGCCAAATGTTTTCATTTCTTGCGTATTTAAACTCTACCAACAGGCGGCAACATAATCTTGATTGTCCCCCCTTTTCAAAAGTGGCGACGAAATTCTTCCTCGTAGCAAGAAGGTACAATCTCCTTTACGTGATTTTTTTATGCAGTGTAGTTTTTTCCTCTTCTCGAATGCGTGCAGTTCAATCAGTACAAACAGTAATACATACTTGTATTTATCAAAAAGAACCTGGATTATTTAAGAATAACTTTCATCTCTAGACAAATCAACCAAATTGTTAATAAGTTAGGCTGGACAAGGTCGAGTAACCAAGAGGAAACACTATAGCCAATAACACCGGCTAACCCCCCAATAAGGGCATCACAATGGGACCACATGGACCTAAGTGGGGTGCGGCAAAACCCGTTCTGACGCACCCACCCATAAAACCTAACCTAACCTAATAAGTTAGCGAATTCTTCGAGGTTAACAGATATAACCTGTAATAATATCCAGTCCCGTACTAATAAAATAAAAGGTAAACCCTTTATTTATAAATAATTTATTTAAGTCAATAGCGTATTCGAGTTTTAGGAAGAATGATTGAAAAAAACATTTAACGACTTTTCGTACCACTTTTTGAATTTTTTAATTATGTAAATACATATCTGTCATGTGTCATAAATTACTTCAAAAGCGTTCCTTAACTTTTTCGGATAAGATTATAGAATTTATCCCACCGCTGCCATTTTGACAGTCTTTTTTCATTCTAATTACAAAAATAAAGGAACAAACCTCATGTGATGCATTCACAAATACTCAAGAATGCCGATTCTTAAATCGCCGCTTCTTTTGCATGACTGTCTTGCTTCTTTCGAACACTCTTGTCAAGTCCTCGTACTTACATTACTTATGTGGTATTCGTTTTGGCTTCTCCAGATTTGCTCTCAGATTTCAGATTTCGAACATAAAAACGTCACTTGCTCTTTTTGGTGTTGTCATTCGTGTGATTTGAATATGAATAGTTTTCGACACTTTTCATGGTTGTAGAAAAATTTCACGAAATCTCAAACAAACTCCACCAGTAATCAAACTCAAACGCATTGGTAAATCTGGAGAAAATATCCAGATTGGCAAAAGTGCTCGTATCCCAAGCAGCTCTTATATTTTTTTGATTATCAGTTGTTGGATCTTGTACGGCCTAGTATTGTGAACTGGAAATACCGCGCCCAAAACCAACTAAGATCCTGGACCGACAAAAAAAAAAGAAACTGTGTTGGTTATCTTTATTGAATAAAATTTAAAATTACATACATATTGTGCAAATGTAAAATTAACTTGTTTGTCATTGTTTAATGTCTAACAAAGTGTATGCAATTGTTGTCTTTATGACTACCACATTTTTTATCGTTAAGAAACGTCTCGTTTAGGGAAATTTTTGACTATCAATAAGGATGAAATGCGTACGTGTACACCACCAGCTTAATCGTCAGTTTCCTCGTATGTGGGACTGCTTGGTGAATAGGCTGGACTTGTGGGGCTATATCCTGTAGATGGTACAGTCGGTGAATACATCGGACTGGTTGGTGAGTAGTTCCTTGAAGTGGGAGTGTATGTGGGACTTGTTGGAGAATATTTGGGGCTGCTTGGCGAATAGATTGACATATTCGGTGAATATCGAGGACTTGTCGTCGAATAGTTACTGCCAGTTGGGCTGTACTGGTTCTGAGGAGAGTGTTGCGGTGAGCTGGGTGAATACAGCGGTGAAGTCGGCGAGTATTTAGGACTCGCTGGAGAATGCTGTGGGGAGCCTGGAGTGTATTGTGGACTTCCATCGTACGAAGGCGACGGTGGTGAGTACGTCGGCGAAGTTGGCGAGTACTTGCCACCGGTTTGTGAATAGGCCGGTGACGCCGGTGAATAATGTGGCGAAGCTGAATAGTTGGGCGACGTCGGAGAGTATGACGGCGTATTGGGGGTGTAATTTGCCGATGACGGAGAATATGACGGGGAAGCGGGCGAGTAGCAGGGGGAAGTTGGTGAATATGACGGACTTGATGGTGAGTACGACGGTGAAGTTGGGGAGTAGCTGGGCGAATTCGGCGAGTAGTTTGTTCCAGTTGGGGAATAGGCGCTGTTTGGCGAATATGTGTTTGTTCCACCGCCTGAGAAGGACGGCGTTGACGATGGGTAGTTGGACGTCGGAGAGTAAATTGGCGACGTCGGTGAATAGCCGCTCGAAGTTGGTGAATATCCCGTCGACTGGGGATTGAAGCTGGGTGTCGACGATGAATAGCGTGGGCTTGCCGATCCATAGAGTGGACTTGTCGGCGAATAATTCGGGCTCGACGGCGAATATGTCGGAGATGCAGCTCCTGGTGACGATGCAGTGTAATGTGGACTTGTCGGAGAGTATGCCGGCGATGCGCTTGGTGACGGCGGGAAATACGGTGACATCGATGGGCCAGGTGAACTTGGCGACGAGCCGGGATGGGCAGGTGACCAACTGGGAGACATGCCAGACGCATCCGACGCGGCCGATGGTGAGAAACTGGGTCCACCTGGTGTCATGCCGCTGATTTGATTTGGCGAAAAGTAACGCGGAGTTCCACATTGTACCCACGGTGTCATCGGTGGAGTCATGCTTGGTGTGGATGCGGCGCCAAAGAACATGCCGCTACCTCCGATAATATTGCTGCCCAAGGTGCTGGGGATTTCTATGCCGAAACGACATTTCTCTGCGTCTAGCAACAGGTCAAAGCATCCTGTTCCCATTTTGGGCAACTGGCCCATGATAATGTTCTCGGACACACCTCTCATCGGATCGGTTTCTGCGTGAGCAGCGGCATCCAGCAAAACGTCCACTGTTTCTTCGAACGAACATCTCATAAGGGCACCAGTGTCCTGCCTGTTGATACCGTGACGAGTGATGGCCATCAAGTGACCCTTGGCTGTCATTACGTCACACAACAGCGCCAAGTGACGATAGTTCACGTACAGGCCGTAGAACTGCAGCACGGCGTTCATCTCCTTCTCGACGGATTTTCGCACTGCTTCTATTCCCAGTACTTGGAAAATTTCGCAAATATCGTTGGAGAACGTCCTCACTGGATCGACATCTCGTTCGCTGAGTACCTTCATCATCGATGTACCATCAGTTTCCAGCAGCCACTCGCCAATTGCCTTGAATTCACCCGTCTCAGTGATCACTATACGCTTCTTGCTGTCTGTTTGCGGCAAATGCATGTACACCTTGCCGATTGCTTCAATGCCCTGCAGTGTCATGTCTGACAACATGTTGGCCTCAATGCAGCGCAAGAACATGTCGTCTTCCATCTTGTCCACCGCCTCGTCCTCGGCGTCTTGAAACTTGTTGTCCTCGCTGTTCATGATACGTATACGAAGCACTAGTTTGTCGGCGTTGTCGTCATTAAAGATGCAGTTCAAGTCATCACCAAAGCCGGCGTTGATCTTCTCAGCAATCTGTTCCATGGTCAGCTTTTTATCCGTCATACGCTTGCGGTCCAGTTCGATACGCAACAACCAGGGAGAAATACGTGTAGGGTCGAAGTCGGGCATTTCATAGTAGACGTTCACAAACTCCTGATCCTCAGAGATAACTGTGCGCTGTGGATCAGGGTCGTAGTAGATTGCCGTGTTGGCAGTCACCTTTCTCAGAGTGGTATGTTCCAAGCGACACAGCACATTCTTGGCTTTCTCTGCATCACGAGCAGCGCCGCCTGTCAAGAAGACTGTTAGCGACGGGGCCTTGGGCTTCTTGGAAATATTGATGATTTCCTTTAGACGCGGCACACCCAGAGTTACGTTCTTCGACGATACACCAGCAAAATGGAAAGTATTCAATGTCATCTGGGTGGCAGGCTCTCCAAGAGACTGGGCGGCTAGAGCGCCAACCATCTCACCTGGATTCGCTTGCGCTTGCTGGAACCGCGTTTCGATTTCTCCGATCAACCACTCGAACGCCTCTGTCGATAGGCGGAACTCCTCCGCCACATACTTTGTGCACAAAGTTGAACGCACCAAACACTGGAACAGCAGCGTGGCGTTCTCGTTGGCCTGCTTTGACAGCCGATCATTGCCCACCACAATAACACATCGCTGCAGCAGATCCCTTACTCCGTGAATGACACGCAGTGGACTCAAATCTGTTGGCACCCGCTTGTTGATGTGGAAAATCTTCTGAACATTCCAAATCATGCGCTGTAGATTGCAGGGCAATACCACCTTCGATTCGCCACTAGGAAATATCTGTCTTAGCGCCTCACGATCGCGACACAACTGTTCCCATTCCGTTTCCAGCTCCGGCAGGGCATTGTTCGACTCACTCAGCTCCTTTATGACGTCGTCAGCGAACACCTTTCGCATATATCGCTCGTTGGACCAGTCAAACTTGAAGCGTTTCTCAAACGATTTATTCGACAGCTTAACCGTAGGTAGATTCTGGAATTCGACAGTTTCTCCGCACAAACCATCCTCGCCGTAACGCAACTGAATGAGCTGGCCTACTGAATTACGAACAGTACCATCGTAGTTAACCATCACAGACTCCATAGCCTTTATCAGACGACGCTGAATGTAACCAGTTTCGGCTGTCTTTACAGCAGTATCAATAAGACCTTCGCGACCTCCCATAGCGTGGAAATAAAACTCAGATGGGGTCAAGCCGGCAAGGTAGGAGTTTTCTACGAAACCCCTAGACTCAGGACCGTAATCGTCCTTGATGAAATGCGGTAGAGTGCGCTTTCGAAAGCCATACGGGATACGCTTACCTTCAACGTTCTGCTGACCCACACAAGCAATAACCTGCGAAATATTAATGTTGGAGCCCTTCGAACCAGACACCACCATGGCCTTTAAATTGTTGTATTCTGTGAGGGACTTCTTAGCTGAACCACCAGTTTTGTCACGAGCATCGTTCAGGATACGATTTACTTGATTCTCGAAAGTCTGACGCAGCGTGTTACCTAGAAAGAGAAACGCAAATTATTTTATTATGTATACTTTGGATGGGCAGCAGTCCGACTTTTATTTGTTTGATTGTTAGCTGGAAGTGCACTACAGTCACATGAACCCGGTGATAAAAATAAAAATATAACTCACGCACTATCGAAATTCCCAATCGGCCACAAGGGCTAGGCCAAGCAAAACCAATCAACCGATTGGGTTCGTTTCAAAGGCATTACGGAACATTTATCCTATCTAATATAATACGAATAACTTACCCGGTGTGGGTTCCAACTCCATGTTATGTGCCTTTTGGATAACACAGATGACGTCGTCTTTGGCCTTCTTGATGGACATCTGGATCTCGTTATATGTCTGAGGATCGGCAATTGTGTCACCAATACCGATGCTGTGGCCCTCCAGCAACAGCCAGTTGTTGATGACTGTCTGAATGTTACCGTAGAACCGGCCTGCAATCTCATGGCCCAGCTCAAGGAAACAAATATGCAGCAAGGAGCCAGCCGAAGTACCCAGCGTCTTTTTGCACAGAATGCCCATAATCAGGTCGCCATGCTCGACCATGACCTTGGTGTCTCCCGGGGATATCCATTTATACGGACCATCGTCCTCCTCGTCCGGATGTGTAGAATGTGTACGAATCATGTTCACGTTGCCAGGGATAATGAGGGAGAATATCTGTTTGCCCGTCCACAATGGACGCGGTTTCAAAATGCACGGCTGTGGCATTTTACCGTCCCATGTGGGCAAGAACATCAGCAGATTCATCATTTGTTCGCGATTGATAAACACGTCACGCTTTGTCATCTTTCGCACAGCGGTCAGTGTATCCTGCACAATACCCATGACGGGTTTGTTTGCCTGTGGCGTGATGATCTGCCGCGGTGTAATGTGAATGTTCTCGACTTCGGCACGCGTCTCCATCGACTGCGGAACGTGGAGATTCATCTCATCGCCGTCAAAATCGGCATTGTAGGGTGAAGTACAGGACAGATTCATACGGAATGTTGACCAGGGAAGGACCTTAACACGATGACCCATCATACTCATTTTGTGCAACGTTGGCTGACGATTGAAAATGACTAAATCATCGTCACGAAGATGACGCTCGACTTTGTAGCCGCACTGCAAGTGCAAATCGCTTGGTTTCGGATGGAAACGTAAATCGATACGTTCGCCATTGTCGCGGACAATGTATTTGGCGCCGGGGTACTGTGAATTACCACGGCGGACGAGTTCCTGCATTCTGTCAATGTTGAAGGGTGTCACCAGCTCGGGAAAAGTAAGATTCTGTGCGATGGAACGTGGCACACCAACTTGATCAATACGCAAGTTGGGATCGGGGGTGATGACAGTACGTGCGGAGAAATCAACACGTTTACCCATCAAATTACCACGAATACGACCTTCCTTACCCTTAAGGCGACTCTTCACCGATTTCAGGGGCTTTCCGGACTTTTGCATAGCCCGAGGCATTCCTGGCATGTCGTTGTCCACCAACGTAGCCACGTGGAATTGCAGCATCTTAATGTTTTCTTGGATAACATGTGCCGCCGAGCCGGATGCTTCGTTTTTCTTCAACTCATTGTTGGCCTTAATGATGTCGGCAAGTTTGTGCGTTAAATCGTCCTGATTTTTGGCCGCGCCAAACATAACAACTGCTGGTCGCACAGCCAGTGGTGGTACTGGCAATACCGTTATAATCATCCAATCGGGGCGAGCAAACTTGGGATCCATACCAAGAATGAAACACTCCTCGTCGGTGACGTGTTTAAGGATTTCCCAAACACGTTCTGCGGTGACGACGATTTTCTTCTCCTGCGAGTCCTCGTTGACGTGCTTCCACTCGGCAGTCAGATCCAAGCCTGTTCTACGAATCGACGGCTGATAATGACCGCAACCGCCGTGACCTTGCTTCTTATTGGGATCAAGCTGCTGTCCGTCTTTGGTAAAGTCCATATCCTCACCACCCTCGCAAATAGTTTTACCCTTGCACAAATCATAGACGTACGCCAAACGCTTACGCGGCTGACCCTTGGATTTCATGACGATTTCTTTGATTTTCGGATTACTTGGTGATACCAACATTTTAGAGCAGTAAAAGCATACGCAGCGCATGATTTTGATTGTCTTTGTGATGAAACCAATGTGAAAAACTGGCTTAGCCAAGTCAATGTGACCAAAATGGCCGGGACATTCTGTCATGTTACCCGCACAAGTTTGGCACCTGGATGTCCGGTCAATCACACCCTGGCGTGGGTCCATCAAGCCACCAAGTTTGGGTCGACCGCCTTCCATAGTTTCGGGAAACATAACGCCACCCTCTGTCACAGACATTCGGCGAATTTCATCAGGTGACAAAATTCCGAATTGTACTCGGCGTACCTGCCGGATTGGAGCTTTGGAATCGCTCGTCGCCATTGCGAATGTTGATTACTTTAACAGCACTAAAAGAATGTGTTTTACACTAGAAATAAAAAAAAGCAAATAAGAAATAGGATAATTAAAATCTAGAGCTCAACTCACAAAGGACCAGTAGTTTAATTTCTCTTTTTCTGCTATCAGGCTGAAAATTAGTGCTGACGAATTTAAGTCGTAAAATATCTAAAATTTAAGATATCATGAAGTTGTATACACTTTGTTCCATCAGAAAAATGTTTTTGTTATGTTTCTAATATGAAATAAATACCTCAAAATATTTTTATTCAGATCTACGACGACACTGCAAAAACGCGGACATTTTGCTTTTTCGTTTAATGAACGAGTCTGCCTTTAATTCGTTTTTTGACAACTGACAAACAAATTAGGTATGTTTGAGTTGTAACATTCGAAGTACAGTATAACAGTTATTAAACGGGTAGGATGTGGATGAGAGGAACATTCGAACAAGTCTGACGCCAGTAGCTTTGTTTGTCGTTTTCGAATTGGCAAAAAATCAATTTATTTTTTGATCGAGATTGCTTTTTATGTTGGATTTGCCACAAAATCAATCTTTTTTTTTGATCTCAGATCACTTTTGAGAAATCTCAATTTTCCTCAGATTTTACACATAGGTACTTTCACTAACACCAATGTTTATGACACACAGGACACAGCTGGGGGCAGCGTTGCCAAGTCATTTTGGCGTTTGAGCACCGTTTTCATTTCATTTTCATTTTCATTTTCAGCGTTAATTTTGACATCTTGGGCACCAAAACTGCAATTTTGTTTAAAAGAGCTCGAAAGTTGATAAAAAAAATAAAAGTAAAAAAACAACAACAACAAAATCGTATTCATATTCAGCCATAGCGAGTGCACTGTAAAATAAAAAAAAATATATTTCAATAAAACTTAAAAAATAATAGGCACGTACATACATTAAATTTGTTTTTTAAATTGACTGTGCAGCGGCAGCGTTAAAAAAGCACCGAAATATTTTTGTAAGCACTGAAAAAAACGCCCAAACGCTAAAGGACTATTCTAGAGCGAACTGCGAACCACGAACTGGCGAATATTCGTAGATTCTGACACTTCATTTACATGAAAACTTTTTTTAGTCGCAGGTGCCAGCGAATCATCGTTATGTAGGTATTGTAGAAGGTTAAGTTCGAGCGAATTTTTCATTCGAAGGTCTGTGGGTCGCGACTGTTTTATGTGGGTTGTGAATAAAGTATGACAGTTCGCGGACATGTGAATAGTCCTTAAGTCTACTTTTTCGGCACTGAAATTCAATTTTGGGCACTAGATTTAACGCTGAAAGTACTGACTTGGCAACGCTGGCTGGGGGTAACGAATTGTTTCTCGTTGAAGAACTGATTTTTTGAATTTATTTTACGAGTGGGATTGAGTTTTTACATTAAATTATTCGAAATGCATTATGTGTGAAAATCAATTGAAATGGATTTCGAGTGCAAGTGCAAAAATGTTTTTTTTTTTTGAAACCAACTTTTACTGTACCTATTTAGTTCTTTTTGCAAAGTATAAAAATTTTGTTGCACACTTTGCACGCTGAGCTTTTTGTACTAGGCTTTTTTTTCCATAAAATTCTGCCAAATAGGTATTTGTATGGCAGGGGCAGCACATAGCTAATAAACAAAACACAACAAACAACATAAGCTAAGTTTCATGATTTTTGCGGCAATTATAATTTTGTATGTTGTATCTTGTATCTTTGAACAGGAGTGTTCTGTCTTCTGTGCCTGCAGCAAAAATAATAATAAAATAAAAAGGTTTTCGAATGGAATTTTCCTCCTGATTGTACTTGGCTGTGTTGTAAGTAAAAAAGTATCGTAATCACTGATAATTTCAAATCTCCCCTGGTAAAACGAAATAGAAATTGCAGATGCAGTAAAGTGTAAATTCATTAATGAACTAATTGAATTATAAACCGGGTCCGGCTTGCGCCAGACCAACCAAAAATTTTATTTTAGACTCATTAGAGTGCTCCTCTCCACGGAAATCTTTAGTAAAAGGCGAAAGATTTATTCGACACTGAAGAGAAGCCAGAGTAATTTTGTGAGTGTGCGAGGGTTTCTCTAGTAGTAATTTTTTTTAAATGAAAGTGTGAATTGTAAAAACGAAAGATAATCATAATGGGTGGTAGACTGGTATAGTGGTAATTTAAACACCAACAAACGTTGTCATCGTCAAGGCAGAGTGGACGGACGACGGACATCGAATTTAATTATTTTTTTTTTACGAGAAAGGGGAGGGCTTTTTTTGTATTTTCATATTTTTGGAATTTGTAGTTAGGAGAGTAGCTCTAGGTATAGAGTTATGTTTTTTGGAAGGAAGTAAGACAGTCCGTGCTATTTCGATAGGTAGAGGATAGAGGTACTAGGTACCTAGTTCAAACGTCTCTGGTTCAAACATAAAATTAAATAACAAGGCAATTCCTAAAGTCTAATCATGTTGCCGGGGGGGGCCGGAGCTAATGAGGCAATGAGGTAGCAGATGAAGGAGGCTCTTTTCTCTGTGTCTCTTGCAGTAGGTGGCTACTTTTTATTTGGTAGACCAAATGGGCAAAATTCATGGGCCCAAGGCACGTTCCTAAGAAGTAGATTTCCAACCAAGTAGCTACTTAAAACTTATCCATTGACCTCACTGAATATATCAAGATCTCACGTACCTCTCCGGTTGCATTCCACCCAGAACTGTTAAGAGACACCAAAGAGCTCCAAGAAATTGTCCAAGAACTCTCAAAACTATAAGAACTACCGTGACCCTCTTATTGAATTTCAGCAAATAACCTTTCACAATCAAGCTTGTTAAATGATTGTGTGCTCTGGTTTAGTTGCATAGTTCTGCCTCTAGCTGTTGTGCTTGCATCAGCATTTTTTGTACACGTTTACCCATTTCGATCAGACTGCGTCACGAAAGACCTTCCTCAACTGCCATACAAAAATCGCCGAATCAGAATTTGTAGCACCAAAACAAAAACACTACACCCAGCTCAAGCGTTCAGTTAGCAGTCAATGCTTTCAATGACAAGACGGTTAAATTTGATTGCTATAAATCTGCAAAGAACATCTTCCAAAGTATCAATCAGCTCAGCCATGTTTAAGAAACAACACTTTGCCTGCATTCTTTGGATTACAATCGCCGTCTTGGCCATCTCGTTGCCGGTACAATCAGGTCCCGTTGACGAAAACGAAATTAAGAAGTCGCGAGAGTGTAAAACCTTCTGTGGTAGCTGCGGCTGTATTGGATTTTATTGCGGTGAGGAATGCATCTGTGAGTGCAACGAGGAGAAAAACGACACCGAGTGCATTGCCGCAATCCAAGCCAATGCAAAGCGAAAGAAGATTCCCTTTGAGATCCTCATTCAGGGGCCGAGTGGCAACAGATTCCTGAGGAATGCTCTACTATTCGATCAGAACCAACAGCAGTGCAGTAAGGGTGATTCGGGACGCACCAAACGCAGCACGGTTGTAATCTATAAGCCCGCCGCGGAGAACGCTCTAGACACTAATGGATATTGTGTAAAACCTCTGGAGAAGATCGTGGATGCTAAGAAACAGTTATTTCGTGGAAAGCGAGCTATAGAAGCCGATTCGTGGTTCACTGATTTTACAAATACTCTAGTAAAGCCGGCACCAATCTATGGAAAGTCCGTTGAAGTCGAGGACATCGAAAAAGACGATGAGGAGTCTGCTGTTGAGGCTGGTGTACCTGCCGATTCCGAGGAGATCCTATTGCCAAAGATAAGAGGAAGAATAAGGAATGTTATTAACGAAGGCTCAAAAGGCATCCGCAAGACTGTTAAAAAAATCGAGAACAAAGCACTAAAAGCAGTAGAGCTTGAGGACAAGGCAAAGAAAATCCGTGGAGCCATATCAAGCCTGCGCAATAGAGCAGAGGAGATCCTAATGCCATCAGGAGAAGTATCCAACACAGATAACACAAAGAAAGAATTCTCTGGAAAGACTATTTTAAATCAACTCCGCGGAAAGATCTTCCGCCCGTTTGAAGACGAAGGCGATGGTATTATCAGCTAAATGCAATAGCATTTTTTGACAGACACTTCAAGTGTTCATTTATTTATAATTATTTATTGTAATCATTAGAAAATTTAATAAAATTCATTGTATTTCATTAGCTAACGTCGTTTGCCTTTTCCCTTCTTGTGAGCTCCACCACCACCACTGCCACTTGCGGAATGATGTGGCTGAGCTGGCGTCGGTGCCACTGCAGCTTGAAATGGATCCGATGTCTTGTTCTGTCGCGATTTCAGTTGCGGAATTTTGTTGGCAATGAAATGCAATAAGCTGTCTCTGCTTACAAATGCTGGGTTGCATGGTGTTCCATCGTTGTTTCTCATTTGAATACGTATGCGACCACGAAATTGGAGTTCCCTACTTTTCTCGCGTGGATATTGCTTATTTTCAACCCCAATATGAAGGTTTGTCACCGACAGGACATCACGGATCTCTATGTAAGTTGGATTTTCGACGCATTCCTCCTTGGGCAGCCGACGACCTTCTTGGCGAGACCTTTTACTGTTGATGTATGCTGGGTAGACACAAATCCACCTGGAACAAGAGTGTAAGATTGAAATATCAGACAATATTTTGATGCTCTTACCTTTCCATGTCACTGTGCTTCTTTTCTGGAGTCCAATTTGTGCGAATTGGCATTGCTGCTGCCATTTTTAAGACTTTTTCGAAATAAATTTGCGAAAAATAAATGCAACGATCTGATATTTTGCTTTACTTGACAGCTTTAAATTGACACGTTGGTGACATCTGCACAGAAATGTTAAAAGACAGGTATGTTTTAATGGAAACACTGCCCAGTTGTTCCGCAAATGTTTAGAGCGAAGTGAATTTTTGTTATATTGCACTTGTTATTTTCTTTTCGTAGGTAACAAAATGTTTATAGACAACTTCACTATTTCCAATGTACTCAATAAATTAACAATTTTACTTGTGTTTTGACAAGCTGAGTGTTGTGTATGATTTAAATTCTGTTAAAACTCATTAAATAAAGTTTTCAACACAGTAACATATTAGTGGGAAAATTTCAAATAAAATTCTCTAGTATACCTATCCTTTTATTTTAAGATTCATCTATAAAAATTGACTGCATTAGTTAAAAATCAGAGACCTTAAGGACCATTCACATGAGCGCGAACTGCGAACTGCGAACAGGCGAATATTCAAAGGTTCTGACATTTTATTCACATGAAACATGGTCGCAGCTACCCGCGAATCATTTCTATTGTTGAAGGTTAAGTTCGAGCGAATTTTCTATTCGCAGGTTTGTGGATCGCGACTGTTTTATGTGGATTGTGAATAAAGTGTGACAGTTCGCGGCAAGAATTTTCTATTCGCGGGAGAATTGCTGTAATTGTTAATTTCGGTATTTTAATCAACCAAGTCTCGGTTTTTTTTTTAGATTAGGTGTTACATTAAGTGAATATAATGCTTTTGCTGTAAAACAAATAGCAATTTTCAATTCACAAACACAGATAAATTGATTTGTTCGCAGTTCGCCTATTCGCAGTTCGCGCTCATGTGAATGGTCCTTTAAACATGTTTGCGACAACGAATTTACGCAGTAAATTATTAAATAGGTAAGTTTATTATTCTTTTATGACACATCGCTCTGAACTCAGCCTCTTCACGGAGAAGCATAGCTTCTAAAACATTTTGTTTATATACAGGTCGCCTGACATTTGAAAGGTTAATATTTTTTTTCCAATTTCGATTTGGATTTGGCCACGGATCGAGAACGAGATTCACAAACGATATTCTATTCACTTTCCGGCCAACCGTTGACTGGGAAAAGTTCACTTAATTTTGTTTACTCCATAAAGTACCACCAATCGATAAATATTCCTCAAACATGGAAGAACTGAATGAAATTCTGGACATGTCCAAAGACAAATCTACTCAAGAAGAACAGGATGAGGTAAGTTCCACTAAATGTCCACCTCGAATCAGTTCAATTGATTTAATACAGTCCCTTCATTTATTTCCGCACACAGATTCTATTGCAGCCCTTCGTATACATCCAACAAATACCTGGCAAACAAATTCGATCAAAACTTGCACTTGCATTCAATCATTGGCTAAACATTCCCATGGAGAAGCTACATTTGATTGGAGAAATCGTTCAAATGCTGCATAATTCTAGCTTACTGTAAGTATGTACCTAATCTGTGTTTATTGTTGTTGCGTGCTCTGTTATTTATGGCAGATGAGAGATGAATCTCTAGCCTGACGCAGTAGTTGCTTTAGATTTGCTTTAGCTACATTTAGCCACCAAATTTATCGGCACAGCGGGGGTGATTTGCATTTTGTTTACAAGTTGTTTCAAAAAATTCTTTCTAAAGAACAGCGCATAGTTTCTACGATCTCGAGTGAATGGTTTTCGGTTGTGAAATCCATTTCATGTGGTTCATGTCGATTGGTTATTTATTTGTTTATTTTAAGAAAATGTTTATAGCTTCAATAAACCGTTTCATATTGCGAAGTTGTTCAAGGCCAACATTTTTGAGTAATTAATAGGGCATTGTTGCATCGAAAATTGATCTGGTACGAATTATGCGTAAATTTCAAGTTTACATTGGTGTGAAGGTGATTTAAAGCGTTTAGTCTCGTTATCATTTATTTTTTATTAATGAGTTTTTCTTT
The DNA here is from genome assembly GCA_949126925.1 of Cheilosia vernalis. Taxonomy (NCBI): domain Eukaryota; kingdom Metazoa; phylum Arthropoda; class Insecta; order Diptera; family Syrphidae; genus Cheilosia; species Cheilosia vernalis. Next base: position 19,935,213 of record OX421359.1, read on the forward strand.
AAAATGTTGTTATAACTGGGTCGTTGGCTTATGAATGACGAACGGTGGGGGTCACGCCCGATGGCCGTAAGATTATTAGCTTTAATTGGGTCTGTGAAACTTCGGCTGCTATCAGATGTGCGAAAGTTGTCTCATGTAGGTACCTATTTCTTACAGTAGATAATCGTAGTCATTAGGCAATAGTTACATGCATAAACGAACTATTAAGTTATTGTTTTTTAATGCCTAACCTACTTGGTTTGTGGTTGTAGCTGTTACGTTACAGAAAGAAGGAACATTTACTTTTCGCTGCTATTAGATTTCAAATTTCTCTGCAACAAAAGTCCATAGTCCGATGAAAAACAAACAAACGGCTCGTCGTCTTTGCGCAGTCAAAATCTTGTCAAATTTAGACTCTTTCTGTTGATAAAGAGAGGACTTAGAGGCGACAACAGCTACAGTCCTTTATTCAATCTTGGTGAGGGGCTCGTTAAATTTCGAATTACTCTGTCAGTTTCCTGTATGAAAAACGAAAGAATACCTCCACTCGGAGCTGTAGTGAAAGCAGTTCCTGTATTTTCGTAGAAATATGAGATGATTTTTTTTTTACTATCCGCCTGGCTCAGCAGCCGAAAGTTTCCCAATGCAGAACACCAAATGTGTTAAAAAGAACACAAATCAGTCAACAACAAAGTTTCACTCTTAAACATTTTTTTTTGGAAACATGCTATCGATCGCACCGCCGCGCCGGCATCCGGCAATCATTTGTAAATCGTGAAGAAAATGGAGAGGGATCATTGGGGATGTAAACAAAATCTTTCCAGTTTTCAAAGTAAACAGATGGGAATACCAATCTGCGATACCCTGCTTAAATACTCTGACTGCGTTATGGTCGCAGTGTAGTTTCTAGCGACATGCTGTGTAAAAACGACTCCCATTTGCGTTCAAACCGGAATACAACTAAAGCCAGAAGTTTTTTAGTTGGACTTTCTACCGTTCGAAGTCCGAAGCCGGAACGTTCTGTTCATCGTTTACGGCTCAACTTTGCACCAATCAAGGATAAAACAAAAAATTATTTCTTAGTAGTTATAAATATAAACTAGGTAAACTGGGACTGTAAAACAAAAACGACCTCACTTCAACAAGTAACATGCCAGCTACAAGCTTTGCAAATTGCAACAGTTTAAGAACGTGTCAATTAAAAGTTTTAATTGACTTTATTAAGATATATGTGTCTAGCTAAATATTTAAAAAAGTAAACTTATTATTGCAGACGTGAGTTTAATCTGTCTTGAAAAGTTTCATACGTGTCTTGCAAAAAATAGCACATCAATACGGAAACGCTTGCTAGCCAGGGTCAGCCAAGTGTGGTTCTGTGAAATTTAGACTTTGGTAACGCTGTTTTTGCCTGAGAAGTAATTTAACCTGGCGTTTCTTAAGTTAGCTACTAATGGTCCCTGCAGTGGTGCGAACTTAAACTGAGTGGAGTGAGGAATCGATGTATGCCGCCAGATCTCGGACTTTACGTTTACAATCTCACAATGCAGTCTGCTTTACGACACAACTTTCCCGGTGATGGAGAACATTGAAATTAGTTGAACAATTTTTTCTACTATATGCCGGCTCGGCTTTGATTGATTGCCTGAAGTTGCGCGTGCCGTCGTCATTCTGCAACACCAAATGACAAAGTGTCTGAGAATTTCAGTCGGCCCATTCTTCTCTCAATTGATACATTTAACTTGGGTTGATCATTTAGCTTTCTCTTTTATTAATTGATGAGCTATGCGTGTAAGCCCCGTCGATCCCCAAGGACTAATTGTTTCCTTTCCACTGTGCACAACTGAAATAAATTGCAAGCCCCTATGAAATGCGACGATTTCCATTTCTACAGCTCAATTGATTGAGTGAGGCTTTAATTATAACAAATACTTAGGTTTAATTGAAACTCCATCGAGACGCATGCAACAACCCCAACGCTTCCACACACAACATACCTAATCCAGTCGATGTAATCTCATTCGTGTATGTATCTACTAACACAGTTCTCTTCCAGAATTGATGATATTGAAGACAATTCGATTCTTCGCAGAGGAATTCCAGTTGCACATTCCATCTATGGAGTGGCGAGCACAATAAACGCAGCCAATTATGTTTTGTTTCTAGCCCTCGAGAAGGTCCAACTGCTTGATCATCCAGAAGTGAGTTCAACTAAATCCACATGTATCGTTAATTAGATGTCTGTAGCTTGTGTGTATTTCTTGAATATGAAAAGGCAACCAAAGTGTATACAGAACAATTGCTGGAGCTGCATCGCGGCCAAGGAATGGAGATCTATTGGCGAGATAACTTCACGTGTCCCACTGAGTCCGACTACAAGTTGATGACCGTGCGAAAAACAGGCGGACTATTTATGTTGGCCATACGACTAATGCAACTCTTTAGTACAAATAAAAGTGATTTCTCACGGTTAACTGCCATACTAGGACTGTACTTTCAAATCAGGGATGACTACTGTAATCTGAGTATGAAGGAGGTGAGTGCGAACGATTGTTGGGTTAGGTATTTTTATTTTATTCTCTGTCTGCTTTCAGTACACGGAAAACAAGAGTTTTTGTGAGGATCTGACGGAGGGAAAATTTAGTTTCCCAGTCATCCATGCTGTCCAGAATCAGAAGAGCGATAAGCAGGTCTTGCGTAAGATTTGTCTACGAAATCGTCTCCCATCATGAATATACCTAATGTTATTGCTTGATTTTCAGATATATTGCGACAGCGAACCCGTGACGTTGAGGTTAAGAAGTACTGCATTAGTCTGCTGGAGAAGCTGGGAAGCTTCAAGTACACCACAGGGATTCTGGACTCGCTCGACAAACAGGCGAGGGAGGAGGTTAGTTGAATTAATTTGCTATAACCTGTTCTGTTTGGAGTGGAAATGCAAAATACGTGTTTTATTAACTAGATTAATGCTACTATGCACCTAGTTTAGCAGCATTTTCAGTTCGGGAGACAATTGACGATTTTGAAATTTTTTATGTCAAAGCGACGACATTTGCCCATAGCGTAGATATTTTCTATGTTGGCTGATTGGGTTGAGATGGCGGGAATAGATAAAATAGTAAATTACCCGCGACTTATTCAGTCGCCCCGATATGAAGTCAATAGTTGTTATATTGTACAACAACAGTTGGATCACGTATTATTAAACAGTGGAAATCAATGATCTATATAGATCAAGTGGGCACAATAAAAATAGGCCTATTGGGAGATTGGGACCTCCGTAAATATCCTGCATCTCCGATTGATCGCTTTTTTCTTCCGTCTTTGCTTTGATTAGTGAACAAATAAATTTATATAAGTCGAGTCATGGCACTTTTGCATTGACCTGCCAATGATAAGAAGCTCCCTCCAAGCTTGTGAAGCCTTCATGTCCATTTTTTTATACCTTAAATCAATTAGTACGTATGTTTTGTTTATTTCATAAAGGTTGCGAGATTCGGACCCAACCCCATCATGGAGACTCTTCTCAACGAACTGTTGTCCTGGAAAACAGCTGAAAATGTGGGACCATCCAAAAGCAGCCGTGGTGTTCCTCGCACGTAATCAATCTCGATATAATCCACACGCCTATTCCTATTCGTTGTCGCATTATATCCCCTGGTGTCTCAATTTTTACTATAAACGTCACACTGGACTTGAAGTTATTTACCTAGTGCGATATTTAGCGGCGCCAAAAATGGAATCCACTCAAGTTAATTTATAATTCAGAGTTTATGCTCTCAGGTGCTACAACTTAACACATTACACGACACGAATAGTCCTTTGTTAATATACCATAGAACACATTTAACAATGAGGCACTTGGATAACTGAGTGAGATCCAATAACTATTAGTTCTGACGCGAAATTAAATTTAAAACCATTTTGAGTGGGATGTATTCCAAAATAGTATTTAATATTAATTCATGGTAACATATTTTTGTACTTATTCTTTTTCAACAAGAAGAAAACCATTTCATTGTCCTACTACTTGGTGTCTTTAGTTTGTAAGTGGAATCTAGTTGTGAGATTAAAATTCATTTCTGTTTTTATGTGAAGAACTTTTGTTAAAGTATTATATTCAAAGAAAGAAGGAGAGCACGTATATTTTTTGAATCGGGTTTTTATTTTTCAAAGAGGAGCTTCAGTTGCGCTACTTAAGGGAGGTGAAAGCTTTAAGGAAATTCGCCTTAATAGAAATATGTTTTTTTTCTCAAATGTTTTAATGCCGAAGCTGACAACCAAATAAATTAACCGAATGCAAGTTTATTGTTCCAATTGAAACATATGTATAGATATCAGAGAATGATTGTTATTTAAATTTTGCACTTTTGTAAGCCGAAAGTTAACTAAATAAATAATTTGTTGAATGAAATTGGATCTGTTTCAATTTGCACCTCATTAAATGATGAACAAGACATCTGATAAGCGTAACTAGAAACAGTCTTTGGAACTGGGTCATTCACCAAGCTCATCTGTAAATTTAATGAAAGTGGGTAAGTATTCTGAGTAGACAGTAACAACTGATGTTGCCGTCCTGAAGGATTTTAAATATTTTGAAGCGAAGCAAAGTGCTTGAACAGGATAAATGTTCAAGAGGTGAGTCTAATGTCGTTTTCCATTGCGCAAAAAGAAGCGTCCGGGAGAGTCCGTAATCGAAAAAATCACTTCTAAAACCGTTCCATTTGCACAAAAAATACTCTTCTGGTGATTCTGAGGAGAGAATTTCGCTTCTGGATTTGAAGTCAGAATCCACTCAAGAAGCACTCACACAAGTGTAGTTTGTGTATTTTATACAAGGCAACTGACGGCTGGACTACTAAGCGAGGCGTTCAGGTTCGAATCCCGCAAAAACCCAATTTCCAACTCAGGGTTTTTTCACTGCGCCACCTCTCGCGAACGTCTGACAAACATCCGAGAGTATAACTGTCATGAAAGAGCTTCTCAATTAGCCGTTTGGAATCGGCATAAAATTGTAGATCCCTTCCATTCGTTCCAAAAATGAAAACTCACACAAAACGAATGGTTGCGAGAAGCTAGGCCTAGGGTCCCTACGGACCTGTTGCGCCAAAAATTATTATTATTATTAACTGACGGCTGCCGTAGATTATTTTTTGCCATTTCACAAATACTCTTGTGGATTCAATCAGAAGCAGTTTTCTTGTTCCATTGGACTACAGAATGAGTGGATCCCCGAGTGAAACCAATGGAAAACGACATAAAGCAAGCGGCAGGTTTGTTCATTTCGGAAGTTTGACAGGTAACGACATTTTGAACTCTTGGTTAGAGAACCGGACATTTCATGTCGGAACAGTCGGGACACTTAATTCAAGAAGTTCGATAAATAAATGAAATGAATTGAATGCTAAATTTAAACAAAGTTCGCGTGGACTCGGTATGTTTAGTCCGTTTTATATTACCCACACGAGCTCTTCCGACCGGGTTGCCGCCTTGTCGGGGCGGAAGGGCTTGTAGTAAGTCGACGAGACATGTCTCTAGACTGAAACTAAGAGCGACCCCACCTTTCAATTTATAAGGTGTTGGGAGTAAACCCCAGTTTAAAATCCCACTTTAAGCCAAGACGTCAAGGCACCGTGTCGAGGGCTGCATGGTCAGTAAGTGGTTAAACCAACTCGGCCGCAGACGGTCCCCTCCGATGCCCGGGCAAGGTCGGTTGTATCAGTGCCCTGTCCTGGTAAGACGGCTCTGCCAGGATGGAATACCCCTTCCGGTCTCACTCGTGGGAATCAAATTAACAAAACACAAAACATGGACAGAAAGAAAGGAGACAAAAAATCAAAAGACCAGCCGAGGCTGCCAGAGGTTGGCACCTCATCGGAGGACGAATTGCTGGCCTCCAGTCAGGAGACAATCGTCCGTCCGCTAAGCGGCGAGAGCGCTAAGGCTAGCACCTCGACCGCAAACCAAAAAACAACCAAAAGACCCAACAAACACAAGTCCGCAGGGAAAGCTATGAAAAGCAAGTACCAGATGGCCCTCTTCGTCTTAGGTAAGATAGCAAAGAATGAGGCAGCCGGAACGGTCCACGAAAAAGACCAGGCGGATAAGGTAAAATACCAGGCAATCGTTGATGAATACAACGAGCGCCTGAAGAACAGCCCGAGGCAGGCAGCGAAGCGGGAAAGATCTCTGGATGAGACTTCCCATCGCCCGGCTCCTAAAAAAACAAAGGTTGCCGAAGGTTCTGCAGCCAAAGCAACAACCAAACCAAGCACGTCGGCGGCCAGTGCGATCCAAAGACGACCCTTTACCGAGGTGGTAAGGGATCATCTCCAGGTTGCACTAGTGGATGAGCTATCCACAAATGGGAAATCCATAGCTGAGATGTGGGGGAGTATTGAGGCCAAGCTCTCCGATATGGTGATGGATCACCTTATAAACAACCAAGGGGGTCCTCTTCCAGATTTTGACTCCGCCGAGGTGGTTAGGGGATATCGGGTAATCAAGTGCGCCGACCAAATCTCCAAGGACTTCCTTAGTGAGTGCGTTGCTAAGGTTAGCGACGCATGGGATGGCTTGAAGCTCAAGCTTATCCCAGCTAACGATATTCCGAGGAGACCTAGGGCTCGCATTTGGTTGCCCAATATGAAGATTGATGGGGGAAGGCTCCTCCAGTGTCTCAAACTACACAACCCGGCGGTTCAAATGGATGACTGGGCAGTCATCAAGGCAGAGGAACCCTATAAAAAGATGTAGCGTCGCTCTCCCGGACTGTTGTCTTTTCGTTCGTCTACCTTTTTCTCAGCGTGAATGATCTGTCTCACCACGCGCGCTATCCCCTCCCGTTTAACGTAGCTTTTCCGTTTCATTGGAGTTTGAAATTTCTGGCTAACGTTCTGTGGCCTTTGCGTTTCATCGGTCTTTGTAATTAAGCTAGACTTAGATCTCTAGCGCAAATGGTAAAGAGCAAATTGTAGGTCTTTTCCATAACGATAATACATCCGAAAACATTAGCCAAACTTCGTTCCTTCACGCAAAAGTAGGGTAGAATGGAAGTTTGAATAAATTCGACTATTGTATTTTAATAAAGATTGACTGATGAAGTCGGTGAATGAGCCGCATTATTTTGTAAACAAGCTTATGTTTCCTATGGCGTTCCTTAATTACTGTTCCAGCCATCAATGGCACACGGCCACTGTTAAAATAATTAGTTTCTCACCGACAATTACAATCCATCGGATTAAATTATTTTTATATTCCCTCAAAAATAAAACCTAATTTAATCCGATTAACAATTTCCAAAGTGAAAATTATTCTATTATAGCTCGTAATTAATAAACACCCGGCGGCGGATCAGCTGCATTTAATTAAATTTTGCTTTATTTAGTTCATTCCCCTCAAAAAAAAAAAATCCTCGACATGTTGACGTTGATTAAAATTCCAAACATAAACCAGCCAATGTTCAAACGGATGGCTGCTCTATGCAGTGGAATACCGCGTGAATGAGAACTAACCCAAAATCTCATTGTTTTGGCTTTGTATAAATGCTGATCAATTTCAGGACGAATTTTTAGTGGAAACTGAGGATTTATTTCTACAGGAAATTTAACTGCGAGGGGCAAATTTTAATTGAACAAAATACCGGCGAAATCACAATGACAGCTCAGTGAAAAGAAAACAAAATAATGATGATATCCAATTAATGTCATAAATATTTTACGTGGAATTTGGGGTCAGCCGTGGATGTGTGCAGTGCGGCCGTTCTTTTTTCAAAAGTATATTACATTTGATAGTAGTTTTCTGAGATATGGATAGAGTTAAAAATGTTACGTATACGCCCCGTGGGTGTTTGAAGTGGTGACGCAAGACTAACCAAATGAACAGCACTTAGAATTTATGCTAACTGTGTGTTGAAGTAATTTGAAGAAACTCGCAGACTCCGGTTTAACCTAGAACGGAGGGTTTTTTAAACTATCATTTTCCTCGAAGTTTAAGGACTTAGTCTCTTTTGCTTCAGCTTTCAAATATGGTTCCTATAAACGCACTAAGTAGGTACTTATTAAAAATACGACAGAAGCATAGTGAGTTCATAATTCCAATAGCTCTAATGGCTCCATCTTGCCACTTGTTGAAACACAATGTTCTCTTGAAATAAAAATGAAACGCAGCATTATGTGTGACTCCATAGTTATGGATATTTTTTCAGATCTACAAACACAGCCACAATACCAATATACTTTCGCACAGCTGTTTTACGTAATTATAAAACTCGCGTAAAATCTGAGATCTGAAAAATATTTCTGGTGGTCCCAATAAAAAACGAAATAGCATTGGTGACATTTTAAGGTTTACAGTATTCACAACTTATATTATTAACTAACCCCTTTTCTACGCCAGTGTCCTCGTCTGCCAGTCCATTACACCATTACTGCAACTGCACCTGCAAATAAAATAAATTTGTTTCACTCTACATAGTTTGGCGACCTCATGGCTAGAGTTCATTTTCGGTTCAAAGGATGCAGGAAAATAACACAATCACAATTGGAATGAAATCGTGTTGTTTTTTTTCCGCTGGTTTATCGCGTCAATGGTGAAAGCAACTATTTTCTGCATAAATGGCTACGAATATTGTTGTCGCACAAAAGAAATTGCGGCGAAGGTGATTATTATTTCAATTTTAACGGGAAATATTTTCCGTTGGATTTTCAGATTTGCATGTATTAATGGACAATCAACTAGTGTAAACTTACAGACCACTGTCATTGTCATAAAAGGCCGGAGGCGGAAGTAATAATCACTGTGGAATTGGTTTCGATATTAAAATTGCAATTTTTGACTTGCCCATGCGAATTTAACTGTCGATAATAGGTTCGTTCGGGTACTTTTTTGCTAACGTAAAATTATTTAAAATTTGCTAAGAAACTGTGAGAATGCGATCACGTACTGAGAAAATTTGCAAAAAATTAGAGACAAATACATTTTCAATCTTTTCTTTTCTTCGTAATTTTCTACTCGCCAAATTTCGACTTAAAAATTAAACTGCCATAAGTGACAACACAAAAGTTTGACAATTAAAATTCTACTTATTTTCATCTGCAACGATGTCGGGAGAGAAGTTGTAATTGAATGTTGTCCTAGATCCTAGAACATGTCAACGCAATCAAAATATTAAGTTAAATAAGTTTTTAGCTTATGAAAAATTCGATTCCAACTTATTTTGTAGATGCTGCATTTAAAGGCAAAATGACATTTCGTAAAGTTTTTGTGAGAAAACCGGTCAGGTATACTTCTATGGAAGTTGAGAGATTCTGTCCCGATTTGTGAGATTTGACATTTTTAATTTTACTATGCTGAAAGTACACGAACGAACATAATAGGTTCATTCGCGTACACGGTTTATATCGAACGCAATCGGTATAAGTCGATCACAATCGCACAAAGTCTATACACGTTGTTATTAAAAATGACAGAAAATGAGAAAATTAGCAAAATAACGAGTAACGAAACGAGTAGTTCCTCTCTTGGCTCGAAACAGCTCAGAGAATTTCAACGGGGCAAGTACCGTCAACTGGGGAAACTTTGGCCGATGGTATAACTGTGACAGAAAACTACAAAGACCTTGTTAGTGGATTTTATCGGCACCTTTTGGAAAATAAACTAACATGTACTGCATAGGTAGGTACTGATAAATATGTCAAATGCAAAAGGCTGACAAGAAACAAATTCAAAATCTGTCTTAAAATTCAATTGCAAAGAAAAAAAAAAAGTGAAACTAATAAAAATAAAGTGCACGACTGGGTCGAACGAAACTTTCTCGATACTAGATTAAAGTAAACAAAAAATTGGATATCTATCTCAAATGGCAGTTTTATAAAATAACAATATAAGTTTTTAAAAGTTTAAGCTCTCAGTAACAGGCAATTGTCGCAAGTTCTGGCTAGAGGCCTATAAGCGACTACTGTACTATTTTATAAGATCTTACAACTCACAACCACAAGATATGGGGCATTAAGCCTATTATTACCGTAGATATATGTGAAAATACATAGATCGTAATTTCTGTAGTATTTTTTGATAAATAATTTAAAAAACTCGCATCTTCGAATTTTTTGAGAAAAATAAAGTACGGGATCTTATTAATAATACTTATATTATCTTTTATATGTATATTGGTCAAAATCGTTAGAGCGGTTTTTGTAAAATTTGCCAGACAAAACAGAACGTTTAATTTGAAAAATACTATTGCGTAAATATTTAGGTGAAAACCGATTATAAGTTATTGTTCGGTATGTAATCATTGCTTCGTAGTTTTATCGAAATCAACGATGGGGTTTTCGAGATATGAGCTTCGAATTGAAAATTAAGGACACAATAGTTTTGAAAACATTGATTTGACTTTAAGTCTGCATTTTGGTCAGAATCGTTGTTGCCGTTTTGAGGTAAATTAAACAAAAGAACATTTTAAAAAAAATAAAATTTTCAAAAATCCTTTGTACGATAATAATGAGAAAAACTGAGTTTGCTGTTGTTCTAATGGACCACATTACCTTAAAAATGAATTTTTGTTACAATCGTATAGGTAGACCGTTTTCAAGATATGTATTTCGAAATTTCAAAAGTACCGTTGATCGAATTTTTAGCCAAAAACTGGGTACGCAGTTCTGGTAACCTCACCTACTTAAGCTTAAATATCAGTTTTGGTTAAAATCGTTAGAGTCGTTTTCGATCAAATCAAACTGGTACGAAAATTTTATATGGGAAGTACCATTAATATTGAGGCTTCCTTGAAAAAAAAAAAAAACACCTCCCGAGCTGTAAGCCCAAAAACTCCAAATCCGAGGTTTGAACGTAATCCGGGTAGCCGTTTAGGCTGTAGGCCTGTGGAAGGACGGACAGACGGACAGACCGGACAGAATTTTGTGACCCACTTTTTTGAGTTCCTCTATCATCGTAATATCAGAATTGATTAAAATCTCGAGTTCGAAATTTTGTACGAAACCAATATCTTTCTCTTACTACGTAATGGAGAAAGTTAAAAATCTTTGGTGGTCGAATGTTCTCCTAATAATAATAAAAATAGTTGGTGCAACAGGTCTGTAGGGACCCTGGGCCTCGCAACCATTCGTTTTGTGTGAGGTTTAATTTTTGGAACGAATGGAAGGGATCTACAATTTTATGCCGATTCCAAACGGCCGATTGAGAAGCTCTTTCAAGACAGTTATACTCTCGAATGTTTGTTAGACGTTCGCGAGAGGTGGCGCAGTGCAAAAACCCATGGAAGTTGGAATTTGGGCTTTTGCGGGATTCGAACCTCTGACCCCTCGCTTAGTAGTCTAACACACTAACCACTAAGCCTCTGCGCCTTCTCTAAGAATGTTTCACATGTTGCAAAAATGTATGTTATATATTTATTTGTGATATGGATTAGATGTTAAAGATGAAAGTGGTTCAAAGTAGCTCGAAGTCTATCTACGTACGTAATTTCTCAGGTTTTTGAGAGAGTATCGCTCAATTTTTTATATTTGACAGATTGTCATGTCGTTTTCCATTGGTTTCATTTGGGGATCCACTCATTCTCTAGTCCAATGGAACAAGAAAACTGCTTCTGATTGAATCCACAAGAGTATTGGTGAAATGCCAAAAAATAATCTACGGCAGCTGTCAGTTGACTTGTATAAAATACACAAACTACATTGGTGTGAGTGCTTCTTGAGTGGATTCTGACTTCAAATCCAGAAGCGAAATTCTCTCCCCAGAATCACCAGAAGAGTATTTTTTGTGCCAATGGAACGGTTTCAGAAGTGATTTTTTCGATTCCGGACTCTCCCGGACGCTTCTTTTTGCCCAATGGAAAACGACATTAGTGTTTGGCTCGGCAAAGTACGCGAATAGACCTAATGTGTCTGTGATGGGGCTGTCTAGCCGTTAGCGATAAGCTGAGCATGACTTCTGCTGTAGTAAGCCAAATGCCAAAAATAATTCTAACCTTTGACAGCTCCTTTAAAACATTTGAATAATAAATAACAAACAGCTTTCAACATACTTTTTGTTTGTTTTATTTTCGTTATATTATTTACAAATTGTGTATATATATGTTTTATTATGTTTATTAATATTTTTGTTTGTAAATTTTTTAGTACAATTATATCCGTTCATATTCAATATTTTTACTGTATATATTTGCTCTCAAATAAATATTTATAAGTAAGTTTTTTCTTGTTTATTTAAACAATATTTATATAATCTATATGTGCAACTATATAAGTAGGTATGTATAATAATTAAGATACATTTAACACTTTGCATTCACGTTCACAGTAATTTATAGTGATTATATATTTAACAAAAAGAAATTAAATTTAAGTACACGCACATTCAACTGACTGCACTCTGCTAACTATTGATAATTATTTATATTTTCACTTGTATATATATTTATATAAATAAAATATTACATACTTTGTATAAAAAACATTTATAAAAAATTACAACTTTGATCATCATTTATATAATATATTTTGTTTAATAATTGTTTCGTATAATTTTTGTATTTTGTTTGTCACACAAGAGAAAACACATTTATTGCCGGTTTTGCGGGCGTTTTTTTTTTTTTTGTTTCTTAAATGCTTCAGTCATTTTTGCTTTTATTTAAAATTGTTTAAGAACTATCTAAATGGTATTCGAATATATAAAATATATATGCTTAATTGGCTGAACTTGTATACATATCGTTATTCACTTGTTTTGCGTTTTGTTAATTAGGCTTTTGGCTGGAGTCGGTATGCAAGTATTTAAGCGAATAATAATGGTTATCTTATTTCCCATACATTCATATTCAAAATGACTTTTTACACGCCAAATTTAAACCAAAAATGCACCATCATTCAGCAGAGCTATCAAATAGAAATTAAATTCGGCACCGAATGCTCTCTGACTAGATGTGTTTCAGTTTTTATTGGCGCATCGTCCCGCTTAGTAGTCCAACACAAGAAACTGAATAGGGTAAGTTAGGCACTTCCTACAGCGTAAGGTATCTTCTCCTTCGCTGCCTTACGGCAACGCCTGACAAGCATAGAAAATTGAACACGAAAAAGCTTCACTCAATTCAGCGGAATGATACCATCTACCTATGGTAGGTAGATCCAATGGACAACTCTTTGCAGATTCTTTGAATTCGTGTGCAGGTTATGGTCAACGCAGAGAGTAAGATATCTCTTCAGGTTTCAAGACGATGCAAAAGAAGCTTTTAATCAACAATCGTTGGTAATTTGCTAAGAACATGTTAACTGGATAGACGGAGGCTGTTTAGCCAGCACCGTAAAACCCACAAGCTTCTTTAAAACTATACTACGAAAGCTAAAAGGAAGTTATAGAAAACTTATCGGCACAGCTTTAAAAAAACCCTCTCAACTGATATAGCTACACTTGCCTTAACTCAAAATTGAAAAACCTTGGTGGTTCTACCAAAGAAAATATATACGAATTCTTTAACAGCACTTTAAAGTTGAGGTTGCCGTTGAGGTGATTTAGAAATCCTGTCGAAAAGGGTCACTAAAAAAGGTAGATCCGCACAAAATATCTAACCAACCCGACTAACTTAATTAGGTATACCTGCTGCACCAAACTATTTACGAGAAAAACACAAAACAAGCTTTTTTATAGCCTAACACATACTCAAATACATGGCAGCGTCGTATATATTCAATTATAATAGACATACATATAAGTACATTAAATTCCAAAATGAGTTACGTATACACATTAACACAGCAAATCACCTATTTTCCTTTATCTTCTCAATCAAGCTAACTACCCTATACTTAGCCTAGCTATACTCGTATGTAGTACATACCTATGTATGCACAGTTACAACTCATAGTAGATAAAGCGTCCGTAGAATTAAAAACATTTTTTTTTTGTTTGTTAGTCAATATTTTTACAACAAAGCACATTGAATCCTGTCTGCACGTCTACCTAGTCTGTCTGGACCCTGTTGTCAGTGTCCTTTTAACCCTTATAATTCCAGTGTACATTTCCAAGTTCTGTCTGAAAGTCACCTCATTCTCATTCCCCGTAGACAGCATTCATGCCACCGACCGTTCCACCGAATTTAGTTGTATAAATATCAGATGCAGCGTGTGGATCAGACCACCCACCATCCCATCGAGCGCAGTTACCTATTAATTATGTACTTTGTGCACATTATATAAATTTATGCATCGCCATTCAGTGTTTGCACGTTGGTTGTACTACTGCCGCTACTACTGGTACTACTACTACTGCTGCAACCGGTGGCTTCGTCTGCCGTTGTGGTGCTGCAACCACCTTCTGTCTGGCTTTTGTGGGAATCAATGCAATCGGGGATGTTAATGAGTCTACCATCGGCAGCGGTGGTGGCACTCATCGTATCTGCATCTGTGTTGCTCAAGGACTCACCACCACCGCCGCCACCGTCACCATTGACTTGCTGTTGGTGTCATCTGGTGGGGCTGGTATCCGATTTTAAAAGTCATACGTTCAGGTCCGACATCATTTTGCGGAAATCATTCAGCGAGCCGTATGTATCAAAGTCGTCCATTTCGCGTCGCGCCGGCAGCGTCGTATTCGGACGTGGCAGCGACAGTGGAACGGGCAGCAGCTCCGGCATCACAGAATGGTGTGTAATTAGCGCTCGCAAAGAGGAGAACTCCTTTGTGAATCCCTGCAAATGGCAAAACGGTTTCATATTAATTACGAAAATCATATCATTATGTGGAAATGCACCGGCGGGCGGTGCGGCGTCGACGACTTACTTTGATTTTATAGCCTCGAGGAGTACGTAGGATCAAGTAGTGGGCTACCTTTGGTGCTGGGGGTGGGACTCGTAGTGACAGCGCAAAACAGCCGGGCTTTGTGCTGCTCTGTCGGACGAGAAATGCACCCGGATTTTGGCGGGCTAGCACTTCAAGGGATATCTCGCGGGGTATGCCTGCCTGAAACCAGGCAGCGCCTTTCAGTTCGGTTTGTTCGGACAGACTGAGGCTGTCTATCCGCAGGGGTGCCGTTGGAGCGAACATCTTCGGACTTGAGTTTGCTGCGGGTAGAAAATGTATGTATAAATATGCGCAGATGAATAATGGACATTTGCGACTCACCACTACTGGTCTCCCTAAGGTATTTCTTTTTGAAACTAAATTCGTTATTATCCTGCAGGCGATGAGACTCGAGCGATGGTATCGCCGTTAGCGATTGTCGACAGGAGTCGCCAAACTTGCTGGAGATTAATTTGTCTGGCTCACAGATGCCCTCGTTCACATAACCATCGGAGATGGTTTGAGACGAGCCTGAGTTGGGGGAGGATGAAGTTGTATGCACCAGTGGTCGGCTGTCTTCGGTGGAGCGCAGGAGGCCCATGGTAAGGCGTTTGACCTGCAAGACAAATGGACAAAATGTTACATGCATTTTAAGGCGACTATGTTATAAAGGAAGAATAAAATTGACTCACAAATGGTTGTCGTAAGTTAGGTTAGATATTTAGGCTAAGAGTTTCACTGAAAATTGTTGCAAAAGCACCCACCGTGCGGTCGAAGAGGTTGGAAGGACGTTCGAAAACGATTAAAAGGAGGTTCGTGTTGATCAAATGAGAATTTTAAAAGAATATGGATTTTGTTGGATCCAACTACCCGCAGGTCTACCTGGATTACAAGTCGTTTTAAACTCTGGGCAGACGATATGCAGAGCTTTCCAGTTTTTTATTGAATCAGATCCACACATCCTCGAGCAGCTTAATTTGTTTTTTGGTAAAGAAACTACCTACACATTGGTTCGCGGTCAGTGTTCCCGCTTCTCATTCATTCCTGGTGAAACTGTCGCCGCAACACTCTCTTGCGGGTGATATTCAAAATTTATTATCCTCGCAAACCACAGTAAGAACAAAAGAAGCCCCTTAAAAAGACTTAGTGGACAGAGCCAAGGCAGAGTCTTTATATATAGAGCGCCCTGAAGGTCTAGGTCTGCTACACGACCGTAGCTATTCAGTCGAATTTTTGTCCTTTCTCAGTGCTTTTAGTGCGCTCACAACCGGAAAAAACGAATCCATTCCATTGCAAACAAAGTCGTTGTCGGCATTGTTTCCCACAATTACACGACAGTGCGGTATTTCCATTTTCAACACACTGCCTGAGCTGGTGCTGCGAAGGAGCATGCCATGGATGGATGGCCAGCAACGAGTTGGAGCCGGTACCATGGCAACGGAGGTAGTTCGTTCTGTGCTGTGACTCTGTTGTCTGTTGTTAGGTGTTGGGAAGTCCTCTTTTAAAAGGATTCCTTCTCATTGCACTGTCTCTGATGGTTTGTGTGTGTTTCTGTCGTTCTTTGAACTTTGATGCAGCCACAATACGATGGAACTGCCGAGTCTGGCTATATATATGGAATGAGACATAACGGCACGGCGAGGAGTCACAGTCACAGTCACAGACAAGAATGCGAAAACACATTTGTCAACCCTACCTTTATCTGCCATTGCATGCATTCCAATTCCATTATTCTCGGTGGGGCCAGGCCAGAGTCGTCCTGGTCTACCCTCACGCCCTAACCCTATCACCAATCGCAGCTCGTTTTCGTCGTGTCCTTGTTTCTGGTTAAAATGTATGACATTTTAAAGAGCAAGGCGTTTGTGTCTGGATGTAGGAAATGGGAATTCCTTTCCGACGCAGCACAGCTCACCATTCTGTGTCGGATGCCAGATATTTATGTGTCACAAAGTCAGTAGTAAGTATAAGGATAGACGAGGCAAGGGGCGGACTGCGGACTGTTGTAGTATTTGCATATTTCTTTGGAGAAGATGCGACACCGGGGGTGGAGTGGAGTTAACAGGTTCTCAAGGATGATTAAAAACAGATGTTAGAGAATGTTGAACGTTCAATGTTGAAAGTTAAAAGTTGAAAGTTTATGGCTTTGCGTTCTCAGTGATTTGTTAGATTTGTTAGACGCAAAATGGTTAAATTTGCATTTGCTGTGCCAAGGAAGTAGTCGACACTTAGGCAGCACCATTTTGGCTTCATTTGGAGTTGAAGAAACGAGAGTTATTTTGAAGGATGCTGTTCAAATTGTTTACTGGTGCACACGGATTTCTTTTCAACTTTTGTAATAGAAAGTGTCAGTTGAGTTTTGTTTTGCTAAAGTCATTTGAAGTTGCCTTTGAATTGGACTCTTGTTTGGAGATAGGGCTAAGTACAAAGACACTTGGACTACGATCCAAGCTATATAGGAAATTGCATTTTAGTACCGAGCTCTTCCTCCAAGTCGTTCATGTGGAATGAAGAGTTTTAGTGACTATCCGTGAAGTTGCCAGGGTCCAATAAACTATTTAAGCCATGACACCAAGTAAGAGAAGAAGACCAGCTTTTTGAACGAAACACTTTCCAACCGACCGCGCTCACGTTCAAGCAATTGAACAAATTTACACCCAGTAAGGTTCTTATATTTCCGAAGTTTCAACGACTATTCCCAACGACAAAAATAATGGAGAAACAACACGACCGGTAAGATCTGTAAGCGGATAATTGACTAATCAATCGAAAATTTATATGGGTTAAACGAAAGCCCAAGGGCTAGCGCTGGAAAGAATGCATCAAACAGTTCCACGTCTTTATTACTTCGCACGTAGATAACGCGTTTCATAAAAATAAGACTGTCCACAGGACTCTGCAATGGATATTTGAAAGGAATATCGCCGAGACCTTACAAAGTCAAGAAATTGAGCACAGTCAAAAATCTTAATCTTAAGTCGACTAGATTGGTCTGGAGTGGATAAAACATGAACCCAAAAACTAGATCGGGAATGTTACGTTTCCTACGTCAGCCACATATGCGAATTGCCAACTTAGTTCTCAGTCACGAATTTTTAGACTAGATTCGTCGGCTACCCCTCCATAAACGTCAACTGAAACAGCTGCTCATATGACCGATTTCACCCAATCAAAACCGAGATACATCTAGACAGCTGTCAGACTTACTAAACTAGATACTTGAACGTAACCATCGTGATGCTGGTATTCTATTACTCCCGTCGCACAAATATTGGCCTCAGCTGTTGACTAATGTCGTTTTCCATTGGGACCACCAGAAATCTTTTTCAGATCTCAGATTTAACGTGGCGAATGGAACATGCAACGAAAATGATCTGCTTTTGTAAATGGATTAGTGCGTTATTTGAAAACAATATCAGCTGTTCAAATTGCATTTCTTTTTGCAAAAATCACAAATGGATATCGACTTGAAAAATGTTTCCCCTATTGTACATACAAATCAGTGGCGATTCCTGGTCTTAAGCATTGGGTTAGCTACGCTTAAAAAAAAATTTAAGGATTTTGTTTGGGCAGTTATTGTTGCAGATATCATTTATTTCCTACCAAAATAAAAATCCTGTTATCCCTACTCAAATAACATGAATCAAGCAAATAAAAACTTAGCATTTGTTTAGAAGTATGAAAAAGTAGCCTTATTTATCGACGAAAAGTGTTTATGTAACGAAACAAAATGAATTCCTATTTTACAATAACTGTAGGAAGCTTTCCACACAAAGATTCCAGCAATCTGAGGATGAAAGACTCAGAGAGTTCATTTAACAATTAAAAAATAGATCCACGTTAGACGATGCTACCGACACGGGTTTTTGCACAAAATAAAGTTATGAAAATTTCGCTATGATCTATTCAACATTGTTTTTAGCCCTGAATTACTTCCATCTCACTTCTCGCAAAAAAAAAACAAGAAAACAAAACAAGAGCGCACTCTCATATACTAAAGCACCACCCACCACCACCACGTCCAAAACCCATAATCCACAAAAATATTATTTACTCACATTTATAATCCACGAAAATATAAAACAATAAATTAACAAATTTTACAATGACTTTTGGTATTAAATAACACTTAATCAAATAACGAAACAAGTAAGCCTAAGCACACGAATTCTCTTACTGCAATAATTTCACTAGTAGGTAAGAGAAACATACGAAAGTACAAAAATAAGAGAACGCACATTCAAGATTCAACCCCATTTTTAAGAATTAGCGCATTTGTTTGCGCTAACATTGCTGTTCATTTAACAGGGCTTTGCTTACGAGTTACGTACGACACTCTTATATAGATTGTATGAAATTTGGTAGCGCAATATTTTACGCTAAATGCGGGACGAGGGAGACTTTTTGTATGAGAGTTTTGGATTGCGTGTGTGCACTTTTTCTATGGGATGATTGTGTTGTGTGTTCGTGCATGATTTGTAAATAGGTAATTTTGTTAATTAGTAAGTCATTGATTATTGCAATTATTAACCTCGTCATTTTTTCAAAGAATTTTTCTTGGTTTAGCGCCGCTAAACTAGCTAACTGAGAGGAATCGCCCCTGATACAAATAGAGTATTTTTGGGGACTTGTAGTCTTCAGATGACGAGGAAAACTATTAAGATAATATTTCCTCCTGAATTATATCCATGGCTATTAATGTATTTCGTTATTTTAGTTCTCACGAAACTTCCCCGATTTGTCTTCAAAGCAAAATTCTTAAAATGACGCAAAACAGCTGTGCCAAGTATGTTGGATTGTGAGAGTGTGTGTAGATCTGAAAAAATATCGAGATCTGCAAAAAGTGCTCCGAATCGAAAAAAAGATTGATTTTTTGTCCCAATGGAACATGAAAAGTGATTTAGATCAAAAAAAAAAGATTGATTTTTGGTCCCAATGGAAAACGACATAAGACTAACTAACGTAATGTCAGATTTTGAATGAGAGTTCTGTCAAATAAATGGAATTTGGTCGATACATACAATTCTACTGTATTAATTCACATTGGCTTAAGCCAGATCAATCCCATGTAATCAACAACCACACCTTTTGCAATATTCAGCAAATTCAGCAGAACAGCTGACCGAACAAATGTCACAATTCACAAATTAAAATCATTTTCCACACTTAATTGATGAGCTAATGTTATTTTTAAATGCTCTGAATTCATTTCATTTGTTAATTAATGCGATCGAAATCTGTAACCAAAACGGTTAACACAGGAGTTTCACCACTAGTGTCTCACAGGTCACAGCTGCTTGAAACGTCAATCAAAAACTGGTTGGTGTTCGGTGTGAACGCATCGACTAGCTCGCGACGAAAACACGGTTTTCGGTGTGGTGTGAAAAGGGTATAACAACAAAATCTAAATTTGCAACGAAATGAAGAAATCAACGACACACATATCAGATGTGTGCAAAGTTTTGGAATCGGGTAATCTGCTGAATGCCACTCCAACACTTCATTTAATTGAATTCCATTCTTTACTCCTTTCTACACAATTTTTCAATGAAAGCCTTACATTCCATCTTATCAAATCCAATCCAAATCGATTCAACTTCCTGCATACGACTGTCCTAAAATTGGAGCCGCACATGCAAGCAGGTGCCTTCTTCGATTTCGCCAACAATCACCCGATCCATCTGCATCGACCCTAATTAGATTTTAATGAACTTTTACAAGATGAGAACACCTCCCCACAAAAGTGTGGTTAATCGTTGGATTGCTTCCAAAAGGCACAGTTAGAAAATAAAATCCTCACAATCCTTGCACAAAAAAAGAACCCCCCCCCGCCTTCATTGGAAATCAACTGTATGAAGAACTTTCAAGTTTGCAAAACGGAATTAAAAGTTTTACTTCCTTTTTGTCATGGGAACATCCCTTCGATCTAGAATCCTTAATCATCTGTAGGTGAAGTTTGCATACAACCGAATGGGATCGGGACCTTCGCCTGGCCAATAGAGAAAAGCACAACGAATTAAGTTGCAATCAGAAAGGATTTCGAAAACGATTTTCGGAACATGTGTTGTGGAGTTTTGGTTTCTTTTGCTCTGCTCTTTCTATGCGCTCCTTCGACAATGCTGCTGCTGCTGCTGGTGGCATGGATATACGGATGCATTGCAGACGAGTGTATGCGGTCGACGGTGGTACAATCCTCGGTTTGCTAATTGAATATTCTGTGGTCGCAAGTTGCAGTTAGTGATGTCGTTTTTGTTGATAGCTTTCATGTCTTTGGGGTGCAATTGCTTGAGAGATGTTGCCACGTTGCTGTGAACGTTGCCGCATCAGTTGTGTGTGACATGAGGGCGAAACATTCGCATGTAAATGAAGGCAAATGGAATGGAATACTGAATGTGCTTCAATGTTGAGGGAACCACAATTTTTGGCTAACCATTGAACGGTGTAGAATAAGGAATAAATACGGAGGAGAAGAAATGGTACTTTAAGTTCACTCAAAACACAAATTAGTTTGGAACGTTTGTTTTGAAATCACGCGTCCTTTTGACACTGAAACGATAAATGTTGTATTCGATTGGGCTTCTTCAGAATCGCTGTCAGATCCCAGATTTCGTGTGTCTTATCGAACATAAAAACGTTAGTTGCTATTTTTTTTTTTGTTGATAATCGTGCGATTGGAATACTTAACCTTCGACACTTTTCTAAGCGTTTTCAATTATTCACTGGTTAAATTTTGTATTCAAACATTCGAGATATGCACCCAGATTAATTTCTTAGTATGTGTACATAAATAATTAACGAAACCAGATCCACCCGATGCAAAGCGTTTCTTTGCAGTTGAAAAATTTGAATTTCACGAAAACGTAAACAAGCTCCACTAGTTGTCAAAATTGACACGCACTTGTATTGTTAAATATGAAGCAACTCTAGGAAAAAATCCACATTCGAAAAAGTGCTCTGGAATCGGAAAAGGAATGTCAAACATAAAAAGTAACCTAGAGCAGAAACAGTGCTCTAAGAGTGCCCAATCGAATAGGTGCCACAAATGTTGCCGTCACTTGGTTCTGTTTACATAAATAACTAAATACATTTTTTGCGCAACGGGTAACTAATGGCACCCCTCGGCCTGACTTATATCAACTTCGTTTAAGTTTGACTTACTCTTTAAGGTGATGGAAAAGGACCTATAATTGCATGCTTATTCCGATCGGCTGAAATGAGTGGCGCAATGGAAACAAACCTTGAAATGTAATTTGCAATTTTTACTTTCGCAGGAATCAAACCCAAGCCTCCTCGTTCTGTAGTCCAGCACACTAACTACTGGGGCACTGACACTTTTTGAATCACTCTTAGTCATAGATCATAGTAATTCATTGAACAGCTGCATGGAAAAAGTGGAAAGTTAATTTTAAAGCTCCACCACCGTCACTTCTCAATCGGGCTAAGCAGTGTTTGAAATTGTGTAAGGACAAGGATGTGTAATTCAATGGAAAGGCAACCGCTAAAATATGTAAGGACAAAGTACTTAGGATAAGTTAGGACTTGTTGTTACTTTGGAATTATTGAGTTCTTTTCCTACATTGAGTTAGGTTATACGATTTAAAAAAAGCCTTCATTAGAATAGGGTTGTGTCCCGTTTGCAAGTCACTTACAGCTCTAATTTGTTTTATAAACATTGGTTGATAGAAAATACAACCACGGTCTAGTGGATCTTCGAATTGCGGTATATGATCAAGAGGTTCCACTATAAGAAGCTCAATGCAACCGTTTCAGTTGCTTCTCAAAAACGTGGTGGCTTAAATCGTTTCATGTAGGTATACATAGACCAATTTCGGCCAGTTTTAATAAATTTAAGTGCTACCCTTTAAATAGCAATAGTTCACACGTAAGGTGTTCGGAATCTTGTAGTGTACGGAAGTATTCATTCAATCATGTAAATTTATCTGCCGATCTTCTTAGACACATTGCTTGCTACTTCCTTCCAATTCAACACGCGCCCTTAACATGTATGTAAATTGGTACATTTGATGTATAAAGTATAATTAAGCAAGTGCCCAACCTCTGGTCCTACAATACCCAAAGCTTCAAGTTGCCTTATAGAAAAATTCCAAAAGAGGTTAAATGTCCTAAAGCTAACTAGCTAACTTGAAGCTTTCGGGTATTGTAGGAGAAGCGGAGGTAAAGTAACCTCTTTTGGAATTTTTCCATCAGCCAACTTGAAGCTTTTAAGTAGTGTATTGCTCGAAGTTGCCTTTAACCTCCGCTTTTTCTACAAAAGGGGTATTCTTCTAGTTGGTTAGTTAAATAACCGAAATTTTGCGGTTTTTCCCTTGCGCCTTTCTTATTTGAAATGTCCAAAATGTATAGCCTCACTTAATCGCAGTCTTCCACCAAAAACCTGTAGTCTCAAATATTGAGCTCGAAATTGGTTCCGTTTATAGGATAAAAATGTTAACATAGGTGTCTTTCTGTTAATCCAAAAAAGACAACCATTGTCCCTTTTACAAAACAGAGAAAATTGGATCTCCTTATTCGTCCTACTATGTTCGGCGAAACCATTGAATTCTCTCAGGTAGCCAAATACCTGGGAATTATCCTTGACAGTAAACTATCATGGAACCAACAAATTGAACGCACCGTAAACAGAGCCACCAAATCTCTATGGATCTGTCGTCGAGTCTGCGGTAATAACTGGGGTGTGAGACCTCGGATGATCTACTGGCTTTATTCGCTTGTTGTAAGACCAGCGATGGCCTATGCTGCTGTTGTCTGGTGGACGAAGACTAGCGAAGTCACCACAGTCAAAAAGCTAGAGCGAGTTCAACGTATAGCTGTGAACTGCATGATGGGCTGCCTACGCTCCACCCCGACAATGGCACTCAATGTCATCCTAGGTCTAACACCTCTTCATAAGCACATTCAAATGGAGGCCAGACTAAGCATCCACCGTCTGTTCCATTCGAACAACTTTGACCCCTACTCATATCAGGGAGGTCATCTGTCTTTTCTTGACAACATGGATCCTTCAAGTCCATTCAGCATGCCCCTTGACGACATGTTACCTGAATATGGCTTCCATAAAAACTTCTCCATTGTCATTCCCCCTAGGAAAGAATGGAAAAAATACAAACCTAATCCTTCACATCTTGACATCATATACAGACGGCTCTAAGATGGAGTCAGGGACTGGCTCTGGAATATACAGCGAGACGCCCCAGGTGAACTTTTCAGTTAGCCTTGGGAAAAACTTATCCATATTTCAAGCTGAAGTCCTTGCAATCTACCACTGTGCTAGAATAAATCTAAGTTCTAGAACTAGGGGTAAAACCATATTTATATTTTCTGACAGCCAAGCAGCTCTCAAAGCTCTTGACTCATCTGTCATAAAATCCAAACTAGTCCTAGAAACATTCACTGTCATTTATGAACTTTCTAAGAAAAACCTAGTTATCCTCCACTGGATCCCAGCCCATAGAGGATTTGAGGGCAACGAAGCAGCCGACTCACTGGCAAAAATAGGAGCATCCTCTCCACTTATCGGACCTGAACCCTTCTGCGGAGTCAGGAAAAACCTCTTCAGGAACTATGCTAGGATTCTATCTCATACCGAATCAAACGTGATCTGGCAAAACACAGTTGGGCAGAATTGCACCAAAAAATTTTTCCCTAAATATTCCCCCAGTAGATCACAGTTTCTAACTAATCTGGACAAAAACAACCTGAGAATCCTAACAGGAATAATAAGTGGCCACGGTCTAGTGAAAAAACACCTTCATCGCATTGGTATCTCACCGAATCCAATCTGCAGACTCTGTCTTGAGAGTGACGAATCCTCTCTCCACACACTCACTGACTGTCCGGATCTTCATCGTCTTAGGAAAGACATCCTAGGGGATGAATTTGTGAATCCAGCATCCCTTGCTGACATTCACCCAGAGAAGATACTTGTCTTCCTGACTGCCTCTGGAGTAAAAAGATGGCTCTAGGAACTATAAGGGAAGGCACAATAGGCTCCTCTAAGTAGCCGCAGTGCCAGAGCCCCTCGTAGGCTCTCCCGCCTTCTTAATCTAATCTAATCTAAAATCTAATAGGTGTGCACAAGAAAGGAATGAGGCTATACTGCAAAAATGTATCAAGTTCTACTGTCCTCCTTGACATTTGTGCGTATTTAATTGAAATACTCGTAAAAGGTGACGAAATTACCAAGTTCACATAGCCCCCGATAGAAAGCTCTGCCAAAACTACAATCTCATTTGTTTTGCAAATAAATCCCATATAAATCTGCGATCAAAAAAGAGTTATCACAACTTCAAAAGTAGTTACGTAATCTCCTGGTTAAGCGTCTGAAATTCTTGCAATACCCTGTGGAAATTTTGCCTCAGTTATAAATCACCACTACCCAAGGGATTAAAAACTCGAAACTATTTCCCGCATTCCCCTTCCCAAGGGGGAGACACAAAAATTCCAAATACAACCGACAAAAAAAAAAAAAAAAAGAAGCAAGAAAACCGG
This sequence comes from Cheilosia vernalis, assembly GCA_949126925.1. Lineage (NCBI taxonomy): Eukaryota > Metazoa > Arthropoda > Insecta > Diptera > Syrphidae > Cheilosia > Cheilosia vernalis. The sequence continues at coordinate 19,960,487 of OX421359.1, forward strand.
CAAATTACTCGTCAACTTACCAATGGTGGCTTATCAACTAATCGTCTACAGTTATTCATTTCCGTTGGGGAGTTATCCTCCTCGGAACTGGGAGACCGTGGTATATGCGGGTCGTTATCATTGCAACTGTAAATAGAAAATTCAAATTATTGTCGACGGAAATGGACAAACTTTTCCCTTCCCCAAAGATGATTGATAATTTGCAAGATATTCAATTCGGATTGATAAGGCGAGGAAGAGGGGAAGAGATATGTTTGCAAAAAAAAAAAAAGAAGAACAAAACCTAGACAACTTACGATAAACTTATTTGCGGGAGAAGATGAATCGGTCGTCGCTGGCTGCTGGGTGAGCCATGTGTTGTTGGCTGCTCAACTCGAATCCGAACGTCTTGCATGTCTTTAGTTGGTTTGCTATAGTAATGTCCTGTTTCCTGGACTTGTTTTTTTTATATATTTTGTTGTCTTGTTCAAAGGCGAGTTATGAATTATTGTCCTGAGAGTGGAAAGTAAGTTGTAATGAATTAATCATGAAATGTTGTGCGAAAAAAGTTTACCTCAAGAGGAGTTTGTTTGCGACGTGTCTTTTTTTTTTTTTGGATAACAGGATGGGAGTAATTCCTAATTCAATTCCCGTTCAAGGCGACAATTGCGCCTTATGCTGTCTGTATGGAGTAAGGAAAGTTTGCGGTTTCGTCTAGTTTTTTCTTCTTCCGTTAATTTTGGCCATCAAATGGTTTTCGAATTCGAATTTGTTTTGATGCCAAACGATCCGAATGCGATGGGGTAGCATCACTGCTTCTGAAAGGACACAATTTAAACGAGATTAGTATGAGTGAATATGAGTTGTTATGATACGTTATCTATAAATAAAAAAAGGCTGTTGGGGATTTATTGTTTGTTGCCAGTTGACGTGGAAAATACTGGACAGAATTCTTTGTAACTTTTTTTAAAATATCTTCTAAGACGTGGAGAAGGTTCGTTGCCCCGCCTACTTTCTGGGAGTAATTTTGTTAAAAAAACCTTTTCTTTTGTGAAAATATTTGCTAATCAGTTCAATACCGACATACAAAAGGAGTAGCTATCAATCGGCTATCGGTTCGGCATTCTGTAAGGCAAGACGTTCAAACGTTTTCGTAAGTTCACTATCGATTTACTTCTTCAACTTAGACGAAATCATTCGTGCGCACGAAAACGTTGCACCATTTCGCCGCACAGAATTTGACCCCAGGTTTCTGCTTCATCCAGTCGCTGAGCTACAGTCCAGAATTTGACTGTCTGTCTGACTGTTGTTTAGGATCTACCCCCATGAAAATTAACGTACCTACCATATTCCCGTTAAAGATTAGCAAAAGGGCGAAGTGGAGCCTATATTTCAATTGAAAGCAAATACAGCCATTCAAAATTGATTTTTTTAGTGGATACTACTTCCACTGCAAAGTAAAAGCTCATATTTTTAAAGCGATGGTCTTCCCACGCTTTCCTTTTTGCACCACCAACCATCGAAGGAGGATATCCCAAACCTATACTATCAACTAACAAAGGAAACCCGCAAATGCCTCGAAATTAAAACTTCAAGACTAAACAGGTTCCATATTTGTACCTTTTCGCACTCTCAAAATTTCCCGAAAAAATAAACCTCCTCCTTTCTGTGAGAAAGAAAAGGGTTAATTTCATTAAAATATACACTCGGTCCTCATCCTCCGCGCACTTAACCCATTTGGTTACAAAATTTGACAAAAATAATCTCCTTTTGGGCAGCAACCAAAAACAGCCAAGAGCACTTCGTTTCCGCTTACGTTGGTAGAGTATCTCGGAATAATTTCAAAATAAATGCGCACTTTTAAGGAAATTGGTTCAAAGGTACTCGGCAACTTTAAATATTCAAAATACTTGTGCTCCATCTCCAACCGGTGTACACACAGTCGAGATGTACTTGCATAGTCCTTGTTTCTCAAAAACTATGTCAACTCAAGTACTTGGATATACTTCTCTGAATTATCATGCTCGAATATAATTGCTAACATTTTCTCACCGCTACCGTGCAGAGCCCGTGCCAGCATCAACTTGTGATACACATAGGAACTTTGCCCTGAGGGATCTTCACCTTCTCACAGGCACCCGCACCTACAGTCCTGTTGACACTTTTCAACTTTTAGGTAACGTCTTTGTATAGCGTATAGGTCTAGGTTTACTACTCCTTGCTGCATATAAACACTGAGCAGCACAAGTCAAGGACAAAGAAGCAATTTAAATTTGCCTCCCTTAAGGATGTTGTTGGTGTTGCTGGTGCGGTGCTCTGTGCTGTATGCGAGATGTTGTATACCCAGTCTCCAACATTGCTCATGCTCACCTTCTTTGTGCGAATGTTGTTCTTTGTGTTCGTTGGGTAACTAACTAACTACCTGTCACATGGCAGTTTGTTTTGATAGTGAAACAAGAAATAAAGAAAAACAAACCCTGCGGCGAGAACAAGGAGCAGGAGGTTCACATGAATGAGCGCCTCGTTCGTTGTCAACGTGAAATAGGCCACCCGTAGCCGTAGCCGTATCCTGCGTGCGACATAATGAAACCATAATTTGAATTTGTAATTTAATAGTTGCAAATGCGAATCGAGGTGGTAGGAGTTGATGACAATTTTCAATTTTTTTTTCCCCTGTATTCGTGTCGTTGTTGTTGCGCCATTTAAATGGGCCATGAATGAGGTGAACGGTTAGTTGCGCTCGTAAAACGGATGAAGAGATATCAGGACAATTCCGTGTGCAGCCATTAAGCGTTAATTTGGAGGAAGATGTTTGCAATTCTGCATAATTTTTCTTATTTTGTGTATCCTTAGAGGAAGTTGAGTACGAATGTGTCTTAATTAAAATTTTATCAGAGTGCACCGGAATAAAATCCTGCAATCAGCGTTGGGAGAAAGGAATGCATTTCAATGAAGCCATCCTGTTTTTCAATGGCTCAGTTTTCTCGGCAAGTGTGGACTGTAATATCTGCAAAATTATCCTTTTGTTTTTGCAATAAGCTGGAATCTCCTTTTTTTTATGTTTTTCGAAACAAAACTTTTTATAATATGATTTTCTTTTCGCAATAATGACAAAGTTCATAAATATCAAAAAATAAAAACAAGTAACAAACAAGTAAAAAATTTAAAGTAACAAGTAACAAGTTATCATGGACCATTCTGTATTTTAATGGCTAATGGTTTGTGTCGGCTTCAACACACTGCGCCCTTGAAGTCTCTGCTTCAATATTCACTGGAAGCCGACATAATTTTTGTACTGGGCGCTCTAATGGTTCTTTTTTTTAATTTTTTGGCCAAACTCCCAATCCGCTGTTGCTACTTTTAGACTTACGTTTCGTATTAGGCCATCTGGACCGGGAAATACACCAATGACTCTCGCGGTTTTCCATAATGTCGGTGGAATGTTATCTTCTCGCATAATAACCAAATCGCCTATTTTTAGATTTGGTTGCGCCTTCTGCCATTTTGGACGCTGTTGCAACTCGTGCAGATAGTCTTTTGACCATACTTTCCATAGAGACAGTGCCATTTTCTGGATCTGTGCTGCCAATTTCAATTTATTGTCCGGTACATCTTGCACATTTTCACCGAATGGCTGGATGATTGGCTCACCAATGAGGAAATGCGCTGGCGTCAAAAATGATAGGTCTTCACGATCGTCCGACTGTGCAGATAAAGGTCGCGAATTCATCACTGCGCTAGTTTGAGCTAAAATTACTCTAAAAGCACTGCTCGACAATTTGTGTGGTCCGACGATTCTTTTTAAATGGTATTTCATGGATTTTACTGCGGCTTCCCATAGTCCTCCTTGATGTGGTGCTGCTGGTGTAATGAATCGCCATTCCGTACCATATTCTTGTAATTTTTTTGCCATATCCATTTTATTCCAAGTTCGTAACATTCGTGCCATTTCTTTTTCTGCGCCCTTGAAATTTGTACCATTGTCACTCCATAAGCGTGTACATGCGCCACGAATGCTAGTAAAACAATGGAAAGCTTGGATAAAATCCGCCGTGGATAAGCTGTCAACCAATTCCAAATGTACCGCTTTTGTGACCATACATACAAATACTGCCACATATTTTTTTCAAATATTTTACATCGACCTCCGCGTGCTTTTAGCACAAACGGCCCAGCATAATCAACACCCGAGTGGCGAAATGGTCGACATGGCTGCACCCGATCAGACGGGAGCTCACCCATCATTTGTTGCATTGCCTTTTGATTTTCCCGAGCACAGATAATACAGCGCGAATTGTACGTGTGAATCGCCCGACGCAAACTCGTGATCCAATATCTGCGACGTATAAATGCTCCCATCTCGCGTGGACCTCCGTGCAAAGTGGCTACGTGTGCTTCTTGTATCAATAATCGAGTTAACGGGCTGACATCAGACAAAATTACCGGATTCTTCTGGTCTTTTGGTATCAGTGCTCGATTCAAACGACCATCCATGCGCAGTATGCCTCGGTCATCAAGTCGTGGATTCAATTTGAGTATCGGACTTGTTGTATCTATATTACTATACTTTCGTAATTCCTTAATTTTAATTTTCGTAGTATATGGCTTGTTCTTCACGAATCCAATATTCCAATCCCTTAACTACTTCTGCGTTAGACAACGGTCCGAGTCGACGAAAATGTTTTTCTTGCTGCAGACTATTGAATTGAAACCTAAATATCCACGCTGTCAATCTTCCCAATGCGCTAACGGACGATGCTCGAGAAAGCAAATCGACATTTCGCAGAGTTATATTCAATATCAATAATGATTTGAATGATTGCCGAATTTTGATAGAGTCGTCAGCTCGTGATTTTTCTTCTTGTGCAATATATTCTTGGATTTTGGTTGATCGATTCGGCTGTGGCTCTGCCTAATGAATTCGGATGAGATTGCCATTATCTGACGTTATCATTGGAGTCTATAGCCCTGTACTCGAACAACCAGCGCTCATCTCATTCATGCGCACACGTAATATAGCTTTAAAGCGAAGATATGCATTTGTACCTTGACCATAGAGCTCGTTGCATTTAGTGAACAGATTGTCCGACATTGAACAAGCGCTCAATGTCTGCCAAAAGGTCTCGAATGTCCGCCATACACTCTCCAAGTGCTCCATACGTACGATCAATTCTTCGATTAACCAATCGGATAGATGACAATCTTCGTTTACTGCTCTCATCAGAGTCGTAAAGTTCATCAGCATCGTTCGCGGTACTATTTCATCAGCCGACTCTCCTACTAAAGGCGGCATGGACTGCGCGTGTCTACATTGTTGTCTCAAAAGCTTCCTACTTCGCTTTGGAATCGGGACTCTGGCTGTCAGCGGCTTGGACCGATTCTTTTTATTGGCTTGTTGTGCCACTACTTCTGCATCTACTTCTGCTTGTTGTTCAGAAGATATGCGAACGAATGCGCCTGGTGCCACTGAAAAGCAAATTAAAGTTGTAACTCCCTTATATAAACATACATGCGCCTCTGCTCAGTACAGTTGAAGTCCTTTAATGCGTCAAAAATGTAAATTGTATTACGTACAGATAGCATGGTCAAAAAATAATAATTATGTGTACCGTGCAGTGCGCTTATATCGCACGGAACATAGAAAACTACAATAACATTTTATATACAGCATGCGTGCTCGCATCAAAAATAATAGTAACGGCGCGTTCCGTGCAGTGCTCTTATATCGCACGGAACATAGAAAACTACAATAACATTTCATACAGCATGCGTGCTCGCATCAAAAATAATAGTAACGGCGCGTTCCGTGCAGTGCTCCTTTATCGCACGGAACATAGAAAACTACAATAACATTTCATACAGCATGCGTGCTCGCATCAAAAATAATAGTAACGGCGCGTTCCGTGCAGTGCTCTTATATCGCACGGAACATAGAAAACTACAATAACATTTCATACAGCATGCGTGCTCACATCAAAAATAATAGTAACGGCGCGTTCCGTGCAGTGCGCTTATATCGCACGGAACATGGAAAATTGCTAGTGCATTCTTCAATGCTGTAACAATGTTCTGAAACGCATGAACTGCTGTTCATACTCACATGACTCTCCTTGATTCATCTGATCATCGCTATCTTCACTGATCTCTTCCTATAAAATTGCTCTCTTCATATTCTTTTTCTCTTAAAAAAATTAGGATTAGTAAAAATTTTACTGATCTTAAATCCGGCATCGATGGACCATGTTTTTCAATGGCTCAGTTTTCTCGGCAAGTGTGGACTGTAATATCTGCAAAATTATCCTTTTGTTTTTGCAATAAGCTGGAATCTCCTTTTTTTTATGTTTTTCGAAACAAAACTTTTTATAATATGATTTTCTTTTCGCAATAATGACAAAGTTCATAAATATCAAAAAATAAAAACAAGTAACAAACAAGTAAAAAATTTAAAGTAACAAGTAACAAGTTATCATGGACCATTCTGTATTTTAATGGCTAATGGTTTGTGTCGGCTTCAACACATCCTAATAAAATCTGGGTTGCTGGTGGCTGTTTATGAAAGCATTTCAGTGAGTCATTGGATTTGCATATATGACCGGGTCAGCTTAAGTGATATGAACTTGTATGGGGTCCCGCTACTGAGGTGAGTAATTCGGAATATAAACAGGCTACAGTTGAATGACTCTTCCAAAAAGGTTGCTGACTTGAAGTAGACATTTTCTAGGATAAAGGGGATACATTTGAAATGACCGTTTTGAGAGGGGGCACCCTACACACAGTCGGACAAAGCTCGTATAGGCTTGTTGTATATCTGTGAACTATGATTAAACAATGTTCTTTTAAAGAGGGCAAATGACCTTTAAATGTAATGAAACTTAATTTTAGTACGCATTTTTCTAAAAAGACCTAATTTTTGTATCAAGCCAGGCAAACTCTCTTGAAATTAACTTTTTGTAGGGCGAACTATATACTGTAACTCTCATGGGGAAGTGTTCATTGATTTGCAAAAAGTAGTAGCACTGGAGAATCCAGAAAGCGTCTTCATTTATTTGTTTGACTACTTAAAACTTCAGTCACAGCTAATCAGTCTTGGGTGTTCACGCAGCTTTAGCTCTCGCTCATTAGTTGCAACCGCCAAGTTTGGTAAAGTCGCACCTACACCCAGAAAAAAATGTTCCATTAAATCGTTAACAATACGACAATACCATCGGTTTTATAAGACGTGTTTTAATAAGAACTTCCTATTAAAACAATATTTATGAAATTAAGGTTTTCGGTTAATTAACACAACAGTACCTATTATAAAGACTATATTTTAACATTTTAAAACGTATACTATTGTCGTATTAGAAAATACTATTATTTGTCAATTCGTATTAATAGTGCCGTCTTATTATTGCAATGGGCCATTAATTTAATTGTTTTTGATTTTATTACAAGAACATTGATACCGTTGATCAAAATTAGGTAGGTACCCAGCTATAGTTTAACTAGATAAAATTATTGATTCAAAAGGATGGGTACGACTTTTCAACATCAATAAATAGTTCCACGTAGTTAAATATTTTAAATCCCATTATATCAATGTGACGGGTCTACTACAATACAACCATTAATTTAAATAAAAGCCTATTATTTGTGAAATCTATTTCCAATAATTCATTTATTTAAAAATCGATTATCCGTGACGTTTTATAACTTTCTTTAATTTTTGCAAACAAAAATACATAAAACCTTACATGCGGTTATGTTTTGTTTCCTTTTATGTTTTTGTGTTTGTTGACTGTTTCAAAGTAAATTTATTAAATGGGAAAACATTGTATAAAGTGGGTTTATTTTTTGACAGTGTCATTTTCGATTATTCGGGATTTTAGATTTTCCGAAAGGAGCTCGGTCCCGAGCACCTCGGTTAATCGAGGGATATTGTTTTTACATAACACAATATGGCTAACAATAATAATAATAGTTGATGCAACAGGTTTGTAGGGACCCAGGGCCTAGCTTCTCGCAACCATTCGTTTTGTGTGAGTTTTTAATTTTTGGAACGAATGGAAGGGATCTACAATTTTATTTCGGTTCCAAACGGCCAATTGAGAAGCTCTTTTGATAGTTATACTCTCGGATGTTTGTCAGACGTTCGCGAGAGGTATCGCAGTGAAAAAACCCTGAGTTGGAATTTGGGTTTTTGCAGGCTTCGAACCTGGGACCCCTCGCTTAGTAGTCCAACACACTAACCACTAAGCCACTGCGCCTACAATTGTTTATTAATAATACAAAATTTGGAGTCAAAAGGGTGACAACATTAATATATAGGCATATAGGGTTAATCGTACCATTGCTTTTATAATTTTGAAATTATTATTTCAATCGGATGAATTCCATCGACCAATTTTATTATTAAAAAAATATTGATGGCTCTTCCTATTGATATTATAGGATTTTTTCTGAGTGTAGGGTAGGTTGTGCAAAAATACGTCGCAGACTGCTGCACTGTTTTTTACATACACCTTTCTGGGCCTCAGAGGATTGTAGGAGACATTATTGACGCTCCACTCATCGGGTATATTTTTATTTATCCAAATTGTATATGTACCTATTTAAGTTAACGCATGCAGCTTAGAGGTAGTAATTTTCCACTGCCTAGATAGAGCAGTCTTGCTGGAATTATTATCACATCCCTTCAAGAAGTATTTATATGATAGGTGATCACAAAATTACTACAAGCTGGACCAAACCCTTTTTTTATTGGCCTGTTGGGCCAACTGTACTATGGGGAACTTCCATGTTCACGTCATCTTTTGTTGTTATGTTTTTTGTAATTGTAACACATTGATACTTTGGCTATTCACGCCAAAGTTCAATGCGCTGAAAGCGGAAAATTCCAAGAAAGAAACAATAAGCCCTGCAGCCACTTCCATGGCAAACGTAAGTGATCCTCGTTGACCATATATTGCACCGTCAAGTGGAAAAAGTACGCAGTTGCAACTTCAATCACAAGTGGCCATATCTGCGAACTGCGATGCATAAAGCAACACACCAGTTCCGATCTCGAACAACACAATACCACCATTGTTTGCATTCGCTCCACCCAACAAATTCGACATAACCTCATTTGGAGCGTGACTTCATGAAAATGTTTACGATTCTCAATTCTCCCCTATTAATTACATTTCTTTCTGTTTTTCTTCAACTCAATCTCATCTTTCGCCCTAAGAGACGACGCAAAGTAATGAGAACAAAAAAAAAAAAAAAAAAACATCCTCAAACATAACCCCAAAAGCATGACAGAAGAAGAATTGGAATGACACACTCCTATACCAGTCGTCGCGACCCACAAACCGAGTCGACGACGAAATCTCCATCTGAGTGTCGGGTTTGTATTCAAATTGAAACATGCAACACTGCGAGTTTGTGGGTCTTCACCTGGGGGCAGGAATCGCTTGCACGGTACTCACCTTGCGGTCATCAATGCAAGAACTCCCCTTTTAATGTGATTCGTTTAAAATTTCATTAAAATTCTCAAAAACGTTCACAGTTGCACACACGACATGGAAGATAATAACAGCATTCTGCGAATTATCCTCCGGCAGACACATCACACGAGAAAGGATCTCACCTCATTTTGTGTTACACTTTACACAGGATATGCGTGGCAAGATGATAAAATGAAAACAGTATGTAACCACCCGGAAAAGTCATTCCTTTGTGAACGATTATGACGATGATTGTGGCGGGATGTGCGCGAATAAAGATAATGAGGACAATGCTATCCAAATTATGCACCGTAAATTATTAAAATGGAAATCATGCACACACACTGAGTTGAGTATATACATGAGGATTTGTGCGGTTCACTTTGCCGAGAGTAACGCGACATCAGTGATAACAAAACTATATGAAGGAGTCCTTTTTTTTAGAGTCTTACCTCCAGTTGATCACCCATTTGACGGCTTACATAAACAGGCAGAGTTTTACCAGAAAATCCGGAGCGATTATGGGTGGAATATTAGATGAAAAGATGTGAGCATCGAGTAGACACAACAAAAAACCAAAAGAGTACATAAAAAGTAAAGGACTTTGGTAGGGTACTCATATTCGCTGTGTTCACCTCTGTGGAAGAGATAAGATTGTCGAAGTTTGTGGAACCTTTTTTATTTTTTTCCGACTCTGTATCTTGTCATACATGTCCCTTGACAGAAGCTTACCGTCAGGGAAAAAGGATACGACTGCGGGTAATTTCTGTATTTTTTTTCTTCCTCCTGATGGCTCTTGTGCAAGAGATATCCTATAAGAACGGTGGAACGTATTAAATGACATGGAACGTTATGAACTAACAAGGGACCAATATTTGTCCCATCTAATTAGGTGGGACAGTAAGTGGATTGGGTAAGGGTTCTCGGTTGGGATAGGCCTTAGTATATTATGGGGAGGAGAGTGCTGGTAGCACCAAATTGGAAATAAATTTTGATTTTAAGTATCGGTCAGCTATTTGGGGTGTGCGGACAGCCAAAGTCGAGGCGGATACTTTGCATTCATTAATATTTCACTTGGGTTTTCAATTAGTTTCGAAATGTTGACAAAATTGCTGACAATGGGTCGTCGTGTGGGGGATGTTTATTTTCTTGCTCCTAATTGGCAATAAAAACTCCTGCAAATATCTCGTGAAGAAAATTGCTTGTTGTAGTTGTTGTTAGATGTCTTAAATGTATTTTTTTTCCCAAGGACCTATACCTACGAGTACTTCATCCTAAAGAGCGATGGTCATATTTTATATTTATAGCTTGCGCTTACAGAATTCAGAGGATTAGAGAAGGGACTCCTGAACAAACGGGACCACTTTTTCAGCGAGTTTTTATTTTGAACCTATAATACAATGGGACTAGTCGACAAGTCCTACGCGAGTACCTCTTAACTTTGTCTCAAAGTTGTCTTTAGGTCGGCAACTGAGACAAATAGCCAGTGACAAGGCTTCTAAATTGGATAGAGCCAACTTCAGGCTTCCCCAAGAAAACCTTTGTGGACAATCTTCTTTCTTTCTTAAAGATAAACAATACTGAGTTCTTTCAGACCAATTTGGATCCTTCCCCCACTTTGACTCTCACTGTTTGGAGGTGGTTATTTGAGAATATATTCGAAATATACGAGAAGTTCATAAGCTGGTGTCAAACAAGCATTTAGAAACGGAGCTCCACTTTAAAACGAACAGCCTTTGCTGCCTTTTGCCGTCGGGACTGTCGGCACGGAATACCTCGAAACCCAGCTATGGATATAGGCTTTCTAAGGAAAATCTAAATACAACTTTTGTGTAAAGCCATTAAAATGTAGATCAACAAATTGGCGGACTTTAGGTCCAGCTTCTAAAAACCATTAGTTTTGTTTGAGTTCTTAATTTTTGGGACAATTGGATGGATCTACAATTTTATGCCAAGACCAAATGGTTAATTGAGAAGCTCCCTTATGACAGTTCTACTCGCGGATGTTTGTCAGACGTTCCCGAGATGAGGAATAGTCCAAAAAACTTTACGATGTAGCTTGTGCTTTTCCGGGGATCGAACCTGGGACCCCTCGCTAAGTAGTCTAAAACACAAAACCACTATCACACTATGTTACGGACTTTAAAATTTCTGTGCCAAATTGTGAACAGCTGAACTGAGAAGGTTCTGGGACGTTTTCTCTACAGTCACAAGAGATGGCGCTTTTGAAAACAACCTTAAGAAGAACTCTGAAATAAAATGGAGTGATGCACCACAAGTTTATTTGAAAAAAAAACCTCTTCACAAATTATCAATCTCCTAAAAATTAACTCAAATCCTGCGATTACCTTTGTTCGAAAAACTCCCACCCCACTTTCAACTTGCAACTGCATTCAACCAAATTTGACGAAATCAATTCCCAAATTTTGCTCACATTTGATGTCAAATTAAGTGCGCCGAACCACCATCCGTTTGAACGTCCAAAGACCGTAATAGACAACGTCAAACACGAGAATTCAAAAGTAAAAAAAAAAACATTTCCATTCACAGCCCAATACCGACTGACCAGAAATAGTATTTGCAAAGCATTCGAATGTTCATTCCAAAGAGTCTCACTCAATCCATACCCCGTTAGCAGACATCGACCGCAAAAATGTGACTTTGCAATTTAATAGAACCGAGCGCATGTGGATATATGCAATCCAAGCAAATAACAGAAATCCGTGTGCGATGACAGATTGAGTGCTGCAATTGAAACCCCCACCAACCGCCCGACATCCAGTTTTCATAAACTGTGGCAAGCTGCATTTAATTCCCTTGCCTTACCTAGTCAGTGCCAACAATCGAATCCAAGTGGCTGGGTGCTGCCACAAAACCTTCGATTTTTATGAGTCCACTGGGTGAACACAAAAACTCGACGAGAAGCCTCCAAACAAAGACCACAGAACTGGGTCAAATCCAGCATGCAACGAGCACGCCAAATGTACTGGAAATCGCACGGGCTTGTACTGTGTATATGTGCTGTGCCACTCAACCTTCAGCCGTATAGTAGTCACACAGTCACTCATCCAAGCATGTGGATTGCAAAACGAAAACCTCCTCTGGAGTGCTAGTTCGGTAGGAACATGGTTTTTCCATTTCGAAAATACCACACACCAAACTATTTCTATCCTTGAAGGTGGCTCTACTGCCACCATCGCCACCGCACCATCATCACCACCTCTCGAGCACAGTGTCGAATGTCAAAAGTTTAGGATTTTTCTTTGCGATGGATTTTGATTTAACAGAGACCAACACATGTGCAGTTGCAAGTGTATAGGCTTGTGCTCGGATAGGGAACAGCTGCAGTGAGTCCAAGGTGAATAGCAATGGCCCGGAGGAGGAAGGAAGCACTCATTGATAGTGGTTCCAGCTGAAGCAGCAAGTGGCTTCATGGTTCGTGTGTGCGAAAGATCGATAATAATCGTTCTTGGCAATATAGCCCATAGTCAAGGCAAAGAACTATTTTTGGCACAGCTGGGTGAGAGTGCGCGGGCGGAAGGAAACCGATGCGATTGCGAACAGAAATCAATTAACTTGACAGTTTGCAGTGTTGCATTGCAATTATGGGTTTCTCGGAGATGGCGGTTTGGGATTATACTTCGTGAAGTGATTGAACTAGCAGTTGGGTATCGGCTAACAGGTTTTCTGGCAGCAGCACAAGAAGATTTGATGAAAAACATTTGACTGAAGTTGTTAAATGGCAATTTCCTTAAAGCAAGTCGAAAAATAAGATAGGGGTCCGATTTAACCTGAGTTATTGTATAGGCAACCGATTTTGTTTACCAATATTTCTGCAAAGCAATTGCAGCAAGGGTTAGAAAAGTGGATACATCTACGGAAGGATTTAATTTTATTAATACTTTTTAGCGGTTACAATGGTGCCATTTCTTGAATTAAGGACCATTGTTGGTATGGCATCCAGAGATCCCAGATTGAGGGGTAAAGCGACAATTTTGGTGCTTTAATAATGAAAAAGGGTAAGACGAGGGACAAGCTTTTAAAAAGGGGAACAAAGTCGAAAATCTCTGTGAAACTTAAATTTCAAGGTTTACTCCGAACGAAATGTTCATATACTAAATATAAAAGAAAACATCCTTTCGAACGTCTCCATTAACATTTTTGGGGTTTGGAATTCAATCAGTTTAATTTTTATGAAAAACATAACCATTTCGAATTACTAAAGTTTAAAGTCGAAACTAAAAATGTTTATTGAAGGCTCAACAGAAAAGAAAATCATTACATAATTTGTGTAATGGGGAAAACAGTCTTCAAAGTCTGGAAACACTGGTGGCATCTACCAAGTCCGTTCCATATCTGGGTCAAAATTGACCGAAATATTTCTGAAAGAAATAGCCAATAAGAACTCAAATGTTTTGCAGAGCGCACAATTTTTCTTGTTCGTTCTGAAAAGATTATTTTATATTTTAACTGCAATATAGAAATTTGCAAAATTTTCGTTTTGTTTACTTCAAAACTATATTTGACATCGGCGAAAAAGTAGCTTCCATCACTTGGAGGTTCCAGGTAAGTTCTGTCAATGTACGATCAGTTTCTGATATGCACTAGTACAATACTTTGATTGGTTTTACAAAACCATTTGGTGTACCACAAAGTTGTGCCTTCAGTACTATACTCTTTGGGTTTTTGATTAATGGACTAGGTTACATCCTGTCTGAGAGTTGAACTTCTACAGACAACCTGTTTTCTATTCAGCTTCAAATAACAAGACTGAAAAACATTGATAGACCCGATTAATTCTGACTATGGAGAATTAATACGCAACATTCTTTTCGGACAGAGAGACATCAACAGCAAGTTCTCCACCACGTTAAACATCTTAATTTCAGCTGTCATATTGACCTTTTTCGGTCTTTTCTTTTTCTGACAGCGACGGCGATTAGACGTCAATTGTAAATGTAACCTGTTATAAAACCAGAGTTCTTTAGTTCATTACATGTAATAATCTTTGTAGTTTTAATACTTTCTTTTCATTACACTGACAAAACCAGAGTAAACACTTTTGATGGTCGGCGATACCCACGTTGCTCGCTGAAAGAACGTATCTACTGAGAGGGATTTGCTCACCACAAATTCCATTTGAACAGTGGTAACAACTTAAACCAAAAAAGCACCAGAGCTAGGTTGGACTTCCATATAATGACGTCAATATTTTTGTCTAATTAAAGTACTGCGTTATCTTAAAAAAAAAAAAAACGAATCTTTTAAGCATAGACACACCATGAGACCACCTAACTTCGCAAGATTTTCCGTTACTCGACTACAAGCTGTATTTTTACGGAGTGGTCACGATTTGGTGCGCTAGAATTGTCACATAGAGATTCGTATTGACAAACGTCACGTAACTTCAAAAATTCCGGCTCACCCACCAGTCACCGCACACTCGCACCAAATATGTGCCACTTCCGCTGTGGGCAAAGTTGCCTGCATCGTTTATAGAATTTTATTCGTTAAAATTTGGAATTCTTCTTTAAGCGTGGATATTCATTTTTTTAAAGAATAATTATTGTACATTACACATAGAATTATTTTGAAATGAAAAAAAAAAAAAAAACTATTTTCATTGTGGAGTGTAAGCAAAAAAATTTTCAACATTAAAGTGACATTTAAACTGCGGTTTTGCACTTGGTTTATGTATACCTAAGCCCACTAGCCACATTAAGACGAAATGCATTTTGACATATTTTAAATACATAATTAAATAGCGGTCTTAAGGGCTTTCATTTACAAAAACTGCAGCAAACATTCTTTCTTACTAAATATTTTAATAACCGTCTCAAGGTCAGCGATGTCCGTCTCTTCTCAAAGACATTCTTAACCAGCGCTACCACTTCAAAAAAAAAAAAAAAAAAAACAAGTAGATTTGATCCGAAAAGTGAAGTAGATTCAAGAATAGGGAAGTAGATTTCAAAATCATAGTTTTTGATACATTCAATTCCTAATATAACTAAAACATGTAAAAAAAATTAATAAATTTATTAAAATAAGGTCCTGTTAGTAATATCCTACATTTATCTTTTTGGTTGGCTAATTGCAGTATTACGTCAGTTAATTTTTATGATTTCATATTTTTGTTCAAATAGTAGGTTATGTTTATACATAATCACAAAATTTAGATTAAAATATAAATATGTAGGTAGTTGAATTCTTATTTCAATATAAATAACGGAGATTGGTAAGTTTAAATTTTTTGAAATAACTAAATAGCTCCATGAGAGGCTCATAAATACCTACCAGCTGTCACCTCTTTCATAGCAAAGACAGTAATAAACGAAGAGTGAAGTTTGATGCAGTTTAATGTTTTGAAATATGAGTCTTGGCTTATATGAAAGAGTTTAAACAAATTTTAAAACAATTATTTTTTGGAAGACATTTTTTATAAAAAAATTTACCAACAGTGCGAAGTAGGCAGCCGATTTCAATTTTGTTTCCGAAATTGAACTAGATCTACTTGGACTTTAGTAAAGTGGTACCGCTGTTCTTAACTGATCATTAGTGTTAATCGATGTTTTAGATTTTTGGAGTTTTCGATAGTATTAATGGATAAACAATCATGGTGTTATTAATATACATAATAAATAAAGTAAATAAAGTAAATTAAACAAAAAATTACAACATTTACAATTTTCAGTCCCGGTTGCAAATGACAAGTGTAATACAGTATTCCTAAGATCATGCAGGCTTTTACTAGAAACCTGTACAACTACATTTTCCGTGCCCAGTTTCAAGACCCTAAGGCCCGTTTGCTGATACTACTCAAAGCGATTTAAGTTTTATTTAAATACCTTATGGGCTACTTTTTCTCTGTCACAAATTGTCACATTATATAAGTAGAATTTAAATCGCTATGAGTGAGTATCAACCAACTGGGCTAAGTCTTTCACGCTTAGTCTTATTTTTAAAAAACTATATTTTCCAATTGCTTTTCGTCCTTCATTCTAGAAAAACTGTCCATTAATTGCCTCATTCTACTGCCGGAAGAGGTTTCAATTCCACAAGTGATTTGGTTCTTTTCATAGCGTTTTTGAGCTCTATTTCTCCTATAGGTATAGCTGCTAATGCAGTGGTTATCAGCGTGCATTTATCTACCTACACTGTCCGTCAGTGTCACACACTGTGAGGAAGGTTTTTCAAATACATTTATATATCGAAGCGCATTGCCACTTCCTAGGTCACAACTGATGAAACATACATTACCATTCCCCTTCCATCATCAGTCACGATTTGCCATTCGATATTTTTAATCCCCTGCGCATACGATCTACCCCAATCCCAACTCCCCAAGTTCTATAGCATTGACTCCAGTTTCTGTGCGTGATTTTCAATACCGAAACCTCAAGCCGTTCGGCCAGCAACATAATCAAAGCGAATGGCCAACTTCTTCTGTGTTATTTAATATCCAACCCATAGTCGTTGTCGGTCAGCCGATTCCATTCAGTTGATGTGTATGTCTCCCATGACCGTGCGGTTAATAGTTAGCCCCATGAATAGGTCCTTGGGAAAGTTCTTAATCGGCATAACCCCATAGACGAACATTGCCTAAGCCGATGCCAACTCAACTGGAAATTCATTCGAAA
Organism: Cheilosia vernalis; assembly: GCA_949126925.1. Lineage (NCBI taxonomy): Eukaryota > Metazoa > Arthropoda > Insecta > Diptera > Syrphidae > Cheilosia > Cheilosia vernalis. The sequence continues at coordinate 19,977,573 of OX421359.1, forward strand.
ACGAAAACGGTACGACGGAGTCGATTCGCATTCGAAGGGTTTCAAGTTTCACAAAGTCAACATATGCAGCAAATCGACGACCTTTCTCATCCTTGCAACAGTTCATCGAATACTGGTCAGTTTAGAGGGCCTCCCATATACCTACAGCCCGAACTTGTTTAGTTAAATGATTAAGTTGTCTTGTCAACACGACTGCGGTAATTTGATAATTTCCGATTCTCCCCACTCCATATCCGTGCCGTGTTTCTGTGTGTGTACTTGCGTCTGTTGGCTTCCTTCCTCGAAAAAGTTTAATGTGATTTTATGATGTTCGTCCTAGTAGTTCAGGTTGAGGATAAGGATTTTTTTTCGGCATCTCACCTGGGGTAATAACGAGAGTTTCCTAGGCGAGACGGTTGTTGTTTTAGTTGCAGAAACTTGTGTTGGAAGGACTTCTTGTCGTCGATCGGAAGTTGAAGTCATTTTCATTGAAGGGATTTTCAACACCAACTGGGACGCCTTAAGCTATCTGTGGCATGCCATTTGTAGCTTATTCTCAGCTTATGCCAGGACATTACTTTGATTGTTATGGCCGAAATAAAAGCGGACTTGGAAGAGTTATTCTGTCGTATTTGTCGGGGCGAAGCGTTATTTTTACGGCGAAACTTGAATCGTTATTAGAGAGCATTGGGAGGGTAGGTGTTTTGAAGAATGCTCCTTTGTCTCGTCAAGTGAGCGGTTGTGTGTTGTCATGCGATGTGTGCGATGCTGGCCGATGCCGAGGACGAACTTGTTAGAGTTGCGCTTTTATCGCATAATTAGCAAACATTGTCTCAGCGGGAAGTTTGATTACTTTGTTTGTTTTAACTACTGTTGGGCGTTTAGTTCTGCTGGAGTACAATGTCCAGACGAATAAAGAAAGGGGAAATGTACTTGGTAAAAGTAGTTGGGAGTACATATAATCAAAAAAGGATTGAGAAGAACAGAGCAAGTGCTACCATGACTGAATTAGCAGTCGAGAGCTGAGTGAAGCTAAAACGTGAATAATTTGTTTTATATAATTGCAAACAAATTTGCAATAGCTTTTCTAAAATTGTTTTTTAGTAAGAAAGGTGTGGGTTTAGATTCGGAGTCAAAGCCATGAGTTTCGTCGTACTGTTTAGGAGCCGTAGCCATAAATCCAGAGCAAGAGCCACAACCACAGCCAGAGCAAGATCAAAAGCTAAAGTCAGAGACAAATTCGGAACCAGAGCCAGGGCTAGAACCAGAGCTACAAAAAGAGCTAGTACAAGAACAAAGTTAAGGGCAGTGCCAGAGCCAGAGCCAAAGAAGCATTTACTGCTCGACAGCGCTCTTCATTGAATTTCTATCAGGAACTAAGCGAAAGTCAGCCTGAAAGGACCTGCTCCTTTTTTTGATTAATACAATTTTGGCCGAGTTATTAGACCATACTCAGATGAAAGCGAAACTCAGCCTTTAGGCCAGAGGTAGATTTAGATTTTGGTTGAATCGGTTTTGATTTACGCATTTTTGATATACACAAAACTTTTATGAGAGCCACAACCTGAGGCAGAGCCAGAACTAGCCCAGAACGCTAAAGTAAAATCAGAACCCTGTTTAGCTCGATGCTTGAAGTCACACTTTGTGCCAAAGCCAGGTAAAAATATCCCTCTTTATTAAGTGTATTTTAAACGAATGCGTTATGCGTTAGGAAGCCAAAATCAGACTGAAGGCATGAGCGAAGGTAAAGGCCAAAGCTAGAGTTTTAACGTATAACCCCGCTCGCTTTGTCGCATTTTCCGTCAAAGCTTGAATTAGAGTAAGACTTCGTGCTAAAACCCAACTCAGAGCCTTTTTTGTTTGACTTCGCCGGAGCCAGACTTAACCAGAGCCCAGCTGGTCTTGATACTATTTGGGTCGCAGTACGTAAAAGAACAGAGTCACATCTTAGGCTAGAACCAGCGTCAGAACCTTGGGTTTATTGGTAGACACGGTCAGCACAAAAGTCGCTACAATATTTTGGTCGTATGTCTTACGTGAACAGTCACATTTTATGCCGAAGATTAATGCAGCGTCAGGTCTTGTGCTAAGGATAACTTCAGAGCCTTCCTTTAATTGTGAAACAAAGCCAGAGTCAGCCACAGATCAGCTTGTCTTGATACTATTTACGTCGAACTACTCATGGGAGGAAGCTGCTAGTCACACTTTCTTTCTAGACAAATTCAGAGCCTTACCTTAAGCCAACTTGAAAGCCTTGCTTGCCGTAACACAATTTGTGTCGAATTGTTTATTCCAACAAATTTGTGCCACGGTCAATCTCGGATCCAACTCAACTCCAAGGTCAGATTGCCTCGCCCGGCACTCTTTTCCGGTGAATCATACATATACGAAACTCCTTCCATCGTGTGAAACATCTCAAAATGTGTCTAACGACCAATTAAAACATAAACACAAACGCCAACAATATCCAAGAGTAGATACATCCATTAGCAAAATGGAAAAGATAAATAAAAGCCCCCAGGCGCGCAACGAGTGACAATGTACACAACAACAAATCCCGCTGTGCCGCACATTGTTCAGAAATGTCCAACCGCGACTGTCAGAGGGAAACCTTCCAGGAAGGAGTTTAAGGTCTTCTGCTTTCAGTTAAATCGTTTTATTTACCAATTCACAAAACACACTCCACGCGCACCGCTCCTTAGGACAATGCACGCATTTTTGGAAGATATTTACGACATCCGCCGTGGGGAGCCTCTGTCCGTTTATCATCCACCAGACTGGGCGACAATCCAGAGAATCCACATTTTAATGAACATGTTCCATGTTTGCCAGCGCTCAGTGTGGACTGATTCACATTTTCCTGAGCAGAGTCCGAAACAAGTCGCTGCCGTCGTCAACCACATCCTCCGAGTCCGTATTCTCGTCCATTTTACGATCACGACGATGACGCCTTTTCCACCAAAAAGGAAACTTGCACACCACAGTTGCACAGATACTCTTCTGGATCAGGCCCAATAGGCAATAGCCTTCTACTAGACGGGTCGTTTGCATAATTATTTAGCATTGTTTTTGGCACAGTCTCTGAGGGTCAACTATTTCAGTGAACTCGCACAGACCGTAACAGACTCGGTTGGAGAGTTTAATTGCTCGAACCATGCAGTGGACATGGTTTATTGTCCTAATGCCGTGGCGGCTGGGCCCTAGCTCAATCACGCCCATCGATTCGGCTGCCTCTTCTGTTTCCGGATGCATCTGTTTCGGATTTATGGACAAGCCACCGCAGATACGAGCAGTTCTACTACTCCTTCAATTGCGGTTCGGGGAAGTTCAGCGAAACTACCACAGCTGGTGGTCATAAAGAAATTTTTATGACATTTTTGTTAGGAACATTATAGTTATATATGCTGACGGTGACACTACCACTACCACTCACCTGAGTCCATTGTCCGATTGTGTGGCCCAACTTCTGGAGAGCCACATACTACACAGCATTGAGCAATAAAAACGAGGAAAAGTGGAAAATTGGGAAAGTTTTTTTTTCCAGTTTTTATAGCGGAGACAATTACAATAAATTAATGGGACTTTGATTTGGAATGCTCACTGCTTAGTGTTGCGATGATTTTATACGACGTGAAACTTCCGTGGGAATGGTGCTCTTCCTGGAACTGGATTGAGTCTCTCTCTGCGGACTCTTATAAATTCGGAATAATTGTCCAAACTTTGGGCAACAAAAGAAGTGAAGGTTTATTTTATTGTACGGCCATTTGCATAATTATCCCTTTTAGGGGTCAAAGCCATGGAGGCGCTGGCGGTCGTAAATCGCTTGGAAAGGTGCCTGCCTTTCGGGCCGGTTCACATTTCTATGCGGCTTCCGCGTAGAAACGCTCTAGGAGGGGTTTTGATTTTGACCTTCATGAAAATGTTTTTTTTTTTTTTTTGTCTTTTGAAGGTTTTGGGATGGACTTGTTTGTTTGAATGGGCGGCATGTAAGAACTTACACTGTAAGACCGTGGATAGGACATCGATCCTAACAAGTTCAGACGCACCTACAAAAGCCTCTGCAAACAAGGGAACGGACCAAGGTGATATGCAGAGAAGCTGATTCCGCTGTTTGATGGCAAAACCTTTCATTGCCGCCTGGCATTGCCTTTTTGACAATTTTGAGCCCCTAACATAATTTACACAATCAAACTCGCTAGCAACAGCAACATCAACATCAACATCGCTTGAGTTTTCCTTTTAAATATTAGCCGCAAAGAGAAATTCCAAAGGAAAGGTAAAACAGCGAAATGTTTGTGATTACAATTAATCTGCCAAATGAATATGCCAACACCATGAACGCCATCAGCAGGACTCCGCTCAGCCCGTGTATACAAATCAAATTCAGGCAAAAATGCAAAAGCCTCAAAAAAGCAGCAGCAAATTAACCAAAAAACTTGGCTGGACCGCAATATGAATACACTACCACTGGCTGATGCAAGGATCACCTCATGCATTCTGCACTGTCCTCGTCCGTCATCGTTATCGCTATATGAGCCGTTTGTGGAAAGTGGAAACGGCTGGCAGAACTTATGAGTATACCTCAATTTGAATTAATTTGGATGTCTGGAGAGCCTCAACGTCAAGGGTTACTTTCATATATTTGTGGATTTATGAACCACACACAAGCAGGGTTCAAGTGGGAGCTGTATATAGTAAAAGCAATTAATCGTGTGTGGTGCATATACAACTGGTCACCATGCTGGGGATGATTCTGTGGAATATTTTTTAAGAAATTAATTAAATTTCCTGCCACTTGTTGATGATGTTGTTATTATCGTACGTACCTAGGTGCCTCGTCCCAAGGGGCATCTGTCTGGTATGTCAAAAGTTATGAAATTCATTTATGACATGAGCTCAAATACCTGTCGTTGCTGGGTGTTTTTCGTTAAAGGCAAATGCTTTGTCGACGAAAGGTATATGGCATTTTATCGCATAAGGCCATAAGGTAAGAAAGACAGTCTGTTTGACAAATTGCCGGACGACGTAATTTTAGTGCACGGATGCTGAAAGCGGTCCTATGGCGCTAGATTTAGTTGGCAAAAGACCAGTAGTACCAAAGCCAGTATAGGCCAGTCGGCAACCACGAAGAATTCAATGGTTCGATGAAGAATGTCAACGACCTTTTGCTGTCCAAACTAGCACGTCCATGCAGGATGTCATGGAAGATCTCTTACAGATGAAGTACGAACAAATTAAACGAAAGTGATAACTCAACGCCAAGGGTTCCCTGAGGCGACTTTTGTTGACAGTTCCTCTGCTTCTCACCAGATCCCCAATCCAATTTAAGGACTTTCAAGCCAGTACGACTTGCATGTATTTTTCCATGAACTGAACCTCCTTTCACTTTTTTGGGTATACATCCCCACCAGACAAAACCAAAAACGAAACCTTCAATAAAAGTGAGAGTCCGCACAATTTAAAAAAGAAACCTTGAAGGTTCCCATGTTGGATCGGACAAAACCCCAGGTACCCACACATTCATCAACTTCATAACTATAATCCAGCTATTACTAGGCACGCCGCAGTAAATATGAAAATTCCACAATGGAGAACCACACTTTCTGATTATTATCCACTCAAGTTGGCCGCTGGGAGCCATAACCACAGCACAGATAGTACCACTGCACCGCCGAGCACCCGCCCCAAACTACCAACATAACCATCCTAATGCCCGCTCCATTCCATCACCGCAACCAAACTAACCGCAAAACCCATGACAACTGCCTGGAACTGATGCTACTGTTTGATTACTCTCGCATAACCTATCATCAGCATTATCTGCATCCACATCCACATCATTCGGAAAGACAAGAGAGTACACTGCGTCCCCCACTCCGCAAGTCACCCATTCATCATGATGATCACTGTGCCCAGCAAAAACAAAGCAGGACACCGCACCGCAAACATTCCGCACAAAACAAATCGAGAATCGCATTCGCCATCGCCAGATACAAGTGCGAGTACGGGTACGTACTCGTGCATCCATGGTACCGGCTACTGTGGCACAGCGGATGGAGGCCATCCATCTTCCATAAGACAAAGCGAACTGTCGAAGAAAGCTAGGACTCGCCGGCGTCGCCGCTGTTTGGCATGGACACGACGCGACGACCTCGCGTAACGCTTTTGATCCGCTCTGCTCTAAAGGTCTATCTATCTCCTTACCGAACCGGTTCGCTATACTATTGCCGTTGCCGCCACGGAAGTACATATTTCTCTTTCAAAAATACCGCGCGCACTACATGCTGCTTGTCAAAGCGAATCTCTTTGTCTCTGATGGCGATGGCCTGTGCGCTTGCAAGTCCCATCTCCCATGTGTACGCTGTGGATTACCAGTTCTGGTAATTATTGTCAGTACACACGCGGCCGCAAGTCACTGCGGTGTTTACGATGATGCAGGTGACGTTTGGTCGTGATTCGTGTTAAATTAGCTATTTGCCAGCCGAATGTTCCTCCATGCACTGCGTCTCTATATTGACCCATCCCAACGAGCTGAGATATATTCAATTATATCAATGGAACGGATGTCGGATTGAGGTTCATCCGCATTCCGGTTGGTGTAATCATGGGAATGGCTAAGTCACACGGAAGATGATGTACACTGCAGTTGGCACCTTGTGCTGGTATCGGGCAGTTAGTCGTTGAGTTAATTATGAGTTATGCCCAGCTAAATGGTGCAAGTGTGTAATGACACGCCTAATGATGCAAGGATACCTGACGTTGACTGTATAGATCTTAGCCAGCCAGCTGCGGTATGTCGCAAGTAGCATGAGACTTGTCTATTACCGTGGTAATTTGTTGAACGAAACTGGTTTGAAACGGCCATGGGGCTAGCGATGCACATTTAGATGCGGTTTGTTGAGTGGTTTCATTAAGGGTCCGTGGACTGCTTCACTTATGTTCAAGTCGTCGTGTCAGAGAAATGAAGGGAGAGTACAAAATCGAAGGTGGAATTGTAGCAGTTTGTGGAAGAAAGACTGAGCACGAAAGGTTTGTTCTCTGAAATGTTAGGTGAAGCTGTCACTCCTCTCTAAAAAGTGCTGTGAAATTGAAAGTCAAATATTTTGGAGATTTTTCGTGCAGAAATTTATGCCGGGTGACTGGGATAAACAATTTTCTTATGTTGCCAATAAAATAAAAAAATACGTTAATATTCAACTGTCACATCATTAATCTTCTAAATAAGAAATCAGCTAAAGGAAACACCTTTTAGTGAATTATGCGATACAGTAAAATGTATTGGCTTATTGGAAGATATTCATCCCTGTCCAACTACAATCATAGTTATTTATATAAAACCTAATTCTGAAACCAGTATATGGGCCCCACCACTTGTGGGCATGACCACGCCAAACGAATTTCTAAAAAATTGAGGTCTTTCAAAATATATTACAAAGGAAAATAGTAACCGTCAATGCACCGTCAATAAATTGCCGATTAGTCGAACGTCTAGGTCCAATCCCAGTCGGTATGACAAAAGTCAGTGCCGTCGGGAGGTGTTTTAGATCCGCCCTCCTTTACCGAATCATCTTTCGCATACCTACTGTGGAATGCCTTTCGATGATTTTCCCTTCCAGTGAATCTCCAAATGCAAAAAAATAAATCCCCAACGCGCCTAAAGCAGTTTTCACTTCATAAAAAAAATAAATGTTTAGTATTTTCTTCATATGACAATTTTTGGCAAATAATGTCTGATTTGTAAAATAATAAAGACAACCGTCAAATTTAAATAATTAACAGTGCATGGAAATTATACATATTTTCAAACATCCGTGAAATCATTTGCTGTTTTTTTTTTTTTTTAGCAAAAGCTGGCTAGAAAATATTTTTGAGTCACCCTGCTTATGGAAAAGGTCAGGCACAGGCACCAAATTTGTGTACACCCAACATTTTCGTACCATATTCAATTAACAATTAATAAACTAGTTTTAATGTGCGAAAACTTAGTATTCTCAAGTAAAAATCTGAAATTGCAATACATTTTTAAACCACTTTCTTACAAATCATTTTTCACGCAGAAATGTCTAAAAATTAATGCGACGCTGTCTACTTTGTCGGCACTAAAATGATAATTTCGGCACTAAAATTAACGTTGAAAGCACTAACTTGGTAACGCTGCGCACAATAACCAAGTGAAATAACTGTGGATAGATTTTAGTATCGCCACCTACAACTCAGCTCTGGAAGCCCTATTTTCCACATGAACTGTGTTGAAAATTCATTGACAGATTCAAATTAAAGTAATTTAATTTCACTTCATTCTTATTCATTTCATTTTTATTTATTCCATAGTTACAATTTTCGTTATGTATATATTATGTAGATTAACTTTTATCTTTCTTTTATAAAGTTAGTTGCGTTCTTTCATTTGCCGGGACTACACGCATTTATCGAGACAGTAACTTTAAAATAATATATTAATAGACTGAATTTACCAAAAAGGGAGCCTCTTATTTCATTACCGGAGAAATTTTCAATAAACTGAAATTTTCATGTGGAATATTTATTTTGACATTTCGCAGTGAAAAACTTGTGGGAAATATTGGATTTCACGTGAACTTAACGATAAGCAAACATCATCGAAAGGTGTTTAAAGCGGATGTATCTGGTGTTTAGGATGTGCGTTAGGATATAGCGAAGGTATTGAAATGTAAACATCGAGAACTCTAGATTCGAGCTGTTAAAGAATTTCGTCTACTTCTGCTATCAACTTTGCCAATGACAATTGAACGGACATTCAAAGTGGGGTTTTTTTTTTAAAACTTCCGACTCGCTATAGCGATTTAGAGGCATGTCCACAAAATAGATCAGTTGTAACAGTTAACACTTACATCAGTGATAGCTGCAAATATGACTTTGGGAAAACACTATTTCGCAGGATGGCCATCATTGCATCCTGGTGCATGGAAAAAGAAATTAGAAATAGAATTTGTTGAAGCCGATAGTAATTATACGTGTACAACACCATGGCAAGGTCAACTCTCAAGAAAGCAGGAAAGCGATATTTAAATCAACTTCGATAATATAGAAGAGGAGTCAGTTGACAAAGAGAAATAGAACAAGAGAGTACAATTTTGTTTTGTTTAATAAACTGTAATAAAAAGATTTTGAGAGTTTATTCTTTTGAAAACTACACGTGGATCGTGAAATTTCCGAGAGCAAGGTCCTACGGCGTTCGAAAAATATTTGCACCTGCCTTAACGGTTGATTTGTAGAACATGATCTGTTGACTAGTTTATGTTGAGTGGATTACCATACCAGTGCTAGAGCCCGAACAATGGTCGAATCTACCCCTAGAGGCTTCATAGACAAGCTACAACATTACAGCCCTCTTCTCGATAAGAGATATCCTTCCCTCTTTGTTTTCCTTATACAAAATGTGCGTGTAAGACTCTCCTCTTTTAAGACTTTTTGGCTAATTTATACTTCAAACAAATTAGTAAAGTTCATCTGTTTGTGTGTAGCAGGCGTTGCCAGACGGTAAGATTATTTCCCAACAGATTTCACTGTTATTTTTTTTTTAAATCCCAACTCTGTCATTATTTTTTTAACGTCTTTTATGTACGACTTAAAAGGAATTTCGAATTCCAAACGCGAACATGTATAAGGATCGATCTTTCGAATGTAAAACTGTGCGGCCAATAAATGCTTTTTGAAACCATCTTGTGGGAATTTACACAGCCCTTGCGAAACTTAACCAAAAGTGCTGTTTATAAGATTCACAGACGAGGTTGGTCAATAAATCCGGAAAAGGATTTAAGGAGCCACTACGAAAAACTATAAGTTCTTGTCAGTGAAACTGGCTTTGGATTTTATTGAAAGACTTGATTATTTTTTAAACTAAACTATTCCAAAGATATTAGAACAAATAATTTTCAGTGGCAAATATAGCTTTGGAGAATCGATTGATTTAACAGCGTTTTAAAATAACACTGACATTTATTTCATCCTCCATTGTTATGCATAATTTGGAATCACCCTACCCTACCTCATTTCTAAGTTTAAGCGACTTAGCGTTTCTTACGTTCGCAGAATGCCTATATAATTTGAAGCAAATTTTAAGGTTACTAACTATAATATTTTAAATAAGTATCTACAAATATTTTAAATGTCCTAAAAATCCCATATTTCCCCTAAATAAATTCCCGTCGACCAAAAAAAAACTGTAAATCTGGGGGATCACAAAGTTATGGCAGCAGTGGTATATGAATTTGTTCGTGCATTACTTTGCAACTACTAACCAAATGGCATAGATTTTTTAGAAAAATATTTAGGCTCTAATATAGAGCAGCATTTATTTTAAATTAATCTCAATTGGTCGGCTCATTTAATCGGAATCGCATGCCAAACTTTCTTCATATTTAGCTGTGGCGAAATCTGTCACGAACCTTCCTAAGTCTACGTGATGAACTTTAAAACTTCCACTACTATACCTTGCACCATCAGCAAAAGATAAAAAATTCTCTAGTCATATAATGACTGTCACTTTTTTCTGTTCAACGAAAAATTCAAATCCATTGAGAGAATCAAAAAAAAAAAAAAAAAAAACACCTGACACATGTCAAGCTAAACTCATAACGAACAATTCCATATCAATAAAACACAATGTTAGGTGCGGAAAGCATACTCCCACTCCGATTCATATCATTTTTTCCAATACAAATCTGTGCGCACTCGTGTATTTAATTTATAACTGTGCTATCGAACTCAATCGACCTCAACAGGCCAAACAGAAAAAGGCAGCAGCAATTTAACCACAAAGCACAAGCAATAAACTACAAAAAGTGGTAATACTTCTAGTTGATTGGTCATTTTTTTTATGAAGAAATCAAATAACACACGCTTATCCCAGCCAAAAGCCTTATGGAAGAAAATTTGCACCAAAAGGCACTCGAACGGATATCTCATTGTCACGACTTGGCAAGACCATTAAGTGGAACATTATGCGATACAAGTAGAAGGTAACCAATTTCATTAAGAAAACGTTCAAACCTACATTGTATCAGTTTGGGTGGGTTTGAAACAATGATGGGCATTAAAATGATGTAAGGGTTTGATGTTTTTTTTTTGCTATACGTAGAGATGAGGGAAATATGTCGTCGATTGACAACAGATCTGACCTTATGATTACATCGTCAAACAGATTGCATGAAGTTTGCATCTCTACATTTGATGGAATTCGTCTTGAGCCGGTTTTTGTTGAATAATGGTGAACAGTGTTGACGATGGTCTGAGATAAAGTGTGAAATTATCCGCAAAAAAAAATATTTAAGTTTGTTTTATACAAATAATAGGCCTGTTTTTTTTTTTGCTTCGATCTCGGCAAAGAAAAGTAAAGTAGGATTTTCAACTATAACACCTACGCTCTACTTGACACTTCGAGAACTGACAGCAGTTGTTGGAATTGCGTGCTAAAAATCCTACTTTACTTTGCTTTGCTGAGATCGAAGCTCAAACAATAATAATAAATGAACAGAAACAGTACTGCCTGTGTCATGAGAGAAAGTTTGAAATCATCAGCGAAAAATTATTATCAAATGTATCAATATTTTCGATTTGCATATGCAACATCCTGAAAAAGTTTCGTAAAAAAGTAGTTGCAGCTACAGTCTCCAAACCTTGAAATTGGAAAGTTTTGAAACCTTGAAATTGTTAAGTTTTTCAAAAACGTATCGTGGAAGGAAATATAAAAAGCAAGCTCATTTTCGAAGCTAACTTTGACACACCAAAACTGTTAAAAAGTTAGAGGGCCATGCTTATCTAAAGGTATGATCGATTGAATTATGGGTTTGAATCACCGAAAATGTTTCAATCTCGACCAAAAATATGGTTAAGTTTGTCAAAAATAAATTCCTTTATTGGAGGACTGCAAAAAGCCGAAAACTTCGAAATTTAATAAATGTTAAAGGGCCTCTCGGTGAGAGAAAGTCCTTTAGCCAGCCCATTGTGCGCACCACTGGTGTTTGTAAAATAATAAGTTCAATTCAGTATTTTGATCTGACAGCTTGTTTCTTTTCATCTTTTGCTCTGACAATTGCTTTAAACACTAAAATAAAGAAAATAATGTTGCAAATTAAAATGATGGCATATTTGGATTTTTGTCAATTTTTTTTTTAAATACAGCGGTAGAGTGTCGTTTTGTTAACTTAGCCAGCTGTCTCCAGCATTGCAAGTTGGTTAAGTTCCGCTTCCACTTGCGTGTACCACTCGAGTCGCGGTGTTCCTCTACAGAACCTTACCTCGGGTATTTATTTGGTCGATGGAGGACTTTTCTGACACTGATGTTGAGCAATGTGGCTGTTTACGAATGCCTTTAGGAGTTCACACACAACGGCAGATGAGATCTCGTTGGCAAAACTGTCTAATTGTTTTTACTGCTCTTTAAAGCGTGAACTTCCAAATCGATACGAAGCCAACGGATGTTTTTTTTTTTTTTAATAAATTAAGTAAGAATTTTAAAAAAATGCAGATTGGTGAGATTTAGGATTAACATTGTAGTAGCCGAGTTAATATACTTAAACTGGGGTGGAATCGGCAAAGGTGATAGTAGATAGTTGACAATCAAAATAATAGCTTTACGTCCACGTATGAGGTAAGTATAAAATTCAGAATCGCTTTTTTGCGATCAATTTCAATTGACAGCTATTTAGGTGTCGCTTTCATACATTTGTGTCTCCAAATAAATTAAATACTTTAGTTAAAAAAGAATAATATTAAATAAAATAAAATAAATAAGTGGAACTCTAGTAAGGTCAACCCATCCCTCAATTGGCTGCGACTTTAAATCTTTTTTGGGGGTGGTATCTATTTTAAATTTTCCCTTTAAATTTTGCAGTTAAAGGGTTGATGGAAGTCATATCATGAGAACATGTTCTTCAATAGTATAAATGCATGAATGTGGAAAGGATCCGTATTTGCTCTTTATAAGCTTGAGACCTTCAAAAAAATAAGCTAATATATTTAATTTGTGAACATATTATTATTCTCAAATTCACTTACAATTTTTCACAATAAAAAAGAAACACTTCGAATATGTATCAGCTACCTACTCGGAATGACAGCGTCGGCAAGGAAGTGATCTAAAACCCTTAAGCTTTCATGGAACTCCGATTTAACTTGTCCTCAGCTACGAAAATGTTTCGAAAGTAGCAACTATCAACATAGTTTAAAAAAAAAGTACCAATTTCAATACGGTTGCATTAATTCAACAACACTGTTCTTAAATGGCGGCGGATTTATGCTGCAAATAAATCCTCTTTGTGCGCATTTCCCACTTTCCTCTTCATTCTTCTTTTACCGAACATACGAGTACCAAGTACCAACCCGAATTACAAAGAACTACAACTTTTACGGAGTTTGAGTTGCAAGAACATGAAAATATAATGAACATGAACAGCCATTTATGAATTCCAATTAAAAAAATCCCTGAAATTCTTTCCACGCTCATTCCCCTTCAAGTTTATTCCCGATGATGCATATCAGGCGAATCGGGTTCGAGGTATATATTCATTTTCGCCTCTTCTTTGAATACCTTAAATTCTATTCTCTGACAATGGACAATGGGTGGTCAGACCTGAAGCGGATATTTGGAGAGTGTGTGTGGGGAATTGCTGGACTTAATAGGTTAGTTGTGCATTATCTATATGTATAGATATTGGGAAACAAAAATTTTTGTTTGAGAGTCAATATAATGGCTGTGTTTGATTTTACACCGGTGTGGGTTTACGTGTCTTTCTTATCAATTTTGGGCCACTAAAACTCAGATAAGACCGTGTTTGGCATCGGGTAGAGTTTTTTGATGGAACATGGTCTCCCCGGAATTAAGTTTGAATTTTGTATTTGACTATTAAAGGGGGTAGACAATGTGGCAGTAGGCGAACGCATAGTTGGTTTAAAAAGCTGCCAGCGGGAAGTCGGTCAATTCTGGCTGAGAATTGTTACATTTTCTTCAAATTTTTCCCAGAGTCGTTGTTGTAAATAAGTCGTAGATATTTCGTATAAGATAAAAAGCTAAAAACGAGGCTTACAAAATGTTCAATCCTTTTTGAGAAAAGCACAAGTATTGTAGAAAATCAATTTCATTCTCTAATGTCGATTTCCATTGGGATTTTCGGATTTTTCTCTCAGATTTCAGATTTTATATTCATTGCGGCAGCCAAATGTAATTTTTTCTCTATTTTTCACAGACTTGCCTTCAAATACGTAATTAATAACACACTTTAAAGTTTGACAAAAGACAAAAACTGCTCTGACTCTCAATGGAAAACGACATAAAATAGGTCTGCTGGAAATCTTGTGTGCCGTCCTTTTTCCAATAGTAGTTATATACAAGGAAAACTTTGGAAGAGTGGGAACAAGTAATCAAAACTTTCTAACAAAAGCCCGACCAACTTACCGCCGTATTTATTTTTCTAGCTCCAAACTAACTCTCGATATCATTTCATTTCATCTTCAATTTATTAGTTCTGTCCAAACAATTGCCAAACGATCAATCAATCAGATGGAAAACCTCCCAAAGCTTCCCTTTATCCCAGTGCTCGCTTTTGCCTGGTCATCATCTATCCAAACACAAACACCGACATCACGATCAAATACATAATCGACAATTAATCAACCTTATGAACATAGGCTAGCATTTTCAAATGCGGTACCTCCGTGGTACCTACCTTCCAACATTTTCTATGGATTTGTTACCATATTGATTGGCTGTCATAAATCGTACAGTTCACAACGAAGATCACACACATACTCGTACAAGATGTCCCGAGCACCGATCCTATCGCATCATTTATTGACTAACAAACAAAATCGTACACCAGCAACATCAAATTGGATAAATAAACGTAATGACATGTGAAATGTCAAACCGTCTAATCCCCCATTCGATGTGAGCAAAACAAACAGACCATCAACGCTCGCATTTAATGTCAACCGGTCGGGACAACAAATCGAACATGAGTCTGAGTCGACGCGATGTTTACATGCTTACGGGCTTGGGGAGTATCAATTTCGGCTGATGATGTGGGATCGCAGTCTGACACGATTAAGTGATCTACCAACAAATCCAACAACAATGTAGAGATATGATATAATGAATGGTTGGGGCTTGAAGATATGTCGACGAGGCAGATACATTCCTGTTTACGATCAACGGTTTTATGGTTTCAATGAGGTTATACAAAATTCTGCCTTGTGTTTATTTTTGAGATACTAAGTAAATTTGTTGAAGTGTTTGGGGAATAGCCGACAGTAGAGATTATTCTTGTCAAGCAAACTACAGAGGACATGTCATTTCTGAGGCACTTAGCCTTTTAAACTGTGCGACGAAGGGTCGTATCCTATAATTATAACAAATGCATAGGAAACCTGGTGGACAGAAAGAAGACTCCCGAATATGGGAATGAATCAAATCTGAAGATCACACTTGCAGGGAAATTTCTCTCTCTTACCGGAAGTTCATTGCAGCGATGATCTGCCACTGTCCCGGGCTCAGCAAAATTCGACACCAAACGATGGAAAGTGTTGTCAGACGGTGATAATTGTCCACGATATATTCGACAATATGCACGTTGAGTTAACAGAACTGAACGACTATTTCCAATATCAGCGTCAATATGTCGTCGCGTTGTTTCGGTGTGAAGAGGTTAATGGTTGAAATTGTACTGTGAATTGATATTTCAAAAACAAATCTACTACAGCCCTACTATTAATCAAGTACTAATGTTGACATAATTTGTGAAGCAGTACTAATAAATAATAAGACCTCTACATTTCCTTGTCCGACAACTTTCTTAGAATCTATTACATTTGTTGTCATTGCAGAATTAAAATTTAATAATTGGTTTCTGTCTAGGACTTACTTATGGGCAAACAGTTGTAATTTGCCCTATCAAAGTTCTTTCCCAATTTGTTCCGGCTAATATGCGAACCGTCACTTTTGACAGGCGTCTCTTTTATATGGTTTTTGTCATCTTTATTTCTTCGGTCTGGTCTGACGTCTGACTAACGCTCTAACCAAACTAATAAATTCATTTCAAAAAACCTGCGTTTTTTCTAATTCAATTAAATACACTCACTTCAAACCTTTTTTATACCATACAGTTTCCATGAAAAAGAAGGTGAATGGTTTCTTGCACAACGAGCATTTTATTCTAAAAAGAGGAATTTGGAATCAAATTTGCAAAACAGATATTTTTCGAAGTTTTTTTGACGCTTATTACAAGCAAAACCAAAAAATAGGAAATGAACTAAATGTCACCTGATCTGTCAAAAATGATACGGAAATCAGTAATGCCCTTTCGTTCGATCGGACAGAATTTTCGGTACTATTTATTGTACGCTTTCCATTATTCTGTTAGAATGTCTTGATTTATTCGTATGCAAACCGAAACCAATTGGTGGTCTAAAGATCACAATTGCGAATAATAGCCAGTTAATTAATTTCAGAATAAATTCAAACCTCACGTAGGTAGCTACAAGCGTTCGCTTCAGTTTTTGAAAATAGATACAATTTGATATTTATTGTATATTTCTTATTATATTGTGGAGGCGTTAGCTAAAGTTGATTATTGATGAGGCCGAATCTGTTGATAAATATCAAAGTTATTCAATGTATTTTTATACCGATATGAAAGATCAAATAATCATCGGAGTAAAGGTTCACATCTATGCACACTGAAGTTGTGCTCCTACGTATGCTTGTTTTTTTAACACATACTTGGCGTTGCCTTTGTAGGACGAAATCGTGCCGCGGTCCTACATATATACAGTAATGCAACAATGCCCTTTTATATAGTGAACTGGGTATCGTCAGTGCCTTAGCTAGATATAGCTTCAACTCGTACTTTAAGTCATTTACGGCTGCCGTGCTACAATCGTTAATCCAACTTTTCGGTGCTGAAGTGCATGCCGCTAATTGACATCGTCTTGACACATCTAGGTGTATTGTTCCCATCCCCCATGGACGTATTTAGCGCGGCAACTACCAGCTGCACCTTGCGGCGTCGTCTGTTCGGTACATGTCATTAGTCTGCCTCTCTCATTTACCTAAGTGAGCATAATTGGTTGCATGTTGCTGTCATATAAATATTATCGTCACTCTCGACAATTCAGTCAAAACGCTTACCCAGATTGATCATAAAACTTACTCATCCTCTGGAAAATAACAAGAATTACAGTCGCTCTTCATGCTAGACATCAATTTCCTATGCATATGTTCATAAAAACCCTATCTCTCGACAGATCTCGACCGCTTTTGGCGAACTCCAGAAGCAGATAAGTAAACAAATCTCCAGATTCCATTGCCGGATACCGGTTCCCCTACGCAATTCGCGGGTATACATAATTTATTACGGATAAACTCTTCACAATTTAATCATCACTCCGGACGAGTTCACGTTTTTATACGCAGAGTGCGGTGTTTACGGTACCAACCATTTTTGACGGAGGAGTTGAAGTGGTGGTAGCCAAAAAGGGTCATCAAATAAGAAAAAATAAGAAAGAGTTAAAAAAAAAATATCCTTGAGCACTCTGTCGTTGCCTTATCAATCGAAACCGATCTCAAGACAAGCAAAGCATTAACAAAGCTACCCAAAAATGTATTAAACAAATAAAGCATCTAATCAGATCTTGGATTGAATTTAATGGACCATCAGTCAGAGTTTCTGATATGACCCAATAAGAATCGCTGGCATTTATTGTACGAGTGAGCTATGATTATTTGGAATAATAAAAAGAAACAAAAGGAAATTTGCCTACTTGAAATTGAAAACCCATTTACCGATAAACTCAACAAAAAAAAAAAAAAAAACAGAAGTCGAAAAAAACGCCGAATATTTATTTATGGAAATTGACCATCATCAGGGTTTTTTTTTTGTGTTTTTTGTGAGTTTAACGTTTTCGTTTTCGATAGCAGGTGAGCCAAACAGGTTTTTTTCTTCTTGTTTTTGAACATCCAAATGCAAAGTTGATGTCCCAGTTGAGGGTTCTTCCACCCTAATTCTTTTGAAATATAAAAACAAGGTTACACCTGTTTCATATTATTTATTGTTGAGATTTTTCTGTTCCCTTTTTTGGTTGGAATTGAATTTATATTTTGTTTTATTAGTCAATGGGAAACAAATGCAACGCAGGGAAGGCAACTTTTTGACGAAGAGGAATTGTGCGTGATAGCCAAGGTTGAGATGAGCGTGTTGAGAGGCTACGTGCATATTAACATTATCAATTGTTGGGGGCATATTTAAAATAAATTTTTAAGAGAGTCATTCTCATTATGCATCTATTCGGGGACTGGAATGTTACCTTATTAGTATTATGTAAAATTGGTATGTAGGGTAGGTCACTTAGGCCAACAATTTTAAGTCAGCGTGGCCATTTTGAATATTATACTTGGAGGCTAGTTCTATAGAATCACGCAGATAATTATTTTGGTAATATGGTAATATCTCAAATGCGAATTTTATGAAATATTCACGAAAGGGGGCATGTTCATATGTGATTTTTCGCGTGTATTGTTTTGTCACCAATGATGAATAGTTCGGTCACAATGCAAATAGCTCAGTAATTTGTTGTTCTCACAGTACAGCGCATTTATCACTGAGCAACTGCACAAACAGCAGACTAAGCGACGTAGTTGTATTTGTCAAAAGAAACATCTTACCGACTATAAGAACGGTGACCAGATTTTAGAATTCCAAGTTATTAGCAATAGAAAAAGAAATAAATTTCAGAAATTTTCTGCATCTTTCTGATGTGAAAACGACCAAACATATATTTGCATCCGTACAAATTCACTTCGGAACACAACACAATCATTTTTTTTTTTTTTTTTCAACAATCGTCTGAACACACCCATTCGACAGCTCAATTTCTTTTGCAATTTATTACTATTTATTTTGATTAATTAGGTATTGATTTTGTGATTTTGGTAGTTGTTTTTTGTTCTTAAATTTTTCATTTGAGATTTTTGAAGGTATCCTCTTTTTGCAGGTGGCGGGTGCCGCATTGTGAATATTTGGGTTTTGGGCTCACCGGACTTAAAACCGCAAATATACAAAATGGTCTCATACTTTCACCTCTATAGTTGGCGCATTTTGGAGGTTCTCCTTCCTTGTGGATCGGGAAAGCAATGCTGAGACTCCACTCATCAGGCATACTTTGCTCAAATTTTTTCCTAGTTATTTTTAATATCTATATCAAATGTATTAAATAAAATGAATGAATTTTGGTAAGGAAGTCAAAAGCCTTTGCTTACATCGCCCTTGTTGAATGGTTCATTCTGCTTGACAGTCTGCAGAAATGTTTTTTTCACGTCCTCAGCAATGACTTTAACTCCGCTACAGGGTTTCCTTGGTAATCGCTCTCTGTTCGGGTATTGTTGCAATGACACTTCGTTGTTCCTAGAGTAACACCTCTTTCTTCGATCGCGCATCTAGAGCTCTTTCTTTCTTCCGGGGAAGCCGGTGTTCTTCCCTCCTCTCCTAATTCTGAACAACAGCGTTTCATAGGATCACTGTTTTGATGCATGTGCGAGGGAACGAGAGCCTCGTGTAAGGACGGATTTACTCTTGGCGACCTGAATTCATGCGATTGAAATTCCATGTACCTCTCCGATTGATAGCATAATTTCCTTTGCAGCTATATTCATCGCTCATTGGTTGTACATACGTTGGAAACATAAATTAAATAAACAAATAGTTGGCGCAACAGGTCCGTAAGGACCGTATAGGCTTAGCTTTCTGACAACCTTTCGCTTTCTGAGAGTTTTTAATTTTTGGGACGAATTGAAGGGATCTAGAATTTTATGCCGAGTCCATATGGGCAGTTGAGAAACTCTTTCATGACAGCTGGATTCGTTTTTCAAAAAACCTTAAGATGAAACTTATTTTTGTCCAATGGACACATAACTCCATAGAAATAACGACCAAGCGATAAGGCATTGAAGCAGCTGCCGAGTGTTGAAAATATTACAAAAGCCTCCAACTTCAGTCCCACCTACACTTGTGTGTTGTGTTTCCCCCTCGACAATGGCCCCCATTGGGAGCACATTTGTTAATTAAAATTCCATTGATCATAATTACGTGGGAAAGTTCCCTCCCAACAAACAGCAGGTACCTACCTAACATCCGCATCCCATCTATTACCATAATTAAACATAGGTATCATCCGTGGGTAAAAGTTTCGCAGAATCCCTATCAAAAAAGAAAAAACTCTTTAATTGTACTCGAGTCGCCTTCAATTTGAGGGTAAAATCCCGATTTATGTATATCTCGTGGTCACCTGCCTGACGAGCATGCAAGCATATACACAAACAGGCGAGCAAACACCTCACATTGAACTCCCTTTTCCGCTGGTAAATTGAGAGGAAAATTGCATTAATGAACCAGTAACTTGTTTTTGCTGGGCACAAACACACACACACATAATATGTAGTTGCTCCGTCTCCCAAGACTATGTCTACTTCTTGCAGTTTGTTTTCGTATTTATTGTAGAAACTCCCAAAGGATGATTGCAATGCGAAGTGACAAGCCAAAGGGGGGAGGTTCACAATCAATTCTCCGCACACCGACTTTTTCCGAAACTCCGCTCAAACATCTTAAATCCATTAGAGAAATTACCAAACAAAACAAAATATAAAAGTAAGGATACAAAAAAAATAATCGGTAATAAGTGGTTTTATAGATATATACACTCTAAAATGAAACACATTACACATACCCCTTGGTAAGAGGAAGCTAAGCGTTTCCCTTATATGTGATGTTGCTAGCCGGGATTTATCCTCGATAGTAATAGTATATGTAATCCTTTGGCTATAATCCTTTGGTGAATTTAGTTTGGGGTTTTTAAATCCATTGCTCCTTTGTTGAGATATATATATATTTTTTTTGTTTCTGTTCACTGCACTGATTGGGGAAGGGATTTGCTGCACTTTTTGTGCATTTTTTTCCACGAATATACACACATAAACCGGGAGACGAGGGCGAAACGAGTATTTCGCGCAAAACTTGTTTTGTTACCGCTGCCGCTGCACATCTGAACGATGACGAGGACTGTGCTGCTGCAGTGCAATCGCGCGACACAAAGTGCAATTGAGAGTTTTGAACCCCACACACACGTTTCACGAAGGGCAACCGCAAACGAACCGACCTGACGATGATGTTTCGTAGAATTGAAACCGAGGCGCTGGCCGCTGCGCATGCGTCCGGCTACAGTGCGCTGCGTCGTCGGTGACCCGCTATTATAATGCTGAGAAAAGTATCTTTACATTCACGGAACGTTCTCTTTACGAATCGTATACCGTAGGTAAACCGTACACCATCGGACCATCCGCATCCACCGTCCACGTATGAATGCATACGCTCTCTCTATACTCGATCTACCGATTGATCGTATATTCGGATGGCGTGGGGGAGAGAGGTATACCTTCGCCCACTTTTTGTAATTTTTTTTTTTGTTAAGTGCGGGCGCCCCCTACCGGCGTGCGCTTTTCTGCAAGCAACTTCGGCCGGTGGTGGTCGGCTGGAGATTGGATGTAGTAGGTATAATATTATTTATCACGTGAAGGTGTGTAGCATGTGTGTTTCTATTTCAAGTTGGACCAGTCGGAGGACGAGGTGTACTGTTACTTCAGGTGAGTTGATGGGAGTTCTTCCTCTGCTCGCTTGAAACTGGAAAGGTTATGTTAGGGGGTTTTTCGAAGGGTTTGAGCCTTTAGAGATTTTTCTGTTAGTGATAATGTTTTCTGGAAAATAGTAGGTAGGTATGAAAAAGCTGACCATTGACATTTATGATGCTTGTGAAAAGCAAAAGTAGGTACATGTCAACCCACGCGACGAACAATATACGCTGTCGATACGAGCCCGAGTAATTGGACGTCCCACACAACAAAGGAATGTGTTCGCCATAGGTTATATGCACGCGAACGTGAGGAGTTTTTGTTGAAGACACTGTACACGGACACAGTATACAAGTATAAGTGGGTAATTGAATTTTCGCTGAACTTTGTCGATTGGCCAAAGACAATTTTGAGCTGCAACAACTTCTCGTATTGCGTAAGACTTTATGAGGCGAACTGCTGTATCTTAGCAATTTTTTGATGAATCTACGGATTTCTAAGAAGGGTAGGTACGTTCTGTTCAACAGTGGTATTTAATTTCGAGCAGGGAAATGTGATTCGTGGAGACTGCACAGCACATGTCGGGAAATTGGCTGCTGTGTGGGTTTACCACGTCCATAGTGACGATAGTACCTGACAAAAAAATGGTTTATTACATTTTTCGAGGCATGAAGTATCAAAATCCACTTTGCAAGAGTTGCGCCAAAAAAAAAAAAACATGGCGAAACATGTTCTCTGCTGCGAAATGTGAGTCGTTTCAAAAATCGTGATCGGTTGAGATTCGCGAAAATCCACGAAGAAGAACAAAGTGCGAACACCTATGCGAATGGAATTCGAATTGAAATAAGCTCTGCTTCTATTTAGGAAGTTCCTACTAAATAACAAAAATTTCACAAACGTCTTCATTACATTTGCATGAAGCGTCTGTTAAATAGCACAACAGGTTTCAATTTCGAGCGAATACAAAATGATGCAT
The DNA here is from genome assembly GCA_949126925.1 of Cheilosia vernalis. Lineage (NCBI taxonomy): Eukaryota > Metazoa > Arthropoda > Insecta > Diptera > Syrphidae > Cheilosia > Cheilosia vernalis. Next base: position 20,000,180 of record OX421359.1, read on the forward strand.
ATTGTGACCTACAAAATGAAATGAAAATTAATATTTGGTAAGGTCCAATGTGTATGTTTAAAAACCCCACCAACAACTATACCTACCCCGTTGTGTAAATAGTTTTATTTGTCCGTCTTTTATCATTTTGCAGCTTCATTTGAGACTATATGTAAATAACAGCCAATCTAAGAACTAGGTCACTCTGCTAGGCCAATGAAAGAAGGAGATTGGTCAATTGATTAAATCGAACCAAATGCATAGGTATTACACCAGTCACCTGTCTTCTGTTCGCAGAACGATAGTCTTCACTGGAATGACCATAAGATATTTAGAGCTGAACGCTGAAGCAAATGCGATATAACTTAATATTTCATATTTCATATTTCATATTTATTTATTTCAAAGAATAAGTTCACAGTAAGATTAAATCTTATAGTTAGTGAATGCTTTAAAAGATTTAGAGTTCAAGAAAAAAAATTTAACATTGGATTAGATAGATGAGGACATACTACATGCAATTTAATTGGGAACTTACATATAAGAGAATTAATAACAAAACAATAACAATATATAATATTTCAAAAACCTATTAGATTTATGTATCACTGGCCAAGTGTTTGAAAAGGTAAGTTTTAAATTTGCTTGTGTTTGTGGTTCTCCTTAGTGTAATGGGTAATGAGTTCCATAGAAGAGTGGCATGGACGAAGAAAGAGCGCTCAGATTGCAAACAATAGAATCTGGGCCGAATCATAATGGCAGTTCTTTGTGAACTGGGAAAATTTAATCTGCTGTACAAATACTCAGGTTGTTGGGTCTGTATGATACCATGAAAGAGGATTAGCGTTCTGAACTTAATGAGGTTATCGAAGCTGAGGCCCATTATCTGCAGAGAGTAACTTGATATGTGGTCATAATACCGTTTATTAAAAACATATCTTGCTAAATTGTTATAGATGACATTTAGTTTATGCCTAGTGTTATAGTCAACATAGCAGAAAACTTCGCAACTATATAACAATATAGGTAATAAAAGGGACTTGACAAGTAGCATCTTAGTTTTAACCGGCAGTGAGTTTTGCGTTGCACGTAGCGATCGGAGACCATTATACACTTTTCCTATAGTTGTTGCAGCATGATCTGTCCAGGTAAGAGTATCATTGAAAACTATACCAAGATTTCGAGACTTCCTGACGTATTCAATGGATGACTGTCCTAGTTTAATCGGGGGAAATGTAGTGGTATCTAGAGACTGCTTATAAATGCAGAGTGCCTTAGATTTCGCTGGATTCAGTGACAAGTTGTGTTTGATGGCCCACTGTTGTATGATCTCAAGATCTTCGTTCATCAGTTCAATCGCATTACTAATCATATCCAGCGGGCAGCACAAGTATAGTTGGACGTCGTCAGCAAACATATGGACAGTACAATGTTTAACAAGCTGTGGGAGCTCGTTCACATAAAGTGAAAATAATATGGGCCCTAGAATCGTACCCTGCGGAACTCCCGCGGGAACTCTAAGAAACGAAGACATTTGGCTTCCCACTGCCACACATTGCTGCCGGCCCGTGAGGTATGAGTACAAGAGTTTGACTGACAGAGACGAAAATCCAAATTCATACCGCAACTTCTTACAAAGGAGAGTGTGGTCCACCGTGTCAAACGCTTTCGAAAAGTCCAACAGCGTCAGGAACGTGGGACAGTTAGTATCCAGTCCATTGCGGATATCGTCGACAACAAGTAAGAGTGCAGTTTTGCAACTCCTCTTCGCCCGAAATCCGGACTGAGCGGAAGTCAAAAGGTTATTGGCGCTTAGATGCGCTTGGATCTGCTTGAGCAAAGTTTTCTCGAATACTTTGGATAAAAATGGTAAGATTGCGATTGGTCTATACTCAGTGTTAGTGCGGCTTTGCGACTTAGGTATAGGTACTATCTTAGCCTTTTTCCACGAGAGGGGGTATTCACAAGTAGTAAATATGTGATTAAAAATATGTGTTATGTATTTTAGAATAAAAGGTAGCATGAGTTTTAAGAATTTAGGATTTATTTCATCTAAACCTATCGCGTCAGATTTAACAGATAGCACGGCCTCAACTACGTTTTCATCCGTTAGGCGATTAAAGCTGAAATCATCTGTATTGTCATCGTCGTTAGACAGATTTGTAAACTGTGCGGAGTCTTGATATGGAGTTGACGGCACAGAGACCGATACGAACTCCGAATTGATAACATTACAGTCTACATCATCAGTTGCACCTGAACGCTGTTTCCCATTGCCTAGTTTACGCAGTTTTTGCCAAAGAACTTTCCCGGACTGAATTTTAGGGTTGAGGAAATGTTCGTAGTGGCGCCTCTTTGCAGCCCTTACACGAAGAACAACTAAATTGCGAAGTGATCGGTATGTGTCGTAGAGCACAGGGAGTTTGTATCGTTTCCAACGAGCGTACGCAGTATCACGATTTTGGATCAGACCTAATAAATATCTATTAAACCAAGGGGGGGATTTGGAAATTGGGACCCTATGTCGCAATGGAACATGGTGATCAAATAGTGCTTTTATATTTTGTTCCAGAAATGATATTTGCTGATTTACTGATGCCATGAAATAAATATCATCCCACCGAATTTGGGTAATATCAGACCGTAGACTCCCATAATCAATATTTTTAAAGTCTCTATATGCTATAACATGATTATCTGCGTTTGACTGGATATCGTAAGTGAGGAAAATCAGATCATGTTTTGAGAAGCCCGGTGCCGTGAGTTGACTATAGAGCAGGGCTTTTCTACTGTCATTAACAAAAAACACATCGAGAAGAGTAGCAGGGTCGTATGCAAAGTGTGTAGCAGTCGATACATTAACAGATATCAAGTCAATAGTCTTAAATCGTTCGATTAACTGCGCCGAATCACGAACATTAAGTAAATTACAGTTCAGATCACCAGTAATAATTATATTAGAATACGAGCAAGGAACTCCTTCGAGCACACTAAAAATAGGTGAGATATCTATATTTTTATTTGGTCTGTAGATCACTCCAACTAGCAGACGTTCAACACCACATACAACATTAACAAACAAGTAGTCGGATGTACAATTAGAAGTTGATTTGCATACCACATTAGCTCGTAGCCCATTGCGCACATAAACAGCCACACCCCCACCCAATCGACCAATACGATCACCTCTAAAAAGCTCATAGCCATCCATATCATAGACTGTATCCGGAAAATCAGGAGAAAACCAAGTTTCGGATACACAAATTAAGTCAACACTAGAGTTGATGAACAGCAGACGAAATTCATCCAGTTTTGGTTTCAAACTCTGAGCATTAATGTGACAAACATGAACGCCTTTTATCTGTGAACGCAACACACGAATCATTTGATATAAACTAACATCCATATCATTCTCGCTAGAACTGAACCCACTGTTATGAGCATATAATTCCATATACGAGGAAAACTAAACAACCACCAAACGCAGGAGAAACAAAAACACAAACAAAACAGAGACAAGCAAAGTAGACCGTTAGATTTAAAAGGGAAAATAAATAAACTTTGGCCATTGATGTACAATTGAAAAAGAGAGAATATTTAAAAATAAAAAGAGAAAAATAGTTACTGTAAATGTTGTAAGAAAAGTACATGTCATTGTTGTTTATGATTAGCTGCAATGCTATGTTGATCATTACGGCTCATCTGGCATCTCTCGGCAACGGCGTTTAAACAATCAACGTCGGCAACAGCTACACTCTTTCCGTCTACGGTAGATTTCACCAACACAGAACCAAGGTATGTTTGCACGGAAAACAGCTGGCCTTTTTTCTTCATACGTACTGCAAGCTGGAGAAGAGTCCGGTTTCGTGGAGTCAAGCTCTCGTTGACAAACACATGATTTGCTGAATCAATTCCAATATCGCGTAATGAGATCGGTCGCTTAGTCTTTTTTCGGTAGCAAGCAAGTGCTTTCAGCAATTTATTCCTCTCTCCCACGCAGGTGAACTGGAAAATTACAGGCGGTTCGTCATTGTTATTGCGGTGTTTGGTTCGGAAAGCATTCTTCAGTGCTGGTGGTGATATCTCGATGGTATCGCAAAGTTTATTGTAAATAATGTGTAGGTTTTCATCAGCGAGTTTTGGTATGCCGAAAACAACCACGTCCGTTAAGAATTCTTTTTTTTCAAGCATGTCGCAGCGATTGCGCAGTTCAGAAATCTCGCCGGTGGCTTTGTTTATCTTGAGTTCCATTGCGTCGGTGCGTTGGGTCAAATCATTTATTGCGGATTTAGTGTAGTTGATGTTTTCGGTCAATTGTGTTTCTATGTGATGTACCTTGAGTAAAAATTCATTGCGAATTTTATTCAACTCTTCTTTGAAGGTTGAGATAATGGAGGCAGTATTCCGCTTCAACTCTTCATGGAGAACCTCAAGGGAGAGACAAGTGTGTGTTGTGGCTGCCGGTGTGCATGAGGTAAGTGTTGGTTCGGTCGGGGTCGAAGGGCGTGCTGGCGCTGGTGATTGTGCAATTTGTTTGGAGGGGTTTTTGTCGGGGGCTCCCGCTATACCATCGGTAGTCTTGTTGGGTTTGGTGTGAGGTGAATTCGGTTTCGAGACAGTTGCATGTTGCTGTTGCACTCGAGCTAGGTTTCCGCGGGTGTTGACTGCAGACGACATCGTGTGGTGTTTGATATATATGTATTCAAATGCAAGAACACAAAATGCAGTTTCAGTTTATTCTTTTTGTGAGAATTTAGAATAGTTTTACGAATTCTTAATGATACGAATAAACATCTAACATGCAAAGTGAGCAACTCCCGCACAATTTAATTAGAAATAATGTATAACACACGAATTTTGATTGTTTTTACCGGGGCAGAGAAAAAATGCGTCTATTCACTCTCGAACATCGAACAATTTTATTAATGAAATGGCATTACAAATTGATTTGGTTTAAATTTATTTAACGCTTCGGATGCGTAGATATAAATATAAATATAATTTTCAAATAAAATTTCGAATTCAATCTGTTATGGCTACTGAGCGTAACTAATCCTACTTTCTTCACTGGAAAGCTGAACATCATACATACACAAGCAATGCTATTAATCTTCACCATCAAGAGATTCATATATTAATAGGTAACCATGGTTGTTACAAGATGGGAAAATATTATGAACGTTTGATTGACGGTAGCCGGTGCAAAACATATAATGCGCTGGCAGGCTTTACTGAAACGGTGCATAGATGCATATAGAAGGCAGACAAGATTACTGACGGCCGGCGTCTAGCTTGAGCCGGTGAGAAATGTGGGGCTTTATGGAATCGTGCCAACGATGTAAATGTGGGAATCGATGAATTTGATGATGGATGTAGCAAAGTAAATACACTTGGGAAAGTTTTAGCAACTAAGGAACTCTTCTTGTTTTGTAAGGAAAAATATTGTCCACTGCACCCTAATTTAACGAGGTAGAATTCAGAAATATAAAGTGACAAGTGACAATTGACAGCTAACAGGAAATAAATTAGAAAAAAATGACACAACAAAAATGGAGACATTCAAAAACCCAGTTTTTATAAATGAAGTCGACTAGATTTGTCTAGACGTTGAATGCAAAAACTAAAGCCGCTTTTCCTACTTCAGACACATCTGCGAACTCCCAAAGTTCCAATCAAAAAATCACATATTTCACATCAGCCAACTTTCAACTAAAAACTACGAAGTTAATATAAGTGCCTCCTACAAGAGGCAACTCGGTTAAAAATAACCGATTTTTTTCGATTTCGCTTCCAAATTTTCTCGGTTGTAAATAACAAATTAAGAAAATTGGTTGATACAAACTGATAAAGTGTGTTTTTTTTTTAACAGCACTCAACCTTTTCATCTCGATAATGTTTAACAACGAAACTCTTTTTTTCAACAGAGGCTAAGTTAATTTTAACTCTTTTTTTTTCAACCGAGCAAACACCGCACTTGGTCAGGGATCATTTTTGAGCGTGATAGTAGTACTCAGTCACAAAATTCTTGACTAGTTTTGTCGGCGAATCCTCCAGAAAGTTCAACAGAAAAAAATTGTTAATGTGACCAAACTAGGCCAATCAAAGTTGAGCCACATCAAGTCAACCTGCTACCAGACTTACTAAACTAGATACTGGGACGTCCCCAACCATAGTTTTGCAAAGTGAATGTTTGTTTAGTTTATTTCATTATTAGTCGGTTGCTTAAAACAAAGACATCATAATATTGACAAATGACTGCGTCTACACTTCGTGCAAAACTACTTACTGATAGCTGAAAACGGCTCCGACTGGAGGTGTAATTTTGCGTTGGAGCACTCGCTCTGTAGTCTGCACAACACAAATAAAGTGCACGACTGGGTCGAACGAAACTTTCTCGATACTAGATTAAAGAAAACAAAAAATTTGATATCTATCTCAAATGGCAGTTATATAAAATAACAATATAAGTTTTTAAAAGTTTAAGCTCTCAGTAACAGGCAATTGTTGAAAGTTCTGGCTAGAGGGCTATAAGCGGCTACTGTACTATTTTATAAGGTCTTACAACTCACAAGATATGGGGCATTAAGCCTATTACAAAAGTATACCGTAGATATATGTGAAAATACATAGATCGTGATTTCTGTAGTATTTTTTGATAAATAATTTAAAAAACTCACATCTTCGAATTTTTTGAGAAAAGGAAAGTACGGGATCTTATTAATAATACTTATATTATGTATCTTTTATATGTATATTGGTCAAAATCGTTGGAACGGTTTTTGTAAAATTTGCCAGACAAAACATTACCAAATATTGCAATGTTTAATTTGAAAAATACTATTGCGTAAATATTTAGGTGAAAACCGATTATAAGTTATTGTTCGGTATGTAAGCATTGCTTCGTAGTTTTATCGAAATCAACGATGGGGTTTACGAGATATGAGCAGATTTTAAAATTAGCGTTCTCGGTGCTTCGAATTGAAAATTAAGGACACAATAGTTTTGAAAACATCCATATGACTTTAAGTCTGCATTTTGGTTAGAATCGTTGTTGCCGTTTGCCGTTTGATGCCCTCTCTTCCTAGCTTGGCGTTAAAATCGCCGAAGACAATTTTAATGTCATAGCTAGGGCATTGCTCGTAAGTGTAGTCCAGGAGCTCGTAGAACCTTTCTTTGGTGTCGTCGTCTTTCTCCTCCGTGGGGGCGTACGCGCATATTAAGCTAATGTTGCCGAATTTAGCCTTGATGCGGATTGTCGTGATGCGCTCGTTTACATAGTTGAAACTTAAGACTTCTTACCTAAGTCTGGCGCCAACGACAAATCCACATCCGAATAAGCGCTGTTTTTGTTGCCGATAGCAGTCGCCGTAATAAATATCGCAGTTTTTCATCCTCTTTTTGCCCGGGCCATCCCATCGCACTTCTTGGATGGCGGTTAAATCTGCTTTATAGTGGTTCAGGCCTTCCGCTAATTGTTCGGCTGCACGCGGTCTGTTAAGGGACTTAACATTCCACGTACAGATCCGAAATTCGTTATCCTTTAATCGTTTGCCAGGTTCGTCAACAGTAAGATCATCCGTATCCGAGGCTCGTTGGTGCTTCGCAACTATGATATTTTTACGTAGTCGGACAGTTACCCCGGCGTACAACCCCCAACCTGGAGGACCAGGCCCTTTTTGCGACCCCTTGGACAAAAGGAGCCGGAATATTCCGGAGTCAGTAACCCGCTGCGGGGATGTGAGAGCTGCCGTTGACCCATTAAGGGCTCTTCCGCCACCATCTCTATTTCAACACCCTGACTACTGAGGTTACCTTGAAAAAAAAAAACACCTCCCGAACTGTAAGCCCAAAAACTCCAAATCTGAGGTTTGAACGTAATCCGGGAAGCCGTTTAGGCTGTAGGCCTGTGAAGAGACGGACAGAATTTTGTGACCCAGTTTTTTGAGTTCCTCTATCATCGTAATATCAGAATTGATTAAAATCTCGAGTTCGAAACGAAACCAATATCTTTCTCTTACTACGTAATGGAGAAAGTTAAAAATGGGTTCTTAGGTTTCGTAATGGAAAAGAAACCTTAAGATGGAACTTGGGGTTTTCGGAAATGAAACCCGGGACCATTCGCTTAGTAGTCCAACACACTAACCGCTAAGCCACTGCGTCTTCCAAAATTGTTTAGGCGGTATAAATTATCTTGGGCATCGATTTACACTCCCAATTGTTCGGTGAAACCCCCAAGGGCAATAGATTGACGAGGTTGCAAAACTGTCACCCAGTTTCGATCCTACGGTTATATTCGATATACTCTAAATAGACCCTAAGCAATTTTAGAACTTCTGCCTCCAAATCACCAGAAAAGATAGGTTTGCGTTCTTTAACCCACCAGTCTTAAGCTGAAAAACTACTGTAGTTTAAATTGCAATATAAACTTTCTCGGAAGGATGTAGATTTTTAGATGGTGAAGTCGATATCCTGTTTACCACCAACTTGTACCGAATTAAAACCTCTCTGATGAAACCTGTTGTTGTAGCTTGAGATTTTGTACGAATTCTATTAAGCCTCTAAAACCCATAAAATAAAATATTCAGGTCAGTGGTTGATTTACGAGAAGGTAATCTGAGAGATTTTGTCACATCCAAAAACAAATTGATATGAAGTAGAGAACACATTCCCTGGATTCGGTGGGTTAATAAATTTCTCAGATTCTTCCTACGACTATAGTAATTTTGAGAGTTATTCACAGCTCTGATATCATATTCGAATTCCAAAATTTATTCACCCTAACCATAACCAATAATAGCCAAACCAGATATTTATGCAAAAGAAAATCAGCAAATTCATAACCAAAACTTGTTTGCTTGAATATGCAAAACTCCGGTACGTATGCATGCATAGGTATCTGTTTGAATGTAGTCAAATCTGCTAGATAGTTTTAAGTAGGCAAACAGAATCAATTTAAAATTCGTTTTTATGTAGAAATATTTAATCAATCAATCAATCAATCAGCCTACAATAGAGCCTACTTCCACTCCAATTGGAAATCGTATCCACTTACATCTGAGGCCCGACTTATATCCGTAATGGGACAGTGCAATTCCTTGTATGTACTCCAACTTCCGTTCAAGTAGTACACTTCCATTCAAAGCATCATATGCCCTGTTTTTTTTTTTTTTTAATTTGTGTTTCAATCACAAGCACACACACTTAGAATTATTGGAGTAGAAAGAGTACAGTAGTTAAAAGGAGATTTATCCTCACAATGTGCTCCCTGTCGTTTGCATTTTTATTCTTTCCACATTTTGCACACATTTGCAATTCACAAAAAGCATTACGAACTATTCCACTTTCACCGGAAGGAGTTCCATATTGTGTATCCACATTCGGGTTGAGTTCCCGAAACAGGAAGAAACAAGAAACTCGTTTCTTTTTTAAATGTCGATGCACTATTTTAAATCAAAATTACTCATTTAATTTGAAAAAAAAAAAAAACAAAAAAAAAATGAATTTCTTTGCCACCCGAATATGTTGAAATTCCTAAAATCACTCAAAGTACTCCGTTTCAGTAGTCCGTACTCGTACAAGTCGTTTATTTGTTACTTCTTATTTTTCACGAATATAAAAAGCTATTACCACCTCACTCGGACGCGTTCAATTCCGACCGCTCGTCGTTGTAAACTGGCCCGACTACCAAAGAAAGACCATAAATCTAATGCACAAACGAAAAACCGACAACTAAAATAGAAAAAAAAAGACGAAACACAACAATCTCTGCGAGAGCGAATCCATCGTCTTCGTCCATCAATGGAATGCATGCAGTATCGTTCGTATCATAGAAACAAACACAGGCACGAAATCCACCACTACCACCAGGCAGTGCCAGCAAACGGGCTTATATCATATCCATATGAGAAAACATAAACGGAGCGCGAACGAATCCCCATAAAAGTATCATTAGGCAATTGGTTCGGAACAAGTGATTGGAACATGGTGGAGCAGCAGCCACAGCAATACAGATGCGATATACGAAATACGAATACCTACGAATCTGCTGTTAAATCAGAGGCCGTTTCGCGTTTCCCCATGCTGGGGGGCACTGTGTTTCCGAAAGATACTTGTAGAACGCGTTACTCGTGCATCGTGCTTCGTGCACTAACTACCCAGTTGTGTTGTTGGAAACGCTTGAATCTGTTGCATTTTCCGAGAGAGAGTGCCAACGCCAGCCAAGTGCTGAAGAATGCAACTGGATTCGGAGAGAAACTGGACTTTTCCCCTTTATTTTATGGGGAAGATGTCAAAGAGAGTAAAAAACTGCTGGGCTGGGGCTGTTTCCTTCCTGTTTAGTGCTGTTCTTGTTAAACAGAAAGAGAATTTGAAATCAACTGGTGGTTCGTTTCGTTTCACATCGTTCCCGTTTTTAGTAAAATCCATCCATAGGGTAGTGTGTACTGTGTTTCTCGAAGAAATCCATTTTGCACTGTGTGCGGACGTGCGGAGGACCAAGTGATGTTTAAGAAGAAAGTGTGAAATCGGTTGGCAGATGTAAGAAACGTCTGTCATTAAAAACAAAATTTTCCTTTATCCAAACTCGTTTTATTTATATGCAAACACATACGCAATAAACTATGTACTTGCATGCGTTTCTTATATCCGTCGTCGATTTTTGCCTGTAGGTATTTGAACAAGAACAGTAAAGTGAAAATACGTTTTAGAAGGCAACAGTTATTATTGGTATGTTAGCTGACGCTGGTGCGATTCTTTTTCCAGGGATGGTAAAACGGTAATTCCATTTTTTTTCCGTAAGTCTGGAGTGTGGAACTTGGTACATGGAGTTAAAGTCATGTTAAGCTTCCCGTTCTTAGTCAGTAAGTTTATTTATTTATATTTCAACATACAAATAGATATAGTACGAAATATGAATTTAAGAGCCTTGGCTAAATGTATACTGTATTATTTCTAAAATCGATTTAAATTCACTAATGTCTTTTTCGATCTGGCTTTTCAGATTTTAATCTGAGATTTCCGATTTCTGCTGCCAAATCGAACATTAAATCCGAATTTTCTAATGTGTATAGAGTTGGCAGCACTTTTTGTCGCCTGCACTGGAAAGGCATTTCACATAGTTTTCAAATTTTAATTTTAGAAAAAAACACACATCGAAAAATTCGTTACCAGACGCGTAAAATAAATAATTAAGTTAAAAAAAAGAAATCCTTCCAACGATAACTTTACCTGATGTCGTGCTTCCTGTTTTCAAATTAAAGGTTGTTCATACTGTTACTAGCCTGGGATTTGTTATCGACTCTAATTTATCAGGATACGAACATATAAACTATGTAATAAGAAGGGCTTATGGATGCCTTAGGAAACTGTGGCTTAGTGCAGATTTTACTCCTATTGCCACTAGACGTAAACTTGTAATAAGTCTCATCCTACCCTTAATTACGTATTCTGAGGTTGTATACTGTAATGCCGATTCCTTATCCCAGCGCAAGCTTCAAGTCGCTTTCAACGATACGGTAAGATATATTCATGGGCTACGAAGATATGACCATATTTCACAGCTGGCAAAAAGCCTATTGGATACAACCCTTAAGCACTGTATTGACGCTAGAAACTGTATATTCCTATACATATAACATAATAACAACTAAGACTCCTATGTATCTATATGAAAAACTTAATTTTTCTCGTTCCCTTAGAACGCTCTGTTTAATTCCACCGCGTTACACCTATCTTAATTCGTCTCGTATATTTTTTATTTATGCTGTAAAATTATGGAACTCCCTACCAACAAATATCAGAACCATATCCAATGCCAATCGTTTTAAAAACGCAGTCTTTCTACATTTCTCAAACCTATCCTAATGTCTTCATTCTAACTTTCCTCCTCACTTGAACTGTCATCTATTCTATTTGCTTATATTTAGTGTATTTTCCTATTCTCTCCTTTCTTCTTTATCTTATTTTATATCTTAATAATAAACTTAATTGTAATTAAAAGATTAACTTATTGTATTGTTGAAATTATTTTCGTATTGTCTTAACTCTAAGTACTATAAAAGATTTTTATCTTAATGTACCTTAATATTGTATAATAAAAATAAATTAAACTGAATTGAATAAACAATTCGTAAATGCCATTGGTAGGTACTACCTATCGAAGGTGCAAATCTGAGAAAAAATTAAGATTTCTCAAAATTAGATAAATATAAATAGTTGGAGCAACAGGTGAGTAGGGACCTTAGGCCTAGCTTCTCACAAATGCATACTGTTAAAAAAGACACACTTTCCAGTTTGATATCAAGCAAACAGTTTTATTTTGTTGGTCACGGACATTAAAAACTTGGAGGGGACATCGGAAACGCGGCGAAGTCAGCCTGTGACTTGATTGTTTTCGCCATGAGTTTTGGCAGTCCTGTCTCCAAGTATATGGCGTAACTAGTATTATATCAGGCAACTTTCTTTTATTTAATTTTTGTTTTATTTGGCTTATTAAATATACTTACAGTTACAGTCATTTAAAACACAGAACAATACTTCTTACTATATTAAACAGTCGAAGAGAGAATGGGCACATTCAAGAATCTATAGTTATCTTAAGTCGACTAAATTTCTCTGGATAAGATGTAATCTGAACGCAAAAACTAAATTGGTCGGGAAAGTCACTTTTCCTTCTTCATCCACGTATCCGAACTGTCAACTCAGTACTCAGTCACGAATTTGTCGACTGCCTGTGCATAAGCGTCAAATGTAACATCTGTTTATATGACAGATCTAAACCAATCAAAACCGAGATACATCTAGTCAGACAGCTGTCAGACTTACTAAACTAGATTCTGACTCTGTTCTGTCAAAATTATTAAATAAAGCAAGCTTTTTGTTGAAATTTTAATTTAATTTTTAGAAGTTATAAGGTGCAAATAAGATCGTCTACCATAAACCAAACAAAAGTCATGAAGGCCATGAAGGAAGAACAAAACCATATTATCCCCCACATCGCAGCTCTTAAGACCGAGGGCCCTATTCATACAAAATACAGTCGTAAACACCCGCATCTGTAATATATTTCGCTAACTGTTGATTCTCCGCACATGGAAGTCCACGTAATAGTTAAAGTGAGTGACCCCAACCCCGTTTTAACAACTACTGTCAAACGTCAAATATCACACAATTTACAGACCGCCCGCGCCCAAAGGGCCATAATTCGACTTCTCGCTTGCAGATCATCGCCTCGATTTAAGGCCAAACAATGAAGACCGCAAATTGCTTGTCGATCGTACACACAAATCATCGAATCACCGATCCCGATCCGTTGAAAGCTGGTAAGGGCAAGGTGGACTGCTTGACCAAATAAGCCACCCAACAAAAAAAAAAAAAACTATAAAAAGACCGGCCAAATGATGTTTTCTCTCCCGAAATCGGGGCCAATTTGTAACCTGTTTTGCAGAGCACATAAAACGAGCGATTCTTGACCCTTTTTCACATCAGGACGTCGCTGAAGATGTGGCCCTGTTAAACGAACGGATTACGCTTGGTCATTCGGTGACTGCACAGGAGTTTTCACGCATTCTCGGCATAACAAAGGTGAAGAGAGATGATCACCGCTGGCGATGGCGAGTATACCGCCGGTCGATCCCAGGGATCATTGACCATATCTGGAATTTCCAGGCAAACACTATTTTTGTATGTCCCCTCTTCTGTCTGTTTTGTTTCGCGGGGTTTTATTTTTTGCTCAGTCGTTTCCCATGATTGTTGGAAATGAGAAATAATGCCGAATGAGCAGATGCTTGTCAATGGATGGAAGTTATGTTGATTGTTTTTCCGCAGACAAATAATGGCATTGAATTGTTACGCGATTCGTTTCTATAGGCAGATACTTGCTTTCGACTGATTGTTAGTTATCGACTTAATTAAATATGATTGATGGTTGCTTCACTTCGAATTGATGAGCGTATTCTAATCGAAATCTTACAAACGGTGAGTGCGTCATTTAGTCGTGGTCAAAATATTCGCCAGAATAGGGTGTTAGTTGACCATATGAAAAAAATATCTGTGTAAGTAAGAAGACGTGACCAGCAGTCGATAAATGTGATCAGAGGAGGACGGTCCTCATCCTAGAATATGGATTGAGATTTTGCAGATATTGGTTTTGGTTCTGGTTGGTAATAAATTGGGGTGGTTCAAATATCTAGCTTAGTAGGTCTGACAGCTGTCTGACTTGGTGTATCTCAGTTTTAATTGGCAAAGAAGGGTCGTGTGAACAGCTGTCTCAGTTCACGTTTATGTAGGCGTAGCCGACGGTTCTAGTCAAGAATTTCGTGACCTAGTATACTAAGTTGTCAGTTTGCATATCGTCTTCCTTCTTTTAAAACTTCGTTAGTCAAAATTTTAGGAAAAATGACATTTAATTTAATCCTTTATGGAAACAAAAAAATACTGAATTTAAATATCAATAGCTCGTGCCTCCATCTAATTTATTTTGCCTTTATCAACCGGTTTTAAAACCTTCTAGGTCTATCAGCCTTCAAATTTCCATTTAAAAACTTATATGTCCTTCTCACATCTGAGGTATGTACTTCAACAGTTTTTTTTTTTTTTATTTTTTAAATTGTTTTTTTTTACGCCGCTTCAAAAATTCGCCATTTTCGACTAACAAGTTTTTGAAAGAAAGCCGACGATATGTGTCTGAAGAAGGAAAGGTGACGTTCCCTACCACTCTAGTCGATTTAAGGATAGCTAAATTTTTAAATGTGGCCATTGACTTGCAAGCTCGTTCTTTGAGATTTTATGTGTATAAGTGTAAGAAGTTGCAAGATCACCTTTTGGATTTCAAAAAATTCGCAAGACGGCTCCAGTTTAAGCTTTCCACGTCAATTTATAGTGCAAACATTTTTTCGTGCACTCTAAAACAACAACCTGACGGGCGGAAGTTTTGATATGGTTCTTCGGTATGTACAAAATTTTTGGGCAAACAATTTTCTTATGGCTTATTTGGGCCAAGATGCCTTCAAACTTTTGCTTCAAAAGACAAGATTTCATCATTTTTACCCTTTTGTCGAACTTCATTGAACAAGGCTTTATATAAGTTCGCTGTCAGCTGTCAAACAGCTTGTCTCTAAAAATCACCCTTCATAAGTTTTTCGATAACTGGTGGACTGTACCTATATTTACTTGAATTGAGCCCATGAATATTTTGTATTTTATATACATTTTGTATTTTATATACAAAATATTTATTCTTTATATTTTTTTTTAATAATTTTAATTTAATTAACTAATAATAATAGAACATAATTATTGGTCGGTGATCCTATAAAAGGATATATTACACAAATAGGTAGTGAATGTTGTATCTAATTTCAACTTTGACGGTTTTGAACAATAAGGTATGGAAGCCGACACAAACCATGATGTGAGAGAAGAATAAGATAACTGGTTACTTTAAATTGTTTACTTGTTTGTTACTTGTTTTTATTTTATTTAATTTACGAACTTTGACATCGCGAAAAGGAGAAAAATTGTTATAACAATAAATTTGTTTCTCAAAGCAGTGGAAAAAAAAAATTTTATCGAATTGGATAGACAACATAGAAAAGGATAGGCTTGCAGGTAATATACAGTCCAAGCTTGCCGAGAGATCTGAGCCATTGACACCGTAAGGCACCCATCCACCGACTTCTTAAAATGTGAGCCACCTTCCTGCCTGGGTGGCTCAGGATTTGAATAAATAATTAACTTTCCACCATCCACCACCGATGCCACATAAAAAATCAAACAAAACCGAAGTAGAAACCAGTTTGCCTTGCAAATCTCATATACGCACTATCACTGTACGTGCCAGAGAGCTCACCTTTGGTCATGTTAACCCAGGTGACGGTATGTGGCATCTATGGTGAGAAGTTTTTTTTTATTTCAAACGAGGGTTCTTTTCTGGGTTTACTTTGATTTTCTTCTCCATTGTACTTGCAAGCAAGTGCATTTCTCACCTTCGTCTAGCTGGGCTTGGGCAAACTATGCGAGTATACGTCTTGATAACTCTTAGCTCTCTATCGGGCTGTGCCTTTTGAATTGGAATGGTAATGCATTTGTTGATATTACATTGTGCAAACGGTCTGTGTGTGCACTTGGGCGGTGTGTGGTGTGGTGGTGTGGTGGTCATGTGAACTTGGTTATTGCGGATTAGGTTGGTTTATGTATGCGCTGGAGAGCATGTTATGCTGCAGTTGTTGTTTGTCTGGACGTGTGAATTGCAACTGCAGTTGCACGATTGCCATTGCTTAGCGGTTTGATTACGTCGTGTGTTTCTAAAGAGGATTCGCCATCAGAATGAAATAGGTGAGGACTTAAGTGAGGTGAGGTTGGGATGGTATAGCGTAGCTGCTATGAAGGCAAATATTGAATCGGTGCGGACGAACAATTGTATGAAGGATGTTTATGACCTTTAAATAGATGTGACATTGTTATGGGAGTGTGTTTACATTGAAACAGAGTAGGGGAATGCATTTGTTGTTGATGATGAGAGTTAAGGATTGTTTCGAAAAGACAAGATCACATTGGAGTGTAATGGGAGTGGAATATTTTTGGGTAAATATGAAGCGTATTAGTCCCCAGTTATAGCCATACGTGAAATGCAACAGAAAAAATTGGAACGGTATGAAAATAATTTTTTTTTTGTTTATGCGGTCATAGCGAAAAGAAGCTGCCCGAAAAATTGTCCCTACGAAAACAATTACAACAATTAAGCCACCACTGATTGGATTCCATCAGAAAAAAAAACTCCTGACAGATGGAATAGTAGGTAAAGAAATGAAATATTTCAGTGGAATGATCTGTTTTTTTTTTTTTGTTGTGGAACTGACTGAGAAGTATATCGGAAAAAGTTTTTCGCACGGAAAATTTTATAAATTATTTGTCTATAACTATTGCCTTAGTGGTTTTCGATATAGATATGTAGATACAGTCAGATCGTATTTGTCAAAAATTCTATATGAATTTAATTATTCAGTACCTAGATTTTCTTAGCGGAAACAATTTTGGGAGGGAACACCTAGTTTTGAAATAAATTCGTTCGAAAATATGTTGCTGCTTTGTAAGCAATTGCTACTCCTTTTGTAAGCGTCTTTGTCTTATCCCACACGCAGCTGGCTTATCAACACTATTTATTGTATAAAAATATTTGCAGAAATTACATCCAAATGTATGCCTTGAAGGGTGTAAAAATAGACTTATTTATACGTTTTTCAGATAATTTCGTTCATATTCTTGAATCGTTCATGTTTTCGAAACCGTACTGTATTTATGTTTATCCAAAAGAAGAACTCCTCTGAACGATGCAAAACGATGGGGATTTTATACCCATTGTGCTGAAAAATCGTTGTACCATCGATCTACGCATGAAATCATGCATGAGTTATTTTTTCCTCTTTTTCTAAATACATAGTTGAACAAAACTATCGTTAAAAAGTACCTCGATGTTTTACAGCCTTCCGTCAGCTTTCGGTAATTAATTTATAACATCGGCCAGCCGTGTACCATCTATGCCACGAATCTTCCCACTTCCTCAATCCATTACCGGAGAACATACAGCTCAACCCAACCACCAGCGAGCTGCTATCGTCGATTATTGAATTAAAAAGAAACTCTCCACTCCATAGCGATTGCTATCGCATGCGGGATAAATGTATGGTAACTTTTCATTAATTCAAATTGCCCATGCAACAATGTTGATAGTTTAATTAATTTCATTACAAGTCCCAGTCACTGACATCAGCACCATCACCATGTTCATCTTCATTACATATTATGGTGTCTGCTTATTTATTCCGGATACAAGGGAGAATTTCAAGGGAACTGCATGCTGGGGTTCTTCTTGTAGCTAAGAGTGACGACATCCGAATGGAGCTAAAATTTTCCTTTTTATTCAGGGAAACTAGAGAATTGTTAACTCTAATGCCAAGAGTATTTTTTTTTTACTGCATAATGTAGTATTAGTGTATTTTGACTATAAATAACCACAGGAAAATTATCCAAGCATTAACATAGAGAACAGATGCACCTCCACTGGCTAAACAACCTCATCATCCAGAGATGAGACAATCTCCGGAAGGGTGAACAGACACAGCTGCAGGGTGAGGACTAGGATAAACTATTCTCGTCAATCGCGTTGGCAGGACTCATACGCAAATTGGCACACACGGATAGAGTCGGAAAATGGGGAATGCACATACATCGGATGGGTGGTGGTCAGAAATGTTTATTTTTTTTTTCGACACTACTACTTGCAACATGGCAGGGAAGTTGAGTGAAATATTTTGGCATAGTTCCATGAGGTTCATAATTGAGCAGACAATTTGCTAAGGTTTATGGCTGATAAGCGAAATTGCCACATACTAGCGATTCTATGATTGCCATTGGCGGCCAATTTTGGGGGAAATATCTTGAGAGACTTGCATGTGAAAAGAAAACGATTTGGTGCGTTTTGAGGGAGTTGAAGAAACTGCATTTTTAGTGAGAGCGATTGAAGAGATTAACTTCTGTGGCCAGGCGTAGCATTGGCAAAAACAACTCACAATCCGACCCAAGCGAGTCAGGATATCCACAATGGATGATGGCTCGCCAAACCATCTTGGGCCCTGGAGCACTCGGTCTGCACAACTGACCTGACAAGGTAATGTTCCCCACGGACGCTCAAGATTACTCTCACTTGCATTTGCATTCGAATTTCTTACTGCATTTTTATTTTCTTATCTTCACTGGTCATGTAGATTCCCATTAACGTGACCATCCACACCACATGCTTTTCTTATCGCAATGTCACAATGACTTTCCATTATCCTTGACCAGTCACATAACTTTTTCGTATAATCGTGCCCAAGAACTAGAGTGGGTGCCCTGTTCTTGAATAACTCCGACAAGATCCATTTAAAATGCAGTAAAGAGCATTTAGTTTCGCAATATCCTCGCACATATTTCAGCATGTTTTCACAGCAGCTTTCCTTCGTCCTTTCTCCTAAATTCGTAATAAGTTGTGAGCCGTCTTGGGGAATCGGTGCAATCGGTGCTCCTACTTCTTGCCGTCATCTTCATTCAGAGCACAGAATTTGGGTTAACACGCTTCTGCCTTGAGGGTGAAACTTTTGTTCCACCTCAAATACTCATGCACACAAAGCATCCCCCTTTTGCTCCTCCAACTGTGCCAATTTCAAGGACTTGGTTCAACTTTCGCACAACACAGCGAGAGTTGAAATTCTAAATTCACTTTGAGTCGACGAAAAAGGAACGGGTGGTGTTTCTTATTTATCTTTGCGTTTGTGTATACTGTGGATACGTTACCTAGGTTAGGATAACAATTACAAAGCACACAATTAACATAAACTTATTCATTTCTGTTTGTTGTTGTTGATTTACGTGGCGGGGGTGGGCGTGATGAAAGCCAAACTGCTTTGTAGTTGAAGGTTGGAATTGGTAAGTGTTGGGGATCGTTTGTTCGCAGCTTGCTGCTGCTTTGCTATCCTGCTTCAAACTTCGGTATAGTGCGGGTAAGGGACTCATGTCATTTTGTTTGGAGTGCATTTAAGTGAAATGTTGTAACGGATGAGAGGTGTGAATGCTTTTAGCTGCAGAAAGTCAAAGGCAGTGAACTGCTCCCGTTTAAAAGACCTACCACTTTATGGTGGGTGCATATGGGGTTACGGACCTCACTTCATATGTAACTATATATGCATGTCAAAAAAGGAGCCATGTCCAGGAAGGAGAATTCTCTACAACCCATCCTAATCACTAAACACAAACAGATTTCTTTACAATCTCTCCACATAAAGGCAAGCAAACAAAAATTTCTTTCATGTCTATCCCATGCCACATCGCAGGCAGGATGTTGAATTTAATTTAATAAAAATAATTTTGTTTGAATTTCACAAGGATGCGCACACATTTAGAAGGAGGGCACTGAGAAAGCTCCTCTCAAAGGCAGACCTTAATTTCATTTGTTCGCGTGATAGTCGGCTGCTGCTCAGCATCACTCGCTCTTATCTTATCCCGATCCCGACCACAGGAAAAGTTCAACGGCTCAACTTCCATTTTCATCACTCATCCACAGCGCGGGAAATTGAAAATGCACAAGGCAATAAAAAGAGAGTTGCAAAACTGGAGCCCAACTTGCCGTTGCGTGCATAGTCTGTTGCAAGTGAGAGGGGAAGGGGTGTATACTTTATGAAACACAACTGCAGTATATACACTTTGGGGAAGGATCACATCGTACTCTATTGGGGGAATGCAGAATAGAATCTGCTGCATTGAGTTGGTAAAGTTCGAATCACTTTAGCGTAGCGGAATTGAGCGTATACACGGGGACTTTGCGAACTCAATCCAATCGAATCGCCAGAGTTGCTATTCTCCTTAAGTGCTGTAAATACTCACTGATGCCAGCTGGAAGTATCACTCGGGCCTGCCATTGTTATTGCACCAAAACTGGATCTTCCTAGTTTCGTTTGGGTATGTATGTATGTACCTACACTGAAAATAAAATAACAGGTAATATTGACAAAGTTCGCGAACTCGGTAAGATGCCCTTCCTGGTCAGATGCAAAAAGTGATCTGAACCCAATTTGCCTTCCAGAATCCACATCCACCGAGCTGCGTTTCGCAGCCTACTCTATGCTACCTAATAGAGCAGGAGGGATTTCCCTGCTCTTTCTCTCATATGATGGATATCGTCGTTTTACATAACGAAATTTATCAATAAATCTTAAGTTTTATCAATTTGAACGATATTTTGTCAAACTAATAAAACAAAAAATAAAAACCTACTTTGTCAGATTAACAAAACACAATCTTCAGTTTAATAAATCGATATTCAGGCCTATTCGGCAAAATCTTTTATCCATTTATTCTGTTATGAATTTCCATACAGAAGTTGGAAAAGTTGTCAACAAAATCTTTTACGGGCTCTAGAATTGGTGTTCTGTGTGGAAAAATCTCATGAATTCTGTTAAGAATTATAGCGGAATAAAATATTGAATTTTGTGACTTTTATTCTAAAAGATTTTAATTAAATACGAAGTCTTGGATTGAAATGGATCTCTATATAATTCTTCGTCAACGAAATGCTTGCAAATGGAGACAAATGCAATAAATTTGTATTAAAAAGAATAATACATAGATTTTTACATGCGATTACTGAATAAATTAACAACATTCAAGAAAACTGTCAAAAAGAGGGTAAAAAACGGAAAAAACCGAAAAAAATGGTGGCAATTTTTTTTTGTTCAAATCGACTTAAAACCAACTTTAATAGATTCGTACATTAATGCGATTGCTGAATAAATTAACAACATTCAAGAAAACTGTCAAAAAGTGGGTAAAAAACGGAAAAAACCGAAAAAAATGGTGGCAATTTTTTTTTGTTCAAATCGACTTAAAACCAACTTTAATAGATTCGTACATTAATGCGATTACTCAATAAATTAACAACATTCAAGAAAACTGTCAAAAAGTGGGTAAAAAACGGAAAAAACCGAAAAAAATGGTGGCAAAAAAATAAAATTTTTTTTTTGCTCAAATCGACTTAAAACCAACTTTAATAGATTCGTACATTAATGCGATTAGTGAATAAATAAACAACATTCAAGAAAACTGTCAAAAAGTGGGTAAAAAACGGAAAAAACCGAAAAAAACGGTGGCAAACAAATTAAAATTTTTTTTTGTTCAAATCGACTTAAAACCAACTTTATTGGATTCGTACATTAATGCGATTAGTGAATAAATTAACAACATTCAAGAAAACTGTCAAAAAGTGGGTAAAAAACGGAAAAAAACCGAAAAAAATGGTGGCAAAAAAATAAATTTTTTTTTTGCTCAAATCGACTTAAAACCAACTTTAATAGATTCGTACATTAATGCGATTAGTGAATAAATAAACAACATTCAAGAAAACTGTCAAAAAGTGGGTAAAAAACGGAAAAAACCGAAAAAAATGGTGGCAAAAAAAATAAAATTTTTTTTTGCTCAAATCGACTTAAAACCAACTTTAATAGATTCGTACATTAATGCGATTAGTGAATAAATTAACAACATTCAAGAAAACTGTCAAAAAGTGGGTAAAAAACGGAAAAAACCGAAAAAAATGGTGGCAAAAAAATTAAAATTTTTTTTTGTTCAAATCGACTTAAAACCAACTTTAATAGATTCGTACATTAATGCGATTAGTGAATAAATTAACAACATTCAAGAAAACTGTCAAAAAGTGGGTAAAAAACAAAAAAAACCGAAAAAAATGGTGGCAAAAAAATTAAAAAATTTTTTTGCTCAAATCGACTTAAAACCAACTTTAATAGATTCGTACATTAATGCGATTAGTGAATAAATTAACAACATTCAAGAAAACTGTCAAAAAGTGGGTAAAAAACGAAAAAAACCGAAAAAAATGGTGGCAAAAAAATTAAAAATTTTTTTTGCTCAAATCGACTTAAAACCAACTTTAATAGATTCGTACATTAATGCGATTAGTGAATAAATTAACAACATTCAAGAAAACTGTCAAAAAGTGGGTAAAAAACGGAAAAAACAGAAAAAAAGTGCCAAAAAAATAAATTTTTTTTTGCTCAAATCGACTTAAAACCAACTTTAATAGATTCGTAGATTAATGCTAATAGTGAATAAATTAACAACATTCAAGAAAACTGTCAAAAAGTGGGTAAAAAACGGAAAAAAACGAAAAAAATTAAAAATTTGTTTTGCTCAAATCGACTTAAAACCAATTTTAATAGATTCGTACATTAATGCGATTAGTGAATAAATTAACAACATTCAAGAAAACTGTCAAAAAGTGGGTAAAAAACGGAAAAAACCGAAAAAAATG
Source organism: Cheilosia vernalis (assembly GCA_949126925.1). NCBI lineage: Eukaryota > Metazoa > Arthropoda > Insecta > Diptera > Syrphidae > Cheilosia > Cheilosia vernalis. The sequence continues at coordinate 20,023,014 of OX421359.1, forward strand.
GTGGCAAAAAAAATAAAATTTTTTTTTGCTCAAATCGACTTAAAACCAACTTTAATAGATTCGTACATTAATGCGATTAGTGAATAAATTAACAACATTCAAGAAAACTGTCAAAAAGTGGGTAAAAAACGGAAAAAACCGAAAAAAATGGTGGCAAAAAAATTAAAATTTTTTTTTGTTCAAATCGACTTAAAACCAACTTTAATAGATTCGTACATTAATGCGATTAGTGAATAAATTAACAACATTCAAGAAAACTGTCAAAAAGTGGGTAAAAAACGGAAAAAACAGAAAAAAATGGTGGCAAAAAAAATAATTTTTTTTTTTGCTCAAATCGACTTAAAACCAACTTTAATAGATTCGTACATTAATGCGATTAGTGAATAAATTAACAACATTCAAGAAAACTGTCAAAAAGTGGGTAAAAAACGGAAAAAACCGAAAAAAATGGTGGCAAAAAAAATTAAATTTTTTTTTGTTTAAATCGACTTAAAACCAACTTTAATAGATTCGTACATTAATGCGATTAGTGAATAAATTAACAACATTCAAGAAAACTGTCAAAAAGTGGGTAAAAAACGAAAAAAACCGAAAAAAATGGTGGCAAAAAAATTAAAAAATTTTTTTGCTCAAATCGACTTAAAACCAACTTTAATAGATTCGTACATTAATGCGATTAGTGAATAAATTAACAACATTCAAGAAAACTGTCAAAAAGTGGGTAAAAAACGGAAAAAACAGAAAAAAATGGTGGCGACTTAAAACCAACTTTAATAGATTCGTACATTAATGCGATTAGTGAATAAATTAACAACATTCAAGAAAACTGTCAAAAAGTGGGTAAAAAACGAAAAAAACCGAAAAAAATGGTGGCAAAAAAATTAAAAATTTTTTTTGCTCAAATCGACTTAAAACCAACTTTAATAGATTCGTACATTAATGCGATTAGTGAATAAATTAACAACATTCAAGAAAACTGTCAAAAAGTGGGTAAAAAACGGAAAAAACCGAAAAAAATGGTGGCAAAAAAATTAAAAATTTTTTTTGCTCAAATCGACTTAAAACCAACTTTAATAGATTCGTACATTAATGCGATTAGTGAATAAATTAACAACATTCAAGAAAACTGTCAAAAAGTGGGTAAAAAACGGAAAAAACCGAAAAAAATGGTGGCAAAAAAAATTAAAATTTTTTTTGTTTAAATCGACTTAAAACCAACTTTAATAGATTCGTACATTAATGCGATTAGTGAATAAATTAACAACATTCAAGAAAACTGTCAAAAAGTGGGTAAAAAACGGAAAAAACCGAAAAAAATGGTGGCAAAAAAAATTAAAATTTTTTTTGTTTAAATCGACTTAAAACCAACTTTAATAGATTCGTACATTAATGCGATTAGTGAATAAATTAACAACATTCAAGAAAACTGTCAAAAAGTGGGTAAAAAACGGAAAAAACCGAAAAAAATGGTGGCAAAAAAATTAAAATTTTTTTTTGTTCAAATCGACTTAAAACCAACTTTAATAGATTCGTACATTAATGCGATTAGTAAATAAATTAACAACATTCAAGAAAACTGTCAAAAAGTGGGTAAAAAACGGAAAAAACAGAAAAAAATGGTGGCGACTTAAAACCAACTTTATTAGATTCGTACATTAATGCGATTAGTGAATAAATTAACAACATTCAAGAAAACTGTCAAAAAGTGGGTAAAAAACGAAAAAAACCGAAAAAAATGGGGCAAAAAAATTAAAAAAATTTTTTGCTCAAATCGACTTAAAACCAACTTTAATAGATTCGTACATTAATGCGATTAGTGAATAAATTAACAACCATTCAAGAAAACTGTCAAAAAGTGGGTAAAAAACGGAAAAAACAGAAAAAAATGGTGCCAAAAAAATAAATTTTTTTTTGCTCAAATCGACTTAAAACCAACTTTAATAGATTCGTACATTAATGCTAATAGTGAATAAATTAACAACATTCAAGAAAACTGTCAAAAAGTGGGTAAAAAACGGAAAAAAACGAAAAAAATTAAAAATTTGTTTTGCTCAAATCGACTTAAAACCAACTTTAATAGATTCGTACATTAATGCGATTAGTGAATAAATTAACAACATTCAAGAAAACTGTCAAAAAGTGGGTAAAAAACGGAAAAAACCGAAAAAAATGGTGGCAAAAAAAATAAGAATTTTTTTTGCTCAAATCGACTTAAAACCAACTTTAATAGATTCGTACATTAATGCGATTAGTGAATAAATTAACAACATTCAAGAAAACTGTCAAAAAGTGGGTAAAAAACGGAAAAAACCGAAAAAAATGGTGGCAAAAAAATTAAAATTTTTTTTTGTTCAAATCGACTTAAAACCAACTTTAATAGATTCGTACATTAATGCGATTAGTGAATAAATTAACAACATTCAAGAAAACTGTCAAAAAGTGGGTAAAAAACGGAAAAAACCGAAAAAAATGGTGGCAAAAAAATTAAAATTTTTTTTTGTTCAAATCGACTTAAAACCAACTTTAATAGATTCGTACATTAATGCGATTAGTGAATAAATTAACAACATTCAAGAAAACTGTCAAAAAGTGGGTAAAAAACGAAAAAAACCGAAAAAAATGGTGGCAAAAAAATTAAAAATTTTTTTTGCTCAAATCGACTTAAAACCAACTTTAATAGATTCGTACATTAATGCGATTAGTGAATAAATTAACAACATTCAAGAAAACTGTCAAAAAGTGGGTAAAAAACGGAAAAAAACAGAAAAAAATGGTGCCAAAAAAATAAAATTTTTTTTGCTCAAATCGACTTAAAACCAACTTTAATAGATTCGTACATTAATGCTAATAGTGAATAAATTAACAACATTCAAGAAAACTGTCAAAAAGTGGGTAAAAAACGGAAAAAACCGAAAAAAATGGTGGCAAAAAAAATAAAATTTTTTTTTGCTCAAATCGACTTAAAACCAACTTTAATAGATTCGTACATTAATGCGATTAGTGAATAAATTAACAACATTCAAGAAAACTGTCAAAAAGTGGGTAAAAAACGGAAAAAACCGAAAAAAATGGTGGCAAAAAAATTAAAATTTTTTTTTGTTCAAATCGACTTAAAACCAACTTTAATAGATTCGTACATTAATGCGATTAGTGAATAAATTAACAACATTCAAGAAAACTGTCAAAAAGTGGGTAAAAAACGGAAAAAAACGAAAAAAATTAAAAATTTGTTTTGCTCAAATCGACTTAAAACCAACTTTAATAGATTCGTACATTAATGCGATTAGTGAATAAATTAACAACATTCAAGAAAACTGTCAAAAAGTGGGTAAAAAACGGAAAAAAACGAAAAAAATTAAAAATTTGTTTTGCTCAAATCGACTTAAAACCAACTTTAATAGATTCGTACATTAATGCGATTAGTGAATAAATTAACAACATTCAAGAAAACTGTCAAAAAGTGGGTAAAAAACGGAAAAAACCGAAAAAAATGGTGGCAAAAAAAATAAGAATTTTTTTTGCTCAAATCGACTTAAAACCAACTTTAATAGATTCGTACATTAATGCGATTAGTGAATAAATTAACAACATTCAAGAAAACTGTCAAAAAGTGGGTAAAAAACGGAAAAAACCGAAAAAAATGGTGGCAAAAAAATTAAAAATTTTTTTTGTTCAAATCGACTTAAAACCAACTTTAATAGATTCGTACATTAATGCGATTAGTGAATAAATTAACAACATTCAACAAAACTGTCAAAAAGTGGGTAAAAAACGGAAAAAACCGAAAAAAATGGTGGCAAAAAAATTAAAATTTTTTTTTGTTCAAATCGACTTAAAACCAACTTTAATAGATTCGTACATTAATGCGATTAGTAAATAAATTAACAACATTCAAGAAAACTGTCAAAAAGTGGGTAAAAAACGGAAAAAACAGAAAAAAATGGTAGCAAAAAAATAAATTTTTTTTTGCTCAAATCGACTTAAAACCAACTTTAATAGATTCGTACATTAATGCTAATAGTGAATAAATTAACAACATTCAAGAAAACTGTCAAAAAGTGGGTAAAAAACGGAAAAAAACGAAAAAAATGGTGGAAAAAAAAATTAAAAATTTGTTTTGCTCAAATCGACTTAAAACCAACTTTAATAGATTCGTACATTAATGCGATTAGTGAATAAATTAACAACATTCAAGAAAACTGTCAAAAAGTGGGTAAAAAACGGAAAAAACCGAAAAAAATGGTGGCAAAAAAATTAAAATTTATTTTTGTTCAAATCGACTTAAAACCAACTTTAATAGATTCGTACATTCATGCGATTAGTGAATAAATTAACAACATTCAAGAAAACTGTCAAAAAGTGGGTAAAAAACGGAAAAAAACGAAAAAAATGGTGGCAAAAAAATTAAAATTTTTTTTTGTTCAAATCGACTTAAAACCAACTTTAATAGATTCGTACATTAATGCGATTAGTGAATAAATTAACAACATTCAAGAAAACTGTCAAAAAGTGGGTAAAAAACGGAAAAAAACGAAAAAAAAATGGTGGCAAAAAAATTTAAATTTTTTTTTGCTCAAATCGACTTAAAACCAACTTTAATAGATTCGTACATTAATGCGATTAGTAAATAAATTAACAACATTCAAGAAAACTGTCAAAAAGTGGGTAAAAAACGGAAAAAACAGAAAAAAATGGTGGCAAAAAAATTAAAATTTTTTTTTGCTCAAATCGACTTAAAACCAACTTTAATAGATTCGTACATTAATGCGATTAGTGAATAAATTAACAACATTCAAGAAAACTGTCAAAAAGTGGGTAAAAAACGGAAAAAACCGAAAAAAATGGTGGCAAAAAAATTAAAATTTTTTTTTGTTCAAATCGACTTAAAACCAACTTTAATAGATTCGTACATTAATGCGATTAGTGAATAAATTAACAACATTCAAGAAAACTGTCAAAAAGTGGGTAAAAAACGGAAAAAACCGAAAAAAAAAAAATGGTGGCAAAAAAATTAAAAATTTTTTTTGCTCAAATCGACTTAAAACCAACTTTAATAGATTCGTACATTAATGCGATTAGTAAATAAATTAACAACATTCAAGAAAACTGTCAAAAAGTGGGTAAAAAACGGAAAAAACAGAAAAAAATGGTGGCGACTTAAAACCAACTTTAATAGATTCGTACATTAATGCGATTAGTGAATAAATTAACAACATTCAAGAAAACTGTCAAAAAGTGGGTAAAAAACGGAAAAAAAGCGAAAAAAATGGTGGCAAAAAAATTAAAATTTATTTTTGTTCAAATCGACTTAAAACCAACTTTAATAGATTCGTACATTCATGCGATTAGTGAATAAATTAACAACATTCAACAAAACTGTCAAAAAGTGGGTAAAAAACGGAAAAAACCGAAAAAAATGGTGGCAAAAAAATAAAATTTTTTTTGCTCAAATCGACTTAAAACCAACTTTAATAGATTCGTACATTAATGCTAATAGTGAATAAATTAACAACATTCAAGAAAACTGTCAAAAAGTGGGTAAAAAACGGAAAAAAACGAAAAAAATGGTGGAAAAAAAATTAAAAATTTGTTTTGCTCAAATCGACTTAAAACCAACTTTAATAGATTCGTACATTAATGCGATTAGTGAATAAATTAACAACATTCAAGAAAACTGTCAAAAAGTGGGTAAAAAACGGAAAAAACCGAAAAAAATGGTGGCAAAAAAATTAAAAATTTTTTTTGTTCAAATCGACTTAAAACCAACTTTAATAGATTCGTACATTAATGCGATTAGTGAATAAATTAACAACATTCAAGAAAACTGTCAAAAAAACGGAAAAAACCGAAAAAAAAAATGGTGGCAAAAAAATTAAAATTTTTTTTTGCTCAAATCGACTTAAAACCAACTTTAATAGATTCGTACATTAATGCGATTAGTAAATAAATTAACAACATTCAAGAAAACTGTCAAAAAGTGGGTAAAAAACGGAAAAAACAGAAAAAAATGGTGGCAAAAAAATTAAAATTTTTTTTTGCTCAAATCGACTTAAAACCAACTTTAATAGATTCGTACATTAATGCGATTAGTGAATAAATTAACAACATTCAAGAAAACTGTCAAAAAGTGGGTAAAAAACGGAAAAAACCGAAAAAAATGGTGGCAAAAAAATTAAAATTTTTTTTTGTTCAAATCGACTTAAAACCAACTTTAATAGATTCGTACATTAATGCGATTAGTGAATAAATTAACAACATTCAAGAAAACTGTCAAAAAAACGGAAAAAACCGAAAAAAAAAATGGTGGCAAAAAAATTAAAATTTTTTTTTGCTCAAATCGACTTAAAACCAACTTTAATAGATTCGTACATTAATGCGATTAGTAAATAAATTAACAACATTCAAGAAAACTGTCAAAAAGTGGGTAAAAAACGGAAAAAACAGAAAAAAATGGTGGCGACTTAAAACCAACTTTAATAGATTCGTACATTAATGCGATTAGTGAATAAATTAACAACATTCAAGAAAACTGTCAAAAAGTGGGTAAAAAACGGAAAAAACCGAAAAAAACCGGCCAAGTGCGAGTGTCACTCGCGCACCGAAGGTTCCGTATTTGGCTAAAGTCCAACACATCAGATATTATTTGAAATCTATATCATTCAATCTTTCCCCTCTTCATGAATTCATCACAATAATTTAGTTTAATTTAATTACTTAATATTTTTACTCTCAAAAATTACTCGCACATGAATCTCATGTTCTAATTATTACCTATACCTATAGTACCCAACCCACGCCAATTTTCCATTCTGTATGCGACCTGTCCCAATAATTAAAAACTATTGACTAAAAATATATTACTTTTATTTTGTTCTGTACTCCCCAAAAAAATGTATTATATTCCCCAACGAAATAGCAGGCGGGAACCCTGGTGGGGTTCTGTCTTTGATGGGGTCAATTGTGCACAACTGCGTAGTAGAGATTAAAACTTATGGGAGCAACGTATTTTACATGGTAAAATTATCTTTTTTGAAAATATCTTGTAAACTATTAACTTTTCGGCAAAACAGTATTCAGCACATATATAGATAAGAACATGATCTACAAAAAAGGAATTTATGTATTTTTTTGTGAATCAAGAAATAAACCGTTTTTTGGGCGAATGAAAATATTTTTTTCACCAGATTACTAAATAATCCAAAACCAATCGATGTATTCCTTCCATTGGTATTTGTCGTTTAACTAGAGGTTATACCGGATGTTGTGTGTAAATTTTAGCCTCCTATGTCAATCGGTTCTTGAGATAGACCTGGTAACAAAATTGGCTTAGTGGGTTCGGACAGACAGACAGACAGACAGACAGACGGAGAGACATCCGAGCGAAACTAATAAGGTTACGTTTTTTCCCTTTGGGTACGGAACCTTAAAAAATGGTGGCAAAAAAATTAAAAATTTTTTTTGCTCAAATCGACTTAAAACCAACTTTAATAGATTCGTACATTAATGCGATTAGTGAACAAATTAACAACATTCAAGAAAACTGTCAAAAAGTGGGTAAAAAACGGAAAAAACAGAAAAAAATGGTGCCAAAAAAATTAAATTTTTTTTGCTCAAATCGACTTAAAACCAACTTTAATAGATTCGTACATTAATGCTAATAGTGAATAAATTAACAACATTCAAGAAAACTGTCAAAAAGTGGGTAAAAAACGGAAAAAACCGAAAAAAAATGGTGGCAAAAAAATTAAAATTTTTTTTTGTTCAAATCGACTTAAAACCAACTTTAATAGATTCGTACATTAATGCGATTAGTGAATAAATTAACAACATTCAAGAAAACTGTCAAAAAGTGGGTAAAAAACGGAAAAAACCAAAAAAAATGGTGGCAAAAAAATTAAAAATTTTTTTTGTTCAAATCGACTTAAAACCAACTTTAATAGATTCGTACATTAATGCGATTAGTGAATAAATTAACAACATTCAAGAAAACTGTCAAAAAGTGGGTAAAAAACGGAAAAAACCGAAAAAAAAATGGTGGCAAAAAAATTAAAAATTTTTTTTTGCTCAAATCGACTTAAAACCAACTTTAATAGATTCGTACATTAATGCGATTAGTAAATAAATTAACAACATTCAAGAAAACTGTCAAAAAGTGGGTAAAAAACGGAAAAAACAGAAAAAAATGGTGGCGACTTAAAACCAACTTTAATAGATTCGTACATTAATGCGATTAGTGAATAAATTAACAACATTCAAGAAAACTGTCAAAAAGTGGGTAAAAAACGGAAAAAACAGAAAAAAATGGTGCCAAAAAAATAAAATTTTTTTTGCTCAAATCGACTTAAAACCAACTTTAATAGATTCGTACATTAATGCTAATAGTGAATAAATTAACAACATTCAAGAAAACTGTCAAAAAGTGTGTAAAAAACGGAAAAAAACGAAAAAAATTAAAAATTTGTTTTGCTCAAATCGACTTAAAACCAACTTTAATAGATTCGTACATTAATGCGATTAGTGAATAAATTAACAACATTCAAGAAAACTGTCAAAAAGTGGGTAAAAAACGGAAAAAACCGAAAAAAATGGTGGCAAAAAAATTAAAATTTTTTTTTGTTCAAATCGACTTAAAACCAACTTTAATAGATTCGTACATTAATGCGATTAGTGAATAAATTAACAACATTCAAGAAAACTGTCAAAAAGTGGGTAAAAAACGGAAAAAACCGAAAAAAATGGACTTAAAACCAACTTTAATAGATTCGTACATTAATGCGATTAGTGAATAAATTAACAACATTCAAGAAAACTGTCAAAAAGTGGGTAAAAAACGGAAAAAACCGAAAAAAATGGTGCCAAAAAAATTAAAATTTTTTTTTGTTCAAATCGACTTAAAACCAACTTTAATAGATTCGTACATTAATGCGATTAGTGAATAAATTAACAACATTCAAGAAAACTGTCAAAAAGTGGGTAAAAAACGGAAAAAACCGAAAAAAATGGTGGCAAAAAAAATAAAATTTTTTTTTGCTCAAATCGACTTAAAACCAACTTTAATAGATTCGTACATTAATGCGATTAGTGAATAAATTAACAACATTCAAGAAAACTGTCAAAAAGTGGGTAAAAAACGGAAAAAACCGAAAAAAATGGTGGCAAAAAAATTAAAATTTTTTTTTGTTCAAATCGACTTAAAACCAACTTTAATAGATTCGTACATTAATGCGATTAGTGAATAAATTAACAACATTCAAGAAAACTGTCAAAAAGTGGGTAAAAAACGGAAAAAACCGAAAAAAATGGTGGCAAAAAAAATAAAAATAAAAAATAAAAATTTTTTTTGCTCAAATCGACTTAAAACCATCTTTAATAGATTCGTACATTAATGCGATTAGTGAATAAATTAACAACATTCAAGAAAACTGTCAAAAAGTGGGTAAAAAACGGAAAAAACCGAAAAAAATGGTGGCAAAAAAATTCTAATGTTTTTTTGTTCAAATCGACTTAAAACCAACTTTAATAGATTCGTACATTAATGCGATTAGTGAATAAATTAACAACATTCAAGAAAACTGTCAAAAAGTGGGTAAAAAACGGAAAAAACCGAAAAAAAATGGTGGCAAAAAAATTAAAATTTTTTTTTGCTCAAATCGACTTAAAACCAACTTTAATAGACTCGTACATTAATGCGATTAGTGAATAAATTAACAACATTCAAGAAAACTGTCAAAAAGTGGGTAAAAAACGGAAAAAACAGAAAAAAATGGTAGCAAAAAAATAAATTTTTTTTGCTCAAATCGACTTAAAACCAACTTTAATAGATTCGTACATTAATGCTAATAGTGAATAAATTAACAACATTCAAGAAAACTGTCAAAAAGTGGGTAAAAAACGGAAAAAAACGAAAAAAATGGTGGCAAAAAAATTAAAAATTTGTTTTGCTCAAATCGACTTAAAACCAACTTTAATAGATTCGTACATTAATGCGATTAGTGAATAAATTAACAACATTCAAGAAAACTGTCAAAAAGTGGGTAAAAAACGGAAAAAACCGAAAAAAATGGTGGCAAAAAAATTAAAAAAATTTTTTGTTCAAATCGACTTAAAACCAACTTTAATAGATTCGTACATTAATGCGATTAGTGAATAAATTAACAACATTCAAGAAAACTGTCAAAAAGTGGGTAAAAAACGGAAAAAACCGAAAAAAATGGTGGCAAAAAAATTAAAAATTTGTTTTGCTCAAATCGACTTAAAACCAACTTTAATAGATTCGTACATTAATGCGATTAGTAAATAAATTAACAACATTCAAGAAAACTGTCAAAAAGTGGGTAAAAACGGAAAAAACAGAAAAAAATGGTGGCAAAAAAATAAATTTTTTTTTGTTCAAATCGACTTAAAACCAACTTTAATAGATTCGTACATTAATGCGATTAGTGAATAAATTAACAACATTCAAGAAAACTGTCAAAAAGTGGGTAAAAAACGGAAAAAACCGAAAAAAATGGTGGCAAAAAAATTAAAAAATTTTGTTGCTCAAATCGACTTAAAACCAACTTTAATAGATTCGTACATTAATGCGATTAGTGAATAAATTAACAACATTCAAGAAAGCTGTCAAAAAGTGGGTAAAAAACGGAAAAAAGCGAAAAAAATGGTGGCAAAAAAATTAAATTTTTTTTTTGTTCAAATCGACTTAAAACCAACTTTAATAGATTCGTACATTAATGCGATTAGTGAATAAATTAACAACATTCAAGAAAACTGTCTAAAAGTGGGTAAAAAACGGAAAAAACAGAAAAAATGGTGGCAAAAAAATAAAATTTTTTTTTTTGCTCAAATCGACTTAAAACCAACTTTAATAGATTCGTACATTAATGCGATTAGTGAATAAATTAACAACATTCAAGAAAACTGTCAAAAAGTGGGTAAAAAACGGAAAAAACAGAAAAAAATGGTGGCAAAAAATAAAATTTTTTGTTTGCTCAAATCGACTTAAAACCAACTTTAATAGATTCGTACATTAATGCGATTAGTGAATAAATTAACAACATTCAAGAAAACTGTCAAAAAGTGGGTAAAAAACGGAAAAAACCGAAAAAAATGGTGGCAAAAAAATTAAAAATTTTTTTTTGCTCAAATCGACTTAAAACCAACTTTAATAGATTCGTACATTAATGCGATTAGTGAATAAATTAACAACATTCAAGAAAACTGTCAAAAAGTGGGTAAAAAACGGAAAAAAACGAAAAAAATGGTGGCAAAAAAATTAAAAATTTGTTTTGCTCAAATCGACTTAAAACCAACTTTAATAGATTCGTACATTAATGCGATTAGTGAATAAATTAACAACATTCAAGAAAACTGTCAAAAAGTGGGTAAAAAACGGAAAAAACCGAAAAAAATGGTGGCAAAAAAATTAAAAATTTGTTTTGCTCAAATCGACTTAAAACCAACTTTAATAGATTCGTACATTAATGCGATTAGTAAATAAATTAACAACATTCAAGAAAACTGTCAAAAAGTGGGTAAAAACGGAAAAAACAGAAAAAAATGGTGGCAAAAAAATAAATTTTTTTTTGTTCAAATCGACTTAAAACCAACTTTAATAGATTCGTACATTAATGCGATTAGTGAATAAATTAACAACATTCAAGAAAGCTGTCAAAAAGTGGGTAAAAAACGGAAAAAAGCGAAAAAAATGGTGGCAAAAAAATTAAAATTTTTTTTTGTTCAAATCGACTTAAAACCAACTTTAATAGATTCGTACATTAATGCGATTAGTGAATAAATTAACAACATTCAAGAAAACTGTCAAAAAGTGGGTAAAAAACGGAAAAAACAGAAAAAATGGTGGCAAAAAAATAAAATTTTTTTTTTTGCTCAAATCGACTTAAAACCAACTTTAATAGATTCGTACATTAATGCGATTAGTGAATAAATTAACAACATTCAAGAAAACTGTCAAAAAGTGGGTAAAAAACGGAAAAAACAGAAAAAAATGGTGGCAAAAAATAAAATTTTTTGTTTGCTCAAATCGACTTAAAACCAACTTTAATAGATTCGTACATTAATGCGATTAGTGAATAAATTAACAACATTCAAGAAAACTGTCAAAAAGTGGGTAAAAAACGGAAAAAACCGAAAAAAATGGTAAAATTGCTCAAATCGACTTAAAACCAACTTTAATAGATTCGTACATTAATGCGATTAGTGAATAAATTAACAACATTCAAGAAAACTGTCAAAAAGTGGGTAAAAAACGAAAAAAACCGAAAAAAAAATGGTGGCAAAAAAATTAAATTTTTTTTTGCTCAAATCGACTTAAAACCAACTTTAATAGATTCGTACATTAATGCGATTAGTGAATAAATTAACAACATTCAAGAAAACTGTCAAAAAGTGGGTAAAAAACGGAAAAAACCGAAAAAAATGGTGGCAAAAAAATTAAAAAAATTTTTTGTTCAAATCGACTTAAAACCAACTTTAATAGATTCGTACATTAATGCGATTAGTGAATAAATTAACAACATTCAAGAAAACTGTCAAAAAGTGGGTAAAAAACGGAAAAAACCGAAAAAAAATGGTGGCAAAAAAATTAAATTTTTTTTTGCTCAAATCGACTTAAAACCAACTTTAATAGATTCGTACATTAATGCGATTAGTAAATAAATTAACAACATTCAAGAAAACTGTCAAAAAGTGGGTAAAAACGGAAAAAAACAGAAAAAAATGGTGGCAAAAAAATAAATTTTTTTTTGCTCAAATCGACTTAAAACCAACTTTAATAGATTCGTACATTAATGCTAATAGTGAATAAATTAACAACATTCAAGAAAACTGTCAAAAAGTGGGTAAAAAACGGAAAAAAACGAAAAAAATGGTGGGAAAAAAATTAAAAAATTTTTTTGTTCAAATCGACTTAAAACCAACTTTAATAGATTCGTACATTAATGCGATTAGTGAATAAATTAACAACATTCAAGAAAACTGTCAAAAAGTGGGTAAAAAACGGAAAAAACCGAAAAAAAAATGGTGGCAAAAAAATTTAAATTTTTTTTTGTTCAAATCGACTTAAAACCAACTTTAATAGATTCGTACATTAATGCGATTAGTGAATAAATTAACAACATTCAAGAAAACTGTCAAAAAGTGGGTAAAAAACGGAAAAAACCGAAAAAAATGGTGGCAAAAAAATTAAAATTTTTTTTTGTTCAAATCGACTTAAAACCAACTTTAATAGATTCGTACATTAATGCGATTAGTGAATAAATTAACAACATTCAAGAAAACTGTCAAAAAGTGGGTAAAAAACGGAAAAAACCGAAAAAAATGGTGGCCAAAAAATTAAATTTTTTTTTTGTTCAAATCGACTTAAAACCAACTTTAATAGATTCGTACATTAATGCGATTAGTGAATAAATTAACAACATTCAAGAAAACGGTCAAAAAGTGGGTAAAAAACGGAAAAAAACGGAAAAAAATGGTGGCAAAAAAAAAAATTTTTTTTGCTCAAATCGACTTAAAACCAACTTTAATAGATTCGTACATTAATGCGATTAGTGAATAAATTGCCAACATTCAAGAAAACTGTCAAAAAGTGGGTAAAAAACGGAAAAAACAGAAAAAAATGGTGACAAAAAAATAAAATTTTTTTTTTTTTCTCAAATCGACTTAAAACCAACTTTAATAGATTCGTACATTAATGCGATTAGTGAATAAATTAACAACATTCAAGAAAACTGTCTAAAAGTGGGTAAAAAACGGAAAAAACCGAAAAAAATGGTGGCAAAAAAATAAAAATTTTTTTTTGTTCAAATCGACTTAAAACCAACTTTAATAGATTCGTACATTAATGCGATTAGTGAATAAATTAACAACATTCAAGAAAACTGTCAAAAAGTGGTAAAAAACGGAAAAAACCGAAAAAAAATGGTGGCGAAAAAATTAAAATTTTTTTTTGTTCAAATCGACTTAAAACCAACTTTAATAGATTCGTACATTAATGCGATTAGTGAATAAATTAACAACATTCAAGAAAACTGTCAAAAAGTGGTAAAAAACGGAAAAAACCGAAAAAAAATGGTGGCGAAAAAATTAAAATTTTTTTTGCTCAAATCGACTTAAAACCAACTTTAATAGATTCGTACATTAATGCGATTAGTAAATAAATTAACAACATTCAAGAAAACTGTCAAAAAGTGGGTAAAAAACGGAAAAAACAGAAAAAAATGGTGGCAAAAAAAAAAAATTTTTTTTTGCTCAAATCGACTTAAAACCAACTTTAATAGATTCGTACATTAATGCGATTAGTGAATAAATTAACAACATTCAAGAAAACTGTCAAAAAGTGGGTAAAAAACGGAAAAAACAGAAAAAAATGGTGGCAAAAAAATAAAAATTTTTTTTTGCTCAAATCGACTTAAAACCAACTTTAATAGATTCGTACATTAATGCTAATAGTGAATAAATTAACAACATTCAAGAAAACTGTCAAAAAGTGCGTAAAAAACGGAAAAAAACGAAAAAAATGGTAGGAAAAAAATTAAAAAAAATTTTTGTTCAAATCGACTTAAAACCAACTTTAATAGATTCGTACATTAATGCGATTAGTGAATAAATTAACAACATTCAAGAAAACTGTCAAAAAGTGGGTAAAAAACGGAAAAAACCGAAAAAAATGGTGGCAAAAAAATTAAAATTTCTTTTTGTTCAAATCGACTTAAAACCAACTTTAATAGATTCGTACATTAATGCGATTAGTGAATAAATTAACAACATTCAAGAAAACTGTCAAAAAGTGGGTAAAAAACGGAAAAAACCGAAAAAAATGGTGGCAAAAAAATTAAAAATTTTTTTTGTTCAAATCGACTTAAAACCAACTTTAATAGATTCGTACATTAATGCGATTAGTGAATAAATTAACAACATTCAAGAAAAACTGTCAAAAAGTGGGTAAAAAACGGAAAAAACCGAAAAAAATGGTGGCAAAAAAATTAAAATTTTTTTTGCTCAAATCGACTTCAAACCAACTTTAATAGATTCGTACATTAATGCGATTAGTGAATAAATTAACAACATTCAAGAAAACTGTCAAAAAGTGGGTAAAAAACGGAAAAAACAGAAAAAAATGGTAGCAAAAAAATACAAATTTTTTTTTGCTCAAATCGACGTACATTAATGCGATTAGTGAATAAATTAACAACATTCAAGAAAACTGTCAAAAAGTGGGTAAAAAACGGAAAAAACCGAAAAAAATGGTGGCAAAAAAATTAAAAATTTTTTTTGTTCAAATCGACTTAAAACCAACTTTAATAGATTCGTACATTAATGCGATTAGTGAATAAATTAACAACATTCAAGAAAACTGTCAAAAAGTGGGTAAAAAACGGAAAAAACCGAAAAAAATGGTGGCAAAAAAATTAAAATTTTTTTTGCTCAAATCGACTTAAAACCAACTTTAATAGATTCGTACATTAATGCGATTAGTAAATAAATTAACAACATTCAAGAAAACTGTCAAAAAGTGGGTAAAAACGGAAAAAAACAGAAAAAAATGGTGGCAAAAAAATAAAATTTTTTTTGCTCAAATCGACTTAAAACCAACTTTAATAGATTCGTACATTAATGCTAATAGTGAATAAATTAACAACATTCAAGAAAACTGTCAAAAAGTGGGTAAAAAACGGAAAAAAACGAAAAAAATGGTGGGAAAAAAATTAAAAAAATTTTTTGTTCAAATCGACTTAAAACCAACTTTAATATATTCGTACATTAATGCGATTAGTGAATAAATTAACAACATTCAAGAAAACTGTCAAAAAGTGGGTAAAAAACGGAAAAAACCGAAAAAAATGGTGGCAAAAAAATTAAAATTTTTTTTTGTTCAAATCGACTTAAAACCAACTTTAATAGATTCGTACATTAATGCGATTAGTGAATAAATTAACAACATTCAAGAAAACTGTCAAAAAGTGGGTAAAAAACGGAAAAAACCGAAAAAAATGGTGGCAAAAAAATTAAATTTTTTTTTTGTTCAAATCGACTTAAAACCAACTTTAATAGATTCGTACATTAATGCGATTAGTGAATAAATTAACAACATTCAAGAAAACGGTCAAAAAGTGGGTAAAAAACGGAAAAAACAGAAAAAAATGGTAGCAAAAAAAAAAAATTTTTTTTTTGCTCAAATCGACTTAAAACCAACTTTAATAGATTCGTACATTAATGCGATTAGTAAATAAATTAACAACATTCAAGAAAACTGTCAAAAAGTGGGTAAAAAACGGAAAAAACTGAAAAAAATGGTGGCAAAAAAATAAAATTTTTTTTGCTCAAATCGACTTAAAACCAACTTTAATAGATTCGTACATTAATGCTAATAGTGAATAAATTAACAACATTCAAGAAAACTATCAAAAAGTGGGTAAAAAACGGAAAAAAATGGTGGGAAAAAAATTAAAAAAATTTTTTGTTCAAATCGACTTAAAACCAACTTTAATAGATTCGTAAATTAATGCGATTAGTGAATAAATTAACAACATTCAAGAAAACTGTCAAAAAGTGGGTAAAAAACGGAAAAAACCGAAAAAAATGGTGGCAAAAAAATTAAATTTTTTTTTTGTTCAAATCGACTTAAAACCAACTTTAATAGATTCGTACATTAATGCGATTAGTGAATAAATTAACAACATTCAAGAAAACGGTCAAAAAGTGGGTAAAAAACGGAAAAAACAGAAAAAAATGGTGGCAAAAAAAAATTTTTTTTTGCTCAAATCGACTTAAAACCAACTTTAATAGATTCGTACATTAATGCGAATTAGTGAATAAATTAACAACATTCAAGAAAACTGTCAAAAAGTGGGTAAAAAAACGGAAAAAACCGAAAAAATGGTGGCAAAAAAATTAAAATTTTTTTTTTGCTCAAATCGACTTAAAACCAACTTTAATAGATTCGTTCATTAATGCGATTAGTGAATAAATTAACAACATTCAAGAAAACTGTCAAAAAGTGGGTAAAAAACGGAAAAAAACAGAAAAAAATGGTGGCAAAAAAATAAATTTTTTTTTGCTCAAATCGACTTAAAACCAACTTTAATAGATTCGTACATTAATGCGATTAGTGAATAAATTAACAACATTCAAGAAAACTGTCAAAAAGTGGGTAAAAAACGGAAAAAACAGAAAAAAATGGTGGCAAAAAAATAAAATTTTTTTTTTGCTCAAATCGACTTAAAACCAACTTTAATAGATTCGTACATTAATGCGATTAGTGAATAAATTAACAACATTCAAGAAAACTGTCAAAAAGTGGGTAAAAAACGGAAAAAACCGAAAAAAATGGTGGCAAAAAAATTAAAATTTTTTTTTGTTCAAATCGACTTAAAACCAACTTTAATAGATTCGTACATTAATGCGATTAGTGAATAAATTAACAACATTCAAGAAAACTGTCAAAAAGTGGGTAAAAAACGGAAAAAACCGAAAAAAAAAATGGTGGCAAAAAAATTAAATTTTTTTTTGCTCAAATCGACTTAAAACCAACTTTAATAGATTCGTACATTAATGCGATTAGTGAATAAATTAACAACATTCAAGAAAACGGTCAAAAAGTGGGTAAAAAACGGAAAAAACAGAAAAAAATGGTGGCAAAAAAATAAATTTTTTTTTGCTCAAATCGACTTAAAACCAACTTTAATAGATTCGTACATTAATGCGATTAGTGAATAAATTAACAACATTCAAGAAAACTGTCAAAAAGTGGGTAAAAAACGGAAAAAACAGAAAAAAATGGTGACAAAAAAATAAAATTTTTTTTTTGCTCAAATCGACTTAAAACCAACTTTAATAGATTCGTACATTAATGCGATTAGTGAATAAATTAACAACATTCAAGAAAACTGTCAAAAAGTGGGTAAAAAACGGAAAAAACCGAAAAAAATGGTGGCAAAAAAATTAAAATTTTTTTTTGTTCAAATCGACTTAAAACCAACTTTAATAGATTCGTACATTAATGCGATTAGTGAATAAATTAACAACATTCAAGAAAACTGTCAAAAAGTGGGTAAAAAACGGAAAAAACCGAAAAAAATGGTGGCAAAAAAATTAAAAATTTTTTTTGCTCAAATCGACTTAAAACCAACTTTAATAGATTCGTACATTAATGCGATTAGTGAATAGATTAACAACATTCAAGAAAACTGTCAAAAAGTGGGTAAAAAACGGAAAAAACCGAAAAAAATGGTGGCAAAAAAATTAAAATTTTTTTTTGTTCAAATCGACTTAAAACCAACTTTAATAGATTCGTACATTAATGCGATTAGTGAATAAATTAACAACATTCAAGAAAACTGTCAAAAAGTGGGTAAAAAACGGAAAAAACCGAAAAAAATGGTGGCAAAAAAATAAATTTTTGTTTGCTCAAATCGACTTAAAACCAACTTTAATAGATCGTACATTAATGCGATTAGTGAATAAATTAACAACATTCAAGAAAACTGTCAAAAAGTGGGTAAAAAACGGAAAAAAACCGAAAAAAATGGTGACAAAAAAATAAAAATTTTTTTTTGCTCAAATCGACTTAAAACCAACTTTAATAGATTCGTACATTAATGCGATTAGTGAATAAATTAACAACATTCAAGAAAACTGTCAAAAAGTGGGTAAAAAACGGAAAAAACCGAAAAAAATGGTGGCAAAAAAATAAAAATTTTAATAGATTCGTACATTAATGCGATTAGTGAATAAATTAACAACATTCAAGAAAACTGTCAAAAAGTGGGTAAAAAACGGAAAAAACCGAAAAAAATGGTGGCAAAAAAATAAAAATTTTTTTTTGCTCAAATCGACTTGAAACCAACTTTAATAGATTCGTACATTAATGCGATTAGTGAATAAATTAACAACATTCAAGAAAACTGTCAAAAAGTGGGTAAAAAACGAAAAAAACCGAAAAAAATGGTGGCAAAAAAATAAAATTCTTTTTTTGCTCAAATCGACTTAAAACCAACTTTAATAGATTCATACATTAATGCTATTACTGAATAAATTAACAACATTCAAAAAACCGAAAAAAATGGTGGCAAAAAAATAAAAATTTTTTTTTGCTCAAATCGACTTAAAACCAACTTTAATAGATTCGTACATTAATGCGATTAGTGAATAAATTAACAACATTCAAGAAAACTGTCAAAAAGTGGGTAAAAAACGGAAAAAACCGAAAAAAATGGTGGCAAAAAAATAAAATTTTTTTTTGCTCAAATCGACTTAAAACCAACTTTAATAGATTCGTACATTAATGCGATTAGTGAATAAATTAACAACATTCAAGAAAACTGTCAAAAAGTGGGTAAAAAACGGGAAAAACCGAAAAAAATGGTGGCAAAAAAATAAAATTTTTTTTTGCTCAAATCGACTTAAAACCAACTTTAATAGATTCGTACATTAATGCGATTAGTGAATAAATTAACAACATTCAAGAAAACTGTCAAAAAGTAGGTAAAAAACGGAAAAAACCGAAAAAAATGGTGGCAAAAAAATAAAATTTTTTTTTTGCTCAAATCGACTTAAAACCAACTTTAATAGATTCGTACATTAATGCGATTAGTGAGTAAATTAACAACATTCAAGAAAACTGTCAAAAAGTAGGTAAAAAACGGAAAAAACCGAAAAAAATGGTGGCAAAAAAATAAATTTTTTTTTTTGCTCAAATCGACTTAAAACCAACTTTAATAGATTCGTACATTAATGCGATTAGTGAATAAATTAACAACATTCAAGAAAACTGTCAAAAAGTGGGTAAAAAACGGAAAAAACCGAAAAAAATCATGGCAAAAAAATAAAAATTTTTTTTGCTCAAATCGACTTAAAACCAACTTTAATAGATTCGTACATTAATGCGATTAGTGAATAAATTAACAACATTCAAGAAAACTGTCAAAAAGTGGGTAAAAAACGGAAAAAACCGAAAAAAATGGTGGCAAAAAAATTAAAAATTTTTTTTGCTCAAATCGACTTAAAACCAACTTTAATAGATTCGTACATTAATGCGATTAGTGAATAAATTAACAACATTCAAGAAAACTGTCAAAAAGTGGGTAAAAAACGGAAAAAACCGAAAAAAATGGTGGCAAAAAAATTAAAATTTTGTTTTGCTCAAATCGACTTAAAACCAACTTTAATAGATTCGTACATTAATGCGATTAGTGAATAAATTAACAACATTCAAGAAAACTGTCAAAAAGTGGGTAAAAAACGAAAAAAAACAAAAAAAATGGTGGCAAAAAAATAAAATTTTTTTTTTGCTCAAATCGACTTAAAACCAACTTTAATAGATTCGTACATTAATGCGATTACTGAATAAATTAACAACATTCAAGAAAACTGTCAAAAAGTGGGTAAAAAACGGAAAAAACCGAAAAAAATGGTGGCAAAAAAATTAAAATTTTTTTTTGCTCAAATCGACTTAAAACCAACTTTAATAGGTTCGTACATTAATGCGATTAGTGAATAAATTAACAACATTCAAGAAAACTGTCAAAAAGTGGGTAAAAAACGGAAAAAACCGAAAAAAATGGTGGCAAAAAAATAAAATTTTTTTTTTGCTCAAATCGACTTAAAACCAACTTTAATAGATTCGTACATTAATGCGATTAGTGAATAAATTAACAACATTCAAGAAAACTGTCAAAAAGTGGGTAAAAAACGGAAAAAACCGAAAAAAATGGTGGCAAAAAAATAAATTTTTTTTTTGCTCAAATCGACTTAAAACCAACTTTAATAGATTCGTACATTAATGCGAATAGTGAATAAATTAACAACATTCAAGAAAACTGTCAAAAAGTGGTTAAAAAACGGAAAAAACCGAAAAAAATGGTGACAAAAAAATAAAAATTTTTTTTTGCTCAAATCGACTTAAAACCAACTTTAATAGATTCGTACATTAATGCGATTAGTGAATAAATTAACAACATTCAAGAAAACTGTCAAAAAGTGGGTAAAAAACGGAAAAAACCGAAAAAAATGGTGGCAAAAAAATAAAAATTTTAATAGAAACGTACATTAATGCGATTAGTGAATAAATTAACAACATTCAAGAAAACTGTCAAAAAGTGGGTAAAAAACGGAAAAAACCGAAAAAAATGGTAGCAAAAAAATAAAAATTTTTTTTTGCTCAAATCGACTTGAAACCAACTTTAATAGATTCGTACATTAATGCGATTAGTGAATAAATTAACAACATTCAAGAAAACTGTCAAAAAGTGGGTAAAAAACGAAAAAAAACGAAAAAAATGGTGGCAAAAAAATAAAATTTTTTTTTGCTCAAATCGACTTAAAACCAACTTTAATAGATTCATACATTAATGCTATTACTGAATAAATTAACAACATTCAAGAAAACTGTCAAAAAGTGGGTAAAAAACGGAAAAAACCGAAAAAAATGGTGGCAAAAAAATTAAAATTTTTTTTGCTCAAATCGACTTAAAACCGACTTTAATAGATTCGTACATTAATGCGATTAGTGAATAAATTAACAACATTCAAGAAAACTGTCAAAAAGTGGGTAAAAAACGGAAAAAACCGAAAAAAATGGTGGCAAAAAAATAAAAATTTTAATAGATTCGTACATTAATGCGATTAGTGAATAAATTAACAACATTCAAGAAAACTGTCAAAAAGTGGGTAAAAAACGGAAAAAACCGAAAAAAATGGTGGCAAAAAAATAAAATTTTTTTTTGCTCAAATCGACTTAAAACCAACTTTAATAGATTCATACATTAATGCTATTACTGAATAAATTAACAACATTCAAAAAACCGAAAAAAATGGTGGCAAAAAAATAAAAATTTTTTTTTGCTCAAATCGACTTAAAACCAACTTTAATAGATTCGTACATTAATGCGATTAGTGAATAAATTAACAACATTCAAGAAAACTGTCAAAAAGTGGGTAAAAAACGGAAAAAAACGAAAAAAATGGTGGCAAAAAAATAAAATTTTTTTTTGCTCAAATCGACTTAAAACCAACTTTAATAGATTCGTACATTAATGCGATTAGTGAATAAATTAACAACATTCAAGAAAACTGTCAAAAAGTGGGTAAAAAACGGGAAAAACCGAAAAAAATGGTGGCAAAAAAATAAAATTTTTTTTTGCTCAAATCGACTTAAAACCAACTTTAATAGATTCGTACATTAATGCGATTAGTGAATAAATTAACAACATTCAAGAAAACTGTCAAAAAGTAGGTAAAAAACGGAAAAAACCGAAAAAAATGGTGGCAAAAAAATAAAATTTTTTTTTTGCTCAAATCGACTTAAAACCAACTTTAATAGATTCGTACATTAATGCGATTAGTGAGTAAATTAACAACATTCAAGAAAACTGTCAAAAAGTAGGTAAAAAACGGAAAAAACCGAAAAAAATGGTGGCAAAAAAATAAAATTTTTTTTTTGCTCAAATCGACTTAAAACCAACTTTAATAGATTCGTACATTAATGCGATTAGTGAATAAATTAACAACATTCAAGAAAACTGTCAAAAAGTGGGTAAAAAACGGAAAAAACCGAAAAAAAATGGTGGCAAAAAAATTAAAATTTTTTTTTGCTCAAATCGACTTAAAACCAACTTTAATAGGTTCGTACATTAATGCGATTAGTGAATAAATTAACAACATTCAAGAAAACTGTCAAAAAGTGGGTAAAAAACGGAAAAAACCGAAAAAAAATGGTGGCAAAAAAATAAAATTTTTTTTTTGCTCAAATCGACTTAAAACCAACTTTAATAGATTCGTACATTAATGCGATTAGTGAATAAATTAACAACATTCAAGAAAACTGTCAAAAAGTGGGTAAAAAACGGAAAAAACCGAAAAAAATGGTGGCAAAAAAATAAATTTTTTTTTTGCTCAAATCGACTTAAAACCAACTTTAATAGATTCGTACATTAATGCGAATAGTGAATAAATTAACAACATTCAAGAAAACTGTCAAAAAGTGGTTAAAAAACGGAAAAAACCGAAAAAAATGGTGACAAAAAAATAAAAATTTTTTTTTGCTCAAATCGACTTAAAACCAACTTTAATAGATTCGTACATTAATGCGATTAGTGAATAAATTAACAACATTCGAGAAAACTGTCAAAAAGTGGGTAAAAAACGGAAAAAACCGAAAAAAATGGTGGCAAAAAAATAAAAATTTTAATAGAAACGTACATTAATGCGATTAGTGAATAAATTAACAACATTCAAGAAAACTGTCAAAAAGTGGGTAAAAAACGGAAAAAACCGAAAAAAATGGTGGCAAAAAAATAAAAATTTTTTTTTGCTCAAATCGACTTGAAACCAACTTTAATAGATTCGTACATTAATGCGATTAGTGAATAAATTAACAACATTCAAGAAAACTGTCAAAAAGTGGGTAAAAGACGAAAAAAACCGAAAAAAATGGTGGCAAAAAAATAAAATTTTTTTTTGCTCAAATCGACTTAAAACCAACTTTAATAGATTCATACATTAATGCTATTACTGAATAAATTAACAACATTCAAGAAAACTGTCAAAAAGTGGGTAAAAAACGGAAAAAACCGAAAAAAATGGTGGCAAAAAAATTAAAATTTTTTTTTGCTCAAATCGACTTAAAACCGACTTTAATAGATTCGTACATTAATGCGATTAGTGAATAAATTAACAACATTCAAGAAAACTGTCAAAAAGTGGGTAAAAAACGGAAAAAAATGGTGGCAAAAAAATAAAATTTTTTTTTTGCTCAAATCGACTTAAAACCAACTTTAATAGATTCGTACATTAATGCGATTAGTGAATAAATTAACAACATTCAAGAAAACTGTCAAAAAGTGGGTAAAAAACGGAAAAAACCGAAAAAAATGGTGGCAAAAAAAATAAATTTTTTTTTTGCTCAAATCGACTTAAAACCAACTTTAATAGGTTCGTACATTAATGCGAATAGTGAATAAATTAACAACATTCAAGAAAACTGTCAAAAAGTGGTTAAAAAACGGAAAAAACCGAAAAAAATGGTGGCAAAAAAAAAAATTTTTTTTTTGCTCAAATCGACTTAAAACCAACTTTAATAGATTCGTACATTAATGCGATTACTGAATGAATTAACAACATTCAAGAAAACTGTCAAAAAGTGGGTAAAAAACGGAAAAAACCAAAAAAAATGGTGGCAAAAAATAAAATTTTTTTTTTGCTCAAATCGACTTAAAACCAACTTTAATAGATTCGTACATTAATGCGATTAGTGAATAAATTAACAACATTCAAGAAAACTGTCAAAAAGTAGGTAAAAAACGGAAAAAACCGAAAAAAATGGTGGCAAAAAAATTAAAATTTTTTTTTGCTCAAATCGACTTAAAACCAACTTTAATAGATTCTTACATTAATGCGATTAGTGAATAAATTAACGACATTCAAGAAAACTGTCAAAAAGTGGGTAAAAAACGGAAAAAACCAAAAAAAAATGGTGGCAAAAAAATTAAAAATTTTTTTTTGCTCAAATCGAATTAAAACCAACTTTAATAGATTCGTACATTAGGTAATGCGATTAGTGAATAAATTAACAACATTCAAGAAAACTGTCAAAAAGTGGGTAAAAAACGGAAAAAACCGAAAAAAATGGTGGCAAAAAAATATTTTTTTTTTTTGCTCAAATCGACTTAAAACCAACTTTAATAGATTCGTACATTAATGCGATTAGTGAATAAATTAACAACATTC
Source organism: Cheilosia vernalis (assembly GCA_949126925.1). NCBI lineage: Eukaryota > Metazoa > Arthropoda > Insecta > Diptera > Syrphidae > Cheilosia > Cheilosia vernalis. The sequence continues at coordinate 20,047,755 of OX421359.1, forward strand.
AAGAAAACTGTCAAAAAGTGGGTAAAAAACGTAAAAAACCGAAAAAAATGGTGGCAAAAAAATTAAATTTTTTTTTTGCTCAAATCGACTTAAAACCAACTTTAATAGATTCGTACATTAATGCGATTAGTGAATAAATTAACAACATTCAAGAAAACTGTCAAAAAGTGGGTAAAAAACGGAAAAAACCGAAAAAAATGGTGGCAAAAAAATAAAATTTTTTTTTTGCTCAAATCGACTTAAAACCAACTTTAGTAGATTCGTACATTAATGCGATTAGTGAATAAATTAACAACATTCAAGAAAACTGTCAAAAAGTGGGTAAAAAACGGAAAAAACCGAAAAAAATGGTGGCAAAAAAATAAAATTTTTTTTTTGCTCAAATCGACTTAAAAACAACTTTAATAGATTCGTACATTAATGCGATTAGTGAATAAATTAACAACATTCAAGAAAACTGTCAAAAAGTAGGTAAAAAACGGAAAAAAATGGTGGCAAAAAAATAAAAATTTTTTTTTGCTCAAATCGACTTAAAACCAACTTTAATAGATTCGTACATTAATGCGATTAGTGAATAAATTAACAACATTCAAGAAAACTGTCAAAAAGTGGGTAAAAAACGGAAAAAACCGAAAAAAATGGTGGCAAAAAAATAAATTTTTTTTTGCTCAAATCGACTTAAAACCAACTTTAATAGATTCGTACAATAATGCGATTAGTGAATAAATTAACAACATTCAAGAAAACTGTCAAAAAGTAGGTAAAAAACGGAAAAAAACCGAAAAAAATGGTGGCAAAAATATAAAAATTTTTTTTTGCTCAAATCGACTTAAAACCAACTTTAATAGATTCGTACATTAATGCGATTAGTGAATAAATTAACAACATTCAAGAAAACTGTCAAAAAGTGGGTAAAAAACGGAAAAAACCGAAAAAAATGGTGGCAAAAAAATAAATTTTTTTTTTGCTCAAATCGACTTAAAACCAACTTTAATAGATTCGTACATTAATGCGATTAGTGAATAAATTATCAACATTTAAGAAAACTGTCAAAAAGAAGGTAAAAAACGGAAAAAACCGAAAAAAATGGTGGCAAAAAAATACAATTTTTTTTTTGCTCAAATCGACTTAAAACCAACTTTAATAGATTCGTACATTAATGCGATTAGTGAATAAATTAACAACATTCAAGAAAACTGCCAAAAAGTGGGTAAAAAACGGAAAAAACCGAAAAAAATGGTGGCAAAAAAATTAAAATTTTTTTTTGCTCAAATCGACTTAAAACCAACTTTAATAGATTCGTACATTAATGCGATTAGTGAATAAATTAACAACATTCAAGAAAACTGTCAAAAAGTAGGTAAAAAACGGAAAAAACCGAAAAAAATGGTGGCAAAAAAATAAAAATTTTTTTTTGCTCAAATCGACTTAAAACCAACTTTAATAGATTCGTACATTAATGCGATTAGTGAATAAATTAACAACATTCAAGAAAACTGTCAAAAAGTGGGTAAAAAACGGAAAAAACCGAAAAAAATGGTGGCAAAAAAATAAATTTTTTTTTGCTCAAATCGACTTAAAACCAACTTTAATAGATTCGTACAATAATGCGATTAGTGAATAAATTAACAACATTCAAGAAAACTGTCAAAAAGTAGGTAAAAAACGGAAAAAAACCGAAAAAAATGGTGGCAAAAAAATAAAAATTTTTTTTTGCTCAAATCGACTTAAAACCAACTTTAATAGATTCGTACATTAATGCGATTAGTGAATAAATTAACAACATTCAAGAAAACTGTCAAAAAGTGGGTAAAAAACGGAAAAAACCGAAAAAAATGGTGGCAAAAAAATAAATTTTTTTTTTGCTCAAATCGACTTAAAACCAACTTTAATAGATTCGTACATTAATGCGATTAGTGAATAAATTATCAACATTTAAGAAAACTGTCAAAAAGAAGGTAAAAAACGGAAAAAACCGAAAAAAATGGTGGCAAAAAAATACAATTTTTTTTTTGCTCAAATCGACTTAAAACCAACTTTAATAGATTCGTACATTAATGCGATTAGTGAATAAATTAACAACATTCAAGAAAACTGCCAAAAAGTGGGTAAAAAACGGAAAAAACCGAAAAAAATGGTGGCAAAAAAATTAAAATTTTTTTTTGCTCAAATCGACTTAAAACCAACTTTAATAGATTCGTACATTAATGCGATTAGTGAATAAATTAACAACATTCAAGAAAACTGTCAAAAAGTAGGTAAAAAACGGAAAAAACCGAAAAAAATGGTGGCAAAAAAATAAAAATTTTTTTTTGCTCAAATCGACTTAAAACCAACTTTAATAGATTCGTACATTAATGCGATTAGTGAATAAATTAACAACATTCAAGAAAACTGTCAAAAAGTGGTTAAAAAACGGAAAAAACCGAAAAAAATGGTGACAAAAAAATAAAAATTTTTTTTTGCTCAAATCGACTTAAAACCAACTTTAATAGATTCGTACATTAATGCGATTACTGAATAAATTAACAACATTCAAGAAAACTGTCAAAAAGTGGGTAAAAAACGGAAAAAACCGAAAAAAATGGTGGCAAAAAAATTAAAATTTTTTTTTGCTCAAATCGACTTAAAACCAACTTTAATAGATTCGTACATTAATGCGATTAGTGAATAAATTAACAACATTTAAGAAAACTGTCAAAAAGTGGGTAAAAAACGGAAAAAACCGAAAAAAATGGTGGCAAAAAAATTAAAATTTTTTTTTGCTCAAATCGACTTAAAACCAACTTTAATAGATTCGTACATTAATGCGATTAGTGAATAAATTAACAACATTCACGAAAACTGTCAAAAAGTAGGTAAAAAACGGAAAAAACCGAAAAAAATGGTGGCAAAAAAATAATTTTTTTTTTTGCTCAAATCGACTTAAAACCAACTTTAATAGATTCGTACATTAATGCGATTAGTGAATAAATTAACAACATTCAAGAAAACTGTCAAAAAGTGGTTAAAAAACGGAAAAAACCGAAAAAAATGGTGACAAAAAAATAAAAATTTTTTTTTGCTCAAATCGACTTAAAACCAACTTTAATAGATTCGTACATTAATGCGAATAGTGAATAAATTAACAACATTCAAGAAAACTGTCAAAAAGTGGTTAAAAAACGGAAAAAACCGAAAAAAATGGTGACAAAAAAATAAAAATTTTTTTTGCTCAAATCGACTTAAAACCAACTTTAATAGATTCGTACATTAATGCGATTAGTGAATAAATTAACAACATTCAAGAAAACTGTCAGAAAGTAGGTAAAAAACGGAAAAAACCGAAAAAAATGGTGGCAAAAAAATAAAATTTTTTTTTGCTCAAATCGACTTAAAACCAACTTTAATAGATTCGTACATTAATGCGATTACTGAATAAATTAACAACATTCAAGAAAACTGTCAAAAAGTAGGTAAAAAACGGAAAACCCCAAAAAAAATGGTGGCAAAAAATAAAATTTTTTTTTTTTGCTCAAATCGACTTAAAACCAACTTTAATAGATTCGTACATTAATGCGATAAGTGAATAAATTAACAACATTCAAGAAAACTGTCAAAAAGTGGGTAAAAAACGGAAAAAACCGAAAAAAATGGTGGCAAAAAAATTAAAATTTTTTTTTGCTCAAATCGACTTAAAACCAACTTTAATAGATTCGTACATTAATGCGATTAGTGAATAAATTAACAACATTCAAGAAAACTGTCAAAAAGTAGGTAAAAAACGGAAAAAACCGAAAAAAATGGTGGCAAAAAAATAAAAATTTTTTTTGCTCAAATCGACTTAAAACCAACTTTAATAGATTCGTACATTAATGCGATTAGTGAATAAATTAACAACATTCAAGAAAACTGTCAAAAAGTAGGTAAAAAACGGAAAAAACCGAAAAAAATGGTGGCAAAAAAATAAAAATTTTTTTTTGCTCAAATCGACTTAAAACCAACTTTAATAGATTCGTACATTAATGCGATTAGTGAATAAATTAACAACATTCAAGAAAACTGTCAAAAAGTGGTTAAAAAACGGAAAAAACCGAAAAAAATGGTGACAAAAAAATAAAAATTTTTTTTTGCTCAAATCGACTTAAAACCAACTTTAATAGATTCGTACATTAATGCGATTACTGAATAAATTAACAACATTCAAGAAAACTGTCAAAAAGTGGGTAAAAAACGGAAAAAACCGAAAAAAATGGTGGCAAAAAAATTAAAATTTTTTTTTGCTCAAATCGACTTAAAACCAACTTTAATAGATTCGTACATTAATGCGAATAGTGAATAAATTAACAACATTTAAGAAAACTGTCAAAAAGTGGGTAAAAAAAGGAAAAAACCGAAAAAAATGGTGGCAAAAAAATTAAAATTTTGTTTTGCTCAAATCGACTTAAAACCAACTTTAATAGATTCGTACATTAATGCGATTAGTGAATAAATTAACAACATTCAAGAAAACTGTCAAAAAGTAGGTAAAAAACGGAAAAAACCGAAAAAAATGGTGGCAAAAAAATAATTTTTTTTTTTTGCTCAAATCGACTTAAAACCAACTTTAATAGATTCGTACATTAATGCGATTAGTGAATAAATTAACAACATTCAAGAAAACTGTAAAAAAGTGGTTAAAAAACGGAAAAAACCGAAAAAAATGGTGACAAAAAAATAAAAATTTTTTTTTGCTCAAATCGACTTAAAACCAATTGTAATAGATTCGTACATTAATGCGATTAGTGAATAAATTAACAACATTCAAGAAAACTGTCAAAAAGTAGGTAAAAAACGGAAAAAACCGAAAAAAATGGTGGCAAAAAAATAAAATTTTTTTTTTGCTCAAATCGACTTATAACCAACTTTAATAGATTCGTACATTAATGCGATTACTGAATAAATTAACAACATTCAAGAAAACTGTCAAAAAGTAGGTAAAAAACGGAAAAAACCGATAAAAATGGTGGCAAAAAAATAAATTTTTTTTTTGCTCAAATCGACTTAAAACCAACTTTAATAGATTCGTACATTAATGCGATTAGTGAATAAATTAACAACATTCAAGAAAACTGTCAAAAAGTAGGTAAAAAACGGAAAAAACCGAAAAAAATGGTGGCAAAAAAATAAATTTTTTTTTTTGCTCAAATCGACTTAAAACCAACTTTAATAGATTCGTACATTAATGCGATTAGTGAATAAATTAACAACATTCAAGAAAACTGTCAAAAAGTGGGTAAAAAACGGAAAAAACCGAAAAAAATGGTGACAAAAAAATAAAAATTTTTTTTGCTCAAATCGACTTAAAACCAACTTTAATAGATTCGTACATTAATGCGATTAGTGAATAAATTAACAACATTCAAGAAAACTGTCAAAAAGTGGGTAAAAAACGGAAAAAACCGAAAAAAATGGTGGCAAAAAAATAAATTTTTTTTTGCTCAAATCGACTTAAAACCAACTTTAATAGATTCGTACAATAATGCGATTAGTGAATAAATTAACAACATTCAAGAAAACTGTCAAAAAGTAGGTAAAAAACGGAAAAAACCGAAAAAAATGGTGGCAAAAAAATAAAAATTTTTTTTTTGCTCAAATCGACTTAAAACCAACTTTAATAGATTCGTACATTAATGCGATTAGTGAATAAATTAACAACATTCAAGAAAACTGTCAAAAAGTAGGTAAAAAACGGAAAAAACCGAAAAAAATGGTGACAAAAAAATAAAAATTTTTTTTTGCTCAAATCGACTTAAAACCAACTTTAATAGATTCGTACAATAATGCGATTAGTGAATAAATTAACAACATTCAAGAAAACTGTCAAAAAGTAGGTAAAAAACGGAAAAAACCGAAAAAAATGGTGGCAAAAAAATAAAAATTTTTTTTTTGCTCAAATCGACTTAAAACCAACTTTAATAGATTCGTACATTAATGCGATTAGTGAATAAATTAACAACATTCAAGAAAACTGTCAAAAAGTAGGTAGGTAAAAAACGGAAAAAAATGGTGGCAAAAAAATAAAATTTTTTTTTTGCTCAAATCGACTTAAAACCAACTTTAATAGATTCGTACAATAATGCGATTAGTGAATAAATTAACAACATTCAAGAAAACTGTCAAAAAGTAGGTAAAAAACGGAAAAAACCGAAAAAAATGGTGGCAAAAAAATAAAAATTTTTTTTTTGCTCAAATCGACTTAAAACCAACTTTAATAGATTCGTACATTAATGCGATTAGTGAATAAATTAACAACATTCAAGAAAACTGTCAAAAAGTAGGTAAAAAACGGAAAAAACCGAAAAAAATGGTGACAAAAAAATAAAAATTTTTTTTTGCTCAAATCGACTTAAAACCAACTTTAATAGATTAGTACATTAATGCGATTAGTGAATAAATTAACAACATTCAAGAAAACTGTCAAAAAGTAGGCAAAAAACGGAGAAAACCGAAAAAAATGGTGGCAAAAAAATAAAAATTTTTTTTTGCTCAAATCGACTTAAAACCAACTTTAATAGATTCGTACATTAATGCGATTAGTGAATAAATTAACAACATTCAAGAAAACTGTCAAAAAGTAGGTAAAAAACGGAAAAAACCGAAAAAAATGGTGGCAAAAAAATAAATTTTTTTTTTTGCTAAAATCGACTTAAAACCAACTTTAATAGATTCGTACATTAATGCGATTAGTGAATAAATTAACAACATTCAAGAAAACTGTCAAAAAGTAGGTAAAAAACGGAAAAAACCGAAAAAAATGGTGGCAAAAAAATAAAAATTTTTTTTTGCTCAAATCGACTTAAAACCAACTTTAATAGATTCGTACATTAATGCGATTACTGAATAAATTAACAACATTCAAGAAAACTGTCAAAAAGTAGGTAAAAAACGGAAAAAACCGATAAAAATGGTGGCAAAAAAATAAATTTTTTTTTTTGCTCAAATCGACTTAAAACCAACTTTAATAGATTCGTACATTAATGCGATTAGTGAATAAATTAACAACATTCAAGAAAACTGTCAAAAAGTAGGTAAAAAACGGAAAAAACCGAAAAAAATGGTGGCAAAAAAATAAAAATTTTTTTTTGCTCAAATCGACTTAAAACCAACTTTAATAGATTCGTACATTAATGCGATTACTGAATAAATTAACAACATTCAAGAAAACTGTCAAAAAGTGGTTAAAAAACGGAAAAAACCGAAAAAAATGGTGACAAAAAAATAAAAATGTTTTTTTGCTCAAATCGACTTAAAACCAACTTTAATAGATTCGTACATTAATGCGATTAGTGAATAACTTAACAACATTCAAGAAAACTGTCAAAAAGTAGGTAAAAAACGGAAAAAACCGAAAAAAATGGTGGCAAAAAAATAAAAATTTTTTTTTGCTCAAATCGACTTAAAACCAACTTTAATAGATTCGTACATTAATGCGATTACTGAATAAATTAACAACATTCAAGAAAACTGTCAAAAAGTAGGTAAAAAACGGAAAAAACCGATAAAAATTGTGGCAAAAAAATAAATTTTTTTTTTTGCTCAAATCGACTTAAAACCAACTTTAATAGATTCGTACATTAATGCGATTAGTGAATAAATTAACAACATTCAAGAAAACTGTCAAAAAGTAGGTAAAAAACGGAAAAAACCGAAAAAAATGGTGGCAAAAAAATAATTTTTTTTTTTTGCTCAAATCGACTTAAAACCAACTTTAATAGATTCGTACATTAATGCGATTAGTGAATAAATTAACAACATTCAAGAAAACTGTCAAAAAGTGGGTAAAAAACGGAAAAAACCGAAAAAAATGGTGACAAAAAAATAAAAATTTTTTTTTGCTCAAATCGACTTAAAACCAACTTTAATAGATTCGTACATTAATGCGATTAGTGAATAAATTAACAACATTCAAGAAAACTGTCAAAAAGTGGGTAAAAAACGGAAAAAACCGAAAAAAATGGTGGCAAAAAAATAAATTTTTTTTTGCTCAAATCGACTTAAAACCAACTTTAATAGATTCGTACAATAATGCGATTAGTGAATAAATTAACAACATTCAAGAAAACTGTCAAAAAGTGGGTAAAAAACGGAAAAAACCGAAAAAAATGGTGGCAAAAAAATAAAAATTTTTTTTTGCTCAAATCGACTTAAAACCAACTTTAATAGATTCGTACATTAATGCGATTACTGAATAAATTAACAACATTCAAGAAAACTGTCAAAAAGTAGGTAAAAAACGGAAAAAACCGAAAAAAATGGTGGCAAAAAAATAATTTTTTTTTTTGCTCAAATCGACTTAAAACCAACTTTAATAGATTCGTACATTAATGCGATTAGTGAATAAATTAACAACATTCAAGAAAACTGTCAAAAAGTGGTTAAAAAACGGAAAAAACCGAAAAAAATGGTGACAAAAAAATAAAAAATTTTTTTTTGCTCAAATCGACTTAAAACCAACTTTAATAGATTCGTACATTAATGCGATTAGTGAATAAATTAACAACATTCAAGAAAACTGTCAAAAAGTAGGTAAAAAACGGAAAAAACCGAAAAAAATGGTGGCAAAAAAATAAAAATTTTTTTTTGCTCAAATCGACTTAAAACCAACTTTAATAGATTCGTACATTAATGCGATTACTGAATAAATTAACAACATTCAAGAAAACTGTCAAAAAGTAGGTAAAAAACGGAAAAAAACGATAAAAATGGTGGCAAAAAAATAAATTTTTTTTTTTGCTCAAATCGACTTAAAACCAACTTTAATAGATTCGTACATTAATGCGATTAGTGAATAAATTAACAACATTCAAGAAAACTGTCAAAAAGTAGGTAAAAAACGGAAAAAACCGAAAAAAATGGTGGCAAAAAAATAAATTTTTTTTTTGCTCAAATTGACTTAAAACCAACTTTAATAGATTCGTACATTAATGCGATTAGTGAATAAATTAACAACATTCAAGAAAACTGTCAAAAAGTGGGTAAAAAACGAAAAAAACCGAAAAAAATGGTGACAAAAAAATAAAAATTTTTTTTTGCTCAAATCGACTTAAAACCAACTTTAATAGATTCGTACATTAATGCGATTAGTGAATAAATTAACAACATTCAAGAAAACTGTCAAAAAGTGGGTAAAAAACGGAAAAAACCGAAAAAAATGGTGGCAAAAAAATAAATTTTTTTTTGCTCAAATCGACTTAAAACCAACTTTAATAGATTCGTACAATAATGCGATTAGTGAATAAATTAACAACATTCAAGAAAACTGTCAAAAAGTAGGTAAAAAACGGAAAAAACCGAAAAAAATGGTGGCAAAAAAATAAAATTTTTTTTTTGCTCAAATCGACTTAAAACCAACTTTAATAGATTCGTACATTAATGCGATTAGTGAATAAATTAACAACATTGAAGAAAACTGTCAAACAGTAGGTAAAAAACGGAAAAAACCGAAAAAAATGGTGGCAAAAAAATTAAAATTTTTTTTTGCTCAAATCGACTTAAAACCAACTTTAATAGATTCGTACATTAATGCGATTAGTGAATAAATTAACAACATTCAAGAAAACTGTCAAAAAGTAGGTAAAAAACGGAAAAAACCGAAAAAAATGGTGGCAAAAAAATAAATTTTTTTTTTTGCTCAAATCGACTTAAAACCAACTTTAATAGATTCGTACATTAATGCGATTAGTGAATAAATTAACAACATTCAAGAAAACTGTCAAAAAGTAGGTAAAAAACGGAAAAAACCGAAAAAAATGGTGGCAAAAAAAATAAAAATTTTTTTTTGCTCAAATCGACTTAAAACCAACTTTAATAGATTCGTACATTAATGCGATTAGTGAATAAATTAACAACATTCAAGAAAACTGTCAAAAAGTAGGTAAACAACGGAAAAAAATGGTGGCAAAAAAATAAAATTTTTTTTTTTGCTCAAATCGACTTAAAACCAACTTTAATAGATTCGTACATTAATGCGATTAGTGAATAAATTAACAACATTCAAGAAAACTGTCAAAAAGTAGGTAAAAAACGGAAAAAACCGAAAAAAATGGTGGCAAAAAAATAAATTTTTTTTTTTGCTCAAATCGACTTAAAACCAACTTTAATAGATTCGTACATTAATGCGATTAGTGAATAAATTAACAACATTCAAGAAAACTGTCAAAAAGTGGGTAAAAAACGGAAAAAACCGAAAAAAATGGTGACAAAAAAATAAAATTTTTTTTTTGCTCAAATCGACTTAAAACCAACTTTAATAGATTCGTACATTAATGTGATTAGTGAATAAATTAACAACATTCAAGAAAACTGTCAAAAAGTGGGTAAAAAACGGAAAAAACCGAAAAAAATGGTGGCAAACAAATTTTTTTGCTCAAATCGACTTAAAACCAACTTTAATAGATTCGTACATTAATGCGATTAGTGAATAAATTAACAACATTCAAGAAAACTGTCAAAAAGTGGGTAAAAAACGAAAAAAACCGAAAAAAATGGTGGCAAAAAAAATAAAATTTTTTTTTTGCTCAAATCGACTTAAAACCATCTTTAATAGATTCGTACATTAATGCGATTACTGAATAAATTAAAAACATTCAAGAAAACTGTCAAAAAGTGGGTAAAAAACGGAAAAAACCGAAAAAAATGGTGGCAAAAAAATAAATTTTTTTTTTTGCTCAAATCGACTTAAAACCAACTTTAATAGATTCGTACATTAATGCGATTAGTGAATAAATTAACAACATTCAAGAAAACTGTCAAAAAGTAGGTAAAAAACGGAAAAAACCGAAAAAAATGGTGGCAAAAAAATAAAAATTTTTTTTTGCTCAAATCGACTTAAAACCAACTTTAATAGATTCGTACATTAATGCGATTAGTGAATAAATTAACAACATTCAAGAAAACTGTCAAAAAGTAAGTAAAAAACGGAAAAAACCGAAAAAAATGGTGGCAAAAAAATAAATTTTTTTTTTTGCTCAAATCGACTTAAAACCAACTTTAATAGATTCGTACATTAATGCGATTAGTGAATAAATTAACAACATTCAAGAAAACTGTCAAAAAGTAGGTAAAAAACGGAAAAAACCGAAAAAAATGGTGGCAAAAAAATTAAAAATTTTTTTTGCTCAAATCGACTTAAAACCAACTTTAATAGATTCGTAAATTAATGCGATTAGTGAATAAATTAACAACATTCAAGAAAACTGTCAAAAAGTAGGTAAAAAACGGAAAAAACCGAAAAAAATGGTGGCAAAAAAATAAAAATTTTTTTTTGCTCAAATCGACTTAAAACCAACTTTAATAGATTCGTACATTAATGCGATTACTGAATAAATTAACAACATTCAAGAAAACTGTCAAAAAGTAGGTAAAAAACGGAAAAAACCGATAAAAATGGTGGCAAAAAAATAAATTTTTTTTTTTGCTCAAATCGACTTAAAACCAACTTTAATAGATTCGTACATTAATGCGATTAGTGAATAAATTAACAACATTCAAGAAAACTGTCAAAAAGTAGGTAAAAAACGGAAAAAAATGGTGGCAAAAAAATAAAATTTTTTTTTTGCTCAAATCGACTTAAAACCAACTTTAATAGATTCGTACATTAATGCGATTAGTGAATAAATTAACAACATTCAAGAAAACTGTCAAAAAGTGGGTAAAAAACGGAAAAAACCGAAAAAAATGGTGACAAAAAAATAAAAATTTTTTTTTGCTCAAATCGACTTAAAACCAACTTTAATAGATTCGTACAATATTGCGATTAGTGAATAAATTAACAACATTCAAGAAAACTGTCAAAAAGTGGGTAAAAAACGGAAAAAACCGAAAAAAATGGTGGCAAAAAAATTTTTTTGCTCAAATCGACTTAAAACCAACTTTAATAGATTCGTACAATATTGCGATTAGTGAATAAATTAACAACATTCAAGAAAACTGTCAAAAAGTGGGTAAAAAACGGAAAAAACCGAAAAAAATGGTGACAAAAAAATAAAAATTTTTTTTTGCTCAAATCGACTTAAAACCAACTTTAATAGATTCGTTCATTAATGCGATTACTGAATAAATTAACAACATTCAAGAAAACTGTCAAAAAGTAGGTAAAAAACGGAAAAAACCGATAAAAATGGTGGCAAAAAAATAATTTTTTTTTTGCTCAAATCGACTTAAAACCAACTTTAATAGATTCGTACATTAATGCGATTAGTGAATAAATTAACAACATTCAAGAAAACTGTCAAAAAGTAGGTAAAAAACGGAAAAAAATGGTGGCAAAAAAATAAAATTTTTTTTTTGCTCAAATCGACTTAAAACCAACTTTAATAGATTCGTACATTAATGTGATTAGTGAATAAATTAACAACATTCAAGAAAACTGTCAAAAAGTAGGTAAAAAACGGAAAAAACCGAAAAAAATGGTGGCAAAAAAATAAATTTTTTTTTTTGCTCAAATCGACTTAAAACCAACTTTAATAGATTCATACATTAATGCGATTAGTGAATAAATTAACAACATTCAAGAAAACTGTCAAAAAGTGGGTAAAAAACGGAAAAAACCGAAAAAAATGGTGACAAAAAAATAAAAATTTTTTTTTGCTCAAATCGACTTATAACCAACTTTAATAGATTCGTACAATATTGCGATTAGTGAATAAATTAACAACATTCAAGAAAACTGTCAAAAAGTGGGTAAAAAACGGAAAAAACCGAAAAAATGGTGGCAAAAAATTTTTTTTGCTCAAATCGACTTAAAACCAACTTTAATAGATTCGTACATTAATGCGATTAGTGAATAAATTAACAACATTCAAGAAAACTGTCAAAAAGTGGGTAAAAAACGAAAAAAACCGAAAAAAATGGTGGCAAAAAAATAAAATTTTTTTTTTGCTCAAATCGACTTAAAACCAACTTTAATAGATTCGTACATTAATGCGATTACTGAATAAATTAACAACATTCAAGAAAACTGTCAAAAAGTGGGTAAAAAACGGAAAAAACCGAAAAAAATGGTGGCAAAAAAATAAATTTTTTTTTTGCTCAAATCGACTTAAAACCAACTTTAATAGATTCGTACATTAATGCGATTAGTGAATAAATTAACAACATTCAAGAAAACTGTCAAAAAGTAGGTAAAAAACGGAAAAAAACCGAAAAAAATGGTGGCAAAAAAAAAAAAATTTTTTTTGCTCAAATCGACTTAAAACCAACTTTAATAGATTCGTACATTAATGCGATTAGTGAATAAATTAACAACATTCAAGAAAACTGTCAAAAAGTAAGTAAAAAACGGAAAAAACCGAAAAAAATGGTGGCAAAAAAATAAATTTTTTTTTTTGCTCAAATCGACTTAAAACCAACTTTAATAGATTCGTACATTAATGCGATTAGTGAATAAATTAACAACATTCAAGAAAACTGTCAAAAAGTAGGTAAAAAACGGAAAAAAACGAAAAAAATGGTGGCAAAAAAATTAAAATTTTTTTTTGCTCAAATCGACTTAAAACCAACTTTAATAGATTCGTACATTAATGCGATTAGTGAATAAATTAACAACATTCAAGAAAACTGTCAAAAAGTAGGTAAAAAACGGAAAAAACCGAAAAAAATGGTGGCAAAAAAATAAATTTTTTTTTTTGCTCAAATCGACTTAAAACCAACTTTAATAGATTCGTACATTAATGCGATTAGTGAATAAATTAACAACATTCAAGAAAACTGTCAAAAAGTAGGTAAAAAACGGAAAAAACCGAAAAAAATGGTGGCAAAAAAATAAAAAAATTTTTTTGCTCAAATCGACTTAAAACCAACTTTAATAGATTCGTACATTAATGCGATTACTGAATAAATTAACAACATTCAAGAAAACTGTCAAAAAGTAGGTAAAAAACGGAAAAAACCGATAAAAATGGTGGCAAAAAAATAAAAATTTTTTTTGCTCAAATCGACTTAAAACCAACTTTAATAGATTCGTACATTAATGCGATTAGTGAATAAATTAACAACATTCAAGAAAACTGTCAAAAAGTAAGTAAAAAACGGAAAAAACCGAAAAAAATGGTGGCAAAAAAATAAATTTTTTTTTTTGCTCAAATCGACTTAAAACCAACTTTAATAGATTCGTACATTAATGCGATTAGTGAATAAATTAACAACATTCAAGAAAACTGTCAAAAAGTAGGTAAAAAACGGAAAAAACCGAAAAAAATGGTGGCAAAAAAATTAAAATTTTTTTTTGCTCAAATCGACTTAAAACCAACTTTAATAGATTCGTACATTAATGCGATTAGTGAATAAATTAACAACATTCAAGAAAACTGTCAAAAAGTAGGTAAAAAACGGAAAAAACCGAAAAAAATGGTGGCAAAAAAATAAATTTTTTTTTTTGCTCAAATCGACTTAAAACCAACTTTAATAGATTCGTACATTAATGCGATTAGTGAATAAATTAACAACATTCAAGAAAACTGTCAAAAAGTAGGTAAAAAACGGAAAAAACCGAAAAAAATGGTGGCAAAAAAATAAAAAAATTTTTTTGCTCAAATCGACTTAAAACCAACTTTAATAGATTCGTACATTAATGCGATTACTGAATAAATTAACAACATTCAAGAAAACTGTCAAAAAGTAGGTAAAAAACGGAAAAAACCGATAAAAATGGTGGCAAAAAAATAAATTTTTTTTTTTGCTCAAATCGACTTAAAACCAACTTTAATAGATTCGTACATTAATGCGATTAGTGAATAAATTAACAACATTCAAGAAAACTGTCAAAAAGTAGGTAAAAAACGGAAAAAAATGGTGGCAAAAAAATAAAATTTTTTTTTTGCTCAAATCGACTTAAAACCAACTTTAATAGATTCGTACATTAATGCGATTAGTGAATAAATTAACAACATTCAAGAAAACTGTCAAAAAGTAGGTAAAAAACGGAAAAAACCGAAAAAAATGGTGGCAAAAAAATAAATTTTTTTTTTTTGCTCAAATCGACTGAAAACCAACTTTAATAGATTCGTACATTAATGCGATTAGTGAATAAATTAACAACATTCAAGAAAACTGTCAAAAAGTGGGTAAAAAACGGAAAAAACCGAAAAAAATGGTGACAAAAAAATAAAAATTTTTTTTTGCTCAAATCGACTTAAAACCAACTTTAATAGATTCGTACAATATTGCGATTAGTGAATAAATTAACAACATTCAAGAAAACTGTCAAAAAGTGGGTAAAAAACGGAAAAAACCGAAAAAAATGGTGGCAAAAAATTTTTTTTGCTCAAATCGACTTAAAACCAACTTTAATAGATTCGTACATTAATGCGATTAGTGAATAAATTAACAACATTCAAGAAAACTGTCAAAAAGTGGGTAAAAAACGAAAAAAACCGAAAAAAATGGTGGCAAAAAAATAAAATTTTTTTTTTGCTCAAATCGACTTAAAACCAACTTTAATAGATTCGTACATTAATGCGATTAGTGAATAAATTAACAACATTCAAGAAAACTGTCAAAAAGTGGGTAAAAAACGGAAAAAACCGAAAAAAATGGTGGCAAAAAAATTAAATTTTTTTTTGCTCAAATCGACTTAAAACCAACTTTAATAGATTCGTACATTAATGCGATTAGTGAATAAATTAACAACATTCAAGAAAACTGTCAAAAAGTGGGTAAAAAACGGAAAAAACCGAAAAAAATGGTGGCAAAAAAATAAAATTTTTTTTTTGCTCAAATCGACTTAAAACCAACTTTAATAGATTCGTACATTAATGCGATTAGTGAATAAATTAACAACATTCAAGAAAACTGTCAAAAAGTGGGTAAAAAACGGAAAAAACCGAAAAAAATGGTGGCAAAAAAATTAAAATTTTTTTTTGCTCAAATCGACTTAAAACCAACTTTAATAGATTCGTACATTAATGCGATTAGTGAATAAATTAACAACATTCAAGAAAACTGTCAAAAAGTAGGTAAAAAACGAAAAAAACCGAAAAAAAATGGTGTCAAAAAAATTAAATTTTATTTTTTTTGCTCAAATCGACTTAAAACCAACTTTAATAGATTCGTACATTAATGCGATTAGTGAATAAATTAACAACATTCAAGAAAACTGTCAAAAAGTAGGTAAAAAACGGAAAAAACCGAAAAAAATGGTGGCAAAAAAAAAAATTTTTTTTTGCCCAAATCGACTTAAAACCAACTTTAATAGATTCGTACATTAATGCAATTAGTGAATAAATTAACAACATTCAAGAAAACTGTCAAAAAGTAGGTAAAAAACGGAAAAAACCGAAAAAAATGGTGGCAAAAAAATAAAATTTTTTTTTTTGCTCAAATCGACTTAAAACCAACTTTAATAGATTCGTACATTAATGCGATTATTGAATAAATTAACAACATTCAAGAAAACTGTCAAAAAGTGGGTAAAAAACGGAAAAAAACCGAAAAAAATGGTGGCAAAAAAATAAAAATAAAAAAAATTAACAACATTTAAGAAAACTGTCAAAAAGTGGGTAAAAAACGGAAAAAACCGAAAAAAATGGTGGCAAAAAAATAAAATTTTTTTTTTGCTCAAATCGACTTAAAACCAACTTTAATAGATTCGTACATTAATGCGATTAGTGAATAAATTAACAACATTCAAAAAAACTGTCAAAAAGTGGGTAAAAAACGGAAAAAACCGAAAAAAAATGGTGGCAAAAAATTAAATTTTTTTTTTGCTCAAATCGACTTAAAACCAACTTTAATAGATTCGTACATTAATGCGAATAGTGAATAAATTAACAACATTCAAGAAAACTGTCAAAAAGTGGTTAAAAAACGGAAAAAACCGAAAAAAATGGTGACAAAAAAATAAAAATTTTTTTTTGCTCAAATCGACTTAAAACCAACTTTAATAGATTCGTACATTAATGCGATTACTGAATAAATTAACAACATTCAAGAAAACTGTCAAAAAGTAGGTAAAAAACGGAAAAAACCAAAAAAAATGGTGGCAAAAAATAATTTTTTTTTTTTGCTCAAATCGACTTAAAACCAACTTTAATAGATTCGTACATTAATGCGATTAGTGAATAAATTAACAACATTCAAGAAAACTGTCAAAAAGTGGATAAAAAACGGAAAAAACCGAAAAAAATGGTGGCAAAAAAATAAAAATTTTTTTTGCTCAAATCGACTTAAAACCAACTTTAATAGATTCGTACATTAATGCGATTAGTGAATAAATTAACAACATTCAAGAAAACTGTCAAAAAGTAGGTAAAAAACGGAAAAAACCGAAAAAATGGTGGCAAAAAAAAAATTTTTTTTTTTGCTCAAATCGACTTAAAACCAACTTTAATAGATTCGTACATTAATGCGATTAGTGAATAAATTAACAACATTCAAGAAAACTGTCAAAAAGTGGGTAAAAAACGGAAAAAACCGAAAAAAATGGTGGCAAAAAAATTAAAATTTTTTTTTGCTCAAATCGACTTAAAACCAACTTTAATAGATTCGTACATTAATGCGATTAGTGAATTAATTAACAACATTCAAGAAAACTGTCAAAAAGTGGGTAAAAAACGGAAAAAACCGAAAAAAATGGTGGCAAAAAAATAAAAAAAT
The DNA here is from genome assembly GCA_949126925.1 of Cheilosia vernalis. Taxonomy (NCBI): domain Eukaryota; kingdom Metazoa; phylum Arthropoda; class Insecta; order Diptera; family Syrphidae; genus Cheilosia; species Cheilosia vernalis. The sequence continues at coordinate 20,065,368 of OX421359.1, forward strand.
TTTTTTGCTCAAATCGACTTAAAACCAACTTTAATAGATTCGTACATTAATGCGATTAGTGAATAAATTAACAACATTCAAGAAAACTGACAAAAAGTAGGTAAAAAACGGAAAAAACCGAAAAAAATGGTGGCAAAAAAATAAAAAATTTTTTCTGCTCAAATCGACTTAAAACCAACTTTAATAGATTCGTACATTAATGCGATTACTGAATAAATTAACAACATTCAAGAAAACTGTCAAAAAGTAGGTAAAAAACGGAAAAAACCAAAAAAAATGGTGGCAAAAAATAAAATTTTTTTTTTGCTCAAATCGACTTAAAACCAACTTTAATAGATTCGTACATTAATGCGATTAGTGAATAAATTAACAACATTCAAGAAAACTGTCAAAAAGTGGGTAAAAAACGGAAAAAACCGAAAAAAATGGTGGCAAAAAAATAAAAATTTTTTTTTGCTCAAATCGACTTAAAACCAACTTTAATAGATTCGTACATTAATGCGATTAGTGAATAAATTAACAACATTCAAGAAAACTGTCAAAAAGTGGGTAAAAAAACGAAAAAAATGGTGGCAAAAAAATAAAATTTTTTTTTTGCTCAAATCGACTTAAAACCAACTTTAATAGATTCGTACATTAATGCGATTAGTGAATAAATTAACAACATTCAAGAAAACTGTCAAAAAGTGGGTAGAAAACGAAAAAAACCGAAAAAAATGGTGGCAAAAAAATAAATTTTTTTTTTTGCTCAAATCGACTTAAAACCAACTTTAATAGATTCGTACATTAATGCGATTAGTGAATAAATTAACAACATTCAAGAAAACTGTCAAAAAGTGGGTAAAAAACGGAAAAAACCGAAAAAAATGGTGGCAAAAAAATAAAAATTTTTTTTTGCTCAAATCGACTTAAAACCAACTTTAATAGATTCGTACATTAATGCGATTAGTGAATAAATTAACAACATTCAAGAAAACTGTCAAAAAGTGGGTAAAAATCGAAAAAAACCGAAAAAAATGGTGGCAAAAAAATAAAAATTTTTTTTTGCTCAAATCGACTTAAAACCAATTTTAATAGATTCGTACATTAATGCGATTACTGAATAAATTAACAACATTCAAGAAAACTGTCAAAAAGTGGGTAAAAAACGGAAAAAAACCGAAAAAAATGGTGGCAAAAAAATTAAAATTTTTTTTTGTTCAAATCGACTTAAAACCAACTTTAATAGATTCGTACATTAATGCGATTAGTGAATAAATTAACAACATTCAAGAAAACTGTCAAAAAGTGGGTAAAAAACGGAAAAAACCGAAAAAAATGGTGGCAAAAAAATATTTTTTTTTTTTTTTTTTGCTCAAATCGACTTAAAACCAACTTTAATAGATTCGTACATTAATGCGATTAGTGAATAAATTAACAACATTCAAGAAAACTGTCAAAAAGTGGGTAAAAAACGTAAAAAACCGAAAAAAATGGTGGCAAAAAAATTAAATTTTTTTTTTGCTCAAATCGACTTAAAACCAACTTTAATAGATTCGTACATTAATGCGATTAGTGAATAAATTAACAACATTCAAGAAAACTGTCAAAAAGTGGGTAAAAAACGGAAAAAACCGAAAAAAATGGTGGCAAAAAAATAAAAATTTTTTTTTGCTCAAATCGACTTAAAACCAACTTGAATAGATTCGTACATTAATGCGACTAGTGAATAAATTAACAACATTCAAGAAAACTGTCAAAAACTAGGTAAAAAACGGAAAAAACCGAAAAAAATGGTGGCAAAAAAATAAAATTTTTTTTTTGCTCAAATCGACTTAAAACCAACTTTAATAGATTCGTACATTAATGCGATTAGTGAATAAATTAACAACATTCAAGAAAACCGTCAAAAAGTGGGTAAAAAACGGAGAAAACCGAAAAAAATGGTGGCAAAAAAATAAAATTTTTTTTTTGCTCAAATCGACTTAAAACCAACTTTAATAGATTCGTACATTAATGCGATTAGTGAATAAATTAACAACATTCAAGAAAACTGTCAAAAAGTGTGTAAAAAACGGAAAAAAACCGAAAAAAATGGTGGCAAAAAAATAAAAAATTTTTTTTGCTCAAATCGACTTAAAACCAACTTTAATAGATTCGTACATTAATGCGATTAGTGAATAAATTAACAACATTCAAGAAAACTGTCAAAAAGTGGGTAAAAAACGGAGAAAACCGAAAAAAATGGTGGCAAAAAAATAAAATTTTTTTTTTGCTCAAATCGACTTAAAACCAACTTTAATAGATTCGTACATTAATGCGATTAGTGAATAAATTAACAACATTCAAGAAAACTGTCAAAAAGTGGGTAAAAAACGTAAAAAACCGAAAAAAATGGTGGCAAAAAAATAAAATTTTTTTTTGCTCAAATCGACTTAAAACCAACTTTAATAGATTCGTACATTAATGCGATTAGTGAATAAATTAACAACATTCAAGAAAACTGTCAAAAAGTAGGTAAAAAACGGAAAAAACCGAAAAAAATGGTGGCAAAAAAATAAAATTTTTTTTTTGCTCAAATCGACTTAAAACCAACTTTAATAGATTCGTACATTAATGCGATTAGTGAATAAATTAACAACATTCAAGAAAACCGTCAAAAAGTGGGTAAAAAACGGAGAAAACCGAAAAAAATGGTGGCAAAAAAATAAAATTTTTTTTTTGCTCAAATCGACTTGAAACCAACTTTAATAGATTCGTACATTAATGCGATTAGTGAATAAATTAACAACATTCAAGAAAACTGTCAAAAAGTGTGTAAAAAACGGAAAAAACCGAAAAAAATGGTGGCAAAAAAATTAAAATTTTTTTTGCTCAAATCTACTTAAAACCAACTTTAATAGATTCGTACATTAATGCGATTAGTGAATAAATTAACAACATTCAAGAAAACTGTCAAAAAGTAGGTAAAAAACGGAAAAAACCGAAAAAAATGGTGGCAAAAAAATTTAAATTTTTTTTTGCTCAAATCGACTTAAAACCAACTTTAATAGATTCGTACATTAATGCGATTAGTGAATAAATTAACAACATTCAAGAAAACTGTCAAAAAGTGGGTAAAAAACGGAGAAAACCGAAAAAAATGGTGGCAAAAAAATAAAATTTTTTTTTGCTCAAATCGACTTAAAACCAACTTTAATAGATTCGTACATTAATGCGATTAGTGAATAAATTAACAACATTCAAGAAAACTGTCAAAAAGTGGGTAAAAAACGGAGAAAACCGAAAAAAATGGTGGCAAAAAAATAAAATTTTTTTTTGCTCAAATCGACTTAAAACCAACTTTAATAGATTCGTACATTAATGCGATTAGTGAATAAATTAACAACATTCAAGAAAACTGTCAAAAAGTGGGTAAAAAACGGAAAAAACCGAAAAAAATGGTGGCAAAAAAATAAAAATTTTTTTTTGCTCAAATCGACTTAAAACCAACTTTAATAGATTCGTACATTAATGCGATTAGTGAATAAATTAACAACATTCAAGAAAACTGTCAAAAAGTAGGTAAAAAACGGAAAAAACCGAAAAAAATGGTGGCAAAAAATAAAAAATTTGTTTTGCTCAAATCGACTTAAAACCAACTTTAATAGATTCGTACATTAATGCGATTAGTGAATAAATTAACAACATTCAAGAAAACCGTCAAAAAGTGGGTAAAAAACGGAGAAAACCGAAAAAAATGGTGGCAAAAAAATAAAATTTTTTTTTTGCTCAAATCGACTTGAAACCAACTTTAATAGATTCGTACATTAATGCGATTAGTGAATAAATTAACAACATTCAAGAAAACTGTCAAAAAGTGTGTAAAAAACGGAAAAAACCGAAAAAAATGGTGGCAAAAAAATTAAAATTTTTTTTGCTCAAATCTACTTAAAACCAACTTTAATAGATTCGTACATTAATGCGATTAGTGAATAAATTAACAACATTCAAGAAAACTGTCAAAAAGTGGGTAAAAAACGTAAAAAACCGAAAAAAATGGTGGCAAAAAAATAAAATTTTTTTTTGCTCAAATCGACTTAAAACCAACTTTAATAGATTCGTACATTAATGCGATTAGTGAATAAATTAACAACATTCAAGAAAACTGTCAAAAAGTAGGTAAAAAACGGAAAAAACCGAAAAAAATGGTGGCAAAAAAATAAAATTTTTTTTTTGCTCAAATCGACTTAAAACCAACTTTAATAGATTCGTACATTAATGCGATTAGTGAATAAATTAACAACATTCAAGAAAACCGTCAAAAAGTGGGTAAAAAACGGAGAAAACCGAAAAAAATGGTGGCAAAAAAATAAAATTTTTTTTTTGCTCAAATCGACTTGAAACCAACTTTAATAGATTCGTACATTAATGCGATTAGTGAATAAATTAACAACATTCAAGAAAACTGTCAAAAAGTGTGTAAAAAACGGAAAAAACCGAAAAAAATGGTGGCAAAAAAATTAAAATTTTTTTTGCTCAAATCTACTTAAAACCAACTTTAATAGATTCGTACATTAATGCGATTAGTGAATAAATTAACAACATTCAAGAAAACTGTCAAAAAGTAGGTAAAAAACGGAAAAAACCGAAAAAAATGGTGGCAAAAAAATTTAAATTTTTTTTTGCTCAAATCGACTTAAAACCAACTTTAATAGATTCGTACATTAATGCGATTAGTGAATAAATTAACAACATTCAAGAAAACTGTCAAAAAGTGGGTAAAAAACGGAGAAAACCGAAAAAAATGGTGGCAAAAAAATAAAATTTTTTTTTGCTCAAATCGACTTAAAACCAACTTTAATAGATTCGTACATTAATGCGATTAGTGAATAAATTAACAACATTCAAGAAAACTGTCAAAAAGTGGGTAAAAAACGGAGAAAACCGAAAAAAATGGTGGCAAAAAAATAAAATTTTTTTTTGCTCAAATCGACTTAAAACCAACTTTAATAGATTCGTACATTAATGCGATTAGTGAATAAATTAACAACATTCAAGAAAACTGTCAAAAAGTGGGTAAAAAACGGAAAAAACCGAAAAAAATGGTGGCAAAAAAATAAAAATTTTTTTTTGCTCAAATCGACTTAAAACCAACTTTAATAGATTCGTACATTAATGCGATTAGTGAATAAATTAACAACATTCAAGAAAACTGTCAAAAAGTAGGTAAAAAACGGAAAAAACCGAAAAAAATGGTGGCAAAAAATAAAAAATTTGTTTTGCTCAAATCGACTTAAAACCAACTTTAATAGATTCGTACATTAATGCGATTAGTGAATAAATTAACAACATTCAAGAAAACTGTCAAAAAGTAGGTAAAAAACGGAAAAAACCGAAAAAAATGGTGGCAAAAAAATAAAATTTTTTTTTTGCTCAAATCGACTTAAAACCAACTTTAATAGATTCGTACATTAATGCGATTAGTGAATAAATTAACAACATTCAAGAAAACTGTCAAAAAGTAGGTAAAAAACGGAAAAAACCGAAAAAAATGGTGGCAAATCGACTTAAAACCAACTTTAATAGATTCGTACATTAATGCGATTAGTGAATAAATTAACAACATTCAAGAAAACTGTCAAAAAGTAGGTAAAAAACGGAAAAAACCGAAAAAAATGGTGGCAAAAAAATAAAATTTTTTTTTTGCTCAAATCGACTTAAAACCAACTTTAATAGATTCGTACATTAATGCGATTAGTGAATAAATTAACAACATTCAAGAAAACTGTCAAAAAGTGGGTAAAAAACGGAGAAAACCGAAAAAAATGGCGGCAAAAAAATAAAATTTTTTTTTTGCTCAAATCGACTTAAAACCAACTTTAATAGATTCGTACATTAATGCGATTAGTGAATAAATTAACAACATTCAAGAAAACTGTCAAAAAGTAGGTAAAAAACGGAAAAAACCGAAAAAAATGGTGGCAAAAAAATAAAATTTTTTTTTTGCTCGAATCGACTTAAAACCAACTTTAATAGATTCGTACATTAATGCGATTAGTGAATAAATTAACAACATTCAAGAAAACTGTCAAAAAGTAGGTAAAACACGGAAAAAACCGAAAAAAATGGTGGCAAAAAAATAAACATTTTTTTTTGCTCAAATCGACTTAAAACCAACTTTAATAGATTCGTACATTAATGCGATTAGTGAATAAATTAACAACATTCAAGAAAACTGTCATAAAGTGGGTAAAAAACGGAAAAAACCGAAAAAAATGTAGGCAAAAAAATTAAAATTTTTTTTTGCTCAAATCGACTTAAAACTAACTTTAATAGATTCGTACATTAATGCGATTAGTGAATAAATTAACAACATTCAAGAAAACTGTCAAAAAGTGGGTAAAAAACGTAAAAAGCCGAAAAAAATGGTGGCAAAAAAAAATAACATTTTTTTTTGCTCAAATCGACTTAAAACCAACTTTAATAGATTCGTACATTAATGCGATTAGTGAATAAATTAACAACATTCAAGAAAACTGTCAAAAAGTGGGTAAAAACGGAAAAAAACGAAAAAAATGGTGGCAAAAAAATAAAATTTTTTTTTTGCTCAAATCGACTTAAAACCAACTTTAATAGATTCGTACATTAATGCGATTTGTGAATAAATTAACAACATTCAAGAAAACTGTCAAAAAGTGGGTAAAAAACGGAAAAAACCGAAAAAAATGGTGGCAAAAAATAAATTTTTTTTTTGCTCAAATCGACTTAAAACCAACTTTAATAGATTCGTACATTAATGCGAATAGTGACTAAATTAACAACATTCAAGAAAACTGTCAAAAAGTGGTTAAAAAACGGAAAAAACCGAAAAAAATGGTGACAAAAAAATAAAAAATTTTTTTTGCTCAAATCGACTTAAAACCAACTTTAATAGATTCGTACATTAATGCGATTAGTGAATAAATTAACAACATTCAAGAAAACTGTCAAAAAGTAGGTAAAAAACGGAAAAAAACAAAAAAAATGGTGGCAAAAAATAAAATTTTTTTTTTGCTCAAATCGACTTAAAACCAACTTTAATAGATTCGTACATTAATGCGATTAGTGAATAAATTAACAACATTCAAGAAAACTGTCAAAAAGTGGGTAAAAAACGGAAAAAACCGAAAAAAATGGTGGCAAAAAAATAAATTTTTTTTTTTGCTCAAATCGACTTAAAACCAACTTTAATAGATTCGTACATTAATTCGAATAGTGAATAAATTAACAACATTCAAGAAAACTGTCAAAAAGTGGTTAAAAAGTGGAAAAAACCGAAAAAAATGGTGACAAAAAAATAAAAAATTTTTTTTGCTCAAATCGACTTAAAACCAACTTTAATAGATTCGTACATTAATGCGATTAGTGAATAAATTAACAACATTCAAGAAAACTGTCAAAAAGTAGGTAAAAAACGGAAAAAACCGAAAAAAATGGTGGCAAAAAAATAAATTTTTTTTTTTGCTCAAATCGACTTAAAACCAACTTTAATAGATTCGTACATTAATGCGATTAGTGAATAAATTAACAACATTCAAGAAAACTGTCAAAAAGTAGGTAAAAAACGGAAAAAACCAAAAAAAAATGGTGGCAAAAAATAAATTTTTTTTTTTGCTCAAATCGACTTAAAACCAACTTTAATAGATTCGTACATTAATGCGATTAGTGAATAAATTAACAACATTCAAGAAAACTGTCAAAAAGTGGGTAAAAAACGGAAAAAAACCGAAAAAAAATTGTGGCAAAAAAATAAAAAATTTTTTTTGCTCAAATCGACTTAAAACCAACTTTAATAGATTCGTACATTAATGCGATTAGTGAATAAATTAACAACATTCAAGAAAACTGTCAAAAAGTAGGTAAAAAACGGAAAAAACCGAAAAAAATGGTGGCAAAAAAATTAAAATTTTTTTTTGCTCAAATCGACTTAAAACCAACTTTAATAGATTCGTACATTAATGCGATTAGTGAATAAATTAACAACATTCAAGAAAACTGTCAAAAAGTGGGTAAAAAACGGAAAAAACCGAAAAAAATGGTGGCAAAAGAATTAAAATTTTTTTTTGCTCAAATCGACTTAAAACCAACTTTAATAGATTCGTACATTAATGCGATTAGTGAATAAATTAACAACATTCAAGAAAACTGTCAAAAAGTGGGTAAAAAACGGAAAAAAACGAAAAAAAATGGTGGCAAAAAAATTAAAATTTTTTTTTGCTCAAATCGACTTAAAACCAACTTTAATAGATTCGTACATTAATGCGATTAGTGAATAAATTAACAACATTCAGGAAAACTGTCAAAAAGTGGGTAAAAAACGAAAAAAAACCGAAAAAAATGGTGGCAAAAAAATAAAATTTTTTTTTTGCTCAAATCGACTTAAAACCAACTTTAATAGATTCGTACATTAATGCGATTAATGAATAAATTAACAACATTCAAGAAAACTGTCAAAAAGTGGGTAAAAAACGGAAAAAACCGAAAAAAATGGTGGCAAAAAAATAAAAATTTTTTTTTGCTCAAATCGACTTAAAACCAACTTTAATAGATTCGTACATTAATGCGATTAGTGAATAAATTAACAACATTCAAGAAAACTGTCAAAAAGTGGGTAAAAAACGGAAAAAACCGAAAAAAATGGTGGCAAAAAAATAAAAAAAATTTTTTGCTCAAATCGACTTAAAACCAACTTTAATAGATTCGTACATTAATGCGATTAGTGAATAAATTAACAACATTCAAGAAAACTGTCAAAAAGTGGGTAAAAAACGGAAAAAACCGAAAAAAATGGTGGCAAAAAATTAAAATTTTTTTTTGCTCAAATCGACTTAAAACCAACTTTAATAGATTCGTACATTAATGCGATTAGTGAATAAATTAACAACATTCAAGAAAACTGTCAAAAAGTAGGTAAAAAACGGAAAAAACCGAAAAAAATGGTGGCAAAAAATAAAAATTTTTTTTTGCTCAAATCGACTTAAAACCAACTTTAATAGATTCGTACATTAATGCGATTACTGAATAAATTAACAACATTCAAGAAAACTGTCAAAAAGTAGGTAAAAAACGGAAAAAACCAAAAAAAATGGTGGCAAAAAATAAAATTTTTTTTTTTGCTCAAATCGACTTCAAACCAACTTTAATAGATTCGTACATTAATGCGATTAGTGAATAAATTAACAACATTCAAGAAAACTGTCAAAAAGTGGGTAAAAAACGGAAAAAACCGAAAAAAATGGTGGCAAAAAAATAAATTTTTTTTTTTGCTCAAATCGACTTAAAACCAACTTTAATAGATTCGTACATTAATTCGAATAGTGAATAAATTAACAACATTCAAGAAAACTGTCAAAAAGTGGTTAAAAAACGGAAAAAACCGAAAAAAATGGTGACAAAAAAATAAAAATTTTTTTTTGCTCAAATCGACTTAAAACCAACTTTAATAGATTCGTACATTAATGCGATTAGTGAATAAATTAACAACATTCAAGAAAACTGTCAAAAAGTAGGTAAAAAACGGAAAAAACCGAAAAAAATGGTGGCAAAAAAATAAAAATTTTTTTTTGCTCAAATCGACTTAAAACCAACTTTAATAGATTCGTACATTAATGCGATTAGTGAATAAATTAACAACATTCAAGAAAACTGTCAAAAAGTAGGTAAAAAACGGAAAAAACCGAAAAAAATGGTGGCAAAAAATAAAAATTTTTTTTTGCTCAAATCGACTTAAAACCAACTTTAATAGATTCGTACATTAATGCGATTACTGAATAAATTAACAACATTCAAGAAAACTGTCAAAAAGTAGGTAAAAAACGGAAAAAACCAAAAAAAAATGGTGGCAAAAAATAAATTTTTTTTTTGCTCAAATCGACTTAAAACCAACTTTAATAGATTCGTACATTAATGCGATTAGTGAATAAATTAACAACATTCAAGAAAACTGTCAAAAAGTGGGTAAAAAACGGAAAAAACCGAAAAAAAATGGTGGCAAAAAAATAAAAATTTTTTTTTGCTCAAATCGACTTAAAACCAACTTTAATAGATTCGTACATTAATGCGATTAGTGAATAAATTAACAACATTCAAGAAAACTGTCAAAAAGTAGGTAAAAAACGGAAAAAACCGAAAAAAATGGTGGCAAAAAAATAAATTTTTTTTTTGCTCAAATCGACTTAAAACCAACTTTAATAGATTCGTACATTAATGCGATTAGTGAATAAATTAACAACATTCAAGAAAACTGTCAAAAAGTAGGTAAAAAACGGAAAAAACCGAAAAAAATGGTGGCAAAAAAATTAAAATTTTTTTTTGCTCAAATCGACTTAAAACCAACTTTAATAGATTCGTACATTAATGCGATTAGTGAATAAATTAACAACATTCAAGAAAACTGTCAAAAAGTGGGTAAAAAACGGAAAAAACCGAAAAAAATTGTGGCAAAAGAATTAAAATTTTTTTTTGCTCAAATCGACTTAAAACCAACTTTAATAGATTCGTGCATTAATGCGATTAGTGAATAAATTAACAACATTCAAGAAAACTGTCAAAAAGTGGGTAAAAAACGGAAAAAACCGAAAAAAATGGTGGCAAAAAAATTAAAATTTTTTTTTGCTCAGATCGACTTAAAACCAACTTTAATAGATTCGTACATTAATGCGATTAGTGAATAAATTAACAACATTCAGGAAAACTGTCAAAAAGTGGGTAAAAAACGAAAAAAAACCGAAAAAAATGGTGGCAAAAAAATAAAATTTTTTTTTTGCTCAAATCGACTTAAAACCAACTTTAATAGATTCGTACATTAATGCGATTACTGAATAAATGAACAACATTCAAGAAAACTGTCAAAAAGTGGGTAAAAAACGGAAAAAACCGAAAAAAATGGTGGCAAAAAAATAAAAAAAAATGTTTGCTCAAATCGACTTAAAACCAACTTTAATAGATTCGTACATTAATGCGATTAGTGAATAAATTAACAACATTCAAGAAAACTGTCAAAAAGTGGGTAAAAAACGGAAAAAACCGAAAAAAATGGTGGCAAAAAAATAAAAAAAAATTTTTGCTCAAATCGACTTAAAACCAACTTTAATAGATTCGTACATTAATGCGATTAGTGAATAAATTAACAACATTCAAGAAAACTGTCAAAAAGTGGGTAAAAAACGGAAAAAACCGAAAAAAATGGTGGCAAAAAAATTAAAATTTTTTTTTGCTCAAATCGACTTAAAACCAACTTTAATAGATTCGTACATTAATGCGATTAGTGAATAAATTAACAACATTCAAGAAAACTGTCAAAAAGTAGGTAAAAAACGGAAAAAACCGAAAAAAATGGTGGCAAAAAAATAAAAATTTTTTTTTGCTCAAATCGACTTAAAACCAACTTTAATAGATTCGTACATTAATGCGATTAGTGAATAAATTAACAACATTCAAGAAAACTGTCAAAAAGTGGTTAAAAAACGGAAAAAACCGAAAAAAATGGTGGGAAAAAAATTACAATTTTTTTTTGCTCAAATCGACTTAAAACCAACTTTAATAGATTCGTACATTAATGCGATTAGTGAATAAATTAACAACATTCAAGAAAACTGTCAAAAAGTGGGTAAAAAACGGAAAAAACCGAAAAAAATGGTGGCAAAAGAATTAAAATTTTTTTTTGCTCAAATCGACTTAAAACCAACTTTAATAGATTCGTACATTAATGCGATTAGTGAATAAATTAACAACATTCAAGAAAACTGTCAAAAAGTGGGTAAAAAACGGAAAAAACCGAAAAAAATGGTGGCAAAAAAATTAAAATTTTTTTTTGCTCAAATCGACTTAAAACCAACTTTAATAGATTCGTACATTAATGCGATTAGTGAATAAATTAACAACATTCAAGAAAACTGTCAAAAAGTGGGTAAAAAACGAAAAAAACCGAAAAAAATGGTGGCAAAAAAATAAAATTTTTTTTTTGCTCAAATCGACTTAAAACCAACTTTAATAGATTCGTACATTAATGCGATTACTGAATAAATTAACAACATTCAAGAAAACTGTCAAAAAGTGGGTAAAAAACGGAAAAAACCGAAAAAAGTGGTGGCAAAAAAATAAAATTTTTTTTTTGCTCAAATCGACTTAAAACCAACTTTAATAGATTCGTACATTAATGCGATTAGTGAATAAATTAACAACATTCAAGAAAACTGTCAAAAAGTAGGTAAAAAACGGAAAAAACCGAAAAAAATGGTGGCAAAAAAATAAAAATTTTTTTTTGCTCAAATCGACTTAAAACCAACTTTAATAGATTCGTACATTAATGCGATTAGTGAATAAATTAACAACATTCAAGAAAACTGTCAAAAAGTGGGTAAAAAACGGAAAAAACCGAAAAAAATGGTGGCAAAAAAATTAAAATTTTTTTTTGCTCAAATCGACTTAAAACCAACTTTAATAGATTCGTACATTAATGCGATTAGTGAATAAATTAACAACATTCAAGAAAACTGTCAAAAAGTGGGTAAAAAACGAAAAAAACCGAAAAAAATGGTGGCAAAAAAATAAAATTTTTTTTTTGCTCAAATCGACTTAAAACCAACTTTAATAGATTCGTACATTAATGCGATTACTGAATAAATTAACAACATTCAAGAAAACTGTCAAAAAGTGGGTAAAAAACGGAAAAAACCGAAAAAAGTGGTGGCAAAAAAATAAAATTTTTTTTTTGCTCAAATCGACTTAAAACCAACTTTAATAGATTCGTACATTAATGCGATTAGTGAATAAATTAACAACATTCAAGAAAACTGTCAAAAAGTAGGTAAAAAACGGAAAAAACCGAAAAAAATGGTGGCAAAAAAATAAAAATTTTTTTTTGCTCAAATCGACTTAAAACCAACTTTAATAGATTCGTACATTAATGCGATTAGTGAATAAATTAACAACATTCAAGAAAACTGTCAAAAAGTGGGTAAAAAACGGAAAAAAACCGAAAAAAATGGTGGCAAAAAAACAAAAAAATTTTTTTGCTCAAATCGACTTAAAACCAACTTTAATAGATTCGTACATTAATGCGATTACTGAATAAATTAACAACATACAAGAAAACTGTCAAAAAGAGGGTAAGAAACGGAAAAAACCAAAAAAAATGGTGGCAAAAAAATTAAAATTTTTTTGTTCAAATCGACTTAAAACCAACTTTAATAGATTCGTACATTAATGCGATTACAGAATAAATTAACAACATACAAGAAAACTGTCAAAAAGTGGGTAAAAAACGGAAAAAACCGAAAAAAATGGTGGCAAAAAAATTAAAAATTTTTTTTGTTCAAATCGACTTAAAACCAACTTTAATAGATTCGTACATTAATGCGATTAGTGAATAAATTAACAACATTCAAGAAAACTGTCAAAAAGTGGGTAAAAAACGGAAAAAACCGAAAAAAATGGTGGCAAAAAATAAATATTTTTTTTGCTCAAATCGACTTAAAACCAACTTTAATAGATTCGTACATTAATGCGAATAGTGACTAAATTAACAACATTCAAGAAAACTGTCAAAAAGTGGTTAAAAAACGGAAAAAACCGAAAAAAATGGTGACAAAAAAATAAAAAATTTTTTTTGCTCAAATCGACTTAAAACCAACTTTAATAGATTCGTACATTAATGCGATTAGTGAATAAATTAACAACATTCAAGAAAACTGTCAAAAAGTGGGTAAAAACGGAAAAAACCGAAAAAAATGGTGGCAAAAAAATAAAATTTTTTTTTTGCTCAAATCGACTTAAAACCAACTTTAATAGATTCGTACATTAATGCGATTAGTGAATAAATTAACAACATTCAAGAAAACTGTCAAAAAGTGGGTAAAAAACGGAAAAAACCGAAAAAAATGGTGGCAAAAAATAAATTTTTTTTTTGCTCAAATCGACTTAAAACCAACTTTAATAGATTCGTACATTAATGCGAATAGTGACTAAATTAACAACATTCAAGAAAACTGTCAAAAAGTGGTTAAAAAACGGAAAAAACCGAAAAAAATGGTGACAAAAAAATAAAAAATTTTTTTTGCTCAAATCGACTTAAAACCAACTTTAATAGATTCGTACATTAATGCGATTAGTGAATAAATTAACAACATTCAAGAAAACTGTCAAAAAGTAGGTAAAAAACGGAAAAAAACCGAAAAAAATGGTGGCAAAAAAATAAAATTTTTTTTTTGCTCAAATCGACTTAAAACCAACTTTAATAGATTCGAACATTAATGCGATTACTGAATAAATTAACAACATTCAAGAAAACTGTCAAAAAGTAGGTAAAAACCGGAAAAAACCAAAAAAAATGGTGGCAAAAAATAAAATTTTTTTTTGCTCAAATCGACTTAAAACCAACTTTAATAGATTCGTACATTAATGCGATTAGTGAATAAATTAACAACATTCAAGAAAACTGTCAAAAAGTGGGTAAAAAACGGAAAAAACCGAAAAAAATGGTGGCAAAAAAATAAATTTTTTTTTTGCTCAAATCGACTTAAAACCAACTTTAATAGATTCGTACATTAATTCGAATAGTGAATAAATTAACAACATTCAAGAAAACTGTCAAAAAGTGGTTAAAAAACGGAAAAAACCGAAAAAAATGGTGACAAAAAAATAAAAAAAATTTTTTGCTCAAATCGACTTAAAACCAACTTTAATAGATTCGTACATTAATGCGATTAGTGAATAAATTAACAACATTTAAGAAAACTGTCAAAAAGAGGGTAAAAAACGGAAAAAAACCGAAAAAAATGGTGGCAAAAAAAATAAAATTTTTTTTTGTTCAAATCGACTTAAAACCAACTTTAATAGATTCGTACATTAATGCGATTACTGAATAAATTAACAACATTTAAGAAAACTGTTAAAAATAGGGTAAAAAACGGAAAAAATCGAAAAAAATGGTGGCAAAAAAATTAAAATTTTTTTTTGTTCAAATCGACTTAAAACCAACTTTAATAGATTCGTACATTAATGCGATTACTGAATAAATTAACAACATTTAAGAAAACTGTCAAAAAGAGGGTAAAAAACGGAAAAAACCGAAAAAAATGGTGGCAAAAAAATTAAAATTTTTTTTTTTTGTTCAAATCGACTTAAAACCAACTTTAATAGATTCGTACATTAATGCGATTACTGAATAAATTAACAATATACAAGAAAACTGTCAAAAAGTGGGTAAAAAACGGAACAAACCGAAAAAAATGGCTTTAATAGATTCGAACATTAATGCGATTACTGAATAAATTAACAACATTAAAGAAAACTGTCAAAAAGTGGGTAAAAAACGGAAAAAACCGAAAAAAATGGTGGCAAAAAAATTAAAATTTTTTTTTGTTCAAATCGACTTAAAACCAACTTTAATAGATTCGTACATTAATGCGATTACTGAATAAATTAACAACATACAAGAAAACTGTCAAAAAGTGGGTAAAAAACGGAAAAAACCGAAAAAAATGGTGGCAAAAAAATTAAAATTTTTTTTTGTTCAAATCGACTTAAAACCAACTTTAATAGATTCCTACATTAATGCGATTACTGAATAAATTAACAACATTAAAGAAAACTGTCAAAAAGAGGGTAAAAAACGGAAAAAACCGAAAAAAAATGGTGGCAAAAAAATTAAAAATTTTTTTTGTTCAAATCGACTTAAAACCAACTTTAATAGATTCGTACATTAATGCGATTACTGAATAAATTAACAACATACAAGAAAACTGTCAAAAAGTGGGTAAAAAACGGAAAAAAATGGTGGCAAAAATAACAACATTTTTTTTTGTTCAAATCGACTTAAAACCAACTTTAATAGATTCGTACATTAATGCGATTACTGAATAAATTAACAACATTTAAGAAAACTGTCAAAAAGAGGGTAAAAAACGGAAAAAACCGAAAAAATGGTGGCAAAAAAATTTAAAATTTTTTTTGTTCAAATCGACTTAAAACCAACTTTAATAGATTCGTACATTAATGCGATTACTGAATAAATTAACAACATACAAGAAAACTGTCAAAAAGTGGGTAAAAAACGGAACAAACCGAAAAAAATGGCTTTAATAGATTCGAACATTAATGCGATTACTGAATAAATTAACAACATTAAAGAAAACTGTCAAAAAGTGGGTAAAAAACGGAAAAAACCGAAAAAAATGGTGGCAAAAAAATTAAAATTTTTTTTTGTTCAAATCGACTTAAAACCAACTTTAATAGATTCGTACATTAATGCGATTACTGAATAAATTAACAACATACAAGAAAACTGTCAAAAAGTGGGTAAAAAACGGAAAAAACCGAAAAAAATGGTGGCAAAAAAATTAAAATTTTTTTTTGTTCAAATCGACTTAAAACCAACTTTAATAGATTCCTACATTAATGCGATTACTGAATAAATTAACAACATTAAAGAAAACTGTCAAAAAGAGGGTAAAAAACGGAAAAAACCGAAAAAAAATGGTGGCAAAAAAATTAAAAATTTTTTTTGTTCAAATCGACTTAAAACCAACTTTAATAGATTCGTACATTAATGCGATTACTGAATAAATTAACAACATACAAGAAAACTGTCAAAAAGTGGGTAAAAAACGGAAAAAAATGGTGGCAAAAATAACAACATTTTTTTTTGTTCAAATCGACTTAAAACCAACTTTAATAGATTCGTACATTAATGCGATTACTGAATAAATTAACAACATTTAAGAAAACTGTCAAAAAGAGGGTAAAAAACGGAAAAAACCGAAAAAAATGGTGGCAAAAAAATTAAAAAATTTTTTGTTCAAATCGATTTAAAACCAACTTTAATAGATTCGTACATTAATGCGATTACTGAATAAATTAACAACATTAAAGAAAACTGTCAAAAAGAGGGAAAAAACCAACTTTAATAGATTCGTACATTAATGCGATTAGTGAATAAATTAACAACATTCAAGAAAACTGTCAAAAAGTGGGTAAAAAACGGAAAAAACCGAAAAAAATGGTGGCAAAAAAATAAATTTTTTTTTTGCTCAAATCGACTTAAAACCAACTTTAATAGATTCGTACATTAATTCGAATAGTGAATAAATTAACAACATTCAAGAAAACTGTCAAAAAGTGGTTAAAAAACGGAAAAAACCGAAAAAAATGCTGACAAAAAAATAAAAAAAATTTTTTGCTCAAATCGACTTAAAACCAACTTTAATAGATTCGTACATTAATGCGATTAGTGAATAAATTAACAACATTCAAGAAAACTGTCAAAAAGTAGGTAAAAAACGGAAAAAACCGAAAAAAATGGTGGCAAAAAAATTCAAATTTTTTTTTGTTCAAATCGACTTAAAACCAACTTTAATAGATTCGTACATTAATGCGATTACTGAATAAATTAACAACATTTAAGAAAACTGTCAAAAAGAGGGTAAAAAACGGAAAAAACCGAAAAAAATGGTGGCAAAAAAAATAAAATTTTTTTTTGTTCAAATCGACTTAAAACCAACTTTAATAGATTCGTACATTAATGCGATTACTGAATAAATTAACAACATTTAAGAAAACTGTTAAAAATAGGGTAAAAAACGGAAAAAATCGAAAAAAATGGTGGCAAAAAAATTAAAATTTTTTTTTGTTCAAATCGACTTAAAACCAACTTTAATAGATTCGTACATTAATGCGATTACTGAATAAATTAGCAACATTTAAGAAAACTGTCAAAAAGAGGGTAAAAAACGGAAAAAACCGAAAAAAATGGTGGCAAAAAAATAAAAATTTTTTTTTTTTGTTCAAATCGACTTAAAACCAACTTTAATAGATTCGTACATTAATGCGATTACTGAATAAATTAACAACATACAAGAAAACTGTCAAAAAGTGGGTAAAAAACGGAAAAAACCGAAAAAAATGGTGGCAAAAAAATTTAATTTTTTTTTTTGTTCAAATCGACTTAAAACCAACTTTAATAGATTCGTACATTAATGCGATTACTGAATAAATTAACAACATTTAAGAAAACTGTCAAAAAGAGGGTAAAAAACGGAAAAAACCGAAAAAATGGTGGCAAAAAAATTTAAAATTTTTTTTGTTCAAATCGACTTAAAACCAACTTTAATAGATTCGTACATTAATGCGATTACTGAATAAATTAACAACATACAAGAAAACTGTCAAAAAGTGGGTAAAAAACGGAACAAACCGAAAAAAATGGCTTTAATAGATTCGAACATTAATGCGATTACTGAATAAATTAACAACATTAAAGAAAACTGTCAAAAAGTGGGTAAAAAACGGAAAAAACCGAAAAAAATGGTGGCAAAAAAATTAAAATTTTTTTTTGTTCAAATCGACTTAAAACCAACTTTAATAGATTCGTACATTAATGCGATTACTGAATAAATTAACAACATACAAGAAAACTGTCAAAAAGTGGGTAAAAAACGGAAAAAACCGAAAAAAATGGTGGCAAAAAAATTAAAATTTTTTTTTGTTCAAATCGACTTAAAACCAACTTTAATAGATTCGTACATTAATGCGATTACTGAATAAATTAACAACATTAAAGAAAACTGTCAAAAAGTGGGTAAAAAACGGAAAAAAATGGTGGCAAAAATAATAACATTTTTTTTTTGTTCAAATCGACTTAAAACCAACTTTAATAGATTCGTACATTAATGCGATTACTGAATAAATTAACAACATTTAAGAAAACTGTCAAAAAGAGGGTAAAAAACGGAAAAAACCGAAAAAAATGGTGGCAAAAAAATTAAAAAATTTTTTGTTCAAATCGATTTAAAACCAACTTTAATAGATTCGTACATTAATGCGATTACTGAATAAATTAACAACATTAAAGAAAACTGTCAAAAAGAGGGTAAAAAACGGAAAAAACCGAAAAAAAATGTGGCAAAAAAATTATTTTTTTTTTGTTCAAATCGACTTAAAACCAACTTTAATAGATTCGTACATTAATGCGATTACTGAATAAATTAACAACATACAAGAAAACTGTCAAAAAGTGGTTAAAAAACGGAAAAAACCGAAAAAAATGGTGACAAAAAAATAAAAAAATTTTTTTGCTCAAATCGACTTAAAACCAACTTTAATAGATTCGTACATTAATGCGATTAGTGAATAAATTAACAACATTCAAGAAAACTGTCAAAAAGTAGGTAAAAAACGGAAAAAACCGAAAAAAATGGTGGCAAAAAAATTCAAATTTTTTTTTGTTCAAATCGACTTAAAACCAACTTTAATAGATTCGTACATTAATGCGATTACTGAATAAATTAACAACATTTAAGAAAACTGTCAAAAAGAGGGTAAAAAACGGAAAAAACCGAAAAAAATGGTGGCAAAAAAAATAAAATTTTTTTTTGTTCAAATCGACTTTAAACCAACTTTAATAGATTCGTACATTAATGCGATTACTGAATAAATTAACAACATTTAAGAAAACTGTTAAAAATAGGGTAAAAAAAGGAAAAAATCGAAAAAAATGGTGGCAAAAAAATTAAAATTTTTTTTTGTTCAAATCGACTTAAAACCAACTTTAATAGATTCGTACATTAATGCGATTACTGAATAAATTAACAACATTTAAGAAAACTGTCAAAAAGAGGGTAAAAAACGGAAAAAACCGAAAAAAATGGTGGCAAAAATATTAAAATTTTTTTTTTTTTGTTCAAATCGACTTAAAACCAACTTTAATAGATTCGTACATTAATGCGATTACTGAATAAATTAACAACATACAAGAAAACTGTCAAAAAGTGGGTAAAAAACGGAAAAAAACGAAAAAAATGGTGGCAAAAAAATTAAAATTTTTTTTTTGTTCAAATCGACTTAAAACCAACTTTAATAGATTCGTACATTAATGCGATTACTGAATAAATTAACAACATACAAGAAAGCTGTCAAAAAGTGGTTAAAAAACGGAAAAAACCGAAAAAAATGGTGACAAAAAAATAAAAAAATTTTTTTGCTCAAATCGACTTAAAACCAACTTTAATAGATTCGTACATTAATGCGATTAGTGAATAAATTAACAACATTCAAGAAAACTGTCAAAAAGTAGGTAAAAAACGGAAAAAACCGAAAAAAATGGTGGCAAAAAAATTCAAATTTTTTTTTGTTCAAATCGACTTAAAACCAACTTTAATAGATTCGTACATTAATGCGATTACTGAATAAATTAACAACATTTAAGAAAACTGTCAAAAAGAGGGTAAAAAACGGAAAAAACCGAAAAAAATGGTGGCAAAAAAAATAAAATTTTTTTTTGTTCAAATCGACTTTAAACCAACTTTAATAGATTCGTACATTAATGCGATTACTGAATAAATTAACAACATTTAAGAAAACTGTTAAAAATAGGGTAAAAAAAGGAAAAAATCGAAAAAAATGGTGGCAAAAAAATTAAAATTTTTTTTTGTTCAAATCGACTTAAAACCAACTTTAATAGATTCGTACATTAATGCGATTACTGAATAAATTAACAACATTTAAGAAAACTGTCAAAAAGAGGGTAAAAAACGGAAAAAACCGATAAAAATGGTGGCAAAAAAATTAAAAATTTTTTTTTTTGTTCAAATCGACTTAAAACCAACTTTAATAGATTCGTACATTAATGCGATTACTGAATAAATTAACAACATACAAGAAAACTGTCAAAAAGTGGGTAAAAAACGGAAAAAACCGAAAAAAATGGTGGCAAAAAAATTAAAATTTTTTTTTTGTTCAAATCGACTTAAAACCAACTTTAATAGATTCGTACATTAATGCGATTACTGAATAAATTAACAACATACAAGAAAACTGTCAAAAAGAGGGTAAAAAACGGAAAAAACCGAAAAAAATGGTGGCAAAAAAATTAAAATTTTTTTTTGTTCAAATCGACTTAAAACCAACTTTAATAGATTCGTACATTGATGCGATTAGTGAATAAATTAACAACATTCAAGAAAACTGTCAAAAAGTGGGTAAAAAACGAAAAAAACCGAAAAAAGTGGTGGCAAAAAAATAAAAATTTTTTTTTGCTCAAATCGACTTAAAACCAACTTTAATAGATTCGTACATTAATGCGATTAGTGAATAAATTAACAACATTCAAGAAAACTGTCAAAAAGTGGGTAAAAAACGGAAAAAACCGAAAAAAATGGTGGCAAAAAAATTAAAATTTTTTTTTGCTCAAATCGACTTAAAACCAACTTTAATAGATTCGTACATTAATGCGATTAGTGAATAAATTAACAACATTCAAGAAAACTGTCAAAAAGTAGGTAAAAAACGGAAAAAACCGAAAAAAATGGTGGCAAAAAAATTAAAATTTTTTTTTTGCTCAAATCGACTTAAAACCAACTTTAATAGATTCGTACATTAATGCGATTAGTGAATAAATTAACAACATTCAAGAAAACTGTCAAAAAGTGGGTAAAAAACGGAAAAAACCGAAAAAAATGGTGGCAAAAAAATTAAAATTTTTTTTTGCTCAAATCGACTTAAAACCAACTTTAATAGATTCGTACATTAATGCGATTAGTGAATAAATTAACAACATTCAAGAAAACTGTCAAAAAGTGGGTAAAAAACGGAAAAAACCGAAAAAAATGGTGGCAAAAAAATAAAAATTTTTTTTTGCTCAAATCGACTTAAAACCAACTTTAATAGATTCGTACATTAATGCGATTAGTGAATAAATTAACAACATTCAAGAAAACTGTCAAAAAGTGGGTAAAAAACGGAAAAAACCGAAAAAAATGGTGGCAAAAAAATAAAATTTTTTTTTTGCTCAAATCGACTTAAAACCAACTTTAATAGATTCGTACATTAATGCGATTAGTGAATAAATTAACAACATTCAAGAAAACTGTCAAAAAGTGGTTAAAAAACGGAAAAAACCGAAAAAAATGGTGACAAAAAATAAAAAATTTTTTTTGCTCAAATCGACTTAAAACCAACTTTAATAGATTCGTACATTAATGCGATTACTGAATAAATTAACAACATTTAAGAAAACTGTCAAAAAGAGGGTAAAAAACCGAAAAAAATGGTGGCAAAAAAATTTAAAATTTTTTTTGTTCAAATCGACTTAAAACCAACTTTAATAGATTCGTACATTAATGCGATTACTGAATAAATTAACAACATACAAGAAAACTGTCAAAAAGTGGGTAAAAAACGGAACAAACCGAAAAAAATGGCTTTAATAGATTCGAACATTAATGCGATTACTGAATAAATTAACAACATTAAAGAAAACTGTCAAAAAGTGGGTAAAAAACGGAAAAAACCGAAAAAAATGCTGGCAAAAAAATAAAAATTTTTAACTTAAAACCAACTTTAATAGATTCGTACATTAATGCGATTAGTGAATAAATTAACAACATTTAAGAAAACTGTCAAAAAGAGGGTAAAAAACGGAAAAAACCGAAAAAAATGGTGGCAAAAAAAATAAAATTTTTTTTTGTTCAAATCGACTTAAAACCAACTTTAATAGATTCGTACATTAATGCGATTACTGAATAAATTAACAACATTTAAGAAAACTGTTAAAAATAGGGTAAAAAACGGAAAAAACCGAATAAAATGGTGGCAAAAAAATTAAAATTTTTTTTTTTTCAAATCGACTTAAAACCAACTTTAATAGATTCGTACATTAATGCGATTAGTGAATAAATTAACAACATTCAAGAAAACTGTCAAAAAGTGGGTAAAAAACGGAAAAAACCGAAAAAAATGGTGGCAAAAAATAAATTTTTTTTTTGCTCAAATCGACTTAAAACCAACTTTAATAGATTCGTACATTAATGCGATTACTGAATAAATTAACAACATACAAGAAAACTGTCAAAAAGTGGGTAAAAAACGGAAAAAACCGAAAAAAATGGTGGCAAAAAAATTAAAATTTTTTTTTTGTTCAAATCGACTTAAAACCAACTTTAATAGATTCGTACATTAATGCGATTACTGAATAAATTAACAACATACAAGAAAGCTGTCAAAAAGTGGTTAAAAAACGGAAAAAACCGAAAAAAATGGTGACAAAAAAATAAAAAAATTTTTTTGCTCAAATCGACTTAAAACCAACTTTAATAGATTCGTACATTAATGCGATTAGTGAATAAATTAACAACATTCAAGAAAACTGTCAAAAAGTAGGTAAAAAACGGAAAAAACCGAAAAAAATGGTGGCAAAAAAATTCAAATTTTTTTTTGTTCAAATCGACTTAAAACCAACTTTAATAGATTCGTACATTAATGCGATTACTGAATAAATTAACAACATTTAAGAAAACTGTCAAAAAGAGGGTAAAAAACGGAAAAAACCGAAAAAAATGGTGGCAAAAAAAATAAAATTTTTTTTTGTTCAAATCGACTTTAAACCAACTTTAATAGATTCGTACATTAATGCGATTACTGAATAAATTAACAACATTTAAGAAAACTGTTAAAAATAGGGTAAAAAAAGGAAAAAATCGAAAAAAATGGTGGCAAAAAAATTAAAATTTTTTTTTGTTCAAATCGACTTAAAACCAACTTTAATAGATTCGTACATTAATGCGATTACTGAATAAATTAACAACATTTAAGAAAACTGTCAAAAAGAGGGTAAAAAACGGAAAAAACCGATAAAAATGGTGGCAAAAAAATTAAAAATTTTTTTTTTTGTTCAAATCGACTTAAAACCAACTTTAATAGATTCGTACATTAATGCGATTACTGAATAAATTAACAACATACAAGAAAACTGTCAAAAAGTGGGTAAAAAACGGAAAAAACCGAAAAAAATGGTGGCAAAAAAATTAAAATTTTTTTTTTGTTCAAATCGACTTAAAACCAACTTTAATAGATTCGTACATTAATGCGATTACTGAATAAATTAACAACATACAAGAAAACTGTCAAAAAGAGGGTAAAAAACGGAAAAAACCGAAAAAAATGGTGGCAAAAAAATTAAAATTTTTTTTTGTTCAAATCGACTTAAAACCAACTTTAATAGATTCGTACATTGATGCGATTAGTGAATAAATTAACAACATTCAAGAAAACTGTCAAAAAGTGGGTAAAAAACGAAAAAAACCGAAAAAAGTGGTGGCAAAAAAATAAAAATTTTTTTTTGCTCAAATCGACTTAAAACCAACTTTAATAGATTCGTACATTAATGCGATTAGTGAATAAATTAACAACATTCAAGAAAACTGTCAAAAAGTGGGTAAAAAACGGAAAAAACCGAAAAAAATGGTGGCAAAAAAATTAAAATTTTTTTTTGCTCAAATCGACTTAAAACCAACTTTAATAGATTCGTACATTAATGCGATTAGTGAATAAATTAACAACATTCAAGAAAACTGTCAAAAAGTAGGTAAAAAACGGAAAAAACCGAAAAAAATGGTGGCAAAAAAATTAAAATTTGTTTTTTTGCTCAAATCGACTTAAAACCAACTTTAATAGATTCGTACATTAATGCGATTAGTGAATAAATTAACAACATTCAAGAAAACTGTCAAAAAGTGGGTAAAAAACGGAAAAAACCGAAAAAAATGGTGGCAAAAAAATTAAAATTTTTTTTTGCTCAAATCGACTTAAAACCAACTTTAATAGATTCGTACATTAATGCGATTAGTGAATAAATTAACAACATTCAAGAAAACTGTCAAAAAGTGGGTAAAAAACGGAAAAAACCGAAAAAAATGGTGGCAAAAAAATAAAAATTTTTTTTTGCTCAAATCGACTTAAAACCAACTTTAATAGATTCGTACATTAATGCGATTAGTGAATAAATTAACAACATTCAAGAAAACTGTCAAAAAGTGGGTAAAAAACGGAAAAAACCGAAAAAAATGGTGGCAAAAAAATAAAATTTTTTTTTTGCTCAAATCGACTTAAAACCAATTTTAATAGATTCGTACATTAATGCGATTAGTGAATAAATTAACAACATTCAAGAAAACTGTCAAAAAGTGGTTAAAAAACGGAAAAAACCGAAAAAAATGGTGACAAAAAATAAAAAATTTTTTTTGCTCAAATCGACTTAAAACCAACTTTAATAGATTCGTACATTAATGCGATTACTGAATAAATTAAGAACATTTAAGAAAACTGTCAAAAAGAGGGTAAAAAACCGAAAAAAATGGTGGCAAAAAAATTTAATTTTTTTTTGTTCAAATCGACTTAAAACCAACTTTAATAGATTCGTACATTAATGCGATTACTGAATAAATTAACAACATTTAAGAAAACTGTCAAAAAGAGGGTAAAAAACGGAAAAAACCGAAAAAAATGGTGGCAAAAAAATTTAAAATTTTTTTTGTTCAAATCGACTTAAAACCAACTTTAATAGATTCGTACATTAATGCGATTACTGAATAAATTAACAACATACAAGAAAACTGTCAAAAAGTGGGTAAAAAACGGAACAAACCGAAAAAAATGGCTTTAATAGATTCGAACATTAATGCGATTACTGAATAAATTAACAACATTAAAGAAAACTGTCAAAAAGTGGGTAAAAAACGGAAAAAACCGAAAAAAATGGTGGCAAAAAAATTAAAATTTTTTTTTGTTCAAATCGACTTAAAACCAACTTTAATAGATTCGTACATTAATGCGATTACTGAATAAATTAACAACATACAAGAAAACTGTCAAAAAGTGGGTAAAAAACGGAAAAAACCGAAAAAAATGGTGGCAAAAAAATTACAATTTTTTTTTGTTCAAATCGACTTAAAACCAACTTTAATAGATTCGTACATTAATGCGATTACTGAATAAATTAACAACATTAAAGAAAACTGTCAAAAAGAGGGTAAAAAACGGAAAAAACCGAAAAAAAAATGGTGGCAAAAAAATTAAAATTTTTTTTTGTTCAAATCGACTTAAAACCAACTTTAATAGATTCGTACATTAATGCGATTACTGAATAAATTAACAACATTTAAGAAAACTGTCAAAAAGAGGGTAAAAAACGGAAAAAACCGAAAAAAATGGTGGCAAAAAAATTAAAAAATTTTTTGTTCAAATCGATTTAAAACCAACTTTAATAGATTCGTACATTAATGCGATTACTGAATAAATTAACAACATTAAAGAAAACTGTCAAAAAGAGGGTAAAAAACGGAAAAAAACCGAAAAAAAATGTGGCAAAAAAATTATTTTTTTTTGTTCAAATCGACTTAAAACCAACTTTAATAGATTCGTACATTAATGCGATTACTGAATAAATTAACAACATACAAGAAAACTGTCAAAAAGTGGGTAAAAAACGGAAAAAAACGAAAAAAATGGTGGCAAAAAAATTAATTTTTTTTTTGTTCAAATCGACTTAAAACCAACTTTAATAGATTCGTACATTAATGCGATTACTGAATAAATTAACAACATTTAAGAAAACTGTCAAAAAGAGGGTAAAAAACGGAAAAAACCGAAAAAAATGGTGGCAAAAAAATTACAATTTTTTTTTTGTTCAAATCGACTTAAAACCAACTTTAATAGATTCGTACATTAATGCGATTACTGAATAAATTAACAACATTCAAGAAAACTGTCAAAAAGTGGGTAAAAAACGGAAAAAAACGAAAAAAATGGTGGCAAAAAAATTAAAAAAATTTTTGTTCAAATCGACTTAAAACCAACTTTAATAGATTCGTACATTAATGCGATTACTGAATAAATTAACAACATACAAGAAAACTGTCAAAAAGTGGGTAAAAAACGGAAAAAAACCGAAAAAAATGGTGACAAAAAAATAAAAATTTTTAACTTAAAACCAACTTTAATAGATTCGTACATTAATGCGATTAGTGAATAAATTAACAACATTTAAGAAAACTGTCAAAAAGAGGGTAAAAAACGGAAAAAACCGAAAAAAATGGTGGCAAAAAAAATAAAATTTTTTTTTGTTCAAATCGACTTAAAACCAACTTTAATAGATTCGTACATTAATGCGATTACTGAATAAATTAACAACATTTAAGAAAACTGTTAAAAATAGGGTAAAAAACGGAAAAAACCGAATAAAATGGTGGCAAAAAAATTAAAATTTTTTTTTTTTCAAATCGACTTAAAACCAACTTTAATAGATTCGTACATTAATGCGATTAGTGAATAAATTAACAACATTCAAGAAAACTGTCAAAAAGTGGGTAAAAAACGGAAAAAACCGAAAAAAATGGTGGCAAAAAATAAATTTTTTTTTTGCTCAAATCGACTTAAAACCAACTTTAATAGATTCGTACATTAATGCGAATAGTGACTAAATTAACAACATTCAAGAAAACTGTCAAAAAGTGGTTAAAAAACGGAAAAAAACCGAAAAAAATGGTGACAAAAAAATAAAAAAAAAACCAACTTTAATAGATTCGTACATTAATGCGATTAGTGAATAAATTAACAACATTCAAGAAAACTGTCAAAAAGTAGGTAAAAAACGGAAAAAACCGAAAAAAATGGTGGCAAAAAAATAAAAATTTTTAACTTAAAACCAACTTTAATAGATTCGTACATTAATGCGATTAGTGAATAAATTAACAACATTTAAGAAAACTGTCAAAAAGAGGGTAAAAAACGGAAAAAACCGAAAAAAATGGTGGCAAAAAAAATAAAATTTTTTTTTGTTCAAATCGACTTAAAACCAACTTTAATAGATTCGTACATTAATGCGATTACTGAATAAATTAACAACATTTAAGAAAACTGTTAAAAATAGGGTAAAAAACGGAAAAAACCGAAAAAAATGGTGGCAAAAAAATTAAAATTTTTTTTTTTTTCAAATCGACTTAAAACCAACTTTAATAGATTCGTACATTAATGCGATTACTGAATAAATTAACAACATACAAGAAAACTGTCAAAAAGTGGGTAAAAAACGTAAAAAACCGAAAAAAATGGTGGCAAAAAAATTAAAATTTTTTTTTGTTCAAATCGACTTAAAACCAACTTTAATAGATTCGTACATTGATGCGATTAGTGAATAAATTAACAACATTCAAGAAAACTGTCAAAAAGTGGGTAAAAAACGAAAAAAACCGAAAAAAGTGGTGGCAAAAAAATAAAAATTTTTTTTTGCTCAAATCGACTTAAAACCAACTTTAATAGATTCGTACATTAATGCGATTAGTGAATAAATTAACAACATTCAAGAAAACTGTCAAAAAGTGGGTAAAAAACGGAAAAAACCGAAAAAAATGGTGGCAAAAAAATTAAAATTTTTTTTTGCTCAAATCGACTTAAAACCAACTTTAATAGATTCGTACATTAATGCGATTAGTGAATAAATTAACAACATTCAAGAAAACTGTCAAAAAGTAGGTAAAAAACGGAAAAAACCGAAAAAAATGGTGGCAAAAAAATTAAAATTTTTTTTTTGCTCAAATCGACTTAAAACCAACTTTAATAGATTCGTACATTAATGCGATTAGTGAATAAATTAACAACATTCAAGAAAACTGTCAAAAAGTGGGTAAAAAACGGAAAAAACCGAAAAAAATGGTGGCAAAAAAATTAAAATTTTTTTTTGCTCAAATCGACTTAAAACCAACTTTAATAGATTCGTACATTAATGCGATTAGTGAATAAATTAACAACATTCAAGAAAACTGTCAAAAAGTGGGTAAAAAACGGAAAAAACCGAAAAAAATGGTGGCAAAAAAATAAAAATTTTTTTTTGCTCAAATCGACTTAAAACCAACTTTAATAGATTCGTACATTAATGCGATTAGTGAATAAATTAACAACATTCAAGAAAACTGTCAAAAAGTGGGTAAAAAACGGAAAAAACCGAAAAAAATGGTGGCAAAAAAATAAAATTTTTTTTTTGCTCAAATCGACTTAAAACCAACTTTAATAGATTCGTACATTAATGCGATTAGTGAATAAATTAACAACATTCAAGAAAACTGTCAAAAAGTGGTTAAAAAACGGAAAAAACCGAAAAAAATGGTGACAAAAAATAAAAATTTTTTTTTGCTCAAATCGACTTAAAACCAACTTTAATAGATTCGTACATTAATGCGATTACTGAATAAATTAACAACATTTAAGAAAACTGTCAAAAAGAGGGTAAAAAACCGAAAAAAATGGTGGCAAAAAAATTTAATTTTTTTTTGTTCAAATCGACTTAAAACCAACTTTAATAGATTCGTACATTAATGCGATTACTGAATAAATTAACAACATTTAAGAAAACTGTCAAAAAGAGGGTAAAAAACGGAAAAAACCGAAAAAAATGGTGGCAAAAAAATTTAAAATTTTTTTTGTTCAAATCGACTTAAAACCAACTTTAATAGATTCGTACATTAATGCGATTACTGAATAAATTAACAACATACAAGAAAACTGTCAAAAAGTGGGTAAAAAACGGAACAAACCGAAAAAAATGGCTTTAATAGATTCGAACATTAATGCGATTACTGAATAAATTAACAACATTAAAGAAAACTGTCAAAAAGTGGGTAAAAAACGGAAAAAACCGAAAAAAATGGTGGCAAAAAAATTAAAATTTTTTTTTGTTCAAATCGACTTAAAACCAACTTTAATAGATTCGTACATTAATGCGATTACTGAATAAATTAACAACATACAAGAAAACTGTCAAAAAGTGGGTAAAAAACGGAAAAAACCGAAAAAAATGGTGGCAAAAAAATTACAATTTTTTTTTGTTCAAATCGACTTAAAACCAACTTTAATAGATTCGTACATTAATGCGATTACTGAATAAATTAACAACATTAAAGAAAACTGTCAAAAAGAGGGTAAAAAACGGAAAAAACCGAAAAAAAAAATGGTGGCAAAAAAATTAAAAATTTTTTTTGTTCAAATCGACTTAAAACCAACTTTAATAGATTCGTACATTAATGCGATTACTGAATAAATTAACAACATTTAAGAAAACTGTCAAAAAGAGGGTAAAAAACGGAAAAAACCGAAAAAAATGGTGGCAAAAAAATTAAAAAATTTTTTGTTCAAATCGATTTAAAACCAACTTTAATAGATTCGTACATTAATGCGATTACTGAATAAATTAACAACATTAAAGAAAACTGTCAAAAAGAGGGTAAAAAACGGAAAAAAAACCGAAAAAAAATGTGGCAAAAAAATTATTTTTTTTTGTTCAAATCGACTTAAAACCAACTTTAATAGATTCGTACATTAATGCGATTACTGAATAAATTAACAACATACAAGAAAACTGCCAAAAAGTGGGTAAAAAACGGAAAAAAACGAAAAAAATGGTGGCAAAAAAATTAATTTTTTTTTTGTTCAAATCGACTTAAAACCAACTTTAATAGATTCGTACATTAATGCGATTACTGAATAAATTAACAACATTTAAGAAAACTGTCAAAAAGAGGGTAAAAAACGGAAAAAACCGAAAAAAATGGTGGCAAAAAAATTACAATTTTTTTTTGTTCAAATCGACTTAAAACCAACTTTAATAGATTCGTACATTAATGCGATTACTGAATAAATTAACAACATTCAAGAAAACTGTCAAAAAGTGGGTAAAAAACGGAAAAAACCGAAAAAAATGGTGGCAAAAAAATTAAAAAAATTTTTGTTCAAATCGACTTAAAACCAACTTTAATAGATTCGTACATTAATGCGATTACTGAATAAATTAACAACATACAAGAAAACTGTCAAAAAGTGGGTAAAAAACGGAAAAAAACCGAAAAAAATGGTGGCAAAAAAATTACAATTTTTTTTTGTTCAAATCGACTTAAAACCAACTTTAATAGATTCGTACATTAATGCGATTACTGAATAAATTAACAACATTCAAGAAAACTGTCAAAAAGTGGGTAAAAAACGGAAAAAACCGAAAAAAATGGTGGCAAAAAAATTAAAAAAATTTTTGTTCAAATCGACTTAAAACCAACTTTAATAGATTCGTACATTATTTCCGATTACTGAATAAATTAACAACATACATGAAAACTGTCAAAAAGTGGGTAAAAAACGGAAAAAACCGAAAAAAATGGTGGCAAAAAAATTACAATTTTTTTTTGTTCAAATCGACTTAAAACCAACTTTAATAGATTCGTACATTAATGCGATTACTGAATAAATTAACAACATACAAGAAAACTGTCAAAAAGAGGGTAAAAAACGGAAAAAAACGAAAAAAATGGTTGCAAAAAAATTTAAATTTTTTTTTGTTCAAATCGACTTAAAACCAACTTTAATAGATTCGTACATTAATGCGATTACTGAATAAATTAACAACATACAAGAAAACTGTCAAAAAGAGGGTAAAAAACGGAAAAAAAACGAAAAAAATGGTGGCAAAAAAATTAAATTTTGTTTGTGTTCAAATCGACTTAAAACCAACTTTAATAGATTCGTACATTAATGCGATTACTGAATAAATTAACAACATTTAAGAAAACTGTCAAAAAGAGGGTAAAAAACGGAAAAAAATGGTGGCAAAAAAATTAAAATTTTTTTTGTTCAAATCGACTTAAAACCAACTTTAATAGATTCGTACATTAATGCGATTACTGAATAAATTAACAACATTTAAGAAAACTGTCAAAAAGTGGGTAAAAAACGGAAAAAACCGAAAAAAATGGTGGCAAAAATATTAAAATTTTTTTTTGTTCAAATCGACTTAAAACCAACTTTAATAGATTCGTACATTAATGCGATTACTGAATAAATTAACAACATTTAAGAAAACTGTCAAAAAGAGGGTAAAAAACGGAAAAAAATGGTGGCAAAAAAATTAAAATTTTTTTTGTTCAAATCGACTTAAAACCAACTTTAATAGATTCGTACATTAATGCGATTACTGAATAAATTAACAACATTTAAGAAAACTGTCAAAAAGTGGGTAAAAAACGGAAAAAACCGAAAAAAATGGTGGCAAAAATATTAAAATTTTTTTTTGTTCAAATCGACTTAAAACCAACTTTAATAGATTCGTACATTAATGCGATTAGTGATTACTGAAAAAAATAAACAACAATTTTTTACTTTCTTCTCTGAGCCAGCTTTGAATATGGGGGCTATAAATGACGTTTTCCATTCACCCAAGAATGTGCCAGACGACAGAGATAAATTATAAAGAAGTTTTAATGGGAAGGATAACGACGATTTGCAGTTCTTTAGTACCTCAAAAGGAATCCTATCAGGACCAGCACTTTGACAAGAGTCTAATGATTGTATGCCCTGCAAAACATCATCAGTGGAAAAATTTAATGATCCTAAACAAGAGTCAAATCCATAAATAGGATCTACTTGAGAAAAACAAACATTAGAGTGATCGACATACCGATTGGAAAACTTTGCAAAGAGCTCACATGTTGAATCGATGCTACTAGATCTTTAGTTATTTTAGACTCAATGTTCATTATGTACTCGCTGTATAGAAATTTGTTTAAAAATTCATATTCACGGCGCAGCTGTGAGAAACGTTTTTTGTCCACTTCAAGGTTTGACTTTTTAAATTGTTTAAAAGACTTGTTTTTAGTCGTCTTCAAATTAGTCAAACGATGATTTTGTTGTGGTGGTGCTTCAATTTGAAATGCCTCACGTATTCTGATGTTTTTCACCCCAGTAATACGCCAAAGCAATACATACATCCGCACTTGCATTTGTGATATAATTTTTATTTGAAGGCTCGTGAAGGCATGCATACGTAGCTTACTGTTTGTTAAGTTTTTCAAAAATATCGTTCCGGTACCGGTATATAGAGCAATACAAGTATGTATCCACGGCATTTATTATTTACAAAAAATGTCAAATCCACTAAGCAAAACCTAGATCTAATAGACGGGTCCGTCATCCAAGTTATCGTCTTCCTCATTGTAGGACTCGCCGTTGTCAAAGTAACTGTTACCATAGTCATTCTCATCATCCATTTCGTCATCGGCTTTCATATCCTAGCAAGAGAAAATTGATCACAATTAAAAAAAAAAAAAAAAATAGGTGCTTACTTCTTCTTCTTCCTCTGCTTCCGAATCAGATGCTTTCTTTTCGGCGATTTCGGTATCGTTTTCTGTTTTCTCCTTCTCCTCGAGCACCTTCAGCCTATCGTCAATATTCGCAGTTTTTGCCTTCTTTCCAGGTGCGTTTGATCGAACACTTGTCTTGCGTTTCTTCCACATCGGTGATAGCTCACTAGGCATTAAATGCCACGGAATGTCTGCTTTGGTTTTGGTTTTCGAATTTTCCAATGCATTCTACATGCAAATTTGAAACAAAGTTTAATGTCGCTTGATATTCATTGTTGCTTACCACGTATTGATCTGAATACCGCTGAATATTAGCTTTTGAAACTTTTGGCATTATATAGTAGGGCGAATCCCGCATATTAGTCAGGAAGTCCTCCTTCCATAGAATTTGGTAATTTTGCGAAGCAGTCATCTAAGATAACAACAAACCTTTAAAATTAATTATAATTTTATTAACAGGCTCTACTAGTATATATTTACCTCCATGGCAACTGGCTTGGACATCAATGGTGGAAATGTAGGCGGAGGTGCCGATTGTACCTGTGGCATGTCCTTACCAATGCAGCCCATTGCTTGTAGTTGCTCTTGGGTTAAGGAAGATGTTTTGCCGCCTCGACCTCTATTAGCCATGATGAGTTTTATATTCCGTCACCTTCCTGTAACGGAGAATATTCTCATTTTATTGTCTCTGGCACAAATATATTTATCTTTATGAATATGGACAACTTAACCATACGTTCAAAATTATATTGTTAACAAAACAAACCGCGATATAAACAAACTGAACATGTGTTATATGGGTGTGTTGTCATAAATGTCAAACGAAAATTATGACAGCACTACTATTTCACCTATATCCATTTTACAGTCGTTGAACGAACTCATTTGCCAAGGGCTTCAGTAAAAATAAATTCGGTGTAATTCGAATCGAATGCGAGCGATATTATACAATTTTTTGTAAACGATTTTATGTGTTTTTTTGAGCTTCGATCTCAGCAAAGCAAAGTAAAGTAGGATTTTCAGCACGCAAATTACAACAACTACGCTCTACTTGACACTTCGAGACTAGCAATAGTTGTTGTAACTGCGTGCTGAAAATTATAGGTACTTTACTATACTTTGCTGAGATCGAAGCTAAAAATAACACGGCTAATATTGGGTATACAAAAAATAATTACAAAGTGCAGATATTTGACATGTTTTTTTGAGCTACAATCTCAGCAAAGTAGTTGTACTAATTAGCGATCGATGCTCAAAAAAACAGGCCTGTTATATGACTTCACGTATTTAAAAATTATTGCTTTTTATTATTATGCATTATTTTACACAATCGATTCCAAAAACTTTTAATTTGAATTCTCCATGGTTTGCAATATTACATTTTGTGCAGATTCCTCCGACAGTAGATAAAAATATATTTCCGAACATCGCTCTGTACATGCTAAGCCCGATGTTAGCGTTGATCGAGCAACTTCACAAATGCATCCGTTTTAATCGCCAGGGTTAATTTAAAATGCTTCTAAATTTAAAGATAAATTATAATTTAGTATGTAACTAAACGCTTTGCAATCACATTTATTTATGTATACAACAAATGCATTATTTATTATAGTTTCAGTGTTAAAACAGTTATATAAAATATAGGCGGGTAAAAATATATTGCTTTGCAGTTTATAATGAATTTTTTGATAAAAATTAACTGGCTAAGATTTGTCACGAACATCTTGGTTTTGAATTTAACGTCAATCAATATGGAAAGTACGTAAGCACCATGCATGGTCTCTTTTACAAGGAGGTGTCTTTGTGAAACCCATTTGTTTCTGAAAAATCACCGGAAGGAGTCAGTCCTACTTTGTTCATCAGCTCTGAAAGTTTTTCGGCCTTTCGATCTTCGTTGTGCGCAATCACCGTACACAAGTGTTCTGTAAGAAGTTCCTTCTTTTCGGAAGCATTGTGAAGCTCAATCTTGGCTTTTAAAAACTGTGTTTCAATTTTGTTGTACTGCTTTCTAAAAGTGGTCAATTAAAACTATCTATTAACGCTTATGGTTGGAATCGTACTTACTCTATGGTCGCATAATGAATGCATGCGGCGTCAATTTGTTTTCTTAAAAGAGAAACATCGGTTGCCAGCTCGTTGTCAAGTTTTGCCAATTCAGCTTTGATTTCTTCGATTTTTTTCGCTTCAGCAGCTGTTTTTTGAGAACTGTAGTAAACAATTTTAATTAAAAAGCAAATGCTAGTAGTTTTCAATAGGCGGATCTTACTGAGCTTCGATTGCTTTGTAAAGCATGTCTTTCTTTTGTTTGTTCTGTTCTTCAATTATTTTACGATGAGTCTCAAAGTCCTTAAGCGATACGCCTTTAAATGGAGATTCAACATTTTCAATTGGTTCTGGTAATATCGAAGATTCGTCTGATGAATTATTGTTATTCGTTATCGGCACATTAAGTATAGACGACTCATCGACCACGTCACCTTGGTTGGTATCATCCGACTTAGGAATGGGTAGATAAAATAATGCTCCTTCAATGGATTTGGACATGCTTTTGTTTAGATTTATTTCATCCATTGTATCTTCGTTCTGCGGTGGAGGAGTTGATGGAGTATGCTTATTACTTCGTTCCGGCTTCTTAGTTTTGAGATTCTCTTGTGATCTTGCCAATTCTTTTTTGTCGGGCATTCTTCGGATGCCATGTCCCCTTATTGCAGAAGGTTTCACTTAAGTATTATTAAACCAAATTGTAATAATTTTACATTTAAAACAAAAAACTCTTTTTATGTGATACTCACTTGTTTTAAATGTTTTCGAATTTATTTTGTTTATATCTTCTTGGCTAAAACCATTAAATTTATCCGACATAGTTGCTTAAAGCCGACACAATTTAGTTAAGAACAAAACCAATTGAAGAAAATATATTATCTTATTAACAAAACTATGTAATTTTTTCTATCAACAAACAAAAATGTATATTATGTACAATTACATTTGCCTACGTCAGGCAAGCATTTTTGACGTTTTAACGTGTCAATGTTTTTTTTTCAAATATGAGTGTTGCCATTCAGGAATTCATAAGTGATCGTCAGTTCGAATTTTCGAAATGGAGCTGTTCAACAAAAAAATTTCAGTTAGAGTGGTCTTGCGTCAAAGATAATGGAATACAGAGATATATATCTTTCCAGTGGAAAGGCGGCTGCCTACAAGCTGTTTTCCAGAAAAATTCATGAAGTCATCTCTTTTATTCATTCATCTCTGTCTTGCGTTTTGATTAAATTCCTAGATATTCCCACTGCTTCCAGTCCAGGAAATACAAGTTCATTTCAAACAAACAGTAAATCTTTCATAGAATTTTAATCCTTGAGTTTGAATTGTTACCTACATGTGGAAAGAATTTTTTTTTTAGAAATAAGTTTACTTTTGCTTAACATATTTATGAAAATTAAAAACAGCGATTTTTTTTTAGCAAAATATGAACACTATGACCCAACTTTCATCCGTTGTTTCAGAAAAATGTGGTGCCGTGACCAAAGATAATGGAATACAGAGATAGATATCTTTCCAGTGGAAGGACGGCTGCCTACAAGCTGTTTTCCAGAAAAATTCATGAAGTCACACACACTTGCTCATTTCTATTATAGTGTGAGTTCATGAATTGTACTTTACTGCAAGAATAAAGTATTTTCTAATGTGTATTTCACTATTTTTTTTAGTTTAATCAACACCTCCACAAAATCCAAACAAATACAATATGAAACACAAAACAATTAAGCACCGCGATACTCGTAAAAGAAAGATGATTCGCGGTCGGTCATGAGCAACATGCTTTTTTGTTCGTCACACGTATTCACAGACGGGGGTTGAAATTACAAAAACAACAATGTAAACAAATGGGTTTTGGGGGGATAGACGTACGAAAGATAACCATCTCTTTTATTCATTGATCTCTGGCCGTGACATTGTGCCAAGCGACATTATGCCAAATATAAAAATTTGGTATAATGACGCTTTCGAAAGTGACACTAGGCCGAATTATAGCATTTGGCATAATGTCGCTTAGGTAAAGTGTCATAAAGCCAATTTGGCACTATGTCACTTCTGGTTTTGTGATTTTTCTTATCATCGTACTATACAATTAATAAACAGTGGAAAATGTATGGGGGGGCATGTTGCCCCCCTGCAACCCCCCTGCTTGAAATCTCTGTTTAGGGGTGGGAGTAGTTGCGAGTTTGGGTGCATGCAAATAATTTGATTTTGTTTTCCAGTTAACATCAACAAATTCTCGAATTGTAGGTGGGAAATAATTTCATAATTGTTTGTGATGTTATTACCCACTTCCAGTGGGTTGTTGTTGGTTCATTTGGCCTAATGTCACAAACTAGTTTGGCCTTATGAATGACACTTTACCTAAGCGACATTATGCCAAATGCTATAATTCGGCCTATTCTATTGTCTCTTTTAAAAGCGTCATTAGGCCAAATTTTTATATTTGGCATAATGTCGCTTGGCACAATGTCACGGCACCAAAAAATGTATATACCTACATATAAGTAATCGATCTTTTCACGAAAAGTGAAAACAAATTTTGATTTTGTTTACCTAAACAAAATTTTGTTCTGTCATTGGAAGGACCAGGGCCTTTGCTGAGCTCTATGCACTAAAGGAGCATGGTTGTCCGGTACCACAGTAATCCACTTCGTTTTCTCTCGACGAGGTATCAGATAAAGCCATGAAATAAGACCCAGCAATAAAATATTCTTCGTTTTATTTATTATGTAAGCTATATAAGCATTGTAATGCCTAGTTCACTGCGCAATTCGGAAACTGGTTGTTCAAATCTTTCTTCCCAATAAACAGACATGAGCGGCTTGATTGATTTCCCATTTTGTATTGACCAAGGAAGATATCTGGAAACATACTCTTTTCTTTGTCTAAAATAAAATTAAATATTTCAATGTCGTCACTCTATACAGAGTAATAATTGAATTTTAGTCCTACATTGACCTTATAAACTTACTTTGGTCTCAGCCGAGCAGCCCCAAAAATAGCCCCTCCATAGCACATCGGCAAGCCTGTATTTAGCGCTTCCACCCATTTAACAGCCACTTCCCCCAACATATTTGTCGGCATACCCAATATTGCGTGTACTAGATCATGACATTCTCGATACCTAGTCATCACGTAAGCCAACTGCGCATCATCAATAAATCGAACCTCCATTCGTGAGTCAGGGGTCACATTCTGAAATGTAAAAAATTTACTACTCAAAACTCTTTTTAAGATAAATATAATTACGTTGTCATCAAGGAACATTACATAAGATCGCCCGAAGCTGTCGTCTGGAAGACCTCGCAAGCGGTTTAAATCTACAGTTTTTGTATTGATACGGGGTTTATCGGTCAAAATTCTCCGCCCCTCTTCGGTTGCTTTCATTGTTTCAAGTATTTGTTGTAAAGCATCTGTTCCAGTTGTTTCACCCAGGCATGCGATCATGTCATGACTGACGGGCGAGTGTTTACTTGACTTGTCATCCGATTAAATTATATCTTGCTGAGACACTTACCGATGAGGATCTACTAAGGCTGTGATAGACGAACCTGCGCTTAGTAAGAATCGTTGAAATGGTGATACTTCTATTCGATTGCTAAGAAACTCTCGAGTAAAGGCATCCAAATTTTGATAGGAATTGTTTTCCGGCTCATCGTTGATCCCAATTCCATTGACAGCATTCTTATCAGGAGAACTGACGGCAACCGAAAATTCTGCACATAACAAGGGTTGTGCTCTGCGTACTAATTTCCACAAAAGTACCTGTCGCAACATTTGAGTGTTTGGCCTAGTAAGTTAATTTCAAGATGTTATCAAAGTGGGACAATAAGTAGTTATATTATGTAGTTATTGAACTAAACGAAATTCGCAGTAGGCAATAGATGATTGATATCATTCGCGAGCAAGTTGAGCAGACTTTTAGGAGATCATGCTTTGTGTGTTGATCCGTAAGCTTAGTTCATTTCTTTCAAGTAAATTAGGTAGGTATGTTAAAAAAGTAACATGACAGCTTGTGGCCTTTTCTAAATCTATTTATTTTTTGACGACAAACGTCTCGGAAGCTATCACCTAACACCATTATAATCCTAAAAATGTTTGATTTTTCAAGAGCGAAAGCAAAAAAGGTCCTTCAAATTGTTTATAAGGAAACTTCTTTCGTGACATTGGGCCTTAGCAATAAAGATTTTTAGTTTCGACTCTAAATTTAAGTAGTTTACAGTGGCTTTATTTTCCATACAAATTTCACAATTGTGAGCTTCCGTAAATTTAAAGTCGAGACTAAAGATGTTTATTGCCCAGAGTAAACAAGCACAAATTGGAAAATATGTAGCAATGGTCTTTTAGACACATGAACACACTTCAACGAAGGAATTGGAATTTCTCTATAGCTATGCAGTCCAATAAAGTAACTTAGCGAAGGTTAAACGGCAGGACCTCATAAGTAGAAAAAATTTAAAAAAATATTATCTACTCAAAGTAATCTGTAAAATCAGAGCCATCTTTGGTATTCTCAGCGTAAAAATGTTGTTCTAAAAAATTTACAGAAACCGCAAAAAACCGCGCCAAAAATGAAACACTACCTCGTAAGTCAAATGAATGTCGATTTTAAATTCAAGAAACTACATAATAAAAAAGGTGGAGGACTTCGTAAGTATTGTAAATACAAATCCAATATCTCGTAACTATGCTTAAAACTAAAACGATGTATTGAATTCGCATCCATCTTAAGACATCGTATTAATTTATTATCAAGTACCTATAGCTGAAATCAATTAATTAATTATTATTTTCCTTTGGAATATTATTTTTAAACGCTTTTTTTGTGATTTCTGAAAAACATATAAAAACAACGTCCGAGGTTCTGCCGTTTAACCGTCGATATTAGGTATCTTACGGCTCGTATTAATTCAGGTAATAAATTGCGTCTACATTATACGCTGAAAATTTGCGTTCACTCACAATGTCTCTCTCTACATCTCCATGTGTCCACTCCACTGGGAATTCATATATTAGATGTAATGAACAAAAATACACATGGATTGATCCATTACAATGATGTTCTTCAAAAACCAACATACCTAGTTTGGTCACGCAACCCATTTTTTAATCACTCCCCCCTCCAAACAGACATGAAAAATACCAAGATATTATATTATGTTATGAAAAACGGTTCGACCATTTATTAAGATCTTTAGATTCAAAACAGTTTGCACCTAAGCCAACAACAAATGGCGTTAAATGTCTGGTTTTTGTTTGCGTTCAAACAATATTAATGAGACTTCAAATATATAAACGTTTATACGGCAACGATACCCTGTTTGTTTTTGTATCTATTCACAGAGTTTTGTATGTTTATTTCTTTAAATACTGAATTTGCATCCGGCACTTTGGCATCGTGTGCCCAACTTGCACTTCGTTTGTGTCTATACTATACACTAAAATCACAAACAAAGCTATTTGAATTTCTTAACCTCAAACCTGGGAACGCTGTTCAGTCTTTTATCAGGAGGCCCAAACTTTGTTATTTCTCTTGATTCGGTTTTATTGTTCATTTTATATCTATATTAGGGCAGTGACCGAAAGAATTTATGATCGCGGTTACAAGCTGCCGAAATAACTTTCTTTCCTTGCATTGTGACTTGGAGGGATTGGTATTAAAACAAGTACGGGACGATTGGGCCAGTGCAGCAAAACAACTACGTTCGTGTTTTTTTCCATACAATACAAGTCCCATGCTATTTTACTGATACAAAACCCTAACAATCTATATTTTACCCGAACTGATGTTGCATGTTGAGTAGAATTTACTAAATAATAACAATAGCATTATTGGTCGTCGCTTAAACTAGTAGGTAAAGACGGCTTTGGCTGATATTGGATGATTTCTTAACAACCTGCCAAAGATATTCTAATGTTTTTTTAACCTAGTAGGCTTTTCAAACCAAGTCCAAAACCGTGTTTGCCTCGAAAACTCATCGATGTGTTCACACTGACCACCAAGTAGTTTTCGTTTGACGTTTCAATCAGCTGTGACACACTAGTCGTTAAACTTCGGTGCAAACTCTTTTGGTTACAAATTTCGATGGCATTAGGTCTGTTCCTTTACTTTCTGGTTCAATTTTGGCAATATGTCACTTTTATCTCATTGCGAGAGAATTCGCTCACCGAAATGAAATATAACCAAAAAGAAAAGGAACGCGTTGAACCACAAATTTGAAAAATGTGAATTTTTCTAGGCGGTAATATTTAAATATCAGTAGAACAAGACACAAATCTATATTTAAGACCGAAATTTTCAATTCAAATGTTCAATTCTTTTGCGTCTTACATCTATTTTAATGCTATACAATCACAAACCATAAACGAAAACAAATGAAAAGTCAGTTACAAATAAGCATTTGAACGATTTGACATCCATCTGTCAGCAATAACCAACTAGCCCAGAGAAATTTCTTGGGCTAATATTTGCAGGTTTTTTATGGAGGGGAAATGTTTTGTTCTCTCTTATTGACTCTGTTCTGCCCAACTTTTGCGTAAGGGAACGAAGT
Organism: Cheilosia vernalis; assembly: GCA_949126925.1. Classification (NCBI taxonomy): domain Eukaryota; kingdom Metazoa; phylum Arthropoda; class Insecta; order Diptera; family Syrphidae; genus Cheilosia; species Cheilosia vernalis. The sequence goes on from OX421359.1 coordinate 20,106,910, forward strand.
TTGACTAAATTTGGCTAATGTGTTCGAATGCATTATGGTAAGGGAACAGACCTATTATTAACAAACAAAATGATTTTAGTGTATTTACAAATATGTAATACTAGCCCATCAATTAATTGTGGAAAATGATTTTTAGTTGTGAGTTTTGACATTTGTTCGGTCAGTTATTTTACTGAATTTTTTGAATATTGGAAAAGGTGTGTTTGTTCCAACAACCCAACGATTGGAAGTCGTTTTCGTTTGCCTCGTTTTGAAAACTGAAATATGTACGTACCTATGGGAAAACTTCTGTTTTGGATAAAGTGTGTTTTGTGTTTTGGCGAAAACCCGGTTTTGGGCTTGGTTTGAAAAGCCTATTAAGAGTTATGTTGCTGGATAACGTAAATAGTTCTTATCAGCAGAGACCTCCATAGTTTGAAAGTAAAAGCTATATGGTATTCCTAGTCAATGACAATGAAATTGATGAATACCTAAATACCATAAACCAATCATAAACCAAAAAGTGATTATAAAATAAATCGATATTATTAGATATCTTCAGATATGATTTATAGGTATCTGGTATCCGTTACCGAATTAGAAATATGATTTATCGACCTAAAAAATTGGAATAAAGATACCAATATGATTTTTGGCTTTTGTACATCTTTGACTTTGGATTTCTTCATTTTTGAAAAAAAAATTTACCTACCTAATCAAAATAAATGTGCCTAAGGAATTAATACAAACAAAAATGGTTTGTATTTTTATTCCTCATACTTATTGGAAAACCTGGTAATACTGTGCAAACTCCTTCTCGAAAGTATACTCCTAAACTTAAAAAGGCCTTCAATGGAACTCTGTCCTTACGTAGCTGCTTCCATAATTACTGTGCGACATCTAATGTTGCAGGTCTTTCTTTGCTGAGCGGTCTTTTAGTGGTGAATTTTCAGAGTATTGTGCGCTTTTGTCCAGATTACCCACCGCAACCGTTGCATTGAAATGCCGTTGAATCTAACTATTCGACCGTCAATATAAGATGGTAAGTAATGAGCCGGAGAATATTTGCTTGATCTGCGACACTGACATTTATGTATTAATGCATTAGCATTATGTAAGCTGACTTAAGGAGCTTTACTTCTTTCACCCGATTAAAGGTTTGATCTCAATGGGCATTCAATATTTGCTTCTGTTAATTTCAAAACATTTATTGACGTAGATTTTGTAAAATCTACAAATGAGAAATTTGAATTTTTAAATTCATAGTAGAATATCAAACATATCGATTTACTAAACTATCTAAAGCCATATCTATAGTAATTATTGCATTCAACAGTAATCTAAATAACGGTGGCATATATATTTGCTAGATTACAACTGTTGTTGGCCTAGACAGCGATTGGCTGTGGGCTGTGGTAGTAGTCATATCAGCATTTTTGCGCATCAAATCGCAAACGAAAGCGTAAATAAATTCCACGTGAACTGAGATATGGGCAGTTAAAAAAAAATATCTCCAGCACTTCCGAGTATTGCCTTTTCAGCTTTATATCGTAAGAAAGACAAGAACAAAAATCATGCTGTTCGATTTCTCTAACAGGCAAACAAAAAGCAATCATATCATGGTATGTTTTTCGCTAACATCTAAGGCCTGTCGTTTGTTTGGTTCATTTACAAATGGATCAAAAGAAAAGCCGTAAAATTCGATGAAGATGTCCCGCATATTTAGGCTAATTGATAGTTTTGTGTTTATACATGGAAAAAGTCCCGCAGAAAAAAATAAAAAAAATCAACATTTCTACGAAGAACTGCTCGAAATATAACCTAAATCCGAGAAAAATTCAGTTGCACAAGAGTATTCACGGGGTCCACTAAGGCCCACGGTGAAAAGCCAGTCCATAGTTCTGGCATAACAAAAATAACTGCCGAATGGTTGCTACTCCGTGGTTTACCAAAATACCGCATCTATTCATCCATTTTACATAGAAAATAAAAACAAATTGTGTATTGAACCAGGGATCAGGAGCATCTGCTGACCTTGACTCATTGACTGTAACAGTTTTGGTCGAATGCAATATGTTTAAATGAAAACACACTTCGCTTCAACTGAATAAACACAAACATTTTCCAAGCTACTTTGAATTTTTTTTCAAAACCTTGTGCCGTAATATATCATTTGATGAAACTACGTGACGCCATTCATTTTCCCAACTCATATGGAGTCTAGAGAATTCTAAGCGCATACACTTCCGTTTTTTTGTTAAGTGATGGTTTCCTTTGAGTTTTCATTCGTTTTTAGATATTTGGCACTATTAACTGTTGAAACGCTTGCAGTAACACCTGCTTTCTGCTTTATTTTTGCCACAGAGTAGCAGGAATTGGAAACACATCATAAAATTGCTTTTGATCGAGATTGCTTTTCATGTTCGATCTGACACAAAAATCAATTTTTTTTTGATCCAGATCACCTTTGAGAAATCTCAATTTTTTCTCAGATTTTACACATACTTTCACTAACACCAATGTTTATGACACGCGGCGTCGGTTACCAATCGTTTATCGTTGGAAGGATTGCTTTTTTAACTGAATTATTTATTTTACGCGTATGGGATCGAGTTTCGATATTTAATTATTTCGAAATGCATTACTATAAATGAGTGAAAATCAATTGAAATGGATTTCGAGTGCAAGTTAAAAAATGTTTTTGTTTTTTTGCTGGGAACTCAATATTACACATAAAAACCAATAAAATTCAGATTTAATGTTCGTTTTGCCGGCAGAAATCTTATGTCGTTTTCCATTGGGACCACCACAAATCTTTTTCAGATCTCAGATTTTACTGGGCAAATGGAACATGCAACGAAATTGATCTGCTTTTGTAAATGGATTAGTGCGATATTTGACAACAATATCAGCTGTTCAAATTGCATTTGTTTTGCAAAAACCACAAATGGATATCGACTTGAAAAATGTTTCTCCTATTGCACATACAAATAGAGGATTTTTGGTGATTCATAGTTTGCAGATGACGAGGAAAACTATGAAGTTAATAGTTCCTCCTAAATTATATCCATGGCTATTAAATGTATTTCGTTATTTTGGTTTTCACGAAACTACCCCCATTTGTCTTCAAAGCAAACTTCTTAAAATGACGTAGAACAGCTGTGCAAAGTATATTGGTATTGTGAGAGTGTGTGTAGATCTGAAAAAATTTCGAGATCTGCAAAAAGTGCTCTGAATCGAAAAAAAGATTGATTTTTGGTCCCAATGGAACATGAAAAGTGATTTAGATCAAAAAAAAGATTGATTTTTGGTCCCAATGGAAAACCACATAAAATCTCAGTTCAAAAATTGATCTGCTTTTGTAAATGGATTAGTGCGTTACTTGACAACAATATCAGCTGTTCAAATTGCATTTCTTTTTGCGAAAATCACAAACTTGAAATCCACTTGAAAAATGTTTCTTCTATTGCACATACAAATGGAGTATTTTTGTTGATTCACAGTCTTCAGATGACGAGGAAAACTATGAAGATAATAGTTCCTCCTGAATTATATCCATGGCTGTTAATGTATTTCATTATTTTGGTTTTCACGAAACTACCCCCATTTGTCTTCAAAGCAAACTTCTTAAAATGACGTCAAACAGCTGTGCAAAGTACATTGGTATTGCGAGAGTGTGTGTAGATCTGAAAAAATATCGAGATCTGGAAAAAGTGCTCTGAATCGAAAAAAAAAGATTGATTTTTGGTCCCAATGGAAAACGACATTAGTGTGAAAAAGACAAAAATGTTCTCATTTTAACAAAAAGTTGAATTTGTTATACAGCGCGGATAGATGATTGAAAGCTTTAAAAAAAAACCTATGCAAGCTCTTTCTGATTTCAATATGTGAGACTCTATAATCGCTTAGGCTGCGCTGAAATTATCGGACTGATAATCTTGAGCTAAAATTCAAATCTCCCGAAACAGGTGTCCAAATGTTTCCCAATTTTTTTGTCAAATTGTAAATCGCTGTTATAATTCGTCGGGCAATTATAGTCTTTAGGAAAAGTAGGTACAATTTTTTGGATACTTTACCCATTCAAACGGGGACTCATTTTGAACAACGGCGAAACGCCCATTTAATAGTTAATAATTTATTAGAGGATGAGTAGGTAGGTACCTATAGTTTCAATTTTCCTAAAGTACACAAACTTGAAGTATTAAAACCTTCAGCCTAGTGTGGTCGATAAATTGCAAATATTGACATAGGCACTTAATATTGAGTTCAACACAGTAGAGAAAAACTGATATCATCAGCGCTTATCTTGACATCAGTTTGAATGGTTAAACAACTGTCTATGACTACCTAAGATTTAAAATCCTTCAATGTAGGTAGGTAGCTAATGTTTACCTAACTTATGAGCGTTTGTTTAAATTAAATGAAAAGTATGGATTGATACATGCTGAAGGTCCAAAGAATAATCTATCTACCACAATTTCTATAAATAGAGAATTATCAAATTATGGACAATGATTCAAGTAACAATCATGTATCATCTGTGCCTAGTATTCACGTGTTAAAATTGTCTGCGTCACTATTTGCGGTTTTGCTTTATCTCTGCCATTTACCTACTTCTCTAACTCTAAATCGATAACTAGCCATGACTAATTTTCATCTGTAATATATGTCTATAAGTAAATATACGATATTAAAATTGCACCTGTTAATTTTAGACGGCTTAGGAAATACCTACCTACTCACACATTGTGTTTATGCAAAAAAGAAAACGCATGAACATTCGCAGTTGAACAATAACATTGGAAGCAATATGCCGATAAACTAACAGCAGACCATTGGTGTTCAAGAGTCTAATTCAGATTATGCTGAGTACATAGATGTATACCTTGTTTTTGGCAAGGCCATGTATTAATACTCTTCAAAGCCAACGCAACGTTAAATAAATGCCTACAGATACCTATGTAAAAGAAAAACCTCGAATCGTATAAGTGAGTTCATCAAAACAGCATGTGCAAGCTGTTTACTTATAGCAGTAGCATGTAGGTATCGAATGTGAATACAGACTCAAGTATTTTTTGTTTCTATCAAAACGAATGTGTATACACACCGAATTTGAACTATTGTTCATTTTTTCATATTAGTTACCCACTTATCATCAATCATCTAACGATCAATTCCTGCAAACGCAGATAATTCCTTGTCAAACTATATGTGACTAAATATTTATCGAAACTATAAAGAATTGGTGCAGTAAAACACTAATTTCGAGCGACTTATGTTGAATCAGCAGTGATTCAATAAGAATAATGTACAATCTTTAAATTGGCAAAGAGTAAACGACCTAGCTAGAAAAAGAAACGAAGGTCGAGATCTCTACTGCGAACGATGATGTCGAGATCTCCTAATTAGCATTTTAATATGCTACCGAAAGATGGTGTAAGTCCAAATCATAGTTGTAACTTGTACTATCCAACAGGTCATTTTTGACTAGACATCTCCCCAAAAGATTTTTATCGCTGTTGGATGGATAAGGAGGAGGAGAAATTACATTTACAGTAGAAGCTGCCAATCTATAGTTAAGTAAGTCAGAAAACTGTTTGATTTGGCTTGTCTCAGGGCTTAGATCGGTCACCAACCGCTTTTTCTGTTTATGCAGAGGGAACTGACGAATCTACAAAAGTAATTCGTGATTGAGTAACAAGTTGACAGTTTGCATAAATGTGACTGACGTTGGAAAAGTGACGTTACCGACTTGGTTTTTGGGTTCGGAGAACATCTAGTCCAGATCAATCTAGTCGAGTTAAGAAAACTCGATTTTTGACTGTGCTCATTCTTCGATCGTGGATGACAACTGCCAGTGACGTGAGTATTGGGGCAAGGCAAAACCAGTAATATTGATACACACAACCTTGGATACTGTAAATATATATATCTACTAGAGGATCCACTGCAGCTTTATCTACCGGGCTGATTTGTAAATCTAAACCATTAAACGCGCCACTCAAACGCATACAAAAAAAAATAATTCAAATCGGTCCAGCCGGTTAGGAGGATTTCAGTGACATATACACGTACTGTAGGATTATATATATTAAGATATATATACAACATCACAATGTTTTCAAGTAATTTCAGAAATGTTGGTCGCCGAAACTTGTGTTTGTTTCCGTTTAACGTATTTATAATTATGGGTCGAGCATCCATGGCACTTTGAGCATCTGATTTTCATTCTAAGCATTAGAACCCTGATCCAGCACAAAAAAAAAAAACACAGTGAGATGCTTAAATATTAACTACGGACGAATCAATAAATATACTAAGAAGAAATATTATTCTAAAAAAATGCTTACCTTTTAAAGGAACAAAACTGCAGGACATTTAACGCAAAGCCTTTTAAAGGTGAACAGCAGAAGCACCAATGCAACCCAAGGCAAAGTTATCGATATAATACTTAACTATACCATTACTATTCGAGTCCAAAAGCAAACAACATTTACTATGCGAACGAATACTGTCAATTTTGTTCATTGAACACATCTAAGTTATGTAGGTAAGCAAACATATGTAGCTAATTTAGAAATTATGTGATCAATCTTTGAAAAATGTTTACTCAACTGCGAATTTACTATCATGAAACCAGATTCCCTGACAAAGATATTATTTTCATTTTGATAGGTAACATAGTCGCAACGGGTGCAAATATTTTTGCAGAAGACCGTTTACTGGATTTCGTAGTTATATAGAAGTATAGACTGATCGTATTATTAACAGTTGTTTAGTGCTTGCAATTAATATAGTACTACTATATTAAATTTCCCGTTTCAAAAGAATTTCATTGTTTGCTTTTTTTTGTTTCATAAACACTACATTTCTCAACGAATCGTTCAATCAAGTGCAGAGCTGAGAAACCATGATAACAATATCACAGCGACAGCAGTCAAGTCAATTGAAGTTGTACTTTTGAAGGTATGACCTTGAAATATGTACTAAAAACAGCTTGATTACAGCAATACGCGTTTTCAATGAAGACGGTTGAAACTTGTATGAAGTACCTACATTCTTAAAGCAGATAAACATGAGAAGCACCAACTGAACAAAAGTCAAAACGAGCGAATGGCGCTGCCAAGATTGATGATGCATATTGGATATAATTTAAGGGCACATCAATGTTAATAGATATGCAAATACCTATACTCGACATTTACGAATCATCGATCTGCGTAAACTGCCAGGAGGAAGAAAATTGTATTGCCCAGCACAAGTCAATGCCAACGAGCTTTTTAGATAACAAGCAATAGAAATTTGAAGGAAAAATCGCAACTTCGTCATCCCAGAAAACAATCACTCACGACTTTACATGCAGTGAAGATAAGCTAAAACGCGGAAATACATATATTACAGTTTAGTTATGTTTTCTTTATTTATGCATTAAATGACATGCTTCCATTTTCTTAGGATAGGTTTTGTTCGTTAATCGTTATTTTTTTTTTTTGTAAAATATACATATGAATGTCTTGCCTAATAATATAGATGTTCTAAAAATAAATACAGCACTTAACAGGAACATTTATTAAGCGTTGCAATCATTTAAAAATATTACTTAAAAATGAAACTAGAACTCATACAAAATATATTTTATTTATACATTGTACATAATATATTTCCATTTATCTGCTTTAAATATACAAAACTTAAAACTAGTTTCCAACAATTAATTGTTTATGGCTTTGGTACTTATCGTCATTATGATAATAACAAGTGAATCAATTTACAGATACGATTTATGTGTTTTACCTAAGAAAATTTGCTGCTATACGGACTCGCCCTTACTTGTGGGTAAAAGCAGTTCTTTATCGGGCACCTGCTTTCTCCTGAAAGTCACATATGTATATAGAAGGCTGGCGAACACACTTATATTAATTCCGATGCAGTTCACCCATGAGAATATATAATCTCCACCGATAAACATTCCCAAATATGTAACACAGATGTTTTTCAAGCAGCCCACAATTGTGGTGGTCAACGCCGAATTATATTGGGTACATAACATAGTGCTGTAGGAGAGCACAAAGCCCATGAAACAACTCATAAGAAATTGCACAATGAAGAATATGTTGGTCCATTGAGGGAAGTTAACAGATTTCTCTAAATCTCCAGTAAATAGTGTCACCAATAGCGGAGGGATCAACATAAAAAGTGAGTTGTAGAACATCAGACCGTACTTTCCCATATCGATGGTGTCGAGTTTTTTCTTAACGAACACACCATTGGCTGCTGTCAGAGCATTTGTAATCATCACGTAGCCGTATCCCTTCATGTTGAAGGAGAGATCATCACTGGCTGCCAATAGAGCTCCTCCAATCATTGCATACACGCTTACTTGAACAGCAACGGATGGTCGTATTGCGAGGATTTTCAGTTCCAACAGCATCGTCATAAGAATCGAAAACCGACGAAGAGCGGCAAACATCGGCAGACTAAGAGCCTGTGTTCCACCAAGTCCAAACATCATGTTTCCCAGAAAAATAAAAGGCAATGGAAATATTTTGCCAAATGAATCCTTTGCTATATCCGGGAATGACACCATGCGCAATCGTTTGCCTGTGTATAATACCACAATACTTGCGGCCAGTTGGCCCAAACTTAGGAATAGAAACGATGGAAATTGATAGGATGTTAAAACAGTTTTATTTACGACAGTGATCATGAATGAGGCCATTCCGTAAAATATAGCACTGCCGATTTTCTTAAAGTACAATGACCCGTCGTCTCGAGAACCCTCAGAAGGGGATCCGCTGCCATTAGCGTTCGTCATGGCGATTATTTTTTTTTTATTTCCCCTTGACTAATTAGTTTTTCACGATTTGTTTTACTCGTTTATTTTCAAAACGCGAACAGGAAAGAGAAAAGATTTAACACTTGATTAGAAAAGGAACCAACAAAAATCACCACATTTTGTGTCGAATTAAAAAACTTCAATTTCATGCCCGCGTTTCAGAAGTAATAAGCGGCAAAGTATAATCACAATGTTACGGGATATAATATATATTAGTTGTTTTGATGGTAATTGGAATTCACCGGAAAATTCTACAAAACTTTGGCAAAAACCGAATTTCGATGCTCGTTGGCAGAAGCCATTTTGACAGGCTGTCAAGAATTCAACCGACGACGATAGATGCAAAAAACTGACTGACTGAAAACAACAACCATAAGTGGGTGGCGAAAGAATTTTTCGTTGGTTAAGTGTGTTTGTGCATTAACTGATATGTGATTTTGAATAGTTAAAGAGAACAATGAACTTACGTCTAATTTCCTATACTGCTTCAATTATAGGTGAACAATAATTTTAAGTTATCTTAAGTTAAAATGATTTAAAAACACTCTATTACTCCATACCAAATACTGTTTGCGAATAGCTGTCAATTATTCGAAAGCAGCTGATTTCATTTTCGAACATGATTGCAGGTAAGTTATATGGTAAGTAGCAAGTAGGTACACCAACACGTACACGTAGGTATACTGATTTGCCACAACACATAGGTAGGTACCTACCTAATTTTCTTATGATTTTGAGAAGAGGATATCGCTTCGTCAAAAAGCACTGAATTTTTTTTTATCAAAAACCTGTCTGTTCAAATGAAGATTTTTTCAAGTAAAGAACAAGAATGCAGGTGTGAATTTATAAAAAAAAAATTAACATCTGCAAATTACCCTTTTGACTGATTTTTGACTCTTTCTTGCTTGTCATAAGATCTTAGACGAAATATACTGAATTTTAAAGTAATATTAGAACAATCTTCGCTATTTTCAAAGTTTTAGCACCCATTAAAAAATTCTAGCTCCTGGCGAAACTTCTAGCGTTTTTTTCCTAATTTATTTCAATATGTTTGGATTGCACTTTGACCTAACATCGTTGAAAAATTCATCTAATTCCCTGGTAATGGTGCACATTTTGCGGAAATTATATAAAAAGACGCATATAAATATGGTATCGTTCAATAGATCTGATAGACGCACTGTTTGATCGATTTTTCACCAACTTTTTGAGAGTTGGAGCCTTTCAAATTTCCTATTATAATAAATACTATATAACTTCTTAAAATATGTCAGAATTTCAGTACTGGTGTCAAATTTAGCTATTCATTTTCAAATAATATTTTTTTGCGCAATCTAGGGCTACTTTGTTGGTTTTTATCTACCTGTGGTTAAAACCTGGTTAAAATCGTTAAAACCAATACAACGACCACTGCCGGAGAATGGATTTGAGAACGCGGTCATCTCGCTCTCTATTCTCACTATGGCCACCTACCGTTTCAGTACGCTAATACTGTTTCAAATCGCTATTGAATGTAGGTAGTTGGGTGTTGGAACTTGGGACGCATAAAATAGAAAGAGACAACCAGCTGCTGTTCGCCGCTTTTTTCGGAATTGTCGTTCATTTTCCATTTCTTTGATCCATTTGGTATACCACGAATAGCACGTGTTTTTTCCTGTGTGAACTTTTACTTGTGCTAAAGTATTTAAAAATCTCAAAATATGGCAGCAAATGAACAAATAATTGCTGCCCTAGTATTGGAGTATCTTACGAAAAAAGATAAAACGTTCGCACAAGTTTATCAACAGAAAACAAAAGCGGTAAGTAAACAACTAACCCGCCATGTGCTGTGACCACATTCTTGATTATACAAAAAATTTCATATGCAGGTTAATCTACCAAAAGGATGTCCAAAACTCGACGAGATTCTATCACATTATCAAAAAACGTCGAACAAAAAAATTCCCGCACTAAAGGCTAAGACCGATAGTTCAAGTGAAGAGAGCGATTCCGATGAGGATGCAGCTCCAAAAAAAGCAATTACAAATGGAAAGTCTACCGCTGTGAAAGCGCCCCCCAAGAAAGAATCCTCTTCTGATGATAGTAGCGATGAAGATGAGAAACCTACAGCAAAAACTGTACCAAAAATTGCTAAACCACCAGTTACAAAGAAGACTCAAGCATCAAGTGATGACAGTAGCTCAGAGGATGAGGCGCCAAAGCTACCACAAGCACCTGCAGCCAAGCTCGTAAAAGCAGATTCTTCAAGCGAAGAAGACAGTGACGATGACAAGAAACCTGCAGTCAAGACTCCGATTAAGCCTGCTACAAAAAGTCCCGTAAAAGTAACACCTAAGAAGGTTGAAACAGAAGATTCATCCGATGACAGTAGTGATGAGGAAAAGCCAGCTGTTAAGAAGCCTGCAGTTGCAGTTAAATCCCCATTGGTCAAAAAACAGTCGTCTAGTAGTGAGGATAGCTCGGATGGTGCAAAACCAGCTCCAAAAGCAGCTGTTAAAGCAACCCCAGCAAAGAAAAAGGACGCAACCAGTGATGATAGTAGCTCAGAGGAGGAAAAGAAACCCGCTTTAAAGAAAACTCTAGTTAAAGCATCCAAGAAAGCTTCATCTAGCAGTGAAGATAGCTCTGATGAAGAGACACCGAAGTTGCCTCCAGCCAAGGCAGTTCCAGCGAAATTAGCCAAGAAAGATTCATCCAGCAGTGAAGATAGCTCAGACGATGCGCCTGCGGTTAAACCAGCTGTCAAGAAAGCAGCTACACCAACTGTCGCCCCGAAAAAGACAGCCGACTCCAACTCGGATGATTCGTCGTCGGATGATGAAAAACCAGCACAGAAGATCCCAGTCAAATTGACTCCAGTTGCGAAGAAAGCTGCTCCCAGTTCTGATGATTCCTCTGATTCTGATGAACAGCAACCACCAACAAAAAAGGTAGCTGTATCGAAACCAGTCGCTCCTAAAAAGGCTGCCGATTCAAGCGATGACAGTTCGTCGGATGATGACGATAAACTAAAATCTACACCAATACAGAAAAAGCCTCCGACTGGAGAAAACGTGGAGAACAAAGACACTCCTAAGCCGGGCAAGAAGAGGAAATTCAGCGAATCTTCAGCTGCAGACAAGTCAAACAAGTACAGTAACTTTTCTAAAGGCGGCCAAAACGGAAATGCGGTAAGTAAAACTTAAATCAAAGCAATTTAGTTTGGCATTTTGGAAATTTTCAATCGGTAAAATTTATTTAATATGACAATAATTGTACCTAACCAGACAAACCTACTATATTACTCTCAACTTAAGATAAACCTATATCATCTTACGGATACGTGCTTTCCATCCTTCGTTTATTTTTTTACCTATTATGTATTTCCCGTTTTTGTATGTAATTTCCTCCAGCTCGATTAAATTAATACATTCTATAAAATTTCATCTGAAACTAGAACAAAACATCGACTCCAAATCAAAACGGAAACATGAAAAAAAACCAAGGCAAATTGAATAGTAGTGGTCCGAGAAAAAATACTCCATTCCGACGTGTAATATCGGAAGAAGTAGAAATCGATCCACGTGTACTTGATAACTCGTTTGAAGCTAAGGTGAGTGCCCCAAATTTAACTCTCAAAGGAAAATTGTGGCACAAATTAGCATTTTGAATCCGTTTCAGTCCAACTAAGTTTTAAAATTCCCTAAATTGGGGCACTAGTCATCGGCTAAGCAATATACGTGCGTTATCGATTTATTTTATTTGAAAATTTCCAAAAAAAAAAAAAAAATGTATGGTTCCTTATGCTAATTTGTGTTTCATTTATCCTTTCTTTTTCATATCACATCAACAACAACCTATACAAATTGATGCAACAACAAATTCGCAACCTTGTCAAAACCAAATACTGCGGCTGCATCGCAGGATGAAAATGATGCGAATGACGAAGGAAACAACAAGAAGAATAAAAATGGTGGTGGATTCAAAGGTGGAAACCGTGGTGGCGACCGAGGTCGTGGTGGTGGTGGTCGTGGTCGTGGAGGCGGTCTGGGTTTCAAAAAATTCGGTGAAGAAGGTGGTTTCCGGAAATCATTCGGAGGCAATGATAATAAAGAAGGAGGTGAAGACGGCGAGGGTGGCTTCCGCAAATCGTTCGGTGGCCGCGGAGGCGGATTTGGTGGCGGTCGTGGCCGCGGTGGTGGTGGTGAAGGTCGCGGGGGAGGTCGTGGTCGTGGTGGTTTCGGCGGTGAAGGCCGTGGTCGTGGTGGTTTCGGCGGTGAAGGCCGTGGTCGCGGAGGTGGCGGTCGTGGTCGAGGTGGATCCGACCGTGGAGGTCGCGGCAGAGGAGGCGGCGGAGGTTTTGGAAACAAAACGTTCATAAACAAGAGTTTCGAATCACCATCGACAAATAAAAAAATTACATTTGACAATTAGACAAAAGGTTGCGAGTTTGTGTTGTTGTAAATTATTTACCTTTAAGTGGTGAGTAAAGTTAGTAAACTTAGAAACTATCATAGTTTACAAGAATACGTCTTTTGGACAATCGATTAATTGGTTTGTATTGTTTCTTTGCTTTCAGAAAAACGCTATTGGGTCCTGGGGTGAAAGAGCCAGTTGGGACTTGCTGCCAACACGCGGTAAATCATTCAAAAATGAAAAAAACAAGAAAAAGAGGGGCAGTTATCGCGGGGGACAAATAGATATGGCCGTAAATTCTATCAAATTTGACTAATAGCATTTAGATGTAGTACATAATTATATAACATACACAATTAATTTCCACACTACTTTCGACCATCAGAGTAGCCACGCATTTGGCGGTTGTAAATATTATATCCACATTGACTTAAATTAGACCAACGTTTCAGTGTTTCACAACTGCATGAATTTTATAAGAACACAATTGTTTAATTTTTTTTTTCGTTTTCGTTTCTTATTGTAGTACCGATGATTTAATTTAAGTCGCAGGAAAAGTAGGTACACCGTAATATTTGTATCTGAAAAGAAAAAATTGCCCAGCTGTGAGGCTTGTGAGGTTTTAGCTTATGACAGATACGGATTTTAGATATACTTAACATAAAAAATACTTCTATTTGTATTTTAACTATATTTCATAAAAGTTATGTAATATAAATAATAGCTTAATAAAGCTAAGACAATTTTTTCCAACGGATGTTGTGTGCATTTTTAATATTTTATCTATTCTCTTTTGAATTACTAATCTAGTTAAAAATAAAATTAAAACTTAATGCGGATCAAGCCACGTACAAAAAAACACGTGGAAGGAACATGTTGATTTTTTTTGGCAACAACTCAAATTCAAGTTATCTACGCACTTTGAAACAAATCAAGTGCATAAATTTGTGAAATAAGAAGGAGAGGAACTATTGTTGCAATTGAAAATAATCACTTCCGAGACTTGAAAGTTAAAACATAAAAACCTTCATCAGCAACGTAGTTTAAAATTCTCCGTCTCGACTTGGAGGTTGACAACATAAAAATTGTTTAATGTGCACGAATCTATACAGTCGGAATCCACATTTTGTTACAACTACTTTGGAACAAATGCCGAATTCAAGCCCGACAAGCTTCGCTAACATGGCTGTTTCGTGCATAAGACCCCGAACTGCTTAAACTTTTCTCCCTTCATGCACGGGGTATTTTATAAGAATAGTCCAGTCATTCCTTTCTTAAAATCAGTTTTAAACAGACAACTTACGTTTAGGCCGTTGAGTTAAATAACCATAATTATGTCAAACGTCCGCTGTGAAAGTTTTTGATTTAAAAATACAACTCCCCAAGGCTTTCGCCGAGGGACTCAGTCCGCAGTCGTATTTCCTTCTGCGTTTATTTCCTGAGCATTTTCCAGTATCATTCTGGGAGTGAAACAGCGCTTCCCTAAACTTTCACTAATTTGACTCTCAGATGACTTTTTTTTAAGCTCCATCTCACTTTTAATGTTCGATTGGTACAAAATCCGATTTCAGAGCATTTTCTCGAATCTGATTTTTTTTTTCTCAGAGTTGCTTCAGATTTACCAGTCCAAATGCGTTTCAGTTTGGAAACTGGTGGACTTATTTTACGTTTTCGTGAAATTTTTCTATTACAAAGAAAAGCATTGCGTCGGGTGAATAAATGTTTTGTGGATTATTTATGTTAAACTACATTTTTAGAAATCAATCGGGATGCAAATTTCGAGTGTTTTAATATAAAATTTAACCAGTGAATGGAAAACGATTCGGAAAGTGTCGAAGACTGCTCATAGTCGAATCGCACGAATATAGAAAAAAAAAAATATAAGTGACGAAATCTGAAAGCGAATATGAAGAATAACACATAAGACTTACAAGGTGAAATTGCATTTAATTATAACTCCCTTTACATCTAGGGCTTTTCAGCGTTTTCGGCAGTATTTTACTCACTCAGGCAAATTGGCATAGCTTAGCGATTTCATCGCTTTGCGTTAATTGGGTCGCTTGTGGGATGTTCTTTTTCGGCCGTTTTGTTAAAAGCTGCAGAAAAAGTGCTCAAATGTTAACATCATTTCTCCACACCTTTGCCAAATCCTGAAACTATCGGCAGCTGTAAGGGAATTGGGGTCACTTTAAAAACTAAACATTTCTAATCATTAATCTATCTTCAAGAGTTATTTATGCATGTTTTTAAAATTGTGAAATCCAAAAATCCTTTCTTAGCGGGTGTCTAAACAGGTAGCGAAATCCACTCTTACGATTAGAAGTTTGGTTTATGTTTATTTTTTGAATACATACGTCTACTGACTCGTCAAATTGTTCTGCTCGACATTCGACAAGCATTGTTAGACATACTACGAACTAGTAGCTAAGAGCTTTCCCTTTCAGTCTGAAAGGCGCAAACACGAAATGTGGTACAACAACTTGACATTTTGCTAAACATAAACAATGATAGACGTCTCTAATTTCCTCTGTATACTGTGTACGCTGTTATTTCAATTTTAACAATTCAATGAATTTCTCGGACAACAAACACACCTATAAAAACTTAATAGCAATAAAAACACAATAAATGGCCCATTAGTCCACTCTTTGTTTGAATGGTTATCATCACTAGTACAGCATCAAGAATCAAATAATAATCTTCTTAGTAAATCGACCTAAATAGAATGTACACAAACTTCATATAAAAATAATACATTATATACTCTATGGACATATACTCGCATAGCTACACGTTTTTGTTATAATTGACTGAAGCTATTTGCTTTCTTCTTATCACAAAAGTAACATGGACAATAATTAAAAAAACATATTTAAAAAAAGAAAAGCGAGCCAAATTGAAAATCCAATTAAATTTATGGTAACTCGGTACAATTAGGCGTTATTACCTGGTTATTACTGCGATGGTCTTGTTGGTTTACGACATGGCGGCAGCTTCACGAAAAATATGATTATGTGTACACTAAATGAAATCAAAATCAATTAGTTCGGCATAATTGTATAGGAATATTGTGATCAACTGTCGAAAATGAAATTTTTGCAATTATTTCGAGGAGGAATTGCGAATCAATAACTAAGGTTGTTCTAGTCAAAACATCGCAATTGTATGGAATAATGTTCGGCACTTTAACATTAGCTGTGGACTTTTAATTATGTAACCGATCAATTTTATTTTTTCCTTTAAGCGAATTTAGAAAGTGTGATAATTATGAAATATTATATTTGTATAGGGTATTCCTTTAACAATAGGAATTACCTATTACCTGCTTGGGATGTTCGTAAATGCAGGGGTAACATCCTGAAAGCACTCCATAACTTAACAGACGAATAGGCAGATAGGTACAGAATCCAGTACTGAATGATCGCATGCATCATGGCGTGGCAAGTCGTTCTTATTACTTCATAAATTCGAATAAGGCTTCCTCGACAACGAAAGTCGATTTACTTTTATTTAATATATCTTGTTTCCCTTGTGGGTTTGCCGTTTAGCCTTAGAAAAGTGCCGAAGTTCACTAAAACTCTCTGAAACTTGTACTTCTTAGTAAAACCAATAAAATATGAGAAAATTATTCTTAAATTTTCTAGAAAAAGAATTTTTTCGTGCGGAATAATTATTATATTTTTTTTACTAGAAAATTTAAGTTTAATCTTGGTCTTAAAATATTGTTTATGTTTATCAACAAAAAATTAGGAACATTTTAAGACCAAGAATTAGTTCAACCATCTAGTTTAAGTGGTCAAAAAAGCAAAAGAACAGTTTTTCGGTTTCGTTTTACGTGGCCTAAGATGTTCTTTAAATATACAGTTGAGACAAAATATCTTTAAGACACTTTGCCCGAAACTGTTTAACAAACGGTTGCAGCTCTCCAATATTTTTTGAAGCCATAACTTAAGTGATGCCATTCATATAACAACGGGTACTTTCGAACTGAAAGTCGAAAGGTTACCTACCCCCCGTGTATTAATAAAGGCTGCGTATAAGTTATCAGCAAAAGTGTGCCAAATTTTTGTATTATGCCAACTGAGGTTTCCTAGCAAACTTACTTGTCCACATTTGTTCATTGGGGTAAGTGTTCAAACAACATGAACAGATTCGCCAAGTTTTTGAGGTTGAAAAAGCTTTATCTTTAACGATAATGTTGGTTCTCTCCATTATTGATCGAGCCAATACAATAAGTAATAAGATAAGCTGCGAAAAAACGTAGCCCTTATACAACATTGTGGTAACGCGTAGGGTCCAAGGCAAGCAACTGACTTTAACGCATTTTCATTTTTTTTTAAATCATCTACCCGGTTCCGGGCTTCTGCTAGCATGTTTTTATTTTGGCAACGTAACGTAACTAGTACAAACACCAGTTGGCATTGACGAACTCACTTCGACATCAACCGGCGCACTGTGGTACAAGTTGTCTTTTTCCGAAGCAAATCTTATAAACTTTGAACGAACGGAATCGCTACAATTTTAAAGAAAATTCCCGGGGCTTTTAACATTTTTGATTAACTACTTTTCAGTGTGACTGAATCAAATTTGGGATAAAATCCAGATTCCAAAAATGCTCTGAAATCTGAAATATTTTAAAAATAAAAAGTGCCCAATCGAATGCCACATAGCAAAATTTCGTCAACGACGGCATTTACCTACTGGCGACCCCTAAGGCCCGATCTACCGAAACTCTGTATTGTTTTCTCTGAAAGGGATCATAAATACAAAGAACCTTAATCGGGTAGATAAGAAAACCCGGATGATAGAAATTGCATAGAAATTGTAATTTTAACTTTCAGAGGATGTGATCGATTTATTTGTCTAAATTTGTTGTTTAAACTGCAGTTCGCTGAACAACTCTTTTGTTTCTTATGCATTCATCATTTAAAAAATATTCTTCGAACAATGAAAAACAGACCTTGCCAATGCTGTTTACCGAGGTGCTTAACCCTTACTTACTTACTTAAGGTGGCGCTACAGTCCGGGGTGGACCTGGGCCTCAACCAACAAGCGTCTCCAGCCAGCACGATCTTTGGCCAGCTGTCTCCAGTTTCGCACGCTAAGTTGGTTAAGGTCCCTTTCCACTTGCGTGCGCCACCTGAGTCGCGGTCTTCCTCTACTGCGCCGTCCCTCGGGTGTGGATTCGAAGATCTTCCGGGCTGGAGCATTCACGTCCATTCGCTCTACATGACCCAGCCACCGCAGTCGTTGGACCTTCACTCTTCTGGCTAGGTCGATGTCGCTGTACAGCCCGTACAGTTCGTCGTTGTATCTCCTCCTCCATTCACCGTCAATGCAGACGGGACCGAAAATTACTCGAAGAATTTTCCTCTCGAAGCAACCAAGAGTAACCTCATCCGCTTTTGATAGAGTCCATGCCTCTGCACCATAAAGAAGGACTGGGATGATTAAGGTCTTATAGAGGGTCACTTTAGTTGTTCGAGAGAGGGCTTTGCTACTCAATTGCTTTCTCAGCCCACAGAAACAGCGATTGGCAAGAGTTATTCTTCGTTTAATCTCAGCGCTGGTGTCATTGTCTGAGTTCATAGCGGAGCCTAGGTAGACAAAGTCCTTTACCACCTCAAAGTTATATCTGTCTATTGAGATATTCTGACCAAGACGTCGGTGTTGGGTGTCCTTTCTTGATGACAGCATATACTTTGTCTTGCCCTCATTGACCGCCAAACCCATTTTCGCCGCTTCCGTCTCAATACTCACGAACGCGCCGGTGACATCACGCTGCGTTCTGCCGATTATGTCGATGTCGTCGGCATAGGCGAGTAGGTGGACGGACTTTTGGAAGATAGTGCCTCTGGTGTTAGCGTTTGAGTTTTGCACTATTCTTTCAAGAATGATGTTGAAGAAGTCACATGACAGCGCATCGCCTTGTCTAAATCCTTTTTTGACATCGAAGGTTTCGGTGAGTTCTTTACCAACCTTGATGGAGCAGCGTGCATTCTCCATCGTCATCCTGCACAAACGGACGAGTTTGGCAGGGATGCCAAAACTAGACATTGCTCTGTATAGCTCGTCTCTATAAATGCTGTCATAGGCGGCCTTAAAATCGATGAAAAGGTGGTGGGTATCGATTTGGACTTCCTGGGTTTTCTCCAAGATCTGCCGCAGTGTGAATATTTGGTCGACGGTAGACTTTCCTGGCCTGAAGCCACACTGATAAGGACCAATCAGGTTGTTGACGAAAGGTTTCAGGCGTTCACACAACACGGCAGATAAGATCTTGTAGGCGATATTAAGAAGACTAATACCTCTGTAGTTGGCGCAATTCAGAGGGTCTCCTTTCTTGAGGATCGGGCAAACAATGCTGAGGTTCCACTCATCGGGCATACTTTCCTCCGACCATATTTTACAGATGAGTTGGTGCATGCTCCTAACCAAGTCATCGCCTGCCGCTTTGAATAGCTCGGCCGTTAGGCCATCTGCTCCAGCGGCTTTGTTGGACTTAAGCTTAGATATGGCTATCTTCACTTCGTCCAGGTCGGGTGGACGGAATTGTTGGTCTTCATCGTCCAGGTTGAATGGTTCATTCTGCCTGACAGCGGTATTTGGTTCGTCATCGCCATTAAACAGTCTGCAGAAGTAGTTCTTCCATATCCTCAGCATCGACTGCGATTCTGTTATGATGTTCCCTTGTTCGTCCTTGCAGGCTTCGGTTCGGGCTCTGTAGCCTTGGCAGGTTCTTTTTACCCTCTGGTAAAACTTCCGAACCTCATTCCTGCTATAGCATCTCTCTATTTCCTCGATCGCGCGCTTCTCGTGCTCTTTCTTTTTTCTCCTGAGAAGCCGGTGTTCGTCTCTTCTTTTCTGCGCGTAGAGCTCACGAGCAGCTCTGGTCCTTCTTTGCAGCGCCGCCTTGTATGCCTCTTGTTTCGCTGCATGTGCTTGCCGGCACTCGTCGTCGAACCAGGGGTTTCGTTGTGGTGGTCGAGTGAAACCAAGCACATCAGAGGCGGCGTCTCTGATGGCTTTTTGGCAATGTTGCCACTGGTCTTCAATGCTTGATGCTGGCTGCGTAGAACCTCTTGAGAGATTGAGAGAGACTCGATCGGAGAAGGATCTGGTGACCTCTTGCGATTTAAGACGTCCGACGTCAAACTTCCTCACAGTATTTACTTGTCTTGGCGGTTTTCGGGATATCCGAAGGCGTACCTTGGCTACAACAAGGTAATGGTCCGAGTCAATGTTGGCCCCTCGGAACGTTCGGACATCCATAATACTGGAGGAGTGCCTTGCGTCGATCGCAATGTGGTCAATCTGGTTGACGGTTGATTGATCAGGAGATCTCCATGTGCCCTTATGAATATCGAGATGCGGGAATCGCGTACTTGCTATGACACCATTTCGCCCCGCCGCGAAGTCGATCAGCCTAAATCCGTTATCGGAGGTGGTGTCGTGTAGGCTGTACCTTCCGACGGTACTACCAAAGATGCACTCTCTTCCTATCTTTGCATTAAAATCACCTAGGACAATTTTAATGTCATAGTTAGGGCACTGCTCGTATGTCTTGTCTAAGAGCTCGTAGAACCCATCTTTGGTGTCGTCGTCTTTCTCCTCCGTGGGGGCATGGGCGCATATAAGGCTAATGTTGGCGAATTTGGCTTTGATGCGGATTGTCGCGAGGCGCTCGTTTATACAGCTGAAACTCAAGACTTCTTGCCTAAGTCTGCCGCCAACGACGAATCCACATCCAAATAAGCGCTGTTTTTGTTGCCGATAGCAGTCGCCATAATAGATATCGCAGTTTTTCATCTTCTTCTTGCCCGGTCCATCCCATCGCACTTCTTGGATGGCGGTTAGGTCTGCTTTATAGCAGTTCAGGGCCTCCGCTAACTGTTCGGCTGCACGCGGTCTGTTAAGGGACCTAACATTCCACGTGCAGATCCGAAATTCGTTGTCCTAGGGTGCTTAACCCTCATCCTTTTAATTAGGTTGACAATTCTTTTTCAACCGTTCGACAGTCGTGTCAGCGGTCTTATTGAAAATCTTTATTGATTCCAGGTTCCCCAATAAATAAATAAACAGAATGTGTGAAACATTTTCCGAATAACATACGAGTAGGTATACCTGTGATGGTATTAACTCTTCTTGCTTTTTTCATTGCGCGACATTCCATACTTACCTGTTAGAATTACTGCCGTCATTATGTCAGCCTAAATAAACACAATTATTGCGTGAAGTGTTTCAAAGAAATTTTTAGCACAATACAAACATTGCCTAAATGATCTTTTAATTCATAAATGGATATGACAGGTAGGAACTCTATCGACTTCCTATTCCTATATGAGCTGTTTGACATTTCCATCGTTACCCATTAGCATTAGTGTTTTTTTTCTTTCCAAATTCATGAACGGGACTAGATAGTCATGACAATTGGCCGAACAATGGCCATTAAAAATGTTTTATGGTATGGGCGCCTTTTCCATTTCCCACAGTAGGTAGACACCTAGAAAGTGTGTAGTTATAAAACTGAGTTTCCAAAGAAAAATAACAAATTATTAAGCTAGGTATTCAAAGAATAAATTGACACAAGCCAGAAGAAGAAGAAACTCACGATCGCACTATACGACATTGCTCATCGTGTCAACCATTTAACCGACCCAAGAACTGACTGAAGCCATCAGTTCGTTCTTTCACTACCAGTACCAGTCCAGAGCCAGAGCAGACCGTGGCCAATCGTGATGACGAAGGTAGATCATAATGATGATTGCAAGTTCCACAATATCGCTGATCATTGTGTTCATGTTGGCCCGTCCAGTAAGAGTTTGGTTAAATCAAGACGCTATAGCGCTTAAGGAAAGGTAGAAGCTACCTCGATCGCCAGTCCAAGGTGAGCAGTTGACTTGTTCGGTCGTCGTTTCGAGAAGATCCTCCGTGTTTGCAAAAGAGAAATCTCCAGTTATTTATACCTATCTGTTCGTCGTACAAAGTGAAGCACACAGAAGGAAGTTAAGAAGTAATAAAATAAAACGCATACACAGAACAAACAAAAAAGTTGTGAACGAAGAAAACGAGAAGAAGAAATTTCTTTTCTCGGAAAAAATTCTGAGATTGAATTTTTTTATATACATATATTTTTTTGTAAGAATTTCTAGTGTTTTACGTGATATTCAAAGATTCAGTGTTCATAGCAAGGTTATCTTGTTGCCTAGCATTTTCAAAAATTTTCAGTTCTGTGAGTTTTTAACACATTCGTAACGGATAGGAGTCTCATTCGGAACCTTGCGAAAAGACGGACATATATTAATTAACCACAAATATCCATAGAAAAACACACAAAGATACACCTGCGGAATACAAGCTCGTAAGACAGACTCGTAAAATAAATCACAAGCCAAAATGGAATACCGGTGCTATAGGTGGAGTTCGTCCAAAGTAAGTGACCCCATTAAAAGTGATATGATCACGTTTGTTTTTTGTTGTTGGTTTTCGTTTGTTCTATAAGTTTTATGATTTTTTTTTAAATTAAAATACTGGGTGTCGATATTCGCTTAAGTACGCTCATATGTTATCGGAATGTGGCTTGTCTACGATTTTAATGGGGGAAATCAAGGGAGAACAAGTTTGGCAACATATTTCCAAAATTGCTTATGTTGCGCACTTTCTACACCGCCATGTGCATTTTTTGCAAGATACCAACGGATTTGAGGAAGGGAACAGTGATCTATGTACAAAAGATCGTTTGAATACGCTTTAAAAACGTTTGTCGCCGACAATTTGCAGGCGTGAAACCAATCAACAAATGCAGTGGTTAGTTAAGCTGAGTTGAAAAAATGGAAAAGAAGCAAGTTTTCAATTTCGTCAATGGAATCATCTGTGCAAAGGCTGTTAAATAAGAATTTCGTATTTATTATCCCGCCTAAAAATAATTCAACAACAACACAACACAATTTTGCAAGTTTCTGCTCTGGTTCAACGCGGTCCGCTACTTCTTGGTTATTTTACAAGGTGGCGAAAAGAATTCTCACGAGATAATAATTGTAACCCTTAGCCATAATTGGCAAAGAAAGTATTAACTTCAAAGAAGGAATTAACTTCTTTGTGTATAAGGATTGTGAATTGTTTTATGTTTTCACTTTTGACATCTCTGCAGTCTGGACCTGTCGGCCGTTTTGTTAATCGAATTTTACAAAAAATTTGTATTTTTATCATTAATTGTCAACGGAAACAGTTTTCAATATTATTCTTCTCAAGCCGTTGAATAAATGATCATTGAGGGTTCGATTGTACCTGTACTACTCGTATGCAGGGCTGCCATTTTAGCGCTTTCGGCGCTAGATCTGGCGCTTTTTTGGGGTTTGTTAGTGTGTTTAGCGCGCTTTAAAAAGTTTTAGCGCCTAGCGGAATTTCTAGCGCTTTTTATTTGCAAGTCCACTCTACTATGTTTGTGGTAAATATCCCTTTTGTGGTTCTCACACTCAATTAATTTTAACAAATGAAGTGTGAAAAGAAATAACAAATAATAACAACTAAAAAATTAAATTTTACTACTATGTAGGTAATATAACATCCACGTGCGAGAGTTCTCAACATGTATGCGTTTTGGAGAAACCGATAAATATTTGTTACACGAAGAGAGCGAAGACGAAAAATCAGATTTTTTAATTATTTTGTATAATTAAATAAATACTTGATGGCTTGTGAAAATAATGAACAATTGAACCCTGAATATGTTGTGGTTGTACTATCCTTATATGAATTTTAGATCTAGCGCTTAGTTTAGCTCTTAGTTTTTTTATGAAAACAAAAATCTAGCGCGTTTTAGCGCTTTTTGTTTAGTTTTCTGACTCCGAGTGGTTAAAGCGGCCTGGCAGCACTGCTCGTATGTTGAGATTGTGACACGCATAAATTGTTGAAATCATATCAAACAAGTTAACCCTTTCAAAAAATAGCCATAGTCATATGTACTTTTCTCCATGTACAACTTTAGAAGTTTTTTATGTTCGATCTTTTCTGCTTAAAACCGGCCATGTATTTTTGAGACGAATATCTTCGAAGAGCTTAACTGCCATAAGTATGAGCTTAAGAGCTTCATTGAGTTTATTCATCACAAAAATTTATGGAAAACTTGCGATAACCAGAAATTAGGGCTTGTTAACTTATTTTGATCATCAGAATTTCTAAAAACGACATCGTAGACGAACATCGTCTTAAATGATCTGCCCCCAAGCTTTATTGACAGAATTGTTCTAAGCGCTTCTTACTTCTACGCTTTTTTTTCAAATTCAAGTTTTTAATAATTGATCTTTACCTACATCTTTTGATATGCCTAATTTATATACAGGAACCCCTTAGCTGTTTTAATTAGATCTCGGTGTATACTGCGGTTGCCGTGAAACGGGTTTAATATAGCATCAGTGACACTAAGAACCCGAGGTGATATCCATTAGCCCTGTTTTTAACCTCATAATACGTTATTAAATATACGATACATATATAGAATGTTTAGTTTTAGGAGTGACAAGCTTTCTCAAGACAATGATAATGTCAGACGTTTGTTTTAACATTATGGAATCCTTCGCACGCTTACCATAATTACAATTTATAATCTCCACTACACCTGTCCACAAGCGTTTTTGGGGACTTCAACTTTTTGTCGATAAATTAAAAAACAAGAGATTAGCAGAGGTTCTGGCTAGCAAAGCGGTTTCAACGAAAAAAGAACCCTCTTCGGTGTTTATTTGCTCTTTTATAAATTCATACAAATTTAGTACTTTAAAACAATTGTTTAGAAAAGAAAGGATGTTGCCATCTTAATATTATTATAGAAAATAAGGTTACAATTAAAAGCAAGTACAATTCATTATAATTCATTTAAAGCATTAACAACACCTTATGAATATTACTATCCAAATTTAACCATAAGTGCACTCATATTAAGAACAAAAAAAATTTAACGCTAATATCGATGGTATCGCCGACAATTATATGCACCTATTCCTGTATGATACTCAAACCCAAAATAGTTGGCCTAGATAGAAACACTTCGTGTAAATAAAAGATAACCACTCCAAAGTTAAAAAGTCATTGACTATTTTTTTCACTAATGTCTAAGTGTTTAAGCGAGGGGGAAGTAATCAATATTTTTGAGTGGTCCTTGAATACAGATTTTCTACTTGTGATTGCATGCGAATTCGTTTGAATACACTGTGATACACTGTGATTCACCATGAATACGCACAGAAAAGTTCCTTGAATACACCTGATTACTTCCCCCTCGTGTTTAAGACTCGAAAACAAGAACTGTAAGGCAGTAATACGAGTAGTTCAATTTGATGAGCGTTCGATGTTTTTTTTACTCGAATAATGCAAAGTACTTCTTGGGTGGACTCTTTTTACATAAGAGTTTTTTTTTCTTATATTTATATTCACGTTTTGCCTCAAATTCGTAATTAAAGATATGTCGGGGCGGGGCTGTTCGTAGACCACTTTTAGAATGAATTGCTTTGGTTTTGAAGTTTACCTATATAGCTGTACTTTTTTTCTTCAGTAGATTCGAACAACCAGTTATGTATGAGATCTTAAAATAAGTAGCATACATTTTCGAGATATGTATCATCTGCCTTAAGTCTTTTGCTAAATATTTTGTTATCATGTAAGACATGTTTACTGATAGGCATTTTACATATGTGCTATGGTAACTGTTTTTATATTGACACTTGACAGATACTGTAATACAAATAGTGCATATCTCAATTAAGGCACCAACAATCGGCTTGACTGACTTGTTTTGTTTAAGGCTGTTACGCAGTTCAAGCGAAATTCAATTTTTCATACAATTTTTTCACTGCGAAATGTAAAAATGAACTTTCCACATGAAAAAACCACTGGGCAGCCTTTAGTAACGGGGTTTCATTAAGGACTTTTTTTTAAATAAAATGCAAAGTACTTGAGATATCTGAGAAAACATGTTCCTGCCTTGAACTTCTATCAAAACATTTATGAATGGAGTTCAACTTCATTCATATGTCCACCACGGGACGGGAATGAAAGCAGCGGGCAATAAGTTGAACTCAATTTTCGATGACTCGGCGACGCATTTCGACCGATACGGCCTTTATTTCTCGTTCAATATTGTTAGCATTAGAACATAGACCAATGATTAAATTTAGCCGCATAACAAAAAATCTGTAGGCGTTAAATCACACGATCTCGGCGGCCAAAAAACAAGTATGTCAGTGTAAGTTTTTTAAACAAAGAGCGTTTTATCCTATTGGCGAATAAAAATGATAAATGAAATGCATGACTATATTATGTAAAGTATCGATTGGAATCCAATTTCCACGGTGCAGCCGCTGGGCGAGATACAACTCGATAGCATTGCAAGCCCGCCACCACACTTAACTTAGGTACCTGTCTGAATGGTGCGTACTTTTGACAAGCTATTTTCAGCATCCAAACAAATCTTTTTGTCGCTGATCCATGAATCTAAAAAATAAGCTCTCTTCTGCTAGCCAATATTCGATGATTTTGGGAAAAATATTTTAATTAAAAGGAGTTTGTCTGTTGAATAATATTTTAGAAAATGATAGGTAGGTACGCTTTAACTGTCGAAATTAATATCAACCTAAGTAGCGACTCACAACCAATAAACCCCTCCGTCAAATTAGACCGCCCTGGACCATACAAAAGTATATGGTAGGTATATGGTCCTGTATATACAATTTTAGGAAATCAAAAATGCAATATAATAGGCCACCTAACATACATACCAATCGTCATGTTCATTGATAGTTTATTACCCCTTGATCTTTTTCCAAAAGAGCATTTACTCTCGATACTTATTCTTTTTACATCAACAAGTTTGAACTAGGTCAATGTCATAATGGGAAAGCTCGTTTCAATCGAGATTATAAATCAAACATTGCATTGTGTATGTGTATCAAAGTAGAACAGTGCTCTTCAAAACACGCACGACCTCCTGTATACTGCCGTACAAAACTCAAAGGCATCTGTTGATGTTGACTTGGGACAATAACTGTCAACTCTTGTCGAAATGAAGATCAAGATCAAGGAACAAATTCCTTCATCTCTTATATTCTCAAGAGAAAAGCTTTTACTTTGGCTTCGATTCGGATTCGGATCACTGTCGAACGAGAATTGTTAATCGTGACATGATTGATAAATGCCATGCGAATCTTGTCGACAAAATTTACAATAATTACCTACTTATTACTTTTCTTTACTCAAGTATATGTAATTAATGCCTACCTTTTCTTTTTACATCGTACTTTCGCTGCGGACGATTTAATTGAACGATCTTGCGCGTAGTTTCAGATAGCTGGCTATGAATTTGTAGAACTAAGGTGAAGAACATTACTCATGCATTATGTATGAACCCTAAGGTATCTTTGCACTTCTAGTGGAAGACTATATCTTCATTATGCGATCCCCTTGTGAACACTTCCTACAAACATTATCTTTCGATCTGAAATGGGTTTGGGCCTGGGGGGCAATTAAAAAGAAACAGGAAATATTGTATTGTCGCACATTCCGTCGGACAATGAAGTCAGAGATTCCATCGAGAAATTCGCCCAGAACTGAATGGAGGCGTGGGAAAAGGCACCATTTAGATTTAGAGAAATTCATTCGTAATTCACGTCCCATCTTTGTAGATAAAATAGCGTATAGAACAGATCTGAAACAGAAATTGTCTTGCTGTCTACCAGTCTATGCTGTGGTTGACTTTAGGAGGAGAATAAATTTCGTACTTTTTTCTCATAAACTTGAGTGTGAATGGGCGCACTCTTAGAAATTAATATCAATTTAAATCGCAAAAGCCTAACAACTGTCAGCAAGTGGGCAACTTGCATTGTTCAGGTGACCTCAATAGTAACCGTCAGTCTCCAAATGTAGGATTGTCCGCACATGAATATGTTTAGCCTACTTTTTCCGATTATCATATCGAATCATCTGTAAAAAGACACGTACCATAATTTACACAAACAAAAAGCTGGAACGAGGAGAACGAATAATATAATTCTTTTCGTCAACACATTGACATAGAACCGGTTCTGGAAAGGTACTGCAAGAGAGAGAAAATGCAGCTCATTTAATTTGTATTTTAGTCACATAGCTAGAAGTTAACGTCTTCACCATATTTTACGTTTTGACATTCAACTGCGTTGCGTTGCAGAAAGTGTATTGGCGTACATTCCCTTTTCGTTAAATCAAATGGGAACAGTCCCAATTCTGAAATTTGATAGTATAGAACGTATACAGGTGAGGTATTTATTATTTTCGCCCAGTGTATAAATTCTACCATTTTTTTTAACCTGGCTTTATTCACAAAATATTGGAAAACAAATCACAAACAGCATTATATCTCTGCACAATCTTCCCAACAAACAAAAACCAAGCGAATATATTGTGTTTAAGACAGGAAAAGTGGTTCTTTACTATTTTATTTCGGCTATTTATATATACCTAAGATTACAACCACAAAGGTCTCAGGCAACTTTACCACTTCACTTTAGTACTGCGCTTTACCGCCATCACTAATATAGTACCATAGAACCTCAAAAAAAAAAAACGTTATTAAATTTCTTTCAAATACGTATTTTCCTTTGAAAGGAAGTTCATTCAGTAAGGTTTGAATGATTCCATAAGGTTGTTTACAAGGGCCTGATGCTATGAAAAGTGAACAAAACAAAACGGAAATAAAAGCCCGTAAAAGACTGGAATTCTTTTAATTATGGGTGGTGGGTAGCGGCAAAAGTACGTTATTTTCATATTAAAGAAAAACACGTCGATCTTGATACAAATCTCTTTCCGAATAATTTCCATTATGGATCAGTCAGTCTTTTGAGCAACGATATAGTAGAACTCCAGCAGATCCTTTTGGTATGAATGTGTGGTCGCGTCGGTCGTCGGGTTTGTTCACCTCGATTATCGATAATGGCATGTTATGGCCGATTCGTTGGAGGGAATAGTTGTCGTTGTCTCTTGGAAATAGATTATCGTTAACGTTGAAATGAGATTATTGGCTTTACAGATAGCTGAATGGGGAAAGGCCTTATGCAATTTATCAAAGGTGTAATGTTGTCTTCCAAGTAAAAGCATTAAATCTCTGAAAATGTTGGATCGTTTTGAAGTTTAGTACAGAGGCAGGAAATTAAATCCGAAGCTCTTAATGTCGTTTGTTATCGACAGTGATGACCCTTCAGATAAACTCAGCATTACGTTTCGACAGCTGGTTTCTAACCTGATTATTTGGCTCTTTATCTGATTCAGATCACTTAAATTTTACCGGGATGATTCGTACTCATATGTAAACATTTTGATTGTATTTGAAAAGCTTGAACTGCTGTGGGGCATCGAGCAGAGTCGACCGAGATAAGAGATAACTGTTGCGGTTGTATCCTTGAAATGAGACTGGCCAGATGTGAAAAGTGAAAAAGCTGTAGACCTAGCTTATAGTTTTGGGAGGCTTTAATGCTTATCCCATATGCCATTAAGTGAGGGAATTTACCAGAACTCCCGCGAATATCTCACAAATATTGTAGTGTTAAACTTACCTAAATTGAGTATCGGTTTACTCTTTTAGGATCGAAAAAAGAACCCCTTCAATTCGTCACAACAAAATTAAACGTTAGTCGTTAAGTAATCCACCAACCACTAAGCCACTGCGCTCATGTTGAGTGGACTCAATTCAGTGACACAGAGTTTAACTATTTTCTTGGGATCAGGTGAAATGCCCACAATAGCATATTTTTGGACTTGTGCATCAGGTGAACAACTTTCTTCCTCTGGAAAGTTTCACCGCATAATTATTAATTAACTTTTGCAACGAACCTTTCTTTATTTTATTGTCATTTGCTGCAATTATTATCGCTCAACAATTTGTAGAAAATTGTCTAACAATTTTAACGTTCCACCGAAATTTTTATTAAGTTTGTTTTTTTGCAAATTAAATAAATTACCCAAAGACTTTCTCCCAAAAGAACTTATTTTTCCTTAATACCTTAATACCTTAATAAAAGCTAAAGTAGCCTATTTCGCTTAGTGCCCAAAGAAGCGTTTTCCAAACACTGACGAACGTTTTTTATATCGTCGTCTCAATTAAATTTGGTTTCTTGCTTCTTCTGATTATTAAATAAATGCTTTTCTTTATCGACGTTAAATATATGCACAAATAGCTTCTCCATATTTTCAGCACAGAATGCAATTGTATACATATAGTTTGCGCAACAGGTCCGTAAGGACCCTAGGCCTAGCTTCTCACAACCATTCGTTTTGTGTGAGATTTAATTTTTGGAAAAAATGGAAGGGATCTACAATTTTATGCCGATTCCAAACGGCCGATTGAGAAGATGTTGCAAGACAGTTGTACTTCTCGGATGTTTGTCAGACGTTCGCGAGAGGTGGCGCAGTGAAAAAACCCTGAGCTGGAATTTGGGTTTTTGCGGGA
The DNA here is from genome assembly GCA_949126925.1 of Cheilosia vernalis. NCBI lineage: Eukaryota > Metazoa > Arthropoda > Insecta > Diptera > Syrphidae > Cheilosia > Cheilosia vernalis. The sequence continues at coordinate 20,137,587 of OX421359.1, forward strand.
TTCGAACCTGGGACCCCTCGCTTCTTGGTCATCTCTAAAAAGTTTCTCCATGGGATTTACCTTAAACTGCAACAATGTCTGATGACAATTTGTTGTTTTAATTTAGCACTGTCTACTACATTTTAAAAATTCGGCGCAACGCACCATTTATTGCAACCGCTTGAATAATCACTTGGGTGGAAGTTGGAACACTTTTTTGTGTTGCAAGTCTATCTCTATTACAAAGTATTGAGTTTATATTATTTTGCATCTGTCCACTAAAGGAGTCCTTCCGAGATCGCGTCCGCGATATGTGTGAGCAATTGGTCTAAGTTTTAACACCGGAAATGAACACAAATTACTGCTTAACGGCCTTTCAACCTAAGAACTTCGGGCAAACATACGAGAGTACGACTGTCCTGAGAAAGTTTCTTAACTAACCCTCTCGGATTCGAAATACTTTACAAAAACACTGACCAATACCAAAGACTGCCTGAATATGTGAGTTCGGGATACCAGATTTATACCGTATTTGTTTTGGTTTTGTATGGGAATGGCAGTTTCCAAGCCCCTCTTTGTCCAATGTTGCTAAAACTATATATGCCTCCTATATCCGCCTTCAGGTTACAGGCTATTTCTTCGCCAAATAAAATTGCGATCGAGAGCTACTTTCGCATTTGCTCACGTGTGTTAAAGACCACCATTAATCTAAATATATAAGTGCCAAAATCTATTCATCTAACATATAGGGAACTTTTTGGTTCTTCGCATTTAATTGTTAAGCTCAATAAAAATTCTGATCAAGGTCAGGCTTATATATATTTATATCGCCGGTTGGGCTTTCTTTTCATTACACTCTTATCTCTCTCCACTATCTTGTATATAAAGTTCCACCCACACATACTTACATTAGTAGCGCTAAACTTACACACATGAGACCGATTTTTATAAATATTTATAGCTTGCCACCTTTCTTCGAATCAGTGTGGTAAAAAAAAAATCTATGAAATCCTAAGCATTTCTTCTGCTTTGCTGCTGGCAATATAAATGTATCACCACCATGACTAACCAATCCACTCACTCATTTCAGTTTCATTTATCGATTTCCATTGTGATAGTTTTCAGCTTTTTAAAACTATTAAGCGAACATTTTGGAGGAGAGAGTATTCACAAATTCCAATTGAACAACCTGGCCTGACAGGTATACAAATTTACTTATTTTACGATTCTCGGTCTCGCAGAAGTGATGAGAAATTTATTTACATATTACCAGTTATTTTTTGTTGTCAAGTTTGCGCCTCAACTCTTTCGTTTTTCTTTGACCCACTAACTGAGAATGGTAAAACCGAAATCATGATTCACGTATGGCAGTTTATATATATTGTTTTAATTATAAAACGTTTTCATTGCCTATTGGAAATTTGTAACAAAGAAATTTTAATTAAATTTAGCAATAGAGTTTATTGTAAGCTGACTTTCTTACTCTGTTTATGCTTTGTTTGGTTAATAAAACTATGCCAAGGATATGTTGTTTATACTAAGAGGATATTAGAATAAACATCATTGTGTACTTTCCGCTTTGGAATATCAATAACTTCGATTTCATGTGTACGTTTTTCTTAAATACCCAACTGAAGAAAAATTGCCTTAAATGTTTTTATTTTCCCTCAACCAATCTACATCGCTCATTTTTAAGGTTCCGTACCCAAAGGGAAAAAACGTAACCTTATTAGTTTCGCTCAGATGTCTCTCCGTCTGTCTGTCTGTCCGAACCCACTAAGCCAATTTTGTTACCAGGTCTATCTCAAGAACCGATTGACATAGGAGGCTAAAATTTACACACAACATCCGGTATAACCTCTAGTTAAACGACAAATACCAATGGAAGGAATACATCTATTGGTTTTGGATTAATTAGTAATCTGGTGAAAAAAATATTTTCATTCGCCCAAAAAACGGTTTATTTCTTGATTCACAAAAAAATACATAAATTCCTTTTTTGTAGATCATGTTCTTATCTATATATGTGCTGAATACTGTTTTGCCGAAAAGTTAATAGTTTACAAGATATTTTCAAAAAAGATAATTTTACCACGTAAAATACGTTGCTCTCATAAGTTTTAATCTCTACTACGCAGTTGTGCACAATTGACCCCATCAAAGACAGAAGTGGGTTCCAGGGTTCTCGCTTGCTAATTTCTTTGGGGAGTATAATACATTTTTTTGGGGAGTACAGAACAAAATAAAAGTAATATATTTTTAGTCAATAGTTTTTAATTGGGACAGGTCGCATACAGAATGGAAAATTGGCGTGGGTTGGGTACGAGGTAATAATTAGAAAATGAGATTCATGTGCGAGTAACTTTTGAGAGTAAAAATATTAAGTAATTAAATTAAACTAAATTGTGATGAATTCATGAAGAGGGGAAAGATTGAATGATATAGATTTCAAATAATATCTGATGTGTTGGACTTTAGCCAAGTACGGAACCTTCGGTGCGCGAGTGACACTCGCACTTGGCCGGTTTTTTCATAAATATTTTAAGCAAATGGACAATTATTTCGAAAAAAAAAATACTATCCACACGTAACGAATAATTTCACATTTAACGGATTAAATTCTATGAACAAAGTCGGCAATGTTGCTGCCAGCGGAAGTGGCTCATATTTGAAATTTGTTCACACCGTTTATAAAATCCTTCGTTTATCTACTTACCGTTATCCGAAACACGACCCGTGTTACTTGTAAGCATTTTTAGTGTCCAGGCTAAATGTTTCGAGTTCACAATAGCGAATTTTTCCATATATATTGTTATCCAAAAAATATAGAAGGATAGAATTTAAAATGAATATTAGTAAGATCCGATGTCATTGTTTATGGTTTCATCGCAATAATAATAAACTATTTATTATAAATTTATTATGGCATAAACCTCACCATGCAATTCATTCTTAATACAGCATAAACGTCTTTTCTTTGGTTGATTATTTATTTCAAAAACCCCGGTGACAAAAACTAATGGTAGAATTCACTAGTTCGAATATATTTATATTCATATATAGATAATTGGCAAAATTTGTAATACTGGCATTAATGGAGCCTGCGCGTTTTGCCCTCAGTATTACGTAAGACCAAACTCATTGGGTCAATGACTTGCCTCACATACACAATTCATCATTTTTAACATTATTTTTTGACTCCACACCTGTCAGTTTTTTTTTCCTTGCAAAGCTGGTAATTAACAAATGTTTGGAATATACTTACATAAATGCTTTTTCTTTTAGGAACTGCTTCATATAGCGTAAAACACGGTCACTACAAATTGACATATTATTTAATTTAGAAAAACTATACTTTCCCCATGCCATATAATTATTATTATCGAAGCACGTGCTTATTTATAAAAAGTGAAAATTTGGAAATAATTATTTAAGATTTATTATTAAACTTACTTTTACTAGAATGAAATTTTAACTCAGCAGCCGTGGTTTTTAAAAATGAAAGTACATTTCTAATTATAGTATGAAGTGAACCCAAAAGTAGGTAGGTATACAATTGTGATTAGTTCATGGCTCTTCCAGTGGGATCACTCTTTAGTCGTCATTTGGGATACTCGCTTCTCAGTATTTTCGCTTATGTAAATGTGCTTCTCGTCTTTAAGCTAAATTAGTTGTTGAACTATAATTTATTGAATCTTCATTTCCACAGTCCGTTTATGCAAGCTGTAGCAATGTTTTGTTCATACCGATACAGTCGAACCCGCTCAATTGAAATCCGGTTAATTGAAAAACCCGCTTATATGAAACATTCAACCTGTCCCTATATACTTGTTCTAACATTTGATATAAATAACTCCGCTTAATTTAAACCCGCATAAATGAAAAACTCGGATAACTGAAAAGAAATTCTCAAACAAATGTGTAACTCTTCATTGAATATACTCCGTTTAAATGAAAAAGAAAAATGAAATAAAGTAAAGACGAAGCAGGCTTTGAATTCTCTGCTTGCTATGTATTTGTTTTGAATGTCTAACAATTTCATTCTGTTTTTGAACGTCAAAAGATTTGTTGGCATTGTAATTAAACTCTTAAATGAAACGATCTTTCCGTTACATATACAAAGTCGGTTTAAGTGGAATTTTTTTCAGTTATCCGAGGTCCGCTTTAATGAAAAACCCTTTTAATTGAAATTTAAATAAGGATTTTTCCACATTTCATTTAAGCGGGTTCGACTGTATTGCTCGTAACAGCGTATATTGACATATTTAATAGACATACAACCCTCGTATTAATAAACACTGCGTAAAAATTGATTGCTACCCTATCAGTTACGTCAAACTCTGCTATCTAACGTCTACTATAACTAACTCACTTGTGCACATTTTTGTACTAAACTGAGGAACTTTTTCAACAACCATATCCATATCACACTCCTCTCGTTGTACAGAATGTCAATAGCAATTTCTCGCTGTTCCCATCAAGGTCAATATAAGAACACCAACGAGTTTTTTGATTAAAAACTTCAAAGTTATCTGTTTTGAAAAGAGGATACCTAAATAGTCAAAGCGAAGTCTCTCAAACACAATTCTTAGAAGATGCTCGTAAAGCAACGTGGCTCTAGAAAAAGGAATGAACCTCTCCAAGGTATAAGCAGGGACACAACATACCTACAATATAATTGCAGTGCACTAAAACTTCTACTTCACATTTTTATTAATAAGTCAAAAATGCTAACGAATATTATTTGTACCTACTTAAGAGGGTGGTATGAGAATAAGTTCATTATCGACTCGTAGTTAGAAAATTTGGCACATTCAGTAAAGCTGTAGGTCCCTTAACCTTTCTAATTTTGTACTCGATAAAATTAATTTTCCAATTTAATTGCTGCGCTTGCAAAATTGTACCGTGAACTTCTTGTAGGTACCGTCATCTTTTCCGCGAATACAACCACGCATCGTCTGTTCGTGCTAAACAAGATAAACAGGTTACTAGTTCGCTTATAGCCTTAACCATAACCTTCCCGAGGAACAAACACATAAAATATATTTATGTAGCATACACTTGAACGAAACGCACAACCATTGAACTGTTGAAGGCTTGTAATCCCAACGCAGAAGCTAAAACGTACCACCAAACCAACCAACCGCCAAGACTCAAGAGTCAACAGAAAGCTAACTTGTTTTATTTTTCTTTAGCAAAAAGAGATTAAGGAAAAAGGAGAGAAAAAAAATGGCAACTTAAATTCCGCACGAGGTATTCGTGCAGTTGATACAGCACAGCACGGTCTACGTTTTCTTACGAACCTGTGGCTGTGATCGTGATGCGAGGCAGTGGAACGACAACGCCTCAGCCTCAGCCTCAGATTGAACTTGCTGATGGAAAATGGTACAAAAGAGCGACCGCAAGCCAACGGGCATGCAACAAGAAAATCTACACTTGAAACACTGTCATAAATGGAAAATGTTATAAACTACCTTTGGCCTACTTTGGAGCCACTAAAGCATCATGGCTTGGAGCGAAAATCTCTGTTTATGTGAACTTGACCAATAATGGTGGGGAATTTTCCCAGTACCCATACTGTCGGTCGGTTCGGTTGTGAGTATAAATATCTTGTCGATTGTGTCTATGCGGTTAGATGGTGGTTTGCAAATGAATTGATTGGAAGTGGCGGAAAAACGGTTACGACGATAGAAAGATTGATATTGATTACAGTTAATTAATTGAAGTAAACGGATTGGATTTTGTAACGAAGGCGATAAATGCAACAAGTAGGTAATCTGAACAGCACACGTTTTTGTAGATGTGTGCGGGTATAATACAGAACGGGAAAATGTGATAAGTGAAACAGGTACCTGTACTGGAGCGAGATGCTAATTGCTTTTGAATGCGACTCTTAGTCATGAAATTTGTCAACAATGGTTGGTTGGTGATCCATAGCCATGACAAAGACTTCGGGTACTTCGGTCATTCACCTCGGAAGCCTTGCGAAGTGATGTAATTTGAGGTTGGGGGGAATGTTGCCTTAGGCAGTCGTTTTGGTATTTGGATAAGTTGAGAGCATTTTTAAATATAACTTAATCGATCCGCATATATTTTCAGTCTTGTCTGTGACTAACAAAAACCATTTGTTAGCAAAGACTTATGATTTGATATGCATTTAAAATTATGTTAGCATTAGTTGAACCACAAAAGTTCACTGTTGTTGATGACGCAAAGCACTTATTTTGACAGCAATTATGATAATTCCATTCACAAACGTTTCTCTCACGTTGGTATTCCGTGAATTATCTATTTGCAAATATGACGAAGAATATTTTCGTTCATTGGTCGACACTCGACGATTTTTTTTTATTTCGAAAAATTGAAAGGGCTCCAAATTTTGTCTGCATTGGTGAAATTCCCATTGATTAAAATGTTATATTTTTTCGCCAGTAATTCATTAAATTAAAGTTCCATGTCGGTGTTTAGAACAGATTTTTTTTTAGGTTAGGTTACCTAAATGTTGGGTTTTGACGAAAACCACAAGAAGACACTATTCTTCCCAGTGTCTGTGTCTGGGTTAGTTGGTTGGTTTATTTGGCTGTATTTCCCGTTGCCTGACAAGGGAGGAGAAAAACACAAATAACGCATTGAGCGCCGTTTTGAGGCCACAACTAACGGAACCTGAAAATAAAGGGGGATGTAGGATGTTAAAGGAGCTCAAAACCAGCTGTGTCTGATATAGCCCAAATAGTTTGGTCGGCTTTCTGCAAAACAGTAGCTGGGAAATAATCTTATTGCTGTTTTTCCATTTAAAAGTCTTAAAAGAAACAATACAAACAATACACATCGGTCGATTGTTACTATTTTCGGATCTTTCGGGTTCTTATTTTTACCCGACATTACGCAGGAGGGTGATGTGTTTCGCGCTAATATCTATGTCTGTTTCGTCGTGACCTCTTGTAGCCTAAACATCTTGAGCGATTTTAAAGAGTGAGGTGTCATTAGACTCGTATTCTTCCGGGTTAAGCCTATGGCTAAAAATGTGAATGTAAAAAAATCAACAAAACCCAACTGCGATTGTAAAAATACCTTACTAAAAAGCTTCAAACAAGAAACATTTAGCTAGTATTACAAGTGTCAATTTTCCTGGCAAATTTTGACATGCAGACGTCAAAAAAATTCGGATCTTCGGTGGTCACTCTCCAATTGTGTGTCTTTCGTTGAGAATGCGCTGAGACAGTTTGCGTGACCAGACACTTGACAGCCGAACAGACGTAGTGAAAAATTTGACATGGAAAGTGACATGCATAAGCATAATCGTAGCTTAGCTACTTGACAATCTGGGGCTTCACATATTTTTGTTGGGCTGTGCAGGTAGCCTCTGATTGTCAAAGAGTTATATTTGAATGTGTTTTTAGTTATTTTTTTACAGTCAGTCGGTGTTTTTGTTTTTTTAAATTAACTTTTTTATTGTATTTATATTGCTTTTGATAACATCTGTTAAAAATTTAGACGACAATTTGTTAATTTTTATTTATTACTTCCTCCTGTTTAGCGAATTTGTTTGTCCTGGAATTGGAAATTCTGTCCTTTTCCTTTTATAAAAGTGTTATGTAGGTATATTATGTAGACACCTCCTGGTACTCACGAAATGAAAACTAGTGAATAACTTATTTCTCGTTAGTCAAGAGTCAGAAATTTTTTAAGATAAGAGCTTTTTGTATGAGCTCCTCAATTTTAATAACAACTTCGTTATTTTCAGGCCATTTCAGCTATATTCTTCATCACACTACACACACATATAGCGAATTCTGCTCTTTGGTCAAATTATGCAACAATGGCGAAGTGTAGCGGACCTTCGGGACTTAAATATCTATCTGGAGATGCACTCAAGGACTCGACAGATTGCTTAGGTCCAAATAATGCGCCATATCCAAGGTAATTACAGAAGTAACTTTTAATTACATTAAAAGTCTTTATCACACTGTGATTCACCATGAATACGCACAGAAAAGTTCCTTGAATACACCTTATTACTTCCCCCTCGGTGATTGTAAAACTAATCAAATGTTACATTTTCAGTGCAGCAGTTGCACGGACATTCTCAAACTGGAGCGGTAATTCAAGACGGGGACGACAAAGTAAGATACCCACAACGTTAGATCCATCAATTACGACGAGTGCCCTTCTTAGAGCGTACGACAATGCCAATAACGAACAAGTTGGCAGCAGCCGATATGGTAAGTTTCTAAAACTGTGATTTATTTCATGAATTGATATGATAGCGAACCCTGCTTTTTTGAGCTTCGATCTCAGCAAAGCAAAGTAGGATATTCAGCACACAATTACAACAACTACGCTAGACTTGACACGGGACTCGCAGATAAAAATCCTACTTTTTATTGAGTCCACGCCGAAATTGAAACCGTAATTGGAATTTTTGCTCGGTTAAAAAAAATGGGTTAACATTAATTAAGTCTCTGTAGAAAATAAACGAGTATTTGTTGTTGAAAACTAGCCAGTTAAAAAGGTTAAATGGTAGGTACTGTTAAAAAGAACACACTTTATCAGTTGGTATCAACCATGTTACTCTGTTGTGATTAGTTTGTTAGTTATTTACGACCGAGAACATTTGGAGAGGAAATTGATAAATCGTTTATTTTTAACCGAGTTTCGTTAAACAAGCTGACTCGGTTATTTTTAGTCCACTAACTCTGTAGGAGCTATATTAACAGTTTAACTTGGTTGTTTTTAACCGAAAGTTGATTGATTTTAAATAAGTGAATTTTCTGCGTGTTCCCTGTTACTGTAACTCCTAACTCCGGAGTTTTCTTGTTGTTGATTTTCTTTTGATTTTTAAGTTACCTAAGTTAAAGGTGAAACGATTTACCTAATATAATTTTTTGACCTGCAAAGTGCCAAGTTAATATAATTAAAGTGCCCAGTTTTGGACACGGTGTCTCATTGGACTACTGACGAAAGGTTATCTCAGATTCACAATCCGAAACAAAATAAAAATTGTACTTGAAGGTATTTTTTAGTGGTGGAAATTCTACCATTATAGTAACCTGGCTTATACACAACATATTGGAGAACAAACAAACAGACAATCATTGCATGTTTGCATAGTCTTTCCAACATAAAAATCAAACGAATATGTTGTGTCTAAGCTCTAAGGCACTGAAAGCGGTTCTTAACTTTTTGCCCTCACAATTTTATATATACTCGTAAGATTTTGTTATAACTTTATGTAGGTAAGTGTATTTTAGAAACCATTTATTTTTGTAATGTATTTTAGCCAAATTTCTTGAATTTTAAATTCAGTTCTTCTTATGACTGACGTAATAATGTAATTCTGCCAGCGAGATTTAAGATTCCCGAATTTCGACAGATTTGCAGTTTCTTGCCCTCAAAATAAATTTAATGCTAGAATTGCTACATAGATATTTAATTGACGATATGGAACTCAATTTCCTGTAATAATGTTTGAAAACATAACAATGACAGACTTAAAAAAAACATGACACACCAAATGCGCTAAATAATTATCTTCGGCTAATTTCTGGCATACGTTATTTGAGTGAGGAGTTCACAAAACTTCATAGGGTACAGGTAGACTACTTAAAATTTGCACTTCATTAATTCAAATTCAGTGTTTAATTTTTTGCGAAACACTTACCAACAGCAAAAGAAAATATTAAAAATAAAATTAGCAAATATGGTAATTAATTTGGACAATTTGTCAGCTGACAATTAGTTTTTCACCGTGATGGGTGATACTCGAGCTGTAAGTTGTACTCCGATGAAGGAAGTCTGATATCGAAGTTTTAATGCACGTCACGTCAGTAGGTTTTCAATGAATCTTATTATGCGTATCCAAAGAAGGTCTTTTTTTTCTGAATTTTTGTTCACCTTCTGCATAGGTACGGTCTATAACGAAGAGAGTTCGTGTGACAGGACCGTGTTTCTGCATATTTTTTCATTGGGCGTGTTAATGTTGCCGGAAATGTTTTGCGAAGTAAGATCAGTGAACTCCTACACAGACAACACACAACAGTGTTGGTGACACTTAAGTTGTTTGTTCGTATCATCAATCAAAACATTATGACTTCATTTTAATGCAAACGCGTGTGATGAGATCGCATTATTCACCGTATCCGTTTAAGAAATACGTGATTGCAATTCTGTAACAGTGCATTGTACTAAGACTGCCAAATGGGCTTGGAATTTGCTGATTTGAAGAGAGTTCGCATTTCACTTTCTCTGATGTGCAATTTCTAACCCAAAAACAATGTCGCCACATAAATTCCTGTGCAAATCCGTCAACCAGTTTTCATTTAGAGAGTCACAGCACTAGCACTGGTTCATTTTTTTTACTAGGAATAACAACTTGTATCGTTGCAAGGGTGTACTTGTATGTAAATTTCGAGTAAAAGTACTTGTTTAATAGTTGCAGTAAGATTAATATGAACATGTTTTCACTTTCCAGCAGATAAAATGGAAAACGTTACATTACAGGGGGCTCACAAACAGAAAAGCCAATTAGAGAGTTTGAGTTTATGTGCTTACCTCGCGGCGAATTTACCTACCAACTTCTTAGAAGAAGAACCAGAGTATAATCCAGTTTTTGAATTAATCACAAATATTTACATAGATTGCAACCTGAAGAAAAGACATAAGTAGCATGCGAAAGAAGTTACATGTTCGTCTATTTGTAATGTAGTATTGTGACACAGTATTTTGTTTTAAAATTGCTCTTCTGTGACGATCTCAAAACATCACTCTATCTAACATAACTGGCGACTTGTTACTGCAACTGTTTAATAACAAAAAATATTTTTTTTGTATATATTTTCGAAATTATGTTTGCAAAGAAAAAGTATTTAAACTTTTTTTCCATTTTTCATACACGTGCGGTTTTTTTAATTTTGTCTCATTACGTCGTTATAACCGACGACGATGATTGATATTTTTCTAAAAATTGGTCGTCATATACGACTACGTTATATCCGACGGTAGAAATAGCTTAAAATATAATGAAACTAACCAAAGGATAGGAAAGTGGACGTTATAAGCGACTGGTCGTTATAAGCGACTTCCACTGTATATGGAATGTGCCAAGCCTATTCTGGAAAAAAAGTTTTTGTGTTTGTTTGTTGTATTGTAGATGGCACGACCATTATATGCCCGATTTAGACTAAACCTCACAGGCACCGAAAAATGTCTGACAATTTCAATTCGATCGGTTCAGTGGTTTCAGAGTTCATAGCATACTCGTAGATGAAACAAATAATAAGCAAACTTGTATACTAATATATCTACCTATAAATGTTTGCAAACCGTAAGAAACATGAGTGTTATATCCGTTTGGACTGTATTTACTGCATTTATGATTCGCATACATCCAGTCGATTACAAAATACAAGCGATAACGAACTATTGCAAAGTTGACACACGTGATCGAGACTCACATTACCTACATTCAAAATCGACTATTTATCGATACAAATTTCAATCGATAAATGATGGTCACAGAAGGGGCCCCTATGTACTTTTCACACCAAACCCAAAACCGGGTTTTCGTCGACAACTCGTCGATGCATTTACACCGACCACCAACTCGTTTTCGTTTGACGTTTCAATCAGCTGTGAAACAATAGTCGTTAAACTTCGGCGCAAACTTTTGTGGTTACAAATTTCTATAGCTTTAAATAACAAACAAAATCAATTTAGTGCATTCAAAAACGATATTAGTCCATCAGTTAATTGTGGAAAATGAACAGCCATTTTGCTGAACATTGCGAAAGGTGTGTTTGTTCCTAAAACCCAACGATTGGAAGTCGTTTTCGTGGTGTTTTCGCGGAAAACGAGTGCAAACGACTCGTTTTTAAAACTGAAATATGTATATGGGAAAACTTCTGTTTTCGATGAAGTTTTTGTGTGTTTTGGTGAAAACCCGTTTTTAGGCTTGGTGTGAAAAGCATATTAGTTCTCAAAGCTCACACCCAATCTTATGTGGTATTCGATTGGGCTTCTTCAGATTTTCTCTCAGATTTCAGATTTCGTGCGCCTAATCGAACATAAAAACGTCACTTGCTCTGGTTTGTGTTGATATTCGTGCCGTTTGAATATGTGTAGTCTGTAGAAAATGTGAAAAAATATCTAGATTCACAAAAGTGCTCTGAAATCTGAAAAATATTCGTAGCAAACAAACATAACAAATTTGATATGAGAGCAAAAAAGTGCTCTGAGAGCGCCCAATCGAATACCACATTATCTAATAAATGAAGTGTCAAAAGAAAGACTTTACCAGGCGGGAATTTTACACCCTAGTAATAACATACTTACCTTTTAAAAATTAAAAACTTGTAACAATTTCGATAACAAATATAAGTCATGTAATAAGTTAAACATTTTATTTGTTAAAAGCTGTGTTTGGAACATGAAATTACTGCAACTTACGGAAGTAAGGTTTACTTTTTGTATGTGCAATATATTTTATTTATTTACGTTTACTCATTTAAGTCATAAATTTTATTTTATTTGTGTGCCCTTGTAGTTTTTTTTAGAAGCACATGAATATTAAAATATTAAACGTATAACAAATAATTTCATTTAAGGTCGCGCGTTAAACAACTCCCCATCGTCCAGTCAGTGCAGCGGAACACCGGCACGCCTCTGTAAAACACGCTACAACACCACAGCGCCTATGTATGGAGTCAGCCTAACTTCCGGTCAGCCAGTTACTATTGTCCAAAAGTTCCCAGATCTACTGCAACAGGTCGTCTTCGAAGTATGCGAGTAAGTATTATCTATAATGTCGTTCTCTCTACAAATTCGCGAAGAGCATCATTTTACCTCATGTTGTTACCGATGAAAGTTAATCATGTCAAATAAATGAGGTTGCTCGCACAACTATGTTCAACTTTCATTAACATTCTGTAAACATGTTAAGCACTTGTCAGTTGTCAATAGCGCCGGCCGTAAGATAAGTGCTTCCATACCTACTGCCGTTGTTGCGCGGCCTTCCAATCTGACTTAGTAGTCTCAATATTGGATGACAATGGAGGTATTACGGTCTCTTCTATACATGCAAAGTCACGTATTGAATCGGATTGATTTATCTAGGCAAAGGCAAATCGCATGTGTCAGAGAAACTAGTTCATCTCTGGTATTCTGGCAAATGGGACAGTTCTCTCATGATTTCATTCATGTTTTTTTTACGGGTATTTCTTTCTGCTCGGAAGCCCATCATGGAAAACATAAATAGCGTTTACTCATGTACATCGCGCCGGTATTCGACAATCGAATAGACAGTAGGAGAAACTACTTACAACGTATTAAGGTTCACTTTTAATTTCTCATCAATTTCATACAAGCGAGTCTTAAACCTATTTATCTAATTCCAAAGCGATTTGTTCGAGTTTTTAGTAGCGATGGCCTCGGTCTTGTTAGATTTCCAACATTTGTGCAATAAAAAGCGTGTGGCTCTGGGAGTATGGCATATGGCCAATCAATTATCACAATAACCAACCGTTTGGTTATTTCAGCAAAAGATTTCTTTGGTTTCTTTTTGCAGCTGGAAGATTAGAGAATAGCGCGTCGGGTGCTTTCTCCAGGTGCAAGTGTCTTTTTGCGTGTTCTTTGATTTCTTCACACTTTTTGTTCATTTTCTAGTTTTCCCTTTTTATTGTGCTTTTTATCTTAAACTGGTATCATTCGCGGTATAAGCGAATATAACTCGTTAATTATTATGGTCAGTGAGTAAAGTGAAATTTTGTTCGTTCTACGCTTGATTATAATAAAATTATAATCTCGCAGAAAGTGATACGTCGTTGATAATGATATTTCAATTAATTCTGCGGCTGTTTAATCAGTATGAGGTATGACGTATCAGGAAATAGGAAGTAACTAGGTATCTACACCTAGTTACATTCGTAGCGTGTCGGTGTAAATATATGGAGAACAGTGCAAGGGTAGTTGACCCTTTGAGCACCTACTTGGGAGACTTTGATATTCGGATTGATACGACCTAGCTTTGGAACACTTTACGAATTAGGTTCTTAAAAATAAACCACTAGGTTAGCAGAAAGGAGAAAAGTGACATGAAAAAAATATCAGCTGCTGTCATAGTTAGTGCACGAAGAGGAAGGCATGTACACATTGATATGTGATACAAATTGCTTTGGTCTTCCATCATTTTCTATACATGCTATTTCATGCAATTGTCTCTTGTGTAAGCGCACTGTTAAATTTAAAACTACTCAACTGGCATCTGAATATACACAATAAAACTGGGGACGTTCAAGTATCTAGTTTAGTTAGCCTGACAGCTGACTTGATGTGTTTTAGTTTTGATCGGCCTAGATCGATCACTTGAAAAGTTTTTTTTTTTCGGTTGACGTCTATAATACCATGTTCCCACCAACGTGATTTAGCTAAATCATCTCATAAATTACGTGATTTACCATACATTTTCGTGATTACTAATTACGTGATTTAGACGTGTTTAATTTTTAATTACGTATCTGCCACCGCAAATCCACACAAAATAAAATCGAACATACCTGCAGCGGTTTCAATCCAATTCAATGTTATTCAACAAACAAAAAAAAAAAAACAACACAAATGTCAAAAATATTATCCCAAATTCAATTTTCTTCGTGTTTCGGTGTATTTTGGAATTTTTAATAAGTACAACAATCATAAATTGTTTTATTTTTGGCAGAGGTGTGATAACAAAAGAAAAACAACGAAAAAAAAAACAACCCTCTCCGAAGTGGACGAATTCTTTCTGCTGGATGTCAAACTAAATCACGTAAAATTCGGTGGAGACGCCTTTCGTGATTTATAAATCATATGAGCTAAATCACGTTGGTGGGAACATGGTATTAGGGACTAGGGAGTAGCCGAGGAATCTAGTCATGAATTTCGTGATTGAGTACTGAGTTGACAGTTCGTGTACCTATGCAGCTGACGTAGGAACTGACGTTACCGACCAATCCAATTTTTGCGTTCAGCTAGTCTAGTATAATCCGATTTTCAAAAATGTTCCCACTTTCAGTATTTAGAAAATGATTACCTACCGAATTGTTTTTCGAACGTTCAAATATAAATGTTTTCCATCGCTTATTGCGAGTTACAATCAGGGCTCTCATCGCGTAACTTTTGAAACGATCGTCGTCGAAGCGATTGAACAAAACGACGTCGTTTTTAGTTTGCTTCGTATAACATCATCGTCGCATCGTTCGATCGAATCGTTCATCGTTTTCATTTTGAACAGTTTGAAAATGACTGTAAACAAACTCTGACAACTAAAAACAACAAAAATGTGTGGAATTTGCGTTTTTTTTTTTCTGTAGGTGATGTGGAATCGGACATTTAATGCAAAAATTGAATGCAAGTAACAACTCTATCGAAGAATCCAAACACAGATAGAATTGTGAAAGTCGGGTGGAAAGAATAAGATCAATATTTGTAAAAGTGTACGATGAGGAAATTGTGGTTATTAAAATATATATTTAGAACTAGTCTTGGCAATAAAGATCTTGGATTTCGTTGGACATCAAACATCATAAAGCATCCCATTAGAATTGGTATTTCTAACAATAATTGTCGAGTTATAAAAAAAGAGTTCAATGAATGCTATTTTATGATTACATTACTGTATTTCATATTATAACACAAATACAAAAATGAAAATTATTTGAAATTCGAAAAGCAATGCAATAATTTTTTTTTTTGCAAAGAATACATTTTTTTTCGCTCTGATAAGACCAAATAGAACATAAGTGTATGTCTTCCTTTATTTGTTGTCTAATACTTCTTTCAGACCTAATTAAAACGGAATAAATACACCAAAAACGATGAAACGATTGCAAAATAGCAATCGTTCAATCGCAATCGCTCAATCGTCTGAATTTGAGTTATACGAAGCATTAGTGAATCGTTCAAAACGACGTCGTCCAAACGATTCAACCACTTTAGTGTTACACGAAGCAATACAATCGTCGAAACGACGTCGTCAGACGATCGTCGTCTTACGCGATGAGAGCCCAGGCTTCATTCAAATACTGACATTAGGTGTGTTTGTTTTTAACTTTCTCCATTACGTAGTAAGAGAAAGATATTGGTTTCGTACAAAATTTCGAACTCGAGATTTTAATCAATTCTGATATTACGATGATAGAGGAACTCAAAAAAGTGGGTCACAAAATTCTGTCCGGTCTGTCCGTCTGTCCGTCCTTCCACAGGCCTACAGCCTAAACGGCTTCCTCGGCTTACAGCTCGGGAGGTGTTTTTTTTTTTCAAGGTAACCTCAATATTAATGGTACTTCCCATATAAAATTTTCGTTCCAGTTTGATTTGATCGAAAACGGCTCTAACGATTTCAACCAAAATTGATATTTAAGCTTAAGTAGGTGAGGTTACCAGGACTGCGTAGGTACTCAGTTTTTGGCTAAAAATTCGAAGAACGGTACTTTTGATATTTCGAAATATCTCGAAAATGCTCCATACGATTGTAAAAAAAATTAATTTCTAAGGTAATGTGGTCTTTTGAAACTTAATAGCAAACGATTTGCTGAAGACTCTGAAAGTCAGTCAGACTCGCACTAAACGAGAAAGTTTCGTGCGACCCAGTCGTGCACTTTATTTAGCTTCGATTTCAGCAAAGCAAAGTAGAGTAGGATTTTCAGCACGCAATTACAACAACAACAACGCTACTCTACTCGACACTTCGAGAATCATACTTTGCGTTGCTTTGCTGAGATCGAAGCTCAAAAAAACAGGACTATTATCAGAAAACGTGTTTTTTATGAAGTACAACAGGTACTTGTTATTGGGACGTTAAGTAAATCCGTTCATAATAGCTTTTAAGCCGTTACCTTTAGTAGTGGCTTTTTCTGCCAGCTCTTTCGCTTTCGATGGTTTGATAGTTCGCATTTAAACGCATTTTTAAAATTCGCCATATATAATCAAGAATCAAGAACAATCAGATTTTAATGCATCAAGTAATATTTCTTTTTGTTAAAAGTGCAAGCTAGAATTGTTATTGACAGTGACCAATTTGAAAATTTAGCATCCGCCCCTAAATGAAAGTCTAAGGCCAATGTGACTCCAGCTCTAAATTTTGCAGTGTCAATCTCAATGTTAAGAAACACTAGAATGTTGGTTTTAAGCTAAACATCGACTTGTTGATTGGCGAACTAAAATGTCTGAAAATGCATATTTTATGGAGTTCCTCCAGTATAAGTGTGTCTTCAGTATTTCTATTTATTTAAACGTATTTCACAAGGTAATTATCTTAACAAAATACATTATATCCATCTTTGCAGATCATCTGAATGCGATGTCGTTCGAGGAGAGTGTACACAAACCTACGTCCCGTATCTGTTTTTGGTCATACCGCTTGGTCCAGTCACACTTACAGGTCAGGACTATGTACTCGTTGAAAGCGGATGTGTTTGTAAACCCAAGTACTCGACGGGAGCACCGCAAGAACCAAATATGATACCTTAGTTTCGTTAAACCCCATTTTAAATTAAATTAATTTGTTTTTGAAATAAACACTGAATAGTTATTTATTTTCCACAAAAAAAAAAAACAACAACAACAACAAATAATTAACAAATTAATGAACTGATTTGATTCCAGTGCGCATTTTATTTTTCAGTAAAGTGCAACATAACATAATGTAACTGTCGTTAAAGTAAAAACGACAGCAAGGTTGAATGTGAAACGACTAGATTAAAAGAAACTAAATTTATTTCAAGTAAGCTAAACCATACACAACATAGAATAGCTTTTATTTCTTTTAATGTAATATAATTAGGAAAACAAACAAAAGAAAAACACGACACAAAACATATTGTTAAGCGTACTAATGTAAGAATATCTATTTATTTTTTTTTCTAATGTTTTAATGAAATTTATTAAGTAGTTGAACAATCATTTTGTATAGTATCTAGTTATGTAAACAGATGAAATTATTCTAAGATAATTGTATACAAACAATCAAAAGAAAATCATTTGTAGCTTCATAATTTATAGTTCAAAATAAAACTGAAATATCTATTAATTTATTTAAATTTATATTTGTTGCATTTCTGTGACTGTGACCTCGGTTGAGTTTGAAGCTCTAAAACGTTCATTCACCTCTCCCAATAACTAGTTGTCCCAGGTTTTCTGTCTTCGATAACTTTTTGATAAGAAAGAACACCAAGGGCAGCGTTGACATCGAAAGTGCTGCCTTTTTGCAGACCACCAACAAGAAGGATTCAATAACGAATTACTAGCGGCAATAAGAAATGACCTCAAAGAAGAATGCAGTTTATTTGACTTCGGGTTCCAAGAATGAAGTCCGAGAATTTTAGCAAAAGGAAATGTTAAATTTCTTAAAATCCCACCACGAAGCCCGCAAAGTCGAAGGAGTAGTAAGGAAGTTCAACATAGACTCTTTGGGCAGAATGTTAGAATGGACTGCGATATTACTTTGAAGTAGTAGAAAGAAAGTAGGGTGACCCCAGTAATGACTTCTTGGCTGAGATTAATTGATGAATCGATGGCTATTGCCAATTGCTGTTTCTATGAGTTTCTATGCGAGCTTATGGAGCCAATTGAATAGCAATAAGGAGAGCCTTCTCACACTGAACTAAGCGGATGTTGTATAAATATCTTTATTGTTATTCCCTGCGAGCCTGCGACATGTAGGCAAGGACTCAGTTCCCTTAAACGAAAAGTTTTCCTTGAAATCTTCAATCCAGTTTCTATAGCAGAAGTTTTGAGGAAAATGTACCTACAATACAGACCTGTACAAGTGTACCTGTACATGCTGTACAGCAACATACCTGACCGCAACAAACCAGGCAATTCTTATTTTGTTCGCTTCGAGTTTTTCAGAATAAAATTCGGTTTCCGGGGGAGGTCGCAATCTCAAAAGGATATTTAGTATATTGTGCGAAATATTATTTAATATAGGTACCGGAAACTGTTGGTGGGAAAATCGCCGGCGATTAGCAAGAACACACACTTTAGAGAAGACTCAAGTGAATTTCAAAGTCGCACGTCACAGCTTTATAGTTTTCTGTGGATTTTCAAATTTTGGAAGCAATTTACTTTATTACAAAAATTGTTTCTCGGCCTCGCCTAATTTTTACTATAACATATTTTGTACCTACGCATTTTTTGGGTCACCCTTGCATTTCTTAAAAAAAAAAAATAGAGCCATAAATCACGCGTAGATCGTTGTCTTTTTAATTTTAAAATAAAATGTAATGTTTGCTGGACAAAGTATACCTTCTGTCTTAATCTGTCTTTACAAAAGTTGGCATTACCTATCAAAACCAGTTTGAGATGCTTGTTAATTGCACTTCATCAAATTTTCTGTCATATTTATAAGAGCGTTGAAAAGGGGGAAGCTACTAAACTCCAAGTATCCAATCCTTAAACGGAGATACTTCAATTTTACGTTATATGTATTCAATCAGAATTCAGAAGTAAATGTTCTATAATTTCTCATTTTAACAAAAATTAGACGAAAGAAAAAGTCAAACAACTTTTCAAGGATAATTTATTATACTCCTTTATATTTTTGAAAGCTGAAAAAAATACAATCAGAATTCAACTTTGTTACTTCTCATTTTAACAAAAAGCAGACGAAAGAAAAAGTCCAAAAATTATTCAACATCTCCTTAGCTGAAAACAAAAATATTTCTCACCACCATAAAAATTTATTCCCGACTCGAACCATCCGCGATGTTTTTCTTAGCCGGGTTTTCCACCACGTAAAGTTGCATTCACCAGTAAACCCGAATATTTGTCCCAGAACCGGGCCCTTGGACACGATTTCACGAGAAATCTCCCCAAATTGAGATTAGGTAAAGGAAAACAGAGAAGACAACTTGATCAACTGCCATAATGTCAGACTGACTCGGAGGAGGTTGACATAGTCGTTGCCACACCTTTCGCTGATTGGAGTTTGTTTTTAAGTCCTATATACCCAAAAACAAACAAAAATGGACCATATTCAGAATTTTATATTTCTGTCGGTTTAGCGGTTGGAATCTTTATTTTTGCATAGATCGAAGTGGAACAAACCGGGGCCTCCAATAAAAATAAAAAATAAAATAAGAATAAAAAACTCCGGATGGTAAGTTTTACAAAATTCACCACGAAAATGGTGCCCTGGCGAATTCGGGCCGTTTGAAAAGTCGCTATTGTGCAGTAACCTTAAGTTTAGTTTTCAGTTACAGAACACAGATGGGGCAGCACACAGTAAGGGTCTGTTAACGAAACGTTGCTTATATTTTCTTCGTCAAATCATTCGTCGCGTCTCCATTTTGCACTACCGCAGACCGCATGAAATAAAATTCGGAGTGTTGAAAAAGTGGCCGCAAATATTTATTATTTAATATTTGGCACTTTTAAATATTGCAAAATAAAATACAATACTAATTGTACGCATAAAAATGTTATTGAAAACAATGCATAACTTTATATAAAGTGAATACAAACATTTCAACTAAAACACCGCAGCATTGAAAGCTCGCGAAAAACCGATAAGAGTTGGACGTGAAAATTTTTTTTTCTTATTTTCAAGACGAAACCATCTAGAAACAAAATTCTTAACATTACACATAACAATGGGAAATTAGTTAAAATAAGTAATTTATTTCTGCTAACTACCATTTAGTGAATGCTTGGTGTACTTTCGATTAAACATCGATTAAGAATTTTTTTTTCATTTGCTGTTCCAAGTACACGGTTGCAATGATGTTCACGGTAAGATTATTGGTAAAAAAAAAAGAACCGGCAAAATGTGCTACATTTAGTTTGTAATATATGTATTTATAACGTATGCAGGTAGCTACCCGTGAAATATTTTTATATATGCCTAAAGCAATATTGTTTTTGGGTGCCCTATTTGGGGGAAACGTTTCTTTTCGCGATTTTCCATTCTAGAATTAAATACGAACGAACCTGGGTAGGCGTATTGAGCACCTGCTTAGTGCGATGGTCTAGTTTTAGGAATAATGTGATACGTGAGCTGAAGTGACAAAGTGTGTAGATTGAAATAAATGTAGATATATTTTTGTTTAATAAGAAATATTTAATTAAGGTGTTCATATATTAATAAAAAGTAAAAGCGACTTCCGGAAAGCTTGGCAAGCGTCTTGCTTTGAAAACTTGATTTGCTTTTTATTTGTATGCCTATGTATATATCCACTTCTGCCTACATGACGCTGTTCTGCATTTGTTTTCGAAATGTATTTTTAGATTGGAAGTAGGTATATATTATTTTAAATCGCGAAACATTGTGTACCTGTTACCGCCATAATTTTATATCCAGCATTTGTTATGTAGGTACTTAATCTTAGTTTTCACAAGCAATTAAGGCGGGATCTTCTCATTTGCAGTCGTATTAATATAAGACGTAATTGTCGGATTGATAAGAAAGGAGTAATTTGTTATCTTTGAATAGCTATAGTGATGGGAATCGCAACTTAAAAGCAGTTTCTTTGGATAGAAAAACAGTGATATTTTGATAGTAAGCCAATAGAAGCTCAAAGCGTAATAAATTTAACTACAATATTTTGTGGGTAACAAACTTATTAATTTGTTTGTGATATATGAACAGGAATATATCATGAATCTTGCAGAGTTTAACCACTGATATTTATCACAGCACTTATTCTATTTACATTATATTGAAACATAGGTACATAATTTACCTTCAAACATTGATGTTTATAAATTAGTAGAAACATCGACCCTCATCCCAACATTTTTCAGCATAAACAGCATTTCAAAAATTGTCGCTGCCATTAAATTTAATTGGAAGATTCATTTACTATTACATTTTCAGGTGTTTAAGTTTAAATGTTTTTATGTAGGTAACGTGTTTTTGTACTCAGAAGTCTAAATTTGAATTGTACTCGTTGTTATTAAAATTTTACTGTATTTTCCTTTTCATTTGCATAGGTACATACCTGTAATAATTATAATAGTAAACCTACTGTAAATGCAGGTCACTACAGAAATATTGTTAACAGAATCTGCAATTAGCAATAAGAAATTTTGTTTTTTAATTTAAGACTTCCAAAAATAATAAACACATTTAGGTGCCTATACTTACATAATTCAATCCGAGATAGAAAGAAATAATATTTATACTAAGGTGCGTTAATTGTTAATTAAGATTAAGTGATATTCTACATTTATTGATAAACTTTATTGTAGGTACATATGTACGTACCACTTTTTTTTTTTTTAAATACGTATTATGTTCATGCAAAAATAATGTAAATTTATTTCTGTTTCTTGAACTAGACAGTTGGATGTCTATCTTAGGTTAGGTAATATTTTATATTTGATGTTTAAGAACAATGCGGTGTATTGCAATTAATTTTTTGTTTAACGATCAACAATGCATGCACGTCTTAAATTTTTCTAAAGGGCGTAGGTACCTACCTATTGTCCTTTTTGTTCTTTTTTTATATGTTCATTGGGGTACTGATATAGATTGAATAAAAAAATGTTAAAAATTGTTTAACGAGCTAACCACTGATTTGTATGTTACTGCTTTGATTGGGAAAGTCCTTCGAACAACTAGAAAGAATCACAATAAGATATATAGATAGTTAACAATTTTTTTTTGTCATAGAAGTATCAAATGCTTACACGTTCCCAATAGTTGGAACTATAGTCGTTTCTTCTGTAAAATATCACAAATATACGTTTGTATTTATGCAACATTTTTAATAAATTGTATTAAATTGTACCTACCTATTACATTTCATTAAATCTTCATGAATAAGGAGAAGTTCACCAAATGTGTGCTACCTTGGTTGGCAGGCAGTTTTTTGTTTGTTTTGGAATCACTAGCCATAAACCTACGTTCAAACTTTCTATGCTATACTTTCTATCAGAAGTTGGAATTTTTTTTTACAAATTGTAGGTAGAATGAGTAAAACTTTGATCGTATAAACAACATTTAAGTTGCACTGCGCGAACTCGTCAAGCGCCCTTGAAAGCCAGATAGGAATTGCGATCTTAACTCAATACGTCTGACCCACTTGACGAGCTGCATTGTGCAGTCCTATACTACAGGGATTTCCCTGTTCAATAAAGCTATACCTACTTTACAGGGTAGCAATCGCTATCTAAATTATGACATTGACATCACATAAAAAGGACACAATGGACCCAATTGATGGTCTAAATGAAGCTGTGGCAAATTGCCACAAGAGCACCCATTTACCTACCTGCCATCACATAAAATCATTCAGTTTTGCTGTATCACAGCTACAACATAAATAAATTATTTCTTTATACTCGTACATTCGTACTTGCTTCGAGTAGGTAAATATCTAAATATGTACAACTATTGGTAGATGTACTTACATGCAAAGCCAATATATTCAAATAAAAAACATTTTCCGGCAAATAGATAACTCAAATAAGTCTAGGATCAAATGAGTCTAGAATAAAATGAATAAGTCCATATCGTTAGTAGATAAGGCCCATTTTATTCACTCGAAGTTGAACACAACTTGGGGATTTTTATATGGGAAACTTCCCAAGTTGTGTTCAACTTCGAGTGAATAAAATGGACCTAAGTACACTAAGTGTATTCTTGCTTTTGTCACTCACACAAACGATACTTAAAATTTGGACGACACATCCTAGCAGCTAGCAGCATCCAATTCGATGTCAATCTTCCGAAACCAGCGTTTCCACTGTTGCCACTGAAAAATTTCAAAAGGGGGAATAAAAAGGTGCCACCGCATAAAATACTAGTAAAAAAAAGAAAACGATCAACGAAGACATTTATTTTTAACAAAAAAACAAATTTATTCATCACGAAACACTTCTTTTCATTATGTTTGCATTCCTTTTCGGTCAATTAAGAATAAAATCTTACTGCAACTGAAAAAGGGGCCGTTTTGATAATTTTTCAAAAAGTGGGGGCCAGGGGTCCAGAGTCTCAAAAAGGGGACCAAACGGCAAAGCTGCCTATAGGTACACAGTTCTCCTTCGATAAAAGCAACCCTCGATAAACGCAAGAACTCGGTAAAGGTAAAACTCAAATTCTCACCATTAATTCAAAATTCAGTAATCCTATAGTCTGTCTAACTGGCGCACAACTTGCTACTTCTTCAATCTTAGTGACTAACCACTCTATCAGCCAACGACCATATCACGCTGGAAAAATCGGTTCTCGTCAGATCACCGAAATCAAGCCGAGTTGGGTGCAGTTAGTACTTAGATGGGTGACCGCTTGGGAACACCGCGTTTCGATGGCATTTCACCAGGCTAAGATGATTGCATTGTGCTGCATGCGTTGGACTACTGCTTTGAGGGTCAGGTGGAGGGAAGAAATATCCTTGCACTGGACAATCAGGCAGTGATCAGACGCATGAAGCAAACATTACAACATCATTGGCACTGGGATGGGCGGGCAGAAGAATGGAGATCTTGAGACATCATTGGGTCGATCCAGCCGATGAAAGGGATTTTCACATAAAAAACAGATGCTAGCGGTAACACTAGGAATCGAACCCAGGGAAGAACTCTGGAGAGACTCAGAGAGTCTATCTGGGTAAAGATTTATAGTGGTAGAGAGACGAAAAGAGACCCGTCAATGGTGGTCTGGTTCGAATATCTCTCGAAAATATATATATACATATAACCAGTTTACTCCTAACGTGTCCAATGGTCAAAATGGCAAGATATCTGCTCGTATCCGATGTACGGATTTTTGTTCCCGAGCCGAGAATGAATTGCTTACTGCTGCTGCCTCGCTTTTACAAAATTTTTGTTTTAGGCAATGCCACCAAACTACAACTGACTGCTGGTCTAGTTTATTTGTAAATCATAAAATTTAAATTTTTTTTGTAAATAATTTATTTAAAAATCGAATTTGGATGTAATACCCACCAACCACAAATTACATCTTAACATTTTTTTCCATTGCGCCGCGCCGCTGGCAATCTGACAATCATCCGAAAATATGTCTGTTGAAAAAGCTTTTCTAAACTCAGGCGTTCGTACTCCATCCAACAATGGAAATACATACAAAGAAACGAATGATTGTGTCCTTCCCATTTTCATGAATATTCTCTTATCGCTAGTAATAGATTTGACTCCTCTGGTAAATGCGAAAAAAAAAAAAACCAAAATTCGGCTAACTAAAATTGTTCTTCTGAATGTCCTGTTTACATAATTTTAGTTTTTTTTTTTACAGTTTTTTTTTAACTTTTTTTATTGAAATTTTGTTTGTTTGATGTGCTGGATTTGTTTTCTGTACTATTGCAAGCAAATCTATGAAAATTCTGCGATAACTACACAATAATTTCTAATAACAGGAAAGAGCGTTGCTAAGTTCTGAGCTAAGTGGGGGTTTCCCAACCAATCTTGTTCTCCTCTTCGTGATAAAACCAAATGTAGTTTCTTGTTCCGTCCGCTGGTAAGTTGTTTGAAACTGGAAAATTTAAAATTAATTGTTCATTTATTTATTTTGGCGTTCCCAATATTATAATATTCTAAACACGTTTTTGCCCTTTCACTAAACTCAAAATTCTTTTCCTATTTTTCGTGAGAGACATAAATCTAAATCTGCTGTGCAAATGAGAATTTTTTATTATAACATTTTTATCTAAACAAAAATAAATAACACCTCTGTAAATATATAATTCTTAATTGATAGTTTATAATTGTATAGGAGAGTATTCCAGGCACAGCTTCGGTATTAATTTTATAAATTTTGTTCACCAAATTGAATGGTCCCTGCTATCTTTCTACCCTTCAATTTAAAATTATTGTAGGTCACAATAGATAATTTTATATACCAAGTTTTGTAATTGTGAGTTCAGGAAATTAAACCTTACAGTTAAAAATTCTTATTATTGCCTGCACTTAAAACTTGAACTTTATTCCATATGTAGATTGGCAAAAGAGTGTAATAAAAAAAAGGAAAAAAAAACTAAGCTTGATGTTTCAAATTCTTAAATGAGTCTGTAATACTTAAGCAGGATCTGTAACTTGCTATCTATTTTAGACGCTTTAAATTTTCCAAAATAAATATGTTCACATTGAATGCTCTGACACGCATAAACAAATCACAAAGACAAAATAGAAACATTGTAGAGTACTAAATTGTAGGACGGAAATTAAATAGGAATTTTATTAGTTTCCCCAATAATCTGTTCATATTATGTAATTTTCTAAATGTTATTTAATTGTTTAACATTTAACTTTCTTTTTTATGTTCCTTTGAGAAGCCGCAGTGCCAGAGCCCCCAGTTGGCTCTCCTGCTTCATAATCTAATGTTCAAAATTGTTCTTACCAACAAATGTTTATACACCAAGTTAGTATTAGTCCACAATCCTGACTTTCGAATCCTGTACATGTTAAAAATTTGAATATTGATTGTATTATAAACCTGATATTAATTGCCTAATACAGTATGCTTAAGTTATACACATGTTTGCGATGTTTGTGAATAAGTTGCAATTACATAAATAAAAAGTTGATGATTTTGTTACTAAGAAATCTTTAAAAGATATTGCTCTTAGCAATCTACACTGGTACTTAACTGAACAGTTTAAATTATTAGCTTATAATTTTGTTATTGAAACTGAGTTAAAATTAAAAATGTTGTTTTACATTTAAATCTATTTTTAAGGAAGAGCGTCCAAACAACATGATTGCAATTGGGTAGCCAAATGTTTAAATAATCCATTTTTTGTTTAGTTTGCCAGGAAAACTGTCAATTGGATAAAGATGCAAGTAAAATAATTTATTTTGTATTAGACTGTTGATTTTGACTTTTAAGAAAGAGCGCCTAGTCAAATTTATATATTTAATGCTCGAAAAATCTGTTCGTATCTTTAAAAAAAAAACAACAACGACTTGTAAAGTAAATTTTGTCCACAGATTCGTTAACTTTTATTATTTTATAAACATTACACACACAACTTCAATTGCTATCTTAGAAATTTACATAATATTCCTTTTATTTAACATGTTTGTTCATAATATAGAGATGGGAAGCAAAACCTAATATAGTTTGTTTCCATCCAAGTATTGAGCAACTATACTCACCTTATTCATCAAATAGCATCGATGGATTTGCCCTCTTCTACAATCTTTATTTCGTCCGTTTTATATTCATGACCGGCTGCACTTTCTTGCAGAAATATTCGTATTCTTTCTTCGTTGGAGCCAATTTAACGTACACGCACATGTTAAATTGTACACATAGATTTACGTAGTTTTAACAAATGTTTTGTTCTATCTATATGAATATAAATAAAATAAATATTTCATTGTTAAACTGTGAAAAGATTTTACCTTATTAAATTTTCAATGCACTAGCAACGACTAGCTCAATGTAATAAAACGATGTTAGTATGTAAGACAACAATGTGCTAGAAACTTTAAGTCAAACTAGAGTATAACTATATGTAATACTATCAGCTATGTAAATATATGTTGAATTGGTCAATTTATCTAAACATGTTTAAATCATTCCGCATCAAGAAGGAGAAAGCAAATGTGGACCCATTAACTTTCTTCACTGTGGGTATCCCAAAATGCACCGTAACCTGAAAAAATATATCACATACAATCGCTATTAGTGAAGCCAAAGCTAGAGAAAAAGAAATTGTAACCGTAACACGCAAATTCACCTTTACAAATGACCAAAGGATGGTAATTACCCATTGGTGGATTCCAATTTTAAGTTTACGTTTTAGTAAAACGAGTTAAAATTTCTGTGGGAAGTTTTTCGGGATAAATGTTTCACTTTGTCAGCAATCGTCAATAATCACGAATATTAGCAACATAACCTTGTCACAATCGTAGACAAGAATCCTGCGTACTGTGAGACTTAAATTGAATTGCAACCTTGGTCACAGCCAGACCACTTTCATGCAATATGGTTTGTTTACCTTATTCAAGCCCGTGAAAATACTGTTGCTCAGTCTCTTTTTAACCTTTTTTTTTAAAGAAAAATTGCTCACTTGCCCTAACTGCGATCGTTAATTTTGTTTTAATAATTAAGTAGACTTCGGTACGCATTCCATGATTGTGCTCTACAGCCATGTGTCTGTGAAGATTTAATACTCTGCAAATAATTTTCGTCATAAAATTGCAGAGTGGGAGTGGATTTCCCGGTTGCGCTGCGGGACCAAGCGTCATACTTGTGGGTTGTGGGTAACCAAAAGCGACTTTATTAGAACAAACATGTAAGAATGCGAAAACTGTGCTTGATATTTCTGTTCTTACTTCAAACATAGTGCCATCAATCGTAGAGACAACGAAAGAAATTAGATCGTTTCATGGTTTCGGCAACAGATGTCTGAACCGTTTAAATTTACTGCACGTTCTAGGCCGTAAGTCAAAAATATTCTTTATGCTTCCGTAGGAGTTTATTGGATTTAGCGGACAGGATATCTTTTATGAAAAATGAGTAAGAAAGTTGAAGACAGGGGGCAGATTCTGTAAGGCGAAACGATCAAACGTTGGCCCCAGATTTGTTGGTACCGAATTCCAATGAGATTAGCGCATTCAGGTCATCAGAGGTCAGATTGATACGACTAGGAATCTTACTTTGTGCGAGTGAAAGGACGTGAGTGGTAGGGATAAGTAATTTGTGGGAGAAAAAACAGAAAGCGTGCACAGCTTCACATTAGTTTGATCTCTTCTTTTCTTAACGGGCTCCCGACCCGTGGAGAGTCTCTGCCTGAGACACTGCAGCCTTCCATCCTCTACGATACCGGCCACGCTGCTTCCAGTTGTCCAGACCAAGCGCTCTAGCATCCGCGATGGCTTGGTCTTTGAAAAGGAGGTTCGGTCTTCCTTGGACATTAGTTTGATATCCACCCCTTTTCAGCTCAAATCGTAGGTACTTATAATTTGTTCTTGGATAGCAAACTCTTTGTCATGTTAGGAATAGTATTACTTACCTAAAAGGTAGTTGCATTTTGCTGGAGGGTATACATTTAAAGGTTCGCCCTTCTTCTATTGAACTGCTGTTCTTGTTCTATATGAATGTGTTCAAGCTTCTGGTTTGTATTCACACAGTGGACAGTACGATGATTGTACATTAAATATCGAAACTATGGACACGTCATGATGAGAACAGAGAATCTTCTGCCAATGGATCTTTTAGTTGCTATTCGATTGTGAATGTCCTTATTTCACGTGCAGCGGTCAATAAAATACGCATATTTTAGTTTTCTTCACAAAATTTCTTTATTAGCTAGGTTAGGAACGAATAAGAAGCTATGACTGCGTTTACAGAAGCGTGTGCTGTTTTACGTTTGAGGCAGTCAAATCAACCAAATTTATCGCCTTTATTTAGTCCTTGCGGATTACTCTGAAGAGAAAATATATATTTTTCAGATTGTGCAGTTGAAACGCCGCCACTATGCTCACGCAGTTCCGGGCGACATGAGAACAGGTTATTCCACTCTGCCCAGATTGGGAGTAGTGACAGTCCACGAATCAACCAAATATAATAGGCCACCAGCTCCTTTTCTACCAAAAACTGTCAAACTGATTGTAATTATTCTTGATATAGTTCAGTTATGCCCTTTAAATTGTAGTCTGAATGGCGGATGCGGATGAAGGAGGAAAAAATATGAGTTTTCTACGTGAACCATCAACATCACATTGTCTTGTCTATGACATAAATAATTCCCTTACGAAGGGTAGCAAGATCAAACAAAACTTGCTGATATGAAGCACGCAATCTTTCAATACAGCGACCGGTAAAATAACTGACTTAAAAAAAACTGGGCGTACTAGGTTATTCACTTCACGACACAAAACAAAGCTTTCCATTTTACGTTCCAAGATAAGACTCGTCTCAACATATTTTTGTTAATATAACTCCAACTGTTGTACTAATCAACATAAATGTAGACATGCAATTTGTAAGGGTCCTCGTTTTGGGTTATTAGTGTTCTATTGCCAAGTATATAAAGACTTGAATGTTATCCTTATGCTGAGACAGCTACCGTTTCTGTATTTTGTAACTGCGTTGCATAGGTTCATGAATTAGGAAATATCCAATCCACCGCATCTTTTGTTATCTATTATAACAACATAATAAGTTCGACTTTGATTTTGCGGAGGTGAATGCATACGGTTACAATAGAATCTCGGCCGTGCGTGCGTCCAAAACCAACTGGCTCACGATCGTTGCTGTTTCTTAAAGTTGTTTTCCATTTGTTTGTATTTTTTTTTTTGCAGCTCTTGAAACACATGCTATAATTTGGTAATAACATTTATGTATATTTTAGGGCACCAACCAGCAGCAGGACACGCGCTTCAGCGACAAAGAAAAAAAACTTATGAAGCAAATGAAGTTCGGCGATTGCCTCAGCAAGCGTGTAGACATGTCCAAGGTGAAGTTGGACGCCCTCCGACCATGGATTAGTAAGAAGATTACGGATATACTTCACATCGAAGATGATGTCGTGGTTGAGTTTGTCTATAATCAACTGGAGGAAGAGAAGTTTCCATGTCCGAAAAAAATGCAAATCAACATGACGGGATTTCTCAATGGCCGAAACGCAAGGCAGTTTATGGATGAGCTTTGGGCTTTGCTCTTATCAGCCCAAGACAGTGAAAGCGGAATACCAGCCGAATTTATCAACCAGAAAAAGGAGGAAATACTCAAACGGGAAGAAGAGCAGCATTTGAACACCTCATCAAAACGTGATCGTTCGGTCGATAGGGAACGCGAAAGTCGACGACGAGAGCGATCCAATGAGTTGTCATCAACGGGTCAGTTGCCGCATAATCATAGTGCTATTGAACAGGTTAGAGCACACTTGAAAGCTAAATCTAGATCTAAATCGCCTGAAGCAAATAATTTAGGTAGTAATTCTAAAGATGCTACTGTAGATACTGGTGGGGGTGTTGGTGGTGGCGGTGTTAAGACGTCGTCATCCTCCACGGCAGCTGCATTAGTCAGAGAACGCTCCAAATCTCCCACAAGGGATCGTGCACGCTCTCCACGAAAGTCCAGGGATAGGTCGCCGCCAAAGAAATCATCCAGGGAACGTACTCCAAGGCGTTGGGACTCGACGAGGGATAGGCGCCGTTCAAGATCACGTCACCGATCACCGGATAGAAGACGTCGCAGTCGATCGAGGGATCGCAAACCAACGCAACAGGGGCAGTCATCGAGCCGTCGACGTTCGCGTTCACCATCCCGGACCAAAAGGGATGGCTCCCGAACAGATTTTCGTGCAACCGAGAGGAAGTCGAAATCTAAATCACCTGCTAAGAGGAAGGAGTCATCAGGTTCCCCAAAACCAGCCGATGTTTCTCTCAATGGACATGACGGCGATGGATCTAAGAAATTAACTAAAGTGCAAGCTAAGCTTTTGGACTTGGCAAGTGCGCCCAAGCGCAACAATAAAAGCCGTTCAAGGAGCTCTGATTCGCACTCATCAAACCACTCGAGGAATCGCAAGCCTATACCAAACAAACGGCGCTCCAGATCAAGGTATTTAAATCTACATTCTGCTTCTTCCTAAAGGATGTTGTAATAGTATTTACATTTCTTTTTTGTTTAAACATGATTTTACAGATCTGTGGTTAAGAAGGGCAAATCTCGTTCGTCAAGTTCCTCGTCATCTTCGTCGGCATCTTCTGTGGATAGAAAGAAATCCCGGCGATCACGTTCGGAAACAAGTTTATCTCTTTCACCAGCAAATGGAAAGGATAACTTTGAGATTCGTAAAAATCAAAACAGCGTACAGAAAAAGCGACAGTATAGAAACAACCGTGAGTCATCTTCAGGCAGTTCAATAGATAAAGGTCCACCAAGGCGACAGGACATGAGACGTTTTGATCAGGGACGCAGGTCTCCACGCGGTCGTAGTCCACTACGTGGCGGCGGCGTTGCCGGTGGCCGTAATCGTTTCCGTTCACCAATGCGACAACGCTCTCGATCGCGCAGACGATCTCGTTCCCCCCGCATTAGGTCCAGATCCAGAAACCGTTCACGATCACCAATGAGGCGTTCCAGATCGCCGAGAAGGTAACAATTTTTTTGTTTACACAAGTATTAACGTAATTTTGAAACTATTACATTGATAACATGTAACTTTATTCAACAGGGTAGTGATAGTTGGTTTTATTAAAAGACATGCTGAAAGTTAGTTTCCACATCAACACCGTCGGTTTCAAAATGTAAGCCAAGTCATAACGTATATACTGTTCATGTGAACTGGATCAATCGTTGTTGTACTTCAGCAAAGGTCAACGGATCCCAAGTTAACCCACCGGAAAAAACAGGAAATTACATCGTTATGTTTTTTTTTTCATTCTTTTTACATATCAAAGCTCTGGGTATGAATGACCTTGTTGATTTCCATTCTTCAGCTGTTTGTATGCAGCCGAAACTTCTTTTTAAGGCTCCCAGTGCGATTTCCCGGTCGTCGATGTCAATTCTTGTTGACAGCACTTGGTTTTGACTCGTAACCCGACAAACAGGTCGAAATGTTGAAGCAATTTTATCAATATCGTAGGCGTATGCAAGTAAAGACCTTGTGACTCAAACAATTCTTTAAAGAATGTTGTTAAAAAAAAAGTCGCATGCCCATTTTCAGACTGTGAGATCTATTGCCTAAAGTAACTGAGCTCCGTACATTTAGTGAGAATTTTCTACTTCATATTTGCACTGTACATGCCTCTCCCCAGAAATAAGGAGCTACCGGTATTAATTAGATCTGTGAGAGATCTATGCCAGTAACTCACTTTAGTGACAGCTGCTGCTGGCCCTCGGGTTCATCGAAAAACAAGTTTATTTTTATTTTGATTTCGGAAGACACACCTTAACTAGAGCCACAATAAATTGCGGAACACAAAACTTTATTTATATATTTATCCATAGGAAAAAAATAATAAAGACGAACAGATTTGTGTTTTAAATGCTGCTAACCTATTGTATTGCTCTCATTTGTTGTAGATTCAACCGTCGTCGTACACCAAACAACCGTGGCCGTGGTGGTCGTGGTCGAGGCGGAATGAACCGTCGTCGTAGCATGAGTCGTGACCGTATCCGTCGGAATATGTCACCACGAGATCGTCGTTCTCCGTTCGACCGTCGATCTCCCCCAAGACGACAATCACGTGACCGCAAATTTTCACCAATCCGAGATCGTAGATCGTCGCCATATCGGAAGGTATCACCACCTCCACGTCGTCCTTCACCTTCACCAATGCAGAGACGATCGCGTGATCGGCGTTCCCCTATTATGCGGGATCGTCGAATGTCACCTATAAATCCAGCAAGAGAACGGCGACGTACATCGCCTTTGCGAATATCGCCACCACCAAGGCGTCCTTCTCCGCCACCACGTCGTATATCTCGCGATCGACGTCCGTCTCCGCCACGATCGTTGCGTGATGGACGTCCGTCTTCGCGTGAACGTCGTCCATCTCCTTTACAGCGTATGCCATCGCGGGAAAGCCGACCGATCTCACCAGGAAGACGCGGTAGTTTCCGTGGTTCTATACCACGACAGATGCCCGTAAAAATGCCTGTAAAAATAATTCGGGAGGATAAATGGGAACCACCACCACATCAAACTAAACAGCGGTCGAACAGTCCAAATTGGGACAACGAGGATCGTGCAGGACCAATGCGAGCTAGAAGTATCGAGAAACGCGAAAGTCCCAAAAAACCTGCTAGACGGGACATTAGCCAAGTAAGAAAACTCAGTAGCAGCTCAGATCGGTCGCTTCGTAAAGACAGTCCCGAAAAGAAAATTAAATTAAACTTTGAACGAAAGTCGAGTCCAGTCCGCAAAGAACGCAGTGTAGAGCGTACTTTTGAATTCTCCAAGCACTTGGATCAGATAAAAGATAGAAAGGAAGATATGTTGCGTTCTAAAGCTAAGGCAGAGGAAGAGCGTCCAATTGTTCCTGTTGTGGTTGAACAAGTCAAATTAGTAGCAATTCCAGCTCGTAAACCTGTTCCACGGGAAAAATACAGTACCAGTCTTTCGAGGACACCGTCCCCATTCCTGAAACTCCATGAAAGAGAAAAGGCAAAGGAGAAGCCGACCATAACTACTCAAAAACTATCTATAGCAGCCGCTGGGGTCGTCCCTGCCAAGAGTGTGGGAAAAAAACCCAAACCCGAATCGAGTTCATCATCTGATAGTTCTGACAGCGATGATAGCGAACAAGAACAGCCACCAGAACGTAAAGAGCAGAAATCTCGGCGAGGTCACTCTTCTTCAAGTGATGAAAAAAGTGAAACTGAAAAGCACTCCAAAGTTATGCCCGCAGCTAAATCTCGTAAGGATGTAGACGTTGAACGAAAACAAGAAAAACCTGTAGAACCTCAAAAGCGTAAAATATCGACGGAGACCCGAGAGCAAATTGAAGTTACCAAACGTTCGCGTTTGCCCGAAAAAAAGGAGAAGTCAAAAAAATCCGATTCCGATACTGAGGATGACGGCCGGGTTGCTAATCGAAGTTCTGATCGGCAACTATCGCGCAAGAGAACCTTGTCTGCATCTAAAAAACAAATAAAACCCATAACGACTGGTAACGATGACTCGTCTGACTCTGATCAACCCAAGAAAAAGCGAAAGAAGGGTAAAAAGTCTCGTCATGATTCAGAAGATGACAGTTCGTCAGATTCTGAGGCTGAGGCGAGGAAAAAAAAAACTAAAAAACATAAAAAACATAGCAAAAAAAGCAAGAAGCATAAAAAACGAAAGAAGAAGAGCAAAAAGGCTGATAATAGTTCCAGCAGCGATGACGACGAACCTGTTGTGAATGAAGATCTTGAGAAACAGCTCCGTGAGAGGGCACTTAAATCAATGAAAAAGTTGGACTAAAGCTATCGACTCGACCCTTATTTTCCATCTGACAAGCATTCTGCCGTTAAGATATTTTGAGTTTTCTGTATACATGGATGCGTGCTTCATTCATCTTTAAGTTGTTTATGTATGGGTTTTCTTTTTTTTTTGTCATGTTTCTTGCTCTCTTTACTATATACAACCCCCTCCTTGCAGGACTCCCAATAAAACAAGAAAATGACAGAAAGATTCTAAGTTTACTATAATTTTTAATGTACACCATTTGTATGTTAATGTTTTTCCACCTTTTTGTTTCAACATTTATAGTAGCACTTTACAATTTTATAAATTATTATAAATTATCTATTGAATAACGAAAAGGACAAGTAAGACACTAAGGACTATTCATTACAAATAAATAAAAAAAAAAAACAGATTAATAATACAGATAAGTACACAATAAGAAATAAACATTTCAGTAAGATTGTGTAAAAATTATTATAGCAAAGAGTTTTAATTTGAATGAAATAAAATATAAATAAAAAAATAGAAACGTCACTGCTGAGTTTTTTTTTTTGCATTTACATTTTGTGTGTGCTTTCAGTAAAGTGACCTAGTGACCTAGCTGCGGTATAAAAACTTTGGTGTTGCTTTATACGCTACCCCATTTTTAGCTACTGGACCTGAAGTTGCGTTTTCAAAGAAGTAGGGCTGTTGCTATTCGCAGGTCATTCGGGATACGGCTACGTAGCTAAAGGTTTAATCGCGTCAAATAGGGGTATGTGGATCGCTTCGCTAGCAAAAAGCGCTTCAAACTCCAGTATTTCATTTTAGGGCACGATCGTGTACGTTTTAAAGCCCAACTTATTTCTTAAAAATACCATTTACATTACATCCAATAAATAGCCGTGTCCCGAAGCCGGACAAACGTCAGTCAGTACAAACATAACCTGGAAAAGCCTCTTCGTATTCGTATACTGAAAGGCTCATTTTGGTCTGAGAATGAGGAATGGAACCTCAAAAAAAATCGTCTAAACTATACCAATAATATAGGCATCGGTCTCAATAATATTGCACAAAAGATCCTGAGTTCCGTGCTGCGTAAACGTTTGAAATTATTTTAATTGACCACAACCAGTGCGGTCTTTGTTTACAAAAAACACGACGAAACAATCTACTTTTCTTCCCTCAGAAAGAGGAAAGGTGTATGTGACCATAGTTAAATGGGCACGCCATTTTAATTTGTGGCAGTCACAGTTTCTCGTGAAATAACGTTTGTTCAAATTTATTGGGATAGAGCGAATGAATAAATGACTTCGGATTGACCTACATTATATACATAACCGTACACTATTTTAATACCAAAATCATAAAACTGCATTACAACATCATACGCAGACCCATCCAGTCAATGCTAAAAAAGGCGTAAGAATGAGATCACAAATCAGACGACTTAAGTGTCATGAATGTTCTACCCATAATTATAGATACGTAAAACGGAAATAAGCACAAATTCCGTCGACCAACATTTCTGCAATTACTTGAAAACATTCCAATTTCTGATTTAAAACTTATGATTCATTAATCAGTTATACGATATAAATATTAAATGGTCCGTTCATCACATCCGGAAGCCATATTATTATATAGGAACGCGGAATTTCGTTAGCCATCGCTATAAAAATATCAACGTGCGGAGCTTTCCCATAACTCCTACAACGTAAGCAAGAAGTCTGACTAAACTACTTATTTTTGCACGAAAGACAATGCTGTCCCTTTCAGTCAGACTGCTGTATATAGTATTGGGCATCAATTTAATTTTCCGTGTTGTAAATCCCTGTGGGTATTTAAATTTAATAATGTAGTAAATATCAGTCCCATTGTGTTACAACCCTCAAATAAGTTGGCGTTGTCGAGTGCCCCAATAAAGAGGGCGCTGGTTGCAATTGAAAGTGTTCAGAATTCATTCCACTGAACTGTTGTTTAAGATCTGTCACAAATCTGTCAATAGTACAACATCCGGCCATCTTCCTTTCCTTTTTTCATAGTCTTGCAAGATGGTGAGTGGTATTTTATTTTGCTGTTCAAATTCGTTTCCATCGTGTATCAATAGTGATTTTAACAAATCTAATTACGTTTGAGTTCATTTATAATGATCTAAGCGATATTACGTTAACTTTATTTCATTGATATTCCAGTGAATTTGTATCGCAAAGCGACTTCAAAGTCGTTGTTATTATTTGCGCAAAACGCATAGCATAAAAAAAAAATTAACTTATTTCTAAACGAATTTATGCAGCTTGATAGTTTCTTGTGTGTGTTGAAAATGGCGGGTGTGTTTTTAACGTGGCTGGTTTATATTTTAGGCGCGAGGACCTAAAAAACATTTGAAGCGTTTGGCAGCACCCAAAGCATGGATGTTGGACAAATTGGGGGGAGTTTTCGCCCCTCGTCCATCAACCGGCCCACACAAATTGCGGGAATCCCTTCCCTTGATGATTTTCCTGAGGAATCGTCTAAAGTACGCCCTGACTGGCTCTGAGGTAACAAAAATTGTTATGCAGCGTCTCATCAAAGTTGACGGCAAGGTGCGCACCGACCCAACATTCCCTGCTGGATTCATGGGTAAGTTTCATTTTGTTCTCAATACTTATTGGCTTCTAAAGTTTTCTACTCCCCGTAAAGATGTGATCACCATTGAGAAGACTGGTGAATACTTCCGTTTGGTCTATGATGTCAAGGGACGTTTCACCATCCATCGCATCTCTGGCGAGGAAGCTAAGGTAAGTTGTAGACGCTGGCGTTTTGCACACATCGCCGCTGGGCTTGATCGAAGACCATTTTAATGATAACAACTAATTTTGTGGTTCAAAAGAAAGCCAAGAATAAACTTTGTTTCGACGGTCACTGGCTGCCTTGAATTTGTGGCGGTACCAGTAACACTTACGTTCAATAACATAAACCCAACCATGCGCACCGCTGTGTTGCAGTTCAATATGCGTGTAGTAATTATTCTTTTATTTTGTATTGTAGTACAAGCTCTGCAAGGTTCGCAAGACCCAGTTGGGTTCCAAGGGAGTCCCATTCCTCGTTACACATGACGGCAGGACCATCCGCTATCCGGATCCATTGGTCAAAGCCAACGACACTGTCCAAGTTGACATTGCCACCGGAAAAGTTACCGATTATATCAAATTCGATTCCGGTAAGTGTAGTGGGAACCTATAGAGTTCTACTTTATATTTAGGCTTGTCGAAGACCATGTTTAGAGCAATACACTCATTTGTGGTTCAAAAGGAAGCCAAGAGAAAATTTTGTTTCGACGGTCACTGAATGCCTTGAATATTGTGGTAGAATCAGTAACATTTTACGTTCATTACAGTTGCATTAGCTAATTTAGAAATACGTGTCTCAATGTTTGGTGCTCTTTTAATGAATGAAATTCGTTTTTTTCCAGGCAACTTGTGCATGATCACAGGAGGTAGAAATTTGGGACGAGTTGGTACCGTCGTCAACCGCGAGAGGCATCCTGGTTCTTTCGATATTGTCCACGTCAAGGATACACAGGGTCATGTGTTCGCAACCAGATTGACAAACGTTTTCATCATCGGTAAGGGTAACAAGCCCTACATCTCGCTGCCAAAGGGCAAGGGTGTCAAGTTGAGCATTTCCGAAGAACGCGACAAGAGGTTGGCCGCCAAAACTGCTCATTAAGCTTTTTTTTTTAATAAAAGATGAAATATTCGTATTTTACAAAATAAAACAAGAAACAAAAATATTGAATTACTGTTTGTTGTTTCTCCCAGGTGGTACTTTTCCAAACACTGCAGATCTGAAGCACTAATGTGGTATTCGATTGGGCGCTCTCAGCAATTTTTATGTTTGTTTGGTACAGGAAAAAAGCAGAACACTTTTGCGAATCTAGATATTTTCTCAGATTTACCAATTAAGTGCGTTTGAGTTTGACAAACAACTGGTGGAGTTTGTTTAGGTTTTCGCGAATTTTTTCTACAGCAAGGAAAGGCTGCATCGGGTGACTATTTTTGTAAGTTATTTACTTACTTACTTACTTACTTAACGGGCTCCCGACCCGTGAAGAGTCTCTGCCTGAGACACTGCAGCCTTCCATCCTCTGCGATCCCGGGCACGCTGCTTCCAGTTTGCCAGACCAAGCGCTCTGGCATCCGCGATTGCTTGGTCTTTAAAACGGAGGTTCGGTCTTCCTTGTCGCCTCGAACCTGGGGGCTGGGATTCAAAGATCCTCTTAGCTGGAGCATTGTCGTCCATTCGCTCGATGTGGCCGAGCCAATGTAGTCGACGTGTTTTGGCTTTTTGGACTACATCCACATCTTGGTACAGCTCATATAGTTCGCGGTTGTATCTTCTCCATTCGCCCTCCTCGCACACAGGACCAAAAATCCGACGAAGAATTTTTCTTTCAAAGGAGCCCAATATCAGCTCTCCCTTCCTGCTTATCGTCCAGCACTCGGCGCCATAAAGCAGAACTGGCAGGATGAGTGTTTTGTAGAGCGTACATTTCGTCCTTCGAGTTAGGAGTTTTGAACCCAATTGTTTTGCCAAACCGAAGTAGCAGCGGTTTCCTAGGGTAATTCTTCGCCTGATCTCCACTAGGGTGTCATTCGTGGAGTTCATATTTACACCGAGGTAGATAAACTCCTTAACTACCTCGAAATTGTTGCTATCAATAGTGACGTTTTGTCCTAGGCGGTGGACAGATGCGTTTTTGTTTGTTGATAGCATATACTTGGTCTTGTCCTCGTTTACTTCAAGGCCAACAAATTTCGCCTGTTCCTCAATCGCCGTAAAAGCCTCAGTCACAGCACGCCGGGAGCGACCGATGATGTCGATATCGTCCGCATACCCCAGTAGCTGAACGGATCTGTTGAAGATAGTGCCTTCGGTGTTGACACCTGCCCTGCGCACTATCTGCTCCAGCACGAGATTGAAGAAGTCACATGATAGCGCATCTCCTTGCCGAAATCCGGTGCATGTTTGGAATAGTTCGGAGGAGCTACTTCCAAATTGCACGTAGCAGCGCGTGTTCTCCAGCGTTACGCGACACAGTTGGATCAGTTTTGCCGGGATCCCGAATTCGGCCATCGCCATATAGAGCTCCTGACGATGAATGCTATCATATGCGGCTTTGAAGTCGATAAATAGGTGGTGAGTCTCGACTTGAAATTCATTGGTCTTTTCCAGGATTTGCCTCAGTGTGAAAATTTGGTCTATGGTCGATCTGCCGGGCCGGAAGCCACACTGGTATGTGCCGATTAGTGTGTTGCAGAACGGTTTAAGACGTTCACACAGTACGTTGGATAGGATCTTGTATGCGACATTAAGCAGGGATATGCCTCGGTAATTCTTGCAAGACATAGGATCGCCTTTTTTGTAGATGGGACATATGGAGCTGATAGCCCAGTCATCGGGCATGCTTTCTTCCATCCATACCTGGTTGATGATTTGGTGCATGCGCCCTACCAAAACATCACCACCGTATTTGAAGAGCTCCGCTGGTAAACCATATCAGAGCCTGCGGCCTTGTTGTTCTTAAGCTTTTTTATAGCTAAGCCAACTTCTTCTATACTGGGTGGTGGAACTGGTTCTTCATTGACTGGACGTGGGTTCTCTTCCTGCCCTATCACTCTCTCTACATGATGCCCATTTAGCAGCTGCTGGAAGTGCTGCTTAAACACATCTACTATTCCCTGCGCTTCGGTGACTAGGTCTCCTTCGCTGTTTCGAAGAGCCTGCGTTCCGGTCTTGAAGCCAGCAGCCAGTTGCTTGGCTTTCTTGTAAAATCTCCGGATGTTGTTTCGATCGCGAGACTCTTCGATCTCCTTGAGCTGGGAGGCTGCGTAAGCCCTCTTCTTTCGACGCAGTATCTTCTTCTCCTCCCTCCTCCTGGCTCGATACTCTTCCCTCGCTGCCCTTGTTTTGCGCTGCAGCATCTTCATATGTGCATCTTCTGTCACCTTTTTCCGACGTACGCATTCATCATCATACCACGGGCTTTTTCTCTGGGGTGGCTGGTACCCTATAGTAGTTTCGGCTACCTCCTTGATGATGTCGCGATACTGGGACCACTGGTTGTTGGCGTCTGTGGTAGGTGAATGCACAGTGGGGAGTTTCTCACTCAGGCGCTCTCTGTAGGCTCTGGCTACTCCAGGTGTGCTTAGGCGTCCAACGTCGAATTTCTTCTTTTGAGCGGTTCGCAGCTTCTTCTCGTTGGACAGTCCACAGTCGAGCTCTGAATTTAGCAGCGACAAGAAAATGGTCAGAGTCGACGTTTGCCCCTCGGAATGTGTGCACGTCGAGGATGTTGGATGCGTGCCTAGCATCGATTAGCACATGGTCGATTTGGTTGGCGGTTCGACCGTCTGGAGAGTGCCAGGTTGCTGAGTGGATCCTTAGCCTTGGAAACCTAGTGCTACTTATCACCGTATTACGAGCTGCTGCAAAGTCAATTAGTCGGTAGCCGTTGTCTGTTGTCGTTTCGTGGATTCTGTGCTTACCAACTAACCCGCCAAAGATGTTTTCCTGACCGATTTTGGCATTGAAGTCCCCGAGCACAACTTTGACGTCATACTCAGGACAGGCTCCGTAGGCTCCATCCAGGAGGTCATAGAACTCCTCCTTGGTAGGGTCTTCAGCCTCATCGGTAGGGGCGTGTGCACATATTAGGCTAATGTTTTGGAAAGTAGCTTTGATGCGGATCACAGCCAGGCGATCACTTATCGGCTTAAAGTCAATAACTTTTGACCTTAGCCGATTTCCCACGACGAATCCGCACCCTAATACATGCAATCTTTTATGGCAGCTGTAATAAATGTCGCAATTTTTCCTTTTCATCATACCTGATCCTATCCATCGTATCTCCTGGACCGCGGTAATGTCTGCCTTGTACCGCGCGAGGACAGACTCAAGTTTTTGAGTAGCACCTGGAGTATAAAGCGTCCGCACGTTCCAGGTGCATACTCTTAGGTCGTTGTCCGTTGACGTTCCGGGTCTGGTTGCCGTTTGAGGGAATTCGTTATCCGAGGCTCCTCGTGTCTCTCCCATAACTAATGCTTTTTTCCATGGTCGGGAAGTTACCCCGACGGCACAACCCCCAACCTGGAGGGCCAGGTCCTTGTTTTCACCCTAGGACAGCGGGCCGGATAATCCGAGGCCAGTAACCCACTTCGGGATATGAGCGCTGCCGTTGACCCATTAAGGGTTCATCCGCCACCAACTCTTTTCCAATAACCTGGCGTGTTATTGGAGATCCCTATAGACCTGTGCCTTGATTTTGTGCGGTTTTTGAGGCGATGTCGCTAGGGAACGTTCCGAATCGGATTTGAGTGTGTGAGTGAGCCGCGCGCTGTGACCAACGAGACCGTAGTGCAATAATTTGGCACTTTTTCGAGGACCCTCATACTATTTGTTGCTACTTTTTCCCTTTTTTTAGTATGAAAATTCACTTTGGAAATTTTAGAAACGCAGTGATTTCCAAATGAATTTCTATAAAATATAACACTGCTGTGTATCAGAACACGATTATAGTGTTAGGAGAGCCAACAATTGTTAAATATTGTGCGAAAATTCTTAAATTGCAGAATAGCTTTAGAAATGACACTTTTTTCTTTTTTTTTTATTTGTTACTTTTCAGAAGATGTTACGATTAAAAAGATCACTCTCTCACAACGTTTCTTTTATAAATAAACCCAAAACAACCAAATAACATTAGAATTAGATGTCTTTAAGGTTGTTCTGCGGGTAAGCTAGACAGTACTTTAGATGCAATTCGTTTTCAAATGACAAATTTTAAAATGAAAACCTTTTAGCTTTGATTTTTATTTATAAATATATAAAAAATTAATTGAATTTTGTTTATAAATTATATCAATATCTACTTTTGAAATCTCCTTCAATTTAGTTTTAAAAAGTCCATATAAAAGGGGCGATGAAAGAAAAGTGTGCCTTTTTCTGACGCTGTTACATAAATTTAGTATTTTGTAGTATTTACACTATTTACGCGTTATTTTTTTAACATATTCATTTTGAAATCACAGTTTTTGAAAACTTTTTTAAGTACTATTCACATGAGCGCGAATTGCGAACAAATGAATTTAATTGTATTTATGAATTGAAAATTGATTTTTATACTATTTACCACCAAAGCCTTAAATTAAATTAATGTTAAGTCTAATCTAAAAAAAAATCGGACTCTCAATCGATTTAAATAGCTCAATTTACAATTATTACAGCAATTGAAAATTCTTGCGGCGAACTGTCACACTTTATTCACAATCCTACATAAGACATTCGCGGATCCACAAACCCACGAATGAAAAAATTCTATCGAATTTAACATTAAACAATGATTGAAGTAATTGAAGTGTAAAAAAATTCGCTTGTTCGCAGTTCGTTCGCCATTGGCTCTCATGCGAATAGTCCAAATATGTGTATTTTACAAATAATAAAAAGGAACAAAGGAACAAAAAATTGTATTAGTGTCCTCGAAAAAGGTACCAAATTGTCGCACAACGGTCACGCTGTTGTCATTTCTTCTCATCCGACATCCTTCTCGCTACCTAAAAAGGTCGCGTGTGGGAAAGCTCGCCTGGAATTTGCAGGAACAAAGCGATATAAGAACAGGGAAATATTGGAAGTTGTCAGTTCGCGACATCACTCACACATTTATAGAATCCGCCTATACGTGAACCCTTTCCGACACCGCCATTGCGGAAAAAACCGCACAAAATCAAGGCACTGGGGTCCGAGTACGTCGAAGCAGCTCTTATAGGGATATCACTAAGTAATTCGGCCTAACTGGAATTGTAGACGCCACCGTTGACTCCATCTAGGGAATTCGTCCGCTGCCGTCTGGAACAGGAGGAAGTGTCTTAGTGAGGAGACACTCCTCCCCCCTCTCTCGTCCGCTGCCTCCAACGACCTTCCAAAGGGGTTGGTTACCCAATCTCCAGTCGAGGTACTAGGCACCCACCGGTCACCAACGTGGAGGTGAGAGTAGGAGTTGATTGTGAGAGGCTAAGTGAGAACGCTTGTGTTCTCATAAAACGCATCACAACCCTTCAACCAGCTTGTAAGTTATTTAGAAATCAAATTTCAAATCTTTTACAAAATTTAACCAGTGATCAGTGAATGGAAAGCACTTTGAAAAGTGTCGAAGGCTCCGCGTCCGCATATTCGAATCGCACGAATATTTGTGTCGAGAGCAAGTAGTGACATTTTTTATTAGACACGAAATCTGAAATCGGTGAGCGAATCTGAAGAAGCCCAATCGAATTTAGAAAAGAAACTTATAAGTTTGTCCCTTTAACTATTCTAACGAATTTTCTTCTAATTACGATTTTTTACTCAATAGGCGTTTTTCTTTTTTAGTTCAGAGCTGAGCACTGGACAGAATTCGAGCTTTATGAGCGCGCTCTGAACCATGCGTGCTCAGAGCGTTCAGAGGATGTGTGCATGTACATGTGTACTCAGCTTTTTACTCAGGATGCTCGGTCAATTTATTCTGAGCTCATAGAGCGCGCTCTGATCATGCTCTGAGCGAAAAAAGAAACACAAATTCGAGCTAAAAAAGAAACACGATCTTTTTGTATAACAGTTCAGGTCGTGCTCTGAACTAAAAAAGAAAAACGCCTAATGCCGTTGCTTAACTCGAAAGAATCATTCATAATGGTTTGATACATATACTTGTTTTTGTTCGAGTTAAAAAGATCGGTTATCAGGAAAAAAATTTATGGGATTTGAAGTTTGAACTCTAAACGTAGCTGCCACATAA
Organism: Cheilosia vernalis; assembly: GCA_949126925.1. Taxonomy (NCBI): domain Eukaryota; kingdom Metazoa; phylum Arthropoda; class Insecta; order Diptera; family Syrphidae; genus Cheilosia; species Cheilosia vernalis. The sequence continues at coordinate 20,182,194 of OX421359.1, forward strand.
TTTTGTTCCAGCTATAAAAAGATCGAGTTATCGAATTTTTTAATGCATTTCGGTGTTCGGTGAGTGAATTCTCTCGCAATAGGCGTTTTTCTTTTTTAGTTCAGAGCTGAGCACTGAACAGAGTTCGGGCATTATGAGCGCGCTCTGAACCGTACGTGCTCAGAGCATTCAGAGGATGTTTTGTTTTTCCTGTTTTTTTTGTCCTTCAAATGTGACTGGAAGTGTGCATGTACATGTGTACTCAGCTTTTTACTCACGATGCTCGGTCAATTTATTCTGAGCTCATAGAGCGCGCTCTGATCATGCTCTGAGCGAAAAAAGAAACACAAATTTGAGCTCTGAAGTGTCTGAGCTAAAAAAGAAACACGTACTTTTTGTATAACAGTTCAGGTTGTGCTCTGAACTAAAAAAGAAAAACGCCTAATGAGAGAAATGCGAGTGCCAGCGCCAGGTGCCAGTGTCAGCCAGTGATACCAGTTTTTTTTTTTGCATGATTTCCCCATTTTTGGGGAATTTTTTTGAAAATTTTCCCCATTCCATATCCGTTTTTTCCCCATTTGAATTCTTTGAAGTAAATACGCATTTTTAATATAATAAAATTTGGTTTTCTTTTACAAAGCCATTTTTTTTTAAAGAAGGTAATAAAAAAATGACAAAACAAATAATATTCAAAGTTTTTCAGTTTAAACGGATACAAAATAAGTTAAATTAAAAGCAGGTAGGTAGGTTGAATAGATTTAAAAGGGACCATAGGTAATTCATAAATAACGAGGCAGGTTGAAAGTAAATTATAAATTTAAGAGGTACCTACATAAATAAAAAAATATGTAGGTAAATAAAAAAATATTTCAGGTACTTTTATTTTTTATCGATGCATAGATCAACGCAACTTTTTGAACAATTTCGCAGCATACAATTGTCTGTAAAATTCCGCAAAGTGTTTCAGTTTCGAACTTAATCAATAATCACATACGCTTCATTAAAGCGCAAGAAATCCTTTGGAAAGATTAAAATTTCAATTGTTTCAGTACTCAAACGATTAGGAATTTTTGTTTTATTTAAACTTACAAAAAAGAATATCGTTTCAACATTTGCAGAGGAATGTGGAAGCAATAAAATATTGAAAATAAAATCTTTTTAAATTGAAATTGAGAAGTTTTTGTTCGCTGTTTTTACTCCAGTTTTCCTAATGCCCCATTTAGATCATTTCAGTTTCAGTTTCAGTTGAGCTTTGAAAACATGTTTTATTACATCAGTTTTCCAAATCAAATAATTTCCTTACCTACTTTAGAGCTGATGGAAACGTTTGTAAAACAGAAATTGTGTATGGGTTCTGTTCGATTCACATTCTACATAATAGCCGAGTATTTTTGAGCTTCGATCTCAGCAAAGCAAAGCAAAGTAGGATTTTCAGCACGCAATTACAAAAACTATTGCTAGTCTCGAAGTGTCAAATGTAGCGTAGTAGTTGTAATTAGCGTCCTGAAAATCCTACTTTACTTTGCTTTGCTGAGATCGAAGCTAAAAAATAACACGACTATAATAATGGAATTAATGGAAAACGTTTTCCTCCAGTAGAAAAATTTGTTTTAATTTGTTAGATTTATAGCCTATTCACACCGAGCCGAAAACCGGGTTTTCGTGAAAACACTAGTAAACTTCAACGAAAACAGAAGTTTTCTCATACATATTTCAGTTTTCAAAACTAGTCGTTTGCCTTTCGCAAAAATTGGACAGAGAACAAAACATTTCCTCTCAAAAAAAAAAAAAAAAAAATAAAGTGCACGACTGGGTCGCACGAAACTTTCTCGTTTAGTGCGAGTCTAATTGACTTTCAGAGTATTCAGCAAATCGAAAATTGAGGACACAATAGTTTTGAAAGCATCCATTTGACTCTTAAGTTTGCATTTTGGTCAAAATCGTTATTGCGGTTTTCGGGTAGGTACCTACCTACCTAAACTGAAAAAAATAAATTTTAAAAAATTCCATTTTTCAAAAATCCATTGTACGATAATATAGAGAAAAACTGAGTTTGAAATTAGAAATTAATTTTTATTACAAATGTATAGAGCGTTTTCGAGATATGTCGAAATTTCAAAAGCACCGTTGTTCGAATTTTTAGCCAAAAACTGGGTACGCAGTCCTGGTAACCTCACCTACATAAGCTCAAATATCAATTTTGGTTGAAATCGTTATAGCCGTTTTCGATCAAATCAAACTGGTACGAAAATTTTATATGGGAAGTACCATTAATATTGAGGTTACCTTGAAAAAAAAAAAACACCTTCCGAGCCTGTAAGCCCAAAAACTCCAAATCCGAGGTTTGAACGTAATCCGGGAAGCCGTTTAGGCTGTAAGCCTGTGGAAGGACGGACAGACCGGACAGAATTTTGCGACCCACTTTTTTGCGTTCCTCTATCATCGTAATATCAGAATTGATTAAAATCTCGAGTTCGAGATTTTGTACGAAACCAATATCTTTCTCTTACTACGTAATGGAGAAAGTTAAAAAAATACTGCAAGGCGGCCATATTTGAAATATAAGCCGTTAGAAAAACATACATAATTGATGTAAGAGATTCGTACATACATCACATACTCTAGGTAGGGTAAGGCGAGGAGGGTTTGACAAAAAAACGATGATACGTCATTTTGAACCAAAATTTAAGCACACCGTTAAAAATGTCGGGGTATGAAACTTTCCTTATTTGACGCTCTACCGCTACATTATGTCTCGTCCAAAATTATGGGCACATTAAATTTTTCGATTCTAATTAAAAATACAATCACATCAAAGATTTCCAATGGCACAATGAAAAAAACAAAATACACTTCTTATGAATGGTACAGGTATTTTCTACCTTAAAAGTACTCTGATGCTGGTCAGTAACACTTATGTCGTTTTCCATTGGGCAAAAAGAAGCGTCCGGGAGAGTCCGGAATCGAAAAAATCACTTCTGAAACCGTTCCATTGGCACAAAAAATACTCTTCTGGTGATTCTGAGGAGAGAATTTCGCTTCTGGATTTGAAGTCAGAATCCACTCAAGAAGCACTCACACAAGTGTAGTTCGTGTATTTTATACAAGTCGACTGACAGCTGCCGTAGATTATTTTTTGGCATTTCACCAATACTCTTGTGGATTCAATCAGAAGCAGTTTTCTTGTTCCATTGGACTACAGAATGAGTGGATCCCCGAGTGAAACCAATGGAAAACGACATTAATGTGCCTGCTGTTATTTATGTTGCACTTATCATGCCCTTGTCGCACAATGACATACTATACCTAGTGCGTATCTTTTTAGTGCCATCGGAAGTATGGCGAACATTCAACCGGTTGTTTATATATGGATGCAGACCAGCGTCCTATTTATGGCCTCGAAGAGTGGCTTTATGGTAAGCATCTCCCAAAGTGAGAGGGAAGTGCATGATTGCATGCAGACAAAAGCGACCAGACCAAGGATATCCAACTCGAATTCATTGAGGGGACTGGTTCACCTTCAACTTTTGTTATGTAATAATTGGCCGATGAACATGCTATTATGGTGTGTTTGTATATAGTAGCAAGTTAAAACAATTATAAATTGTAAAAAAAAGGAAAACCCTTTTTATTGGTATACTTATATACCTACATCGCACGTTGATGAATGGTGTATGTTGTATATGTATCCAAGAAGCCACTTCTGTAAACCTGGGTATAGACGTAGATTATGATTGATTTTGGTTCTTGCGGCAGAGCAGGATTTGTAATTCAATGCGGTTACATGCAAATTTGATTGACACCTTTAGGCAAGAAGCCTAAATTAAATTATGGGTACAAGTAAACCTTTTGACAATCCACTTTAAAGCTTAATTCGATATAGTTAGTCCAGTATGCACTCTTTGGGAAAATGGGTTAACCACTGCGTCCGTTTAATGGAAACGTTTCAGCTGACTTGGCGTCAGGGCTGGACAAAAATAATATGATTCATTTTCTTAAGTAAATCAGATATGAGTGTACTAAAACACATTCATTGTCGAGTTAAAGCTTCTTATTCCCAGACTTATAACCTACTCCAGTATATGAGCAGTTAGCGCACTCCGAACGGACTAAGGTCCTCTTCTAAATATGTGCGCCATCTAGGAGATCTGTATATGGATCATGCAATAAATGTGTGATCTCATCTCACCCGTCTTCTTGAAAGAAGTTACAGTTTAGATTGTAGTACTAACGAAAGTCCCTTCAATTGTCATACAAAGATATTTTTAGATATTTTGTTCTTAATATACGAATTTTTAGAATTTTACGGATTTTCAAAAGGATCCTATAGAGAAAGAGTTACTTCACTCCGCACTTAATTTTTGAAAAACCACTTGCTTTAATTGTTGACTTGAAAATGACAGCGGCAATTTATGATTTTAGGTTATATTTAATGCGAAAAATACAACTTTGCGTTTTTCGTCAAGAACTATGTAGGAAATATGGTGTTACCTATATGTACGCTTTTGACAATATTTGTCGTCAATCCTTTGCATTGTTTACAGTTAAGTGTACACCACAACAGGATACAGAAAAATAAATACTTAGGTAGATGGTGCATCAGGGGTATATGGAACCCTAAACTTAGTTGGCCTTATCTACCAATAAAACACTTTTAGTTTCGACTCTAAATTTAAGTAGTTCACAGTGGCTATGATTTCCATACAAAATTTCGCAATTGTGAGCTTCTGTCAATTTAAAGTCGAGACTAAAATTTGTTATTTCTGACAGTTCTCCTGTCAAAATATGGTCATACAGTGTAATGGGCATATCTAATGACCTAAATGCCACACATGACACATGACCATGCTGATTTTTACAGATAAAAATTACTATTTCCAACTTCAACTTTTTTTCTTTTTTTTTCTTTACAGCATTACCCTTCTACAACATTGGGTAATAAATAACAAATGCCTTAAATGACCATCAAGGGATATATGATCGTATTGGTGATTTTGGTCATATAGTCTAATATATACAGCTTTGATAATTGTGGCATTTTGTTCATTTGACAGCTTATCTGGTCATTTGCCTTTTGGCATTTATATGCATAATTGGCATGCCTACAGTCTAATCTTAGCTTAATGCGGCGCAGCGGTAGACTGGATATCCTTTATGGATTATAACGTCAATTCCTCTCATACTGAAATAAAACTCTAAACTTAAAAGTATATAAATTGGTAGATAGGTAGATACTCATGCAGCTATTTTCACACACAAAACATACCACTTAATTTTCAGAAGTTACGTAACATTGATTAGCCAATAAAGTCTGTGACAAAACCAGATCGAGTACTGAGCGCTCTGTGCGCCCCATAAATATTCAATTTCGATTGTAACTTACGCCCATTAAGACCGTGCATGCAAGCATTTGCATTTTGAGCTCCACCATGAACCAGAATCTAAGCCTATATCACGCATAAATTTATAAAAAAAAATAAGAAAAAAACATCTGCAGGCGCAAAATATTTGCACTCATTCCCATATGGACAAAACTTGTCGCGCTTCGTGTTAGTCAGCCACCACGCACGTTGTTTTTCCTGCAAATGAATTTTCTTCCAGTTGCGTCTTGCGTCTATGGAAATCGGCTTGCCTTCGAAAAAAAAACAGATTTGTTTTCTGAACTCAATGACGATTTCAATTACGTAATTGAATCAAATAAAAGCGATGCAGAGACTATATTTCTGATCCAGCTTAGTATCACGAAGTCTTAGTTTTACTATAGCTTTTATATACCTAGGCTTGCATTGTGATGACCTCTATAATTAAATAGGAGGCGTAAAATATTTACATTACTATGACATATAATAGCTGATCTACTAAAAATTGTGACTATTTCTTTAACTAGTTGGGAGGGAGTTAACTTTGTTACATTTCAAAGTATTTTTTCAAAACTAAATTTACATATATAACTACATCTAAACTGGGTGGCTTTTGAAAGCCAATAATCTGCTATGAAATATTACTATTTTTAAATTAAGCTAGGTATTTGTGTTTGCGCCACCTTAAGTTAATTTTTGTTTTCAAAAAACTACTATCGAACTTGAAATTTTATGAAAGAAATAAAATTTGTGGTGCAACAGGTCCGTAGGGACACAACCTGTAAATGACAAGCAAATGATTCGTTTTGTGCGAGTTTTTCAGTTTTGGAACGAATGGAAGGGATCTACAATTTTATGGCGATTCCAAAGTTGTCCACGCAGATTTTTGTCAGACGTTCGCAAGAGGTGGGCAATGGAAAAAAGCCTTAAGTTGGAATTTGGTCGTAATTGTGGTTAAGAAATTTTGGCCTCTTTTTGTAAGAAGGATGGACAGTTATAAGAAAAAAGCTTTGGCAATACGTTTTCCTGAAATTTTACTAAGTAAGGCGGAATTTTTGTTAGCTTGGGAAGTCATTTAAGCTTTCCACAAGGAGCCCATTTAGAAAAATTATGTGTGAACTAACTAAGACGTGTACACAGGAAAAAATGCTCCTTTCAGTAACCTAGTGTTCACCATAAATGCAACATTTAAAACGGGCATTTGGCACAAATCTAGTTTTGAAGCTTATTTGAAAGCATATTTTTCTAGTCTAATGTTTTTTTTTTTTCCAAAACTGGTTTAACTCTAACGTAATAGGGTAGTTCATGACAGCGTCAGTGTTAAATAAGAAGAGGAAACAATTCAAACGTAATGGGAATTGGGCGCTTTTTAAGAATATTTTAACAAAACACTATTCCGGCCATATTATAAACTAGTTTGGCTATCCTACAAGTTTTTTGACGTTTGAACGAAAAGGATGAAAGGAAACACTCTATTGGTAAATATTTTAAAATTTGTGCCTCATATGCTGCTTTAAAGTGAGATAATCTCTATTTCTTATGAAATATTAATGTCTCTAACTATATTCTCTTCTTATATATAAACTTAATCTTTGTTAAAATGAAATTGTATAGGTATACATATTTTATGTCTGAGAATATTGAAAAATATAATAATAATAATAAATAATACGTGCACTTCAGTGACGTAATTTTTGAGTTATTAGAACTCATACTATAATGAATTGCCGTCGAATGAAAATGAAAAGTTCTGCCATTTTTGACTTTAATTTTCTACAAAAGCAAATATTAGGTTTTATTTATTTTTTTCTTTTGTTTTCTATAATTTGCGATAAATTTTCGCATCGAAAACATATTAACATGTTTTTCAATTTATATCGTTTTAGTGATAAATATATCGATGTGAAAATAACAGAACATGGGCCAAGGTTAAATTATTAATAATATTTCATTTCAGAAAAAAAGTAATGACCAAATTTGGTCACAAATGACCAATGTGGCAACCGTGGTCACCACACTAAGCAACTACTACTCGGACCGTTCGCAGTTCGCAATGTGCTTGCTATTTTATAGGAATACTCTCTTCTTCAAATTTTGTCAATTTCAACTTCTACTATAGAGGCCTGTTTTTTTGAGCTTCGATCTCAGCAAAGCAAATTAAAGTAGGATTTTCAGCACGCAAATTACAAAAACTACGCTATACTTGACACTTTGAGACTCCATTTATGAAAAATACGTAGGTATACATAGTGTATTCAATATCCATATATCCGTGTTTTCATGATGCTATTTTTAAGCTTTCCCTTTCATCAATTCCCAACCCAAAAACGATCTGACCAATTTCATTGCTGAAAAGTTGTTTCCAATTTATTCCGTTTCCTTTTATATATAATATTGAACAACCCGTCAATTCATTATGTCGAAAAAAAAATTGGGATCAATGAAGAGGTAATGAAAATTGTACAACAAAATGACAGTTTAAAAAATCCAAATCTTAAAATGCGAGGGGACAAGGAAGCCCTTTTGGTCCTATGTAGTAGGATCCTATTATTTATTGGATGTGTTGTGGAAGTATCAGGCGTTTTTTTAATTATTTATTTAAAAAGTAAAATAGGCTCTTTACCGATCTGAATCAATTTATGCTCATTCAAAATGGAGTTCGAGTTTGATCGCTGGTCTCATGTCGTTTTCCATTGGGACAGAAATTGAGAGCCAGATCAGTTTTTCTGCTCTCGAAATCAGCTGGCTGTCAGATTCCATGTTCCATTGGCCCCAAAAACAAGCTCTTTTTTCAGAGTCAGAGCAGTTTTGCGAATCTCTATATCTGGGCGAGATTCACTTATCTACTTTCATTAACACCAAAATATTTGTCATTTGTCAAACTTTGGAGTGTGTTATTAATTACGTATTTAAAAGACAAGTCTGTGAAAAATAGAGAAACATTTACATTTGGCCGCCGCAATGGATATCAACATAAATTGAGTGGATTTTTATAAGCATAAATTACATTTAAGAACAGCTGACTTTTAAAACACGCACTACCACAAATGCGAAGAAAGAAAAATCTCGTTTTATCTTCCATTGGGCACGAAAAATCTAAAATCTGAGAGCAAGATCCGAAAATCCCAATGGAAAACGATATGTCATATATGTGTGTCTTTCAAGACAGCCATCTTACCTAGCCTAACCTAACCTTAATCGCTGGATATCGTTAGATATCGTGCATGGATTTGGTAAAAATTATCATGTCTTGGGTTATACAATACTCGTATTACATTTGTAATCAGGAAGCTTTTCCTACATTAGTTAAGAAGAAATTTAAATTGGCTGTATACACGCATTTCAAATTGACATTTTGTAAATAGTTTTTATCCGGCAAGGCCTGTTATCATGAAAATATTGTTGCTGTCAGATACGGAAATTATTCAGAATTGTAGTCAATTTTCGAAAACAATTATGTTAAAACAAAAAAGATTGAATAATGCTGTGTAGCAATATTCTAAAACGTTGAACCTGAGAGCTATGCACCACCTAATAAATGTAGGATTTATGCGGTTACATTATCACGTCTACGTGATACTCGAAGTCTCGAAGTAGATCTCACAAGAGTTTTAGCGGTATACTAGATTACATACTGTTTATTCGAAAGATGATAGATGGAATGCCGACGTTCATACCTCAAAATCATTTCAAGGACATTTCCATAGTTCCATTGTCGACTCGCCAACCTCTGCTCATCTGAATCACATGTTCCTTATTTGATATCGAATATCGAATCTAAATTCAATTGAAGTCTTATTCATGCTTAATTTTAGCAGGATCAAGCATCAAGGTATTCCTAAAGTACACTATACTTACCTGTTTATACTCACTATATAGTATGTACTAAACAAAAATTATTATATTCTCTTTTTTGTTTAATTTATTGTGTCGCGATTTCTCCTTTACAAAATTATGACAATTATGACACTTTTATCACAAGTAAAAATATTAATATTAACAATAACATATTTTTCTTTTACTTTTATTCGAAATGCTTTTGCAAAAATTACATGCACCTATTACAATTATGTATATTTGCCATGAGTATGCAAACATATATGCATTCAAAGCTTATGTATTTTATTACGAGATTGGCGTTTTGTCTTTTTTTTCAGTTATTTTTTTTTTTAAATAAATATTATTTACATTTTATTACAAATATTTTTAAATGAGCATACACGATGATGTAATAAAAGTTGGTGACAAAAGCAAATATGAGATGCGAAAACTATTCTATAGACCTTTTTGATTGGATTTTATTACGTGTCCATTGTTTAAATGAAATAGAACACAAGAAATGCTCCGTTAAGGTGAATGCGTCTGAAATGGGGGCTTCGAAAATTTAAGATCTTTTCGCGGCACGTTTCGCAATAACTTTTGCATCTCTGCTATTTGTCACTTCAGCATGGAATCCAGTTTCCCAATCGGCGTAGTATTTGACGGTGCGAACATTGCCATCTGGCTCCACCAGCGAGTATTCACCTTTCACAACGTCGCCGTCGCGTTCTTCCTTTTGGTGTTTGATATCGCCGGTACTGGGGTCATTTACACCATATTCGAAAGCGTATCGTGGATGATCATTCTGTGGATAGAAGAATGGAATTTATTTTATTGAGCAATACACAGACAACAGACTTTTAAATTGTGTTTAATAAAGTAAATGGGAGGGATGAAAAGGTGCTGGATCTTTAACGACAACAAATATATGAATCTACGAGTATATCAATCTCCCCATAGGTAGCATTCTGATTCAGTCAAATGAGTAGTAAAATTTTATATCCTTACACAAACGTTCAAGAGAACAAGAGAAAAAACAAGTGGAAGATGTGTGAAAAAGGATATTTTCATTTTGGGGAAAAAAACTAGTTTTTGACGTAAAAGGGGGACGTGTGGTAACCATTAGAAAAGAAAAACCAATCAAGATCTTTTCACTCTGTTCGATTTTGATCATACGCCGAAACACCAAGCGGATTGAAAAGGAGCTTGGTCCCTTTAAATTACAAAATCAAAAACAAAATAACAAACATTGAAAATCCAGAGTTAAAGTTTTTAAGAAAAAACACTGTATTCCTATTATCCTTCTAAAAATAATTATTATTATTATTTATTAACCGATAATTATAAAATATACAGGTTATTAAAAAGACAAAAGCACTAGCTATACAGAGCTTACGGCTGGGCCTTTTAAAAAAATAATAAATAATTTCGAGATATCAAACATGCAAGCATGTATATTGTATAGGTAATTATAAAATTAAAAAAAAAATATATTCCGTCGGTGAAAGGGATATTTTAAAATAGTTCATCAATAACCTTTTAAAGGATTATTGATAACTTGTTCTCCACAGGTTCGAATCCAAAGGAGCTGCATGAAGAAACAGACTGTAAGCTCTAAGCTCCTTTTACGCTTAGGGCTGTCAGGTCCTATAGCTCATTTTTATTAACTTTTCTTAAAGTTTCACACTAAAAATTATTCTGTTGGCTATCAACCGGAGGTTTGTATAAGTAAGTCACGTTTTAAAAATTGGATATTCCAAAAAAAAGGTACTTATGATTTTGGAACGTTTTTTACGTAAGATAAAGTATAATGTAGAATATAAATGAGTAAACACAGTTTTTAACAAAAAGGTAATACGACTAATTAAAAAAAAAATCATTATTTTTAATGAACTTTGCTATTAATTATAACTAGCAATCTCCCAAATTTCGTAATGCGCGATATGAGTCAGATGCCCAATCTTGTTTCGCAGTCTGCCGATACGAAAAAAAAGAGAAAAATTTAACATTCTTCGTTTCGTGTGCACTGTGCAGTGCATTCGTGAAACGTCAACGCAACACGTAATCTGAAAAGGTATTGACAATCTGGTTGTTGGTGTGGTTGTAATTACTAACTATTTACTAATTTCTTAATTACTTGCGTTAAACGTTGGTTCAGTGGTAAGTGCGCGGGACTACTGCGCGAGGCACTTCTTTAGGTTTTTTTCCACTGCGCCACTATTTGCGAACATCTGACAGACATAAGATAAAATACCTTTTCCGAAAAAGCATCTTAAGGACCATTCACATGAGAGCGAATTGCGAACCACGAACTGGCGAATATTCCTAGATTCTGACACTTTATTCACATGAAAACTTTTTTTAGTCGCAGGTACCCGCGAATCATTTGTATTGTTGAAGGTTAAGTTCGAGCGAATTTTTCATTCGCAGGTTTGTGGATCGCGACTGTTTTATGTGGATTGTGAATAAAGTGTGACAGTTCGCGGCAAGAATTGCTGTTATTGTAAATTTCGTTATTTTAATCAATCAAGTCTCGTTTTTTTTTTAGATTAGGTGTTGAATGAATTGAATATAATGCTTTTGTGGTAAAACATATATAAATGTTCAATTTATAAATACAGATGAATTGATTTGTTCGCAGTTCGTCTATTCGCAGTTCGCGCTCATGTGAATGGTCCTTTAGTTCATCTATTCGGATATCGGACCCGGCTGACATAAATGCCGTCATGTCGCAAGTTCTATTAATCTCTTTGTGATCATTTTGACAGTTTGTGAACATCTATCGACAATGGAAAAACAAAGTAAAACTGATTAAATTTTATTTATTCTCTTCCATTAATTTAAAAAGCCATGACAATTCTTGGAACGATTGCGATGAACTTACAAAAAAATCACAATTGAACTGAAATTGGGCATCACTTGATCAATTTTCCATTACTATGTAACCGATTGGCACTTCAGAACAACTCACAGCGAACTTTATACTCATTTATTATTTATTTTATGAAATAAAGCTGTTTCACAATGTAACTATCTAAAAACCGATTAAAATTTGAAACTGTCAAAAAATGTTCAAATCGATGATCACAAAAGAAAAATAATTACTCAAATCCATCGTTGGAATCGTGATCGTGTGAGTACAACGCTTTGAGACAGCTTGTCTAATTTTTCTTTTGAAAAAAGCATTATTCTGACTTAGGCCACTCGGTCCATTTCTGAAGCCGAATTACCGCATCCGTGAGCGAGCCATACGTCACTGAATTTTGTGGATTTTACTAGCAAAACAATGACAAATTCAGTCATGAATTACTCGATGCGGAAATTCAACCCTAGATAGTTGACGGCTAATAGTTAATCTGACAGCTAATACCTTTTTTTCAGTATTCATCAGACAATCATCTTCCATGAGGAAAATGGAAATGTTGACGTAAATTGAACATTTTCACAAATAGCAATTAGCGACCCACAATAATAAACAAAAAAATAAACGAACAGAACTTTTCAAAATTCTTAGCAACTCTCGAACCCTTGCATGGCCACCCGGAACACTAAAAAAACAAAAAAAAATTAACATAGGGGTGCCAAATTCACGCACCCTAAGGGTTTTTCTTTTTTTGGTTCAGAGCAATAAAGAAATATATACATATTCATGGAGCACTTTATCAGCTTAGAATAAATTGACGAACATTTTTTTTTGTACTAAAACCTGAGCACTGGATATTTTGAGAGGTATAAACGTATGATTGCTGATCATGATCAGGTATGCGAACGCTGGCACAGAAAAAGAGAGTAGAATCTTAAAATCTTAAAACACATACCAAAGAAATAAATAAGAATACATATTTTTTTAACGATATAGTAGCTGAATTTTCAGGGTTGTGCAGGGTTTTTGACAGGCGTGAAAATAACCTGACACATCAATACGCAGTAGTAGTGCTAACCACGTCAAACAAACCTAGTGTTATCACGTGTTTCATTGATAAATCATATCGCTCTGAATACGCTCAGTTCAGTGTTTGCTCAACGGACTCTACTCCGTTCAATGGTTTACTCTGAACTAGAAAAGAAACGCGCCTTCGATAAATATCAACATACAACTTCTTCAATAGTCTACTGCTGGTTGAAAAGACAGGAAAAAATGAGAACCGAATGTTTGGTCTGCCTCTTCATATCAAGTTATACAGCTGAATGACGTGGATTAAAGAAATACAAGATGGCCACATTTTTGTGATTTCTTTGAATAAATTTGTCATTTTGTCGCCAGCTTCTTTTACTGCGTACCGAGTTCACTTGTGCCTAAATGGGGGCGTTCAAGTATCTAGTTTGTAAGTCTGACAGCTGCCTGACTTTATGTGCCTCAGTTTTGATTGGCTTTAATCGGTCACATGGACAGCTTTTTCAGTTGACGTTTGTTGAGGGGTAGTCAAGAAATTCGCGATTGAGTACCAAATAATGTGGCGGACGTAGGAAAAGGTGACATTACCGCCCATTCTAGTTCTTTGCGTTCAGCAGGTTACATATAGTCCAAACTCAAGACCAATCTACATACATATATACCGGACGTAAGAAAATTATATATTTTTTTTAATGTGCCCAATCTTTAACAGAAGCCAATGTCATGCATACTTTTTCCCTTTATGTCTTTTGCTGCTCACTTTCTGTTCTACGCATGCGTGTTATTTGAAGTCTGAAAATCGTTTCAAAAGCTATTGGATAGGTATACATTTTTTTTGTTTCTGTAAAAAGTTCGCCTTTAAAAGTATGAATGCTCAAAGTCTCAAAGTGGTCCGAACAACGGGTATATAATTTGAAGTTTAACAATTCATAGATAGCTTGAATGCTTTTTTCTAAATGTAGGTAGAAGAGTGCCAGGGTGGTACACCCACATAGACTGCGATAATAATAATCATTTTTAGTGTCCAGGCTAAATTGTTCGAACTCACAATGGTGAAATTTTCTATTCAAAATTGCATATTTTGACCCAGAAAATATTTAGTGTCGAGGTTAAAAATGATTACTAGTAAGGCTCTGTCAGTATAACAAATTGATCCCTTCGGCATAACGAATAGGAAAAGGGAAAGGGACCTTTTGACAGTCGAAGACATGAAAACGTTCGTTTTTAAAAATGTAGAAGAGCATTAAGCTTTATCTCCTCATCTTAAATTGGGGTCGGCATACTTAATGATTTGTCTGTGCCTCTCATCTTCACCTAATACTTTATAAACAAAAATATAATTACGCATACTTACATAGTATTCTAAATGCTTTGAATGAACTGGCTTGACAACAGTGGTGGGAACTGCTTTTACAAGGGATGCTGGCGCTGCTGCATACGTCTCTATTGCGGGCGCTACTGGAGCGTATCTGTTGAATGGAGTTCCATAAGCCCCTGCACCTAGGGCTTGACTAAGCGCAATACCACCTCGTCCAGCGGCTTGAGCTAAAGCGCCATGGTACGTAACAGAAGGAGAGACTGACGAGTGCCCCAACGAGATGGCACCGTAGTTTCCAATCGAGCCACCTGAGATCCCGAAACCAACAGATGGATGACCAGCAATTAAAGCTGCACCAGAGTGTGATGATCCAAAAGCTGGTGCTGTAGCATATGCAAGTCCTGAGGACGCCACCTTGCCAATCACCTGCCGGCCATGGTATGAAACTGTGCCAGGAGCGGCGTAGCCTGCAACCTTTCCTAAAGACAAGCCAGACTGGTATGCAATAGCGGGTCCAGCTACTGTACCTATCCCCCCATGGCCTATTCCAATACCGTGTCCAGTCGAAACCGAATACCCACCAGCCCTTGAGATTGTTGCTCCGGATTGATGCGTTACAATACCTACGCCGTGGTATGGAGCTACCGCTGGTTGGGTAGAGTAAGTAGCTACTACTGGCGTGGCAATCTTAGCTGCTGAGTAGCTTGGTATACTTGGTGCTGAATATGTGGAAACCTTTGACACTTGAGGTCCAGTCGAGTAGGTTGCCAAGCTTGGTGCAAGCTTAGATACAATAGATCCTGTGGAGTAACCAGCAACCTTAGAGACTGCAGGTCCCGTGGAATAGGTCGCTATACCTGGAGATGAGTACGTGGCCAGCTTAGACAGTGAGGATCCTGTGGAGTAAGCAGCAATCCCCGGCGAGGAATATGTCGAAAGCTTAGAAACTGCAGGTCCTGTTGAGTAGGTCGCAATGCCTGGCGATGAATATGTCGCGACTTTGGATATTGCAGGCCCAACTGAGTAGGTTCCAATGCTTGGTGATGAGTATGTCGACAGCCTAGACACTGCGGGTCCTGTCGTGTAGGTGGCTACAGCAGGCGAAGCATACGATCCCACCTTCGTGATAGAAGAACCAGTTTGGTACCCACTTATGCCCGAGGAAGAGTACGAAGCTACCTTTCCTGGCGCAGAAACGTACTGTGTGGAGACAGCAGGCGCTGATGAATAGGTAGCTATTTTTGAGACTACCGGAGCAGCATATCCTACCTTAGCGCCCGTTGAAACGTACTGAGTGGCTACAGCAGGCGAACCATACGAACCCACTTTCGTGATAGAGGTACCAGTTTGATACCCACTTATGCCAGAGGAAGAGTACGAAGCTCCCTTTCCTGGTGCAGAAATGTACTGGGTGGAGACAGCAGGCGCTGAAGAATAAGACGCAGCTACTTTTCCCAAAACTGCTCCCGAATATGTGGCTTGGTTGACTGGAGCGGACACGTAATGGGAAGAAACAAGTGGAGCTCCAGTAACTGTTGCGATTTTACTGACTGCCTGGGCACCGTATGCCACTTTTGATGGAGCAGAGATGTACTGCGATGAGACTGCTGGTGCTGACGAGTACGAGACAGCTGGAGCGCCATAGGTTGCGACTTTAGTAATTGCTGGAGCAGAGTACGTTGCTGTTTGAACAACACTGGGAGCAGCATAAGCAACTTTAGCTGGTGCGGAGATGTACTGAGTGGATACAACAGGTGCCGGAGCAGCGTAACCCACGTGAGCTCCTCCTCCAACATATTGCTTAGTTGGAGCAGCATACGATACAGCCTTGGCTAAAGCTGGAGCGGCATATGTTGCGATTTTGGCTGGTGCTGATATGAATTGCGTTGAGACCGCAGGTGCAGATGAATAAGTCGCTATCTTCGAGACTGATGCCGGCGCAGCGTATGCCACTGATGGAGCGGCGTACGATGCTACCTTGGAAATGGTCTGAACTGGCGCCGAAACGTATTGAGTGGCTACGGCTGGAGCAGCATATGAGTATGATGCTGCCTTCCCAACTACTGGTGTGGAGTAGGCAACCTTAGCCGGTGCAGAGATGTACTGCGTGGAGACCGCAGGTGCTGATGAATAGGTAGCTATCTTTGAGACTACCGGAGCAGCATATCCTACTTTAGCGCCCGTTGAAACGTATTGAGTGGCTACAGCTGGGGCGGCGTAACTGGCAGTGGCGGGAACATAGTGACTGGCTATAGATGGACCAGCATATGCACCTCCTGTGGGATAGGCAGCAATTTTGGTAACAGCGGGAGCAGCATAAGCAACCTTTGCTGGTGCAGAAACGTATTGATGCGAAACTGCAGGTGCCGATGAATGTGTTACTGATGGCGCAGCGTATGATGCCACCTTAGCGATAGACGGTGCTGCATATGCAATGCTTGCTGGTGCCGGAACATAGTGGCTAGAAACGGCTGGGGCAGAGTACGACAAGACTTTCGCAACAGCTGGCGCGGAATATGCGACCTTAGATGGTGCAGATATAAACTGACTTGAGACAGCAGGAGCTGACGAGTATTTCACTCCTTGCGTTGCATATGTTGCCACTTTTGCTACCGCGGGAGTGGAATAAGTTGAGATAGGTGCTGCATACGCTGCTACTTTAGCGGGGGCTGATACATATTGGTGGGATACTGCCCCACCTGAGGAGTAAGACAGAGCGGAAGAGCCATATCCAATTTTCGACACTGCTGGGCCTGAAGCGGCGTAACCAAGCTTTGTAGCTCCAGATATGTACGAAGAAGACACCGCCGGAGCATACGAGTACGCGTGCAGTGGGGAAGCAGCTTGGGCATACTTCGTAATTATTGGCTGAGCGGCGTAAGAGTAAGCAGCAGGAGCAGTATATGACGATACCTTAGCCACACTGGGTGCCGAGTATGTGATTGCTGGGGCATATGACGAAACAGCGAGGTTCGCTCCTCCCGAATGGTACTGATGCGACACATCGGCAGCCGAAGAATAAGCTATCTTCCCAATTGCCGGGGATGAGTATGTAGAAACCTTTGATACCGCAGGCCCGGTAAGGCCGAATGAGTAGCCTGGCGAGGAGAAGGTGGCCTCCTTAGATACAGCCGGCCCGGTATGGGAGTATGAGTAGCCAGGTGAGGAATAAGTGGCCACTTTGGAGACACCAGGCGATACGCTTCCAAATGAATATCCTTGAGAAGTATAGGTAGCCACCTTTGCTAGACCTGGTCCATATGAAACCGCTGGTGAAGAGTATGTCGCAACTTTCGAAACTGCAGGAGTTGACTGGGAGTATGAATACCCGGGAGACGAATAAGTCGCAACTTTTGCAACTTGTGGACTCGAAATGTAAGAAGTCGATACGTCACCTGCAGATGAGTATTTCGTTAGTGCCGGAGCTGAGTACGCTACGTTTGCGTGCTGCGAATATGTGACACTCGGAGCTGGAGGAAGATAAGCGCCTGAAACTTTTGCAACCGCTGGGGCCACATACGCTGGTCCAGTGGCGATCTTTGCGCCATATTTCGTCACCGTTGATGTTACATAAGCTGGTCCTGTTGCGATCTTCGGGATTGATGGCGGCAAGTACGCAGATCCTGTAGCGATTCTAGTAAGCGCGGGAGCTACATATGCTGGGCCGGATGCGATCCTCGTCACTGCTGGAGCCGAATAAATTGTTTTACTGACAGCTGGTGCGACATAGTTCGAGACAGTTATACCGGACGGGACAACGGCAGCATACTTTGATGCGGGTGATTGATCAGCATACGTGATGCCTGCAGCTTTGGCGTACGTCACAGCTGGGGTATACGATGACGCTTTAACTCCCGGAACATAGCCTTCGATTTTGATATCGCCCCCTGATGAGTATCCCGAATATTCGGCTGATGACTCGTAGTTACTTCCGGACTCACCAACGGATGCATACTTTAGGCTTCCACCTTCTGAGTAGGTTGAAACCGCTGGCGTTATACTGACCGACTTCTGGGCTGGGCCAACTGAAAACTTCACCTCTGGTGCGGGATATGAGTAGCCCGCGTGGCCATGTATGCAATCCGGTATCTGTGCGGGGTCGGCTTGGGTAAGGCTGAGGACGCATAGAAGTGTGATGAATTTCTATGGAAGAAAAGATCAACTTTTTATTTCTGTTCAATTTTGGAGTGTGCTTTTGTAAGAGCTAGCATTTATGTGGCCCAATTTAATAGCAGTTGCCTGCGGTTTACATAAAATAATAAAGTGCACGACTGGGTCGAACGAAACTTTCTCGATACTAGATTAAAGAAAACAAAAAAAAATGGATATCTATCTCAA
Source organism: Cheilosia vernalis (assembly GCA_949126925.1). Taxonomy (NCBI): domain Eukaryota; kingdom Metazoa; phylum Arthropoda; class Insecta; order Diptera; family Syrphidae; genus Cheilosia; species Cheilosia vernalis. Next base: position 20,200,903 of record OX421359.1, read on the forward strand.
ATGGCAGCTATATAAAATAACAATATAAGTTTTTAAAAGGTTAAGCTCTCAGTAACAGGCAATTGTCGCAAGTTCCTTATTTTATAAGGTCTTACAACTCACAAGACATGGGGCGCTAAGCCTATTACAAAAATATACCGTAGATATATGTGAAAATACAAAGATCGTGATTTCTGTAGTATTTTTTGATAAATAATTTAAAAAACTCACGTCTTCGAATTTTTTGAGAACAAGAAAGTACGGGATCTTATTAATAATACTTATATTATGTTTTATATGTATATTGGTCAAAATGGTTAGAGCGGTTTTTGTCTTATTTTGTGTACCAAATATTGCAATGCTTAATTTGAAAAATTCTATTGCGTAAATATTTAGGTGAAAACCGATTATAAGTTATTGTTCGGTATGTAAGCATTGCTTCGTAGTTTTATCGAAATCAACGATGGGGTTTTCGAGATATGAGCAGTTTCTAAAATTAGCGTTTTCGGTGCTTCGAATTGAAAATTAAGGACACAATAGTTTTGAAAACATTGATTTGACTTTAAGTCTGCATTTTGGTCAGAATCGTTGTTGCCGTTTTCAGGTAAACTAAATAAAACAAAATTTAAAAAAAAAATACAATTTACAAAAATCCTTTGTACGATAATAATGAGAAAAACTGAGTTTGCTGTTGTTCTAATGGACCACATTACCTTAAAAATGAATTTTTGTTACAATAGTAGATATAGGTAGACCGTTTTCAAGATGTTTCGAAATTTCAAAAGTACCGTTGTTCGAATTTTTAGCCAAAAACTGGGTACGCAGTCGTAGTAACCTCACCTACTTAAGCTTAAATATAAATTTTGGTTGAAATCGTTAGAGCCGTTTTCGATCAAATCAAACTGGTACGAAAATTTTATATGGGAAGTACCATTAATATTGAGGTTACCTTGAAAAAAAAAAAAACACCTCCCGAGCTGTAAGCCCAAAAACTCCAAATCCGAGGTTTGAACGTAATCCGGGAAGCCGTTTAGGCTGTAGGCCTGTGGAAGGACGGACAGACGGACAGAATTTTGTGACCCACTTTTTTGAGTTCCTCTATCATCGTAATATCAGAATTGATTAAAATCTCGAGTTCGAAATTTTGTACGAAACCAATATCTTTCTCTTACTACGTAATGGAGAAAGTTAAAAAACAGTTGCATTAGGTACGTATTAACAGCGTTGCCGCTGAAAAATTTCAAAAAGGGGACTAAAAATGGGCTCAATCCGAATAAAAGGCCACAACAGAAAATAAAATAGTACTAATACAAAAAAAACAGATCGAGAGTCATTTATTTTAAACAAAAAAACAACAACAAAGTAACTCATCACGAAACTCTTCTTTTCATATGTTTGCTTTCTTTTTCGTTCAGTAAAGAATAAAATCTTACTGAAAAAGGGGTTATTTGATAGTTTTTCAAAAAGTGGGAGCCAAGGGTCCTGAGCCTCAAAAAGGGGCCAAACGGTAAACCTGATCCGCGATACTAAAAATCATTTTTAGTGTCGAGTGACAAATTCGTTGGAAGGTACTTAATCCATATGCATAAGTGGAGAGAAGTTTTGAGCTGAGATGTCTGTTCAAAAACTGTATGAAAATGGATTTGGCTCATTCACAATTAACTGTTTAGAACATGTTTGTTAAACGAAAAAAGTACAATCGCGATAGAATTGTGTATTTGGAACTTGAACTTGAACCCAAATTAATATTCAATGTAATTACATAAAATTAAACAATTTAAATGGAAAAGCGGAAGGTTTCACTCCGTAATATATATCCAATAAGACGCAGTTTGTTTTTGGTTCTACAAACGTTTCCAGAGGGTAGGTTTTAGTCTGTTATAGACGTCTCTGCGCGTATTCGTGTGTGTTGAGCTTTGTTAATCATTGAGCGACTGCCAAATAAGGAAACAAAAAATATTAATCATTGAAAGCAACTGTTTTTTGTGCTGTTTGCAAAGTTGTGTTTATTATACCCAATGATCTAATACATAATTCAGCCGTTGGGTGTCGGGGGGTTTGTTCAAGAACATCAAACGATGTCAAGGTCATACATGCTTGTCTAGCGGATATCCCACCTCAAAGCATTTCGAAGCGGGATTATGATGCTAATGATAGTCAAATCTGTTTGGCTGTAAAAATCTAGTTAGATTCTGGAAAATAAAAGTTTGTGACTTTGGGAAATTTTTTGTTTGCAGGAGTTTGAATTTTCGAGTGGCATAGACAAAATTTTATATCCATACTTAGTCGATGCTTTGCTATTCGAAATTCGTTTTTGAGTTCGACTGAAGGACGTTTTTTTTGTATCAGTGGTTCTTGTGTTAAAAATCTGAGCGCGAGAAAGTTAAATATAAACACATCATGTTATGAGCTGCATCCTGCAAACGTCATTGAATATTTTATTCTTCTAAGCGTACTTTTTTCTTGAAGAATGCAAACGAATTTGGAAAACAACAAGTAAAAACATTTACCTATCAACCTTCAATCAGAAGGATCAAACTTGTTGTAACATAAGATAAGTTATCGATCTTGAATTTGGTTATTATTAAAACCCCTTCTGTGAGTTTTTCTAGGAGTTGATTTGATAGCAATATAAAAACTCTATAAAATGTTGCTTGAAAAGTCGCCCAACAATTCTCATAATATCTTCAAAATACCACTCTGTGTTTGGCCAACAGTTTTTCTGTTAACAAATCAACACCCTCTTCACTAAATCTTTATATATAGAAGACGAACATTTTAACCAACTATAGTAGCTTCCCACTTTTATAGATTCGACTTGAAACCGAATTTCCTGCGATGGCTTCAAAACCTTCCCGAGTGATTGCGTTAATTATTATTTTGGTGGTGTTGGTATATTCGTAACATTTTAAGAGCTGGAGATTTTAATAAATTCTAACATATGGATAATAGAGGAACTCCAAAAGTGGGTCTCGCAATTCGGTCCATCTTATCGGCTCGTGTGTTCCTGAGGCGTGCACCCTAAACAGCTGGAAAATGTTCTAGTAATTCATCAATTGAGAACGGCTGGGCCGATTTGGCTCAATTTGTTTTCTTTTGTTGGTAATTATTAGGAGAAGGTTTTTACGAAAGAAAATTTTGGGAAAACCCGCCGGGAAACTGTGGAAAAGTGACCAAAAGGCATACTTGGAGTAAAATGAATGGTTTCAAAGTCGTTCATTTTCCATAACTCGAAAACTTCTCTTTCGATTTGGATAAAAATGTTAATATGTATAAGGTAACGCTTATATCCTGAAATATACTTTTTACTTAGTTGTTAACTTAACTTTTGAAGACTATAAATAATTTTTTTTTTTATGTGTAATATAAATGTTTGTCTGGTAGACGGCCTTCGGCCACACCTTTTAAAGGCTTAAGTTAAGCTTTAAAAATAGGAAAATGTAAAACGTATTTATTTATGAAGTCAATAAAATAAAAATAAAAAAATATTACTGCAAAATAGTTTAGGAAAATGTAAATTGTGTTTATTTTTGAAGTTAATAAAATAAAAATTAAAAATTAATATTGCAAAATAGTTTGCAACTTTTTAATACAAATTTAAGAAGTAGTGTTCTAAATAAGATACCGTACTTAGTTGTTCTCAAAAAATGCAAATAAAACTGTTTTGTGTAAAGCTCAGTGTCGCATTTCAAATTAAATTGCAATTATAACTACGAAAAACTAATTTTTCGCAAATACCACATATTTCCGATTCGTTTTTAGAATAGAATTTGAATATACACTTCAGAACAACCTGTAGGCACTTAGCGGGGAAACGATTAAGAACTTTTATCGCCACGTTATCCAGTTAAGAAATAAGAGTGCAAATACTACATACGTGTTCGTAACGATTTCGGTATACCACACACTCTGCTTGCAAAAACAAAACAGCATCACCAACCTATTCTAGTCTATAGCCCATTCGATGTTAATTAAACAGGGCACTTATTACGAAACTTTTGAGACGACTATCGTAGAATGATAGACCTCCAAAACTAGCAACTAAGTTAGAAAAGTACATATAAACGTGTTTTATAGCTTTATATAGTTCATTCTCCTAAAACGTATCTATTGAAAATAAAAAAATATCGAACTGAAAACAACTAATTGTGGTCATCAAAATTTCAAAAACGATATTGTCCAGACGATCTTACATGATCTGGCCGGGGGTTTAACTGAAAATATACGGGTTTTTGAAATTGATAGACTAATTATGGACTTCTAAAATTATTTCTTTAATATTTTTAAACTATAGCTATTGCCAACTTGCCCTACTAATAATTATTTTTAGCCTCCACACTTAATATTTTGTAGATCACAATAAGCTATTTTGTTTGCAAAACTTTCCCATTTTGAGTTCGAGAGAATAGCTTGGCGACTAACAATTATTATTATTAGCAATTTTAATATCCCTACCAGTGTTCCAAGATGAAAAATTTGAAAATCTTATTTTTCCGAAATAAAAAATCTTTTTTTTTCAAGATTTTTCAAAATATAAAAAGAAGGTTATATAGAACACAATTTTGAAGTGCTTTAAATAAAACTTATATTTATTTGTTCGTCAAAATAGTAGGTAAACTATATACTTTCATAAGAATCGATCAAAAAATGATTGCCCACAATTCAAAGTTATGGTGTTTTTGGTATTTGGTTTTTTATTTAGAATTTCTCAAAATCGTAGCAATGCGCTTCAACAAATCCTTGGAATAGATTAAAATTTCAACTGTTTCAGTACTCAGACGATTAGGATTTTTTTTTTATTTAAACTTACAACAGGAAACATCGTTTTAACATTTGAGATTGAATATTCGAAGTTTTTGTTCGCTGTTTTTACTCCCAATACAGTTTTCTGAAAACATATTTTACTACATCAGTTTTTTTTCAAATAAAATAATTTCCTTACTTTAGAGCTGATGGAAACGTTAAAAAACAGAAGTTGTGCATGGGCTCTGTTCGATTCACATTCTACTTAATAATGTAATTAAAGAAAACGTTTTCCTTCTGTTGGATCTAGAAAATCAAAAATCTTGAAATTTGATGAATTTGAGATAAAAAGTCTTGTTTGTTCTTATTTTTATTTTATTTAAATAAAAGTTTTATCTTGAAATCTTACATCACTGATCCCTACTGCAGATTGGCAATAAATCGGTAGCAAATTAATAAAAAAAACACAAACAAACAAACTCAACCAGCTTGGAGTGTTCAACTGGAGGCAGTTGCCCAAAGATCGCTCTAACTGAAGAGGCGTATTGGTTGAGTTTCAGGTCCACCCCAGACTGTAGCACCGACTATAAGTAGTAAGTAAGATCTCCGAAAACAGGAGCTGGGAAAGATTTACTTCGACCGCCCCCACTAAGGACATAAGCAGTTCCGAGTTTGACAAAGATTTGTAAAAGAGCAATATGCCGACAAAATTTTTGAATGTCATTAAAATATCAACCTTTTATGAATACAAAACTATAAAGGAAATACCAATAGAAAAAACATTCTCAAAAATCTATAAGACTAGGGGTTCTATATGCCAGTGGCAGTGGCCAGCGTTATGCTAGTGCTGTAACGTGTTCTGTATCGTTCTGTGTTCTGTATTCGAATCGATCGAAGACGCGTTACAATGAAGAGATGTGGTTCACATTGTTTTTTGGCACGGACAAGGACAACTATGTAGTCTTGGTGTCCAACCAGTGCGTCAGATCAAATATGGTTGTCATGAGCCCAAAAATTATGTAGGGGCGAAACGCAAATTTTTTGAGTTATGGCCATTTATATAATGCCTATGCAGAATTAACTTGAAGTCTGCATAACCTACATAAATGGCGACAAACTTTGAAATTATTGCTTGTGAACACCGCAGACTTTAAGGTGTTTAAGGCGTCAAGAGCCGGGACAATTTTTTTTTGATAAATTGTGGCAAATGTAATGCAATCAACGCGTATCCTTTTGAACTATGCAAATCGAAGAGGTTGGCATTTCGAGAAGGATAACTTTATTTATTTATCCTTCCTTCAGTCTTCTACGATTATTGTCGTCGGTATTCCATTACTTGCGGGGCTCACTCACTCAAAATACCAGTTGAAACATCCTTAAAAAGGAATTCTTTTTGTTCTTTAATAGTTTAGTCATTTTGTGAACACTTATTCGATTTAAAATAATAATCAGTTCAGACGTTTTTCGTGATGTCCTGCGAACTCACCTTCATTTTCACACTTTATTTATTCACACACGCACACAACAACTGTGCCCTATATCCTCTGGTTAATCCTTTTTTTTTTTCTACAATTTTTTTTTATTCCACTTTCAGCCACACAGATTATGTAACAATTTCCAGAGCGAAACCGTGAATAATCCTTTAAAGTCCGTACACTTTATTGTCGTCGAAGTCTTTTTATATATCTGACGGCACGCACTAGAACGCACTATCCAGGTAAATCAATTTTAAATCGAGCTCCACCAAAAGTAGAGCACCACGAGATACTGATGGCCGGCCTAGCCTTATAGTCGTTTATATACGGTCAATCGAAATCGATATACAGTAAATGTACGAAATGAAATGTTGCCCCGTTTTCGGTGCAACAACTCTGCTCTGGCAAATCATAAAACGACCAAAAGAAATAAATGATCTACCACCGCACCAGAAGTTTCATACTATCGCTGCAACGAAGAACCACTGACAGATCGTATGCCACAAGTATACAGATACATTTTTATTTTAATACTTGTCGTTTCGTTTTTATTTTCTCAGATTGCAGCTTTAATGTATGAAATCTGCCGTGGCTGCTGTGCACCCAGCAGCCCCACCTTCATCATGCCAAACATCTGAAGCACAAAATGAGCACATGGAATCACATTGCTCGCAGATACTCAACAACGAAAATGATTTTTGCCCAGGTGATCCATTGACTGCGTCGGGTATGCTGCATGCGTTAAACGCTTCTACTTACCATAACAAAGTCTTGCCAGCCATTGGCACTTTGCACGTATCTGCAGCCGAAAATTTGGCCAAAGTTAAAAAAGGTGTTTGAAAATCCGTGCGGTTTGGGGTATTTTTTTTGTTGCTATTCTGTTGTTGGTGCTCAGCGATAGACCGAAATAAAATTATTACCATATTGAAATTAGTTACTATCGTATCGTATCGTATAGTGCGTGCATTGGGTATCGTGTACTGGGCACTGCGTCGCTGTTGGAGCTTAAGGCGGGCCGTTGTCGCTAGATTAGCGCACACATAAGTGGAGCAGAACTGCGGCTGTAAAATATTTTCTCATGCGGTACTCGTACCACAGGATATACCTAACCTAATGTGCTGTTTGGAGGAGGTTGCTCACTTGTCTTAGCTCGCGGCTATCTATCGTGGAATTTAAGACGCATTGCGTGTATTTATGATACGAGTATATCCAAAGCAATTAAATAAAATTTGTTAGAAGACTGGAAAATTAAAATTGGATTTTATTATTCTTGGTGATCTTATTGGTAGTTGTATTTTTATTTTTTGTTTGTTGTAACAGTAACGACAGCGTAGAAAAATACGCAAAACTTTGTTTCGTGTGAATGACTTGCATTTGATAAATTGTCGTAATAATTCAAGTAGGTAAATAAAACGCGATAGGCCTAGATAGACAATAAATTGAAAAGAAAAAATGCGTGCACTTTTGTTGAATTTGTCAACGGAAAGTTTGATTCTTGTACGTTGTATACGCGTTTCAGGCTAGATTGGGAGAGAGTTAGCGAATAATTGAGCTGTCAATGTATTGACTTATGATAAAGTACATTTCTGTAATCAATCAAAAGTGGTGGTGAATTTCGTCTATAAAATAGGAAATGAAGTAGGTTATTATTGATAAAAATTTCACATTTTTAGTAAAAAGAAAAGTTAAAAAAACATTTTTGTTATTTTATGTAGTAGTATATAATAGAAAACAAATTATTACTGCAACTGCTTGTCATACGGGACTGAAATAAAATAATAATAAATTTGTAGATATATATAATATTATAAGTATAATTTTATATTTGTATGGACCAGGCTTGCTACAAGTTGGTGATTCCTTCTAACTTACAACCTACCTTTAAAATATTGAATAAATTCCTTTTTTTTTCTAATGCATTTTAAATTTACAATTCTTAATAATTTGTAAGTGTAGGTAATGTTATGTGTTGAATTTTAAAATACTAGAAAAATCCTTATGTCAGAAAATTAAGACGGCCTTTTTTACAACGTTATAAAAAATATTCGGTTTTATTGGCGTTCGTGTTAAAAACAATTATGGATATTATTAGTTGACTCTACTTCTTTTTTATAGCAAACTTGACATGATGTTTGACATTTATGACGTAAGCGTTTACCTACATCGTTGAACAACAAATATAATCATATTGATTATCGTATTTGAGTGAATTTTAAAATATATATTGTTTCTATAAAAAAAAACTTAATAATAATCTCTAAACAGTATATATTGCTGTTACAAAGTTAGAAAAGAATTAATTATAACGCAGCCATTAAGAAGAACGGTAATCTTCATTTCTGATCTCGAGAATCCCTAAACTCCATCTACCTATTCACGAACTTTTATAGCTATCGGCAGGTCCTTAATTTCCAGCAGCTCGCTTGGCGGCAAATGTTTGGGGGAAAGATTCAGATCAGCTAGTTATCTATGTATATATATTTTGTATTGCCACATAAACAGCAACAATAGAAAAAGCAACTGGAATTTCTCTTCAAAGTTCTCACAGTGGATCTACACATAGACGATGATCAAGTAGATTATTCCTTATTACGGTGTAGGTATCTTGTATTGGCAAAACATCACAATTATATGACAGACCGAACGAGCTAAAATTGACAATAAAGTCTCCAGCCTAATAATGCATGCCACTTAGCAGGTGGCAAAGATAGACAAGGCTTGGATACCAACTGAATTAAATAAATTAGCCAACCTGTCAGGTCTCTAAAAAGAAAATAATTCATCTTGTGGTGGCATAACCAACAATATTGCGGAAGTAGGAAACCTACCAGCAAAGACTATAATTATGGAACAGACTAGACGGCCAGCTTGTGCACATACCCCATTTGCCCCGTAAATTTTTGAAAGAAAATTTAATCGTGCGCGTATTAAGTCCAATAAATAAATTCCGAATAAGTAAAAAAGCGAATGGCACATTTGCCCTTGAAGAAATTGAAAGCAAATACATAATTGCACTTTTTGCATAAAATGTTAAAATGCATAAAATGCATACAGTGCATAAAGTGCATAAAAGCTAAAACCAATAGTTCAAATGGTCATGTTTTGTTTATCGTTTCGTTTATCCAAATAATGAAATTATTTTAGACTCTGGAAATGCCTAAACTGTTCCACCACAATCTAAATCTTTGTAATATAATAAATTACTTCAAAAATGCGTAATCCATGGTGGACAACGTCACAAATTCACATAAATAGTATGTATCACATTACTTCAACTGATGTCACGCCTATTTGGCGTACATTGCTTGTTCAATAATAAATTCAGGGATAGATTAACGACATACAACCATCTTAGCCTTGTTGCAATTAATCAGCTTACTCAAATTGGTTTCAGTTTCCCAAACTGCGAAGGCAAAACAACAGGAAAAATAAAAAAATAAAAAACTCAGAACGCCGTTGGAAAAAATTCCAAACTTCGAGTCCGTTGCGTTGCGTCCCGATGCCGGCGAATGCCATTCAAGGGCACTATCATATCCATACGTATGAAAGCATTGCCCCGAATCACAGGGAGCTACTGGTGAAGATATTTAATAAATTATCAAGATGTTTAGCCCAAAATGACCTTCATGCAAATGCGTACATATAACTCTGGAATATTTACGAATTGACATATTGGCCGCTTTGTGGCGCTGTTGATGTTCACATTCGTGTCCAAGCGAAACTTCACGCATATCCCTGATTAAACTGAAGGTCTACCATTGACTCATGCGAGAATGGAAATATCGTGATGTGTTCCTTTTGTGGAGATACAACTTTATTTTATTATCTGAATTATCTCAGGTGACAAGACCAAGGCAACAACAAAAGGAAAATCTCGTTAACGTGCATTTTAATTGTAATAGAATTGATTTTTATTGAATTTATTTCAGCTTCATCTAATCGTATATTGATGTAGTCCGAATTCGTAATATTTTCCATTTTTGGAGCTATGGGAGATACTACAGAGCATGTCAGCCTAAATAAACCTTTGCGATTTGCCGCCCGTTTAAATGGTGGCTTGCATCGAAGTGCAATTATAACATTTTGAGAGACGAACTGTCATACACTTATACAAGTACACCTACCGAGATCTTAAAGTTTATCATACACTACATTGTCATGCCCGTTATGGCTTTCGCGGCTTTTTGTGGTTTCTATTTCGGGCTTAAACATTTTATTGTTACCATAATTTGGCTACAATAATTATTTTATACAGCTACTCGCATCTCAGATCATTTCAAAGATCTGTGCATCTGTGATTTGTGGCGACGGGTGAATGTGAAGACGATCAATACGTGTAAAAACACAGATCATTCCCTCATCATTACACTTCAAGTCTGAAGCTCTGAAATATGAAAATGTTTGTATGTTGGCAATATTGCTGTCATCTCTAAAAGGTAGTGCAAAAGTTGTAACCCGATGACTGCAATTCTTTTTTATGGATAAAAATTTGATAGTTGAGCTTTTCTTCCAGCCATTTCACACAAGTTTGCACCTTGCAGTTAAAATAAAAGACAAAGGAGAGTTTGTTGCGTGATTTCTTAAAAACAAAATTCTAAATTCATGGAATCGTTTTAACCAGCTGTTGTTTTGTGATGGCGGTCAGTCGAATAAGTTCTCATTTTCTGATTTTTTTTTATGAAAATTGTGTATAAGTTTTGAGACAAATATAAGCCATTTCTCTTTGGCTCTGAGCGTTGAGCTAAAGCTAAAATGCTATCGCCTAATTACGAAATTGGGTACATTTTAGGTCGTGTTCACACCAGAAAGATGCAGAAAATTTCTGAATTAGAGTTGAAAAAAAGTTTTGTTGTAGTTTTGTTGTGTCGAAAGATTCCTTAAACTGAAAAATCCCAAAAAAACGGTACCTATTTAAAAACACACTGGACATATTTTTTTTTTAGATAAAAACAGGACATTTAAAACAGGATATTTGGTCAGAATAATCATAAAAAATATTCTTTTTTTTATTTAGTCGAGAAAATGATATTGGGTAGGTACCTATGTCCGATTTAAATCATTTTGCGCCATTCTTGTCAGAACTTCGGGCGATAAGTCGACGTATTTTCTTCTTATCTGTTTGCTTCCCAAATTTCAAAGTGGATTTAACTTTTTCGGTAATTTATAAAAATTATACCAACTTCCAAAAAAAGGAAACCACAGACCGACTTGGATTCACAGATATAGTTGGGGAATAACATGGCAGGGCTGCAAAATCGAAGTGCTCCGATCTGAGTTAACAAAAATACTATAGGTACTTCAATTTGCAGAAACCAATCCTTTTCCATAAAGCGCAAGTTATTGTAATTTATTGCTGCCATGCATTTAGCTCACGTTTTTCGCAGTTCTACGTCTGATCCTTTGTTTCGCTCCAAAAGAATGGACCATAGCTCCACGCTTAATGCGTGTTGTCTTATAAAGCAAGCCCCTATTTTGCTTGACCTCAGGCATCTGGATGTGCCTTACTGGCTGCATCTAGCTATATGGACCGTTCTGGATAGAACAGCTTCTTGTTTAAACGCCGTCCTGAAAAGTCATCGCAAGCATAACCAGCTTGACAATATCAAAACATTTACTTCCGGTATGTACAATCGGGCCTAATGCCTCCAGACTCTAATTTGTTTTGCGTTAGCATGTACACACTTTCGCAGCAATTAGATAAAAAAAATAGGTTGCTCACTGCAGGCCGCACATAAAGTGATGTTGTTTAAAATTGCATAAACTCTACATATCCATGGATTATACTAAAACGTTTGTACGTACTCTTATGCCTACGCATGTTAGTAGGTTACTTTATGTGACTTGCTGACCGGTATCAATAATATCAAGCAGGCATACTTCTCGTTCAATTAACGTTCAGTGTAATTAAACCCAATACAAATAATTCAAGTATTCATGGCAAGTCCGAGTACATTTAATTCCTTTTTTATAGGTACCTATCTCCTTCGGTGTGTCCATTAAGCCGTGAACACTAACGAATGTCGGTCGATTTGGCCGGCATCGTCAACCAACGCAGCTACTAGGTATACGTAGGTACGTGTAGCTGAAAGGAATAACAAAAAACTCAATGCCTTTGGGGTGGATATTCCTTCTCTCACCTTTCACTTTCATTGCAAAATCACATAGGTACTCGTACTCGTATACCCGCACTCGTATGTCGTACCAGAGTTGCTCATAAACTCGAATTGTGCGGGGACAACTTATTTGCACAGCCTGGCGAGGTGTCCTCAAAAATTAACAAGAAAAAAAAAAACTGCCAACCGAATTCTTTTCAGCTGCATCGACTGAAGTGAACCGTACTTCTTGTGGTTAGATTAATCGCAGGGTACTGTACCAGTCCAGCCTCTAGCTCCAGAGTAAGGAGGCATATTTGCAGCAGAGCTGTCAAAATGAAACACGCTGCTGCTTATATATGATATGCGTAGCCGAATATTTGTATATGTATGGGCTTCGTTAAATTATGCGTATGGTATCGAAGTTGTAACTGACCATCACATTTCGGAGTATATTGACGCGGTCGTAAGGCTTCTGTTACCATTCCGAGTCGCATTGCATCGGTCTGAGTTTTCTGTTTGGTCATTTCCATTTCCATTTTGGTTTCTGACTTTAATTGGATGCAATTCACAGACCACACTATTTTAATTGATTTTCCTTTAGGAACAAGTAATTTGTTAGAGACTAATTGAGTGTTAATTTATCTGTTTTTCTACCTACCTGTCTGTCTGTCAGATAAGTCAAATTATATGGCACGGTTCCGAAATTTCCTTGGAGGAACTGCTGAAATATCAACCTGCAATCATATATCTACGTGTGTTCCTATAGTTATTCCTCGTCCAATTCCTCCAACCACCACCTTTGTATTTTTTTTTGTTGGTGTGCCTGGCCATAAGTAGACTTATTCGCAAAATTTTCACCTACGTGAAGTTAGCCCGCACTTTTTCTAGATTTAGGCCGATTGATACAATTTTTGCTTTATTAGATTGGTGAGGAGGAAAACAGTTGAAATAGGAAATTTCATCACTCGGCAATGTACCGTTTCGAAGATAACGCGGTCTTATATCGCCTGCTTAAATCGCATATAAATTCTTTTTGGTTTGGTCAATTTCGACATTTAAGGTTTTATTAGATAGAGCACACATGCTTTCTAGCAACCAACTAGTTTTTGTCGTTTGTAGATGTCCACCATTTGAAATATCCGTCCCCTTAAATCAGTCTGCGAAGACGATTTCAACCATTTTCTTAAATTTTCAATAAATCGTTATCTATTGATAAGAGGTAATTATTTTTTTTTGCTCCATTAGGTACATATATGTACAGAAAGCATTAGAAAAAAAAAAAAATATATTTCACTATTTTGAGTTGCTTAATAACTGAAATATGGATATGAGTTTATATGACGAAGTAGTGTTCGCTTAAGATTCATTTAATTTTTTTTTCTTTATAATAAAATTACAAAATTTGAATTGGATTAGATAGTCAGGAATACAGGCTTTGCAGAAATTGTATTTTTGTTGTAAATAACTATAAATTGTTTCAAAGGGTTTAGGTTTTAATGTTATTCGAAGGAATAGAAAGAATTGTTGGATAAAATCGGGGTTTATTGATTGGTTGTTGTTGCTATTTGACAAGTAGTGACTCATATGGATGGACACTGATGAGTGCTTTGCGAAAATGTGTTTACCGTTGTTTTGTTGATGCGTTTTTCTGAAATCAGAAATTTTAAATGCAGTTATTTAAGTTAGGATATGCTTTATGCATCAGTGGTTTTAAATTATTTCTCTCTTTTGTAAATTCAGAGTTACAGGTGCAAAAATAATTTCACTACAAACAACTACAAACGATTTCAAATGCAACTGGCTAGTTTTTGTTTCAAAAAGCCAAAAGTGCGGGGTGAAATTTTTTTCTAATGGTTCTAACTTTCTAACCTTTGAACTACAAACGAAAAAATTTCACTACAAACAACTACAAACGAATGTCTATCGAACTGCAGTTTACGTTTTTCATTCTAGAAAAAGTGCGGGCTAACTGCACGTAGGTGCTAGAACACCCTTACAGTTACAAAGTATGTTGAGATTACCTTCATATAATTATTTTGAAATCATTTTAAGACGGCAATATAAATCTGACGAGCATTCCTTTTTAACCAAAGTATAATGAGATCGCAACAATATATTATGTTGACCCTATGATGCTGTTCAACTTACTTAGCCAAAACTATAAAATGCGCACAAAATATGTCGATCGGTCTGCTTGATCAATATGAAAGTTGGGTCACGATTCGCCAGGTGAACGTCAATCAGCAATCTTTTACATTCTTTAACCCAACCTCAGTGTACTACGTTTGTTATATTATTTTTTCTCGATTACAAACGAGTTAACTGGTAGTCGACTTCAGACCATTGATTAATAAGTTACGCACTAATTGCCTTTTAAAAATGTCAATTTATAGAATTAGTGCTTTCAGAACATGCGTGAATGTCGAAACGAAAATGAAAAAAACTAATCGAAAAGCTATACCATCCATTTACCGAATATCGTGATTGTGTGATATCTACCAAAGCCCAACCTTGTCACCTTTACAAGGCACAATAGGCAATATCGTTATATGACTCCCAGTCGTAGTTATTAAATGGAGAGAATAAAACGCTCCTAAAAGAGGGCGTGGTCGGGTGTGCATGCATTGTGAAAACTAATGTGTGACAGCTTTATGCATTTTTGAATTTGTTTAAATATAGTCTACATTCTAAGGAGAGACACGACCTTGTTATCTAACAACTTACGTGCGTTCACTCATTGAAACCGCCATCATGTGTGATTTTTGATGTTGAATCAAAACGCCGCAGGTTGCAAATCAAACTGAACGCACCCTATAATAGCAATAAGGTATGGAAAGTCGACGCCGACGTTTCGCAATCTATAGATTAGCACTTTAGTCTTTTGATGGTCTATTTTGAACATTTTTGCAAAATAATTTGATCGCTGGATTGCGTTCGCTTACAGCAGTTATAGGGAGGTAGGTATATGTATGTACCTCCTATAGTCGCAAGAGATTTATCGGCTTGATTACGGCGCGGAGGACGTGGTGTATTTAAATTGGCACTACGTTGACATGTTGGAAGCAATGTTTCATGACTGCCACTCCGATTGGTATTTTAGAGCAGATATTCATATTAACAACTTCATTGAGATAAATGGTGTTGGGGTTTTTTTTTTCAATAATCCGCTAGTCATGGCTTGCGGAAATTTGTCGCTAGCTGCTTTGGCTAGATTTTATTTCATCTACCGGAACTAATTTCAAAGAGAGTCATTCGAATAGGAAAAAATTTTATTTTTATTTTTATTTTTATTTTTATAATATAATATAACAACACGATTCTTGGCACTCAATCTATTATCTAATATTTTTATTCTTCTCGTACACATAGTAAGTGAAAGATTTTTTTTTGTACACATTCCGCGGTACTAATAATCATTTTCAGTGTCCAGGCTAAATTTGTCAAACTCACAGTAGCGAAATTTTCAATACAAAATTGCATATAGTGACCTGCCAAATATTTAGTGTGAAGGTTAAAAATGATTATTAGTAAGGCGCAATATATTATCGAGATGTTAAGCAATTTGGACATAACGATTTGTCATGTTAGAGAAACTCAGAAGGAGTGGACCCAGCTGCAACTCTTTACGCCTACGGACTTAGCGGACTTTTAAAGTAACATGGCTCACTGAGGATGAAATTTTCAATTAACAGAAGAAAACTTCTCATGTTGGAGAAGTAGCTATTATCAATTTTTTTTTTGTTCAAATCGACTTAAAATCCACTTTAATAAATTCTTACATTCATGTGATTACTGAATAAATTGACAACACTCAACGTCACATTTGTAACTGACTACTTTTAAAAGTTATTGCTTAGACAAATAGAGGCGCTAGCGAGGAGCTAAAGGGCCACTTAAATTTTTGTCGAAGATGTTCCCCTTTAAATATTTAATGTCCGGGCTAGATTTTACAAATTCATAATAACGAAATTTTCCATATAAAATTGCCCATTGTGACCTACCAAATATTTAGTTTGAAGGTGTAAAACTCTTATTATAGCAAGGGTGATTGCATTGAGATGTGTCCTACAAGTCCATGGACTGAATTTTTATTGCAATGTAAAGATCAGTGTTAAATTTTATTCAAAAGATCATCATAGCCCAGTAATTAAATATTTTAACTAAGATCTAAATGTAGGAAACCTGACAACTTCAACAACGCGACATGCTACTACCATAAATGTTCCCACTTTTCAAAAAAGGACAACTCGAAGGCATTCATAACCGACTTCAGTGACAACAAACCGATAGTGAGAATTTTACCACATTGAGAATAAATAAATATTAACTTAAATTTATCACCTGTATTTGCCATCTTCCTTCGAACAAAAGATGTATAATTTATACCGTGCGTACACGTATTTCCAAAGCTTGCAATTGTACCTATTCGGGGCCGTTTTTTATTTTTATTAACAATTGTAGATTCCCAAATAATTGTTTAAAATATGTTTTATTATATTTACGGAACTGAACGATTTTAATATTTAAGTTAGATTTAAAAATATTTTTTGTATATAATATACTGAGTTTCAGATTTTTCTAAAAAAAATAAATAAATAAAGAAACATATAAAGGTTTTTATATGGTACAATTTAAAATAAGTAAAACCATTTTCTAGATGGCTACCTATAGAGAAATTGATGTAAACGAAATGACTGCGTCACCGGTTTTTCAAAGGCGACATTTAAAAAAACAGGTCGTAGCTCGAAAACGCGATTTTTGATTTTTATAAAGGTCTTGATGGGAATTTTTGATCCAAACTTTGCAATATACATGCTATCATTATGTTCGTATAATTTTTGTATGAACCGATCCAACGATTTCTATTGAAATGTTATTTTGACACGACTTTCTTAACAAAAATACTGTACAAAGTTGTTTTATACATATTTATCAAAACGTTTTTATCAAATACCACTCTTTAAACAAAAGATCCAATACTTACTTCAATAAAAACCACTAGCATCACCAATCTATGCCATTCCATATAAATACACGACTTGAAAGATCAACAACCCTTACTTCACTTTTACTAAAAAATCGCTTAAACGATACATAATAATATGCAAGACATATTTGTTAACAAACCAAAAAAAAAAAAAAACAATAAGTTGGAATTCCTAGTAATTAAAATACAGGTGCGATTTTGCTAGCTAAACCAAAATATCTTCAGCAGTTTAAGACCTCCTCATATACGCATATCTATCCATGGTTGCTATCTTAATTAGCTTGAGATCTCCCTTCATTTGAGCACGTAAGGTCTAGAGAAGATACAAATGATTTACCTAGCCATTATAATGAAAGCGCTTTAATGTTTAAGCAAGTGTAGAGGCACGTGTAGACTGAAGGCAATTATGTTTTTTAAGTCATTAAATATCCAGTAGGGGAAGATGGGACAGATTGGTACCTTACGCTTACTGATATATGGAATTCATATTGAGCACGATGTTAGAATTTGGGTTTTTACAGTTGTTCCAACATTGACATTGAATAAAGTTTTGCTTAACGACAATGTAATGAGCTGAGATTTCACCGAAAGGTTTTCCAGGAAATTCCTCAATACTGCACACACAGTACCCTTGGTCGCCAGAGGGACTTAAAACCGTCAGTATCGGCAAGTTATTTTTCATTCAATTTCACCATAACAGTTACCGAACTCGAAGCCGAAATCCTGTTTTCATTATAAAGTTATAGGCTGTCCTTCAATCTGTGAAATAAAATGTTAAACTGTTCTTGGTGTTGTATCATTTCTTATTCTAAGTGGGTTAGTGATTCACTGTACTTTGGTGACATTTTTTTTTTGCTCAAAAAACCCGAATAGACCGACTTGCCCCATCTTCCCCTGCTCACATAAATTGCACCTAAGTACAGCTACAGATACTTGAGGTTCAGTGCCTGGATGATCAAACCGCGTAACATGGATATCAAATTTTGCAATTTCAGTTAATTTGTAGTATACGCACCAACGACATAAAATATTGCAAATGTTACCCAAAGTGACTGCTCATTAATAACCATAGAACGTTGTGGCACAATCAACATGGATAGAGGTAGTCCCAAAGTGTCTCCTGCACACATATTACGTGGGCACTGGGCACACACCTGCAATTAGCTTGATCTATGGCACGCTAATTAAAGGCATACAACTGTTTCATCAAATTTGCCGTCACACTGTCATAACATTTTCACTCGCGGAAATGCGAAGTTGCAGTCGTAATCCTCAATGACGTTGATGTTCGCCTGTAGTGAAGTAACCACTTCATTTGCCCCGATTCGAGATGAATTATAAAGACTTGGTCGCATTCTGTAAATAGCGATTGTAGCTATAACTAAGTGAAAGTACTAGTTGGTATACTTTATATGCCAACACCAACTTGCAGACTCGTAGTCGCCGCTGTGGTCTATCTAATCTCCGGTTATGGACTCTTTTTCCAAATCGTAATTAAAATCGATAGATCACGGAAGCCCAAAGGCCTCGAGTGCCCGGTGGTAAAGGAAAATTGATCTTGTGCCCCAGTGCCGCAGTCACCCGTTAAGGATCAGCTTTCGGGGCCAATAATTGGCAAATATATTACAGCTTTTGAGGCGATCTGCAAGGCAATATTGTTGTCCTCACGTTTTGCCTTAAAGGGAATAAATATGATTTGCTTATAATTGTAAATAATTTAAGTTATATCACGCTTTCTTATTTGTTATGAGTTCGTTGATGGTGAATATTACATCGCGTTTTGCAATAGGTATATATAATAGGTATAGGTAGGTGTATACAAACTAGCTCGCGTTCGACACAAAGTTCTATACGTTCCGTCTGTTCGTCAAAAAAAAAAAACACAAAAGGCACGCTTTAAATAATGGCAAATAAAATCATCTAAAAATGGACCAACAAACTTTGCGAAAAAAAAAAAAACTGGTGAAGTTCCACCGCCTTCCAACAATGTAGCAGCAATGCCAGAGGATGCACCACGCATTTGAGATCACGACCGAATTGCTCCCAGAATCAAAGAAATGACGAATGTCTAGGCCCACCGGGAGCATCGAGAAAGTAAATGCCTTCTATTCTATCGTCAACACCTTCATCACTGAATCGTTTCTTTTGCTCGGCATTCAACAGTGGCAAAATGAACGCAAAATTTCTTTCATTGCAATGATTTTCGCATTTATCCGAAATTTTCCAATTCAAAATAAAAAAATATAAAATTTTTTTCGCGTTTTTCCGGAATTTGTATGAGTTTTCCACTTTGAGCTTTCTATTTTTCCATTAGAAAAGCCATTCCCAAACAATTGTACACAAAATTCCATACAAAAAAAACATCAATTTTAAATTTTTCCAATTTCCCGAATTTTTCGGAGGGTGACCTTTTAGCTTTAGAAGCAAATAGAATTCGAAAAAATTAACAATGCGTAACTGAAATAAAATATGCTGTCGATGTTGCTACGTCCCGGTTTTTGTCAAAACAGTTAAAATAATTTTAAGCATTTTCACACGAAATGTTCACAGCTAGCTTGACACTCAATTTTCTTTTATCGGATCAGGGGCAAGATGCCAATCTCTCAATTTATGAAAAGAGTTTTCGGGATTTTCTTATAAGATTCCTCCGACAATGAATCGTAGGTAAAGGAGGAAAATAACAGTTCCTTGAAAATGTTTTACAAGTTGGAAAGTCAAGTCGGTTTCTTTTTGATTATCGATTGATTAGTTGACTAACTCTAGGTATTTGTGATGTTTTGTCCGTTTTAGGGTCATTTTTGATTAACATGTTTAACATTAGATTTAAGACTTTCCCAGGTTTAATTAAGGATTTATCTGTGCATAAAAATATTTCATAACAAGATTCTGTAAAAATTTCTTCTCACATTTGTACTACAAAATTCGCTTAGGTAATCACTAAATTTATGAAACTCATAAATAAATGAGTTAAGTACATGTTCTAATGAAAACCCTTCAGCTTTCTCAAAAAAAAAAAAAAAAAAAATACTGGTAGAATCTGGCTGTTAATGAGTTACTTATATTGGGACAAAAAGAGAACGCCATATGCCATTAAGTTTCTTCTTGATTTTGTTAAAAGGAACAGGTTTCCATTATGCTTAAAAATATTATTCTATATTTTTGAAGGGGGAAAAAATAAAACAAAAACTCTATCACAGTGCAAAGCTGCCCCAAAATAAGTTCTCAAAGTTGGACATTTATGCGTTTGCGTGACTTTTTGATGCGATTGGTTTCGCGAACAATTATAAGGCCTTTCGCTATTCTCCATACAAAGATGATAGTTCTTTTGCGACGCTTACGCCGTTTAATCTGATTTTGAGCGTTTGGGCATAAAGGCTTTTTCCAGAAAATACCAAATATTTCACTACCAATTTTCCAAATGTTTAACTCAAATTGGTCTTTGGCAGTTGGAAGTTGTTATCTGCTGACACCTTTTACGTCTGATTTCTTTTTTTTATCAAAGTAAGAAACAAAAGAAACTAAGACCGAAATATGTACTTCTATTTACACCAATAGTGTCGAAATGATGAACGTCTAAAATTCTTGACGAAAGTTTAGTAACCGACATCTTCCAGAATAATGCTACTTCTGTGTTGGTGCAACTAAAGCAATGTTTTTCCAAAGGTAGGGGCTAGATTTTATCACAACAAACGTGCAGAATAGGGACGGGAACATGGTACGCATTTAAATTCAAATGAACTCACACTCAGAATATTTATTTTCATTGCTAACTTCACATTGCTTTGAGATCTTAGGTGTAGCAGCAAAGTACCTAAGTAAAAAGTTACCACAAGCTCCTAATAAATTTATTATACCAAAAACTTAATATACTAGATTATTAAAAAAATGTTCTTCGTGTAACAAAATGTTTGAAGTGTACAAGTGTCCTTTTAAATTTACTTGGGACGCATGACGCATCTAAATATAACTTGCAGCGGTACTTCACAAATATTTGCTTTCAGCTGGCAGTAAAAATGTTCGAACTTTGAAAGAAGAATAAAGAGGAAATATTTTGAAGGTACCCTACAGTATACATATAAGCATAAAATTATTAGTTCCACTACTTTTCTTATTAAAAAGTAATTGCGCCGTATACTATTAATTTATTTTAGTCTTGACTTTAAATTTACGGAAGCTCACAATTGCACAATTTGTAGGGAAAATATACCTACTTTGAATTACTAAAAATTTTAGTCGAAATTAAAAATGTTTATTGGTAAGCCATTATGTATGTAGACATCAAGTGACCTTCATAGTAGTAGGAATAGGTTGGGTCTGGCGCAGGTAAAGTGGTGCTTTTGGGTGGTGCAAAATTTCCGGTTGTTGTCGTAGCTTATTTAGCCAGTACACTAAGCTTCCGGTAGGATATGGTTGGGGTATTTGGTTTTTCTAGTAGTTATATCTAGTCAATACCCACAACAATTCCTTAATACCGCAAAATATCCTATGTGAATACTTAGATGGCGCTGTGTTCTTATGGCATATCTACACCGAATTAAGCTATAGGTTTGTGTAGATGGTAAGATCCATTTTGTTTTCTAGTAGTTATCTAGTCAATACCCACAACAATTCCTTAATACCGCAAAATATCCTGTGTCAATACTTAGATGGCGCTGTGTTCTTATGGCATATCTACACCGAATTAAGCTATAGGTTTGTGTAGATGGTAAGATCCATTTTGTTTTCTAGTAGTTATCTAGTCAATACCCAACTCGATACCTTAGTACCCGAAAATTCTGTTGGCGCTAGTACCGTAAATGTGTTAAGATCCAGTTGGGATAGTTGGTTTCCTAGTTGGTTTTTTGGTTTTCTAGTTGATTTTTAGTCAATACCCAACTCGATTCCTTAGTACCCGAAAATTCTGTTGGCGCTAGTACCGTAAATGTGTTAAGATCCAGTTGGGATAGTTGGTTTCCTAGTTGTTTTTCCTGTAGGGGTATTTGGTAAATGTATTAAGATCCAGTTGGGATAGTTGGTTTCCTAGTTGGGATAGTTGGTTTTCTAGTCTAGTGTATGTGAATACTTGTGCATAGCCAAGGCTGCTTTAGATGGCGCTGTTTTCTTATCTCCTATCTACACCGAATTTAGCTACTCACTTATTTTCTCCTTGGTGAAGTGGTAAGCATTTTTAGTTGTTTGCTTTGGAATGCTAGATGATCTAAAAATAGAATCGAAACGAATGCAGACAGCTGTTGCAATGCTTTTGAACATGTTTCGACTTGATTTAATACAAATCTGATTATAATATCACATAGCATTGGATGTGAACAGTTTGTATAAAAACTCGGCTTGGTTCTTGTTTTTAAATCATTCAACGCAAAGATGTCAGCAAACGCATTAGAGGAACTTCAGTCTCTGGCATTGGGATACCCCCCAACTGTTGCAATTAGGTCCTTGGTTGAAGATAGGATCTATGATATACAGGACATGAAAAAAGTAACGACCAAATATGGGGTCAGAGTTACTGCGAATCTGGGTAGTAGTAGGAATAGGTTGGGTCTGGCGCAGGTAAAGTGGTGCTTTTGGGTGGTGCAAAATTTCCGGTTGTTGTCGTAGCTTATTTAGCCAGTACACTAAGCTTCCGGTAGGATATGGTTGGGGTATTTGGTTTTTCTAGTAGTTATATCTAGTCAATACCCAACTCGATACCTTAGTACCCGAAAATTCTGTTGGCGCTAGTACCGTAAATGTGTTAAGATCCGGTTTGGATAGTTGGTTTCCTAGTTGGTTTTTTGGTTTTCTAGTTGATTTTTAGTCAATACCCAACTCGATACCTTAGTACCCGAAAATTCTGTTGGCGCTAGTACCGTAAATGTGTTAAGATCCAGTTGGGATAGTTGGTTTCCTAGTTGGTTTTTTGGTTTTCTAGTTGTTTTTTAGTCAATACCCAACTCGATTCCTTAGTACCCGAAAATTCTGTTGGCGCTAGTACCGTAAATGTGTTAAGATCCAGTTGGGATAGTTGGTTTCCTAGTTGGTTTTCCTGTAGGGGTATTTGGTAAATGTGTTAAGATCCAGTTGGGATAGTTGGTTTCCTAGTTGGGATAGTTGGTTTTCTAGTCTAGTGTATGTGAATACTTGTGCATAGCCAAGGCTGCTTTAGATGGCGCTGTTTTCTTATCACCTATCTACACCGAATTTAGCTACTCACTTATTTTCTCCTTGGTGAAGTGGTAAGCATTTTTAGTTGTTTGCTTTGGAATGCTAGATGATCTAAAAATAGAATCGAAACGAATGCAGACAGCTGTTGCAATGCTTTTGAACATGTTTCGACTTGATTTAATACAAATCTGATTATAGGTAATATCACATAGTTCGATGGGAACTGACAAAAATGGATTTCATGGCTTGTGTAACAGATGACGCAGTTTTTATTAATGATAACACGACGTCGAGTGAAATTTCTTCGAGCTGGTTTGTGTAATTCATTCACAACATTCCTCTTACTCATATTGCAATACAATGAATAAAAATCGCAAGAAATTTACATTAAGATAGGTTTATTTCATAATAATTCTTTTATATAATGACATTAATTTCTTAATTCTAATCAATCTGCTTTGAAATTTTTAAAAATACACAGAATTTTGAGATTTAAGCAATCATGTTGGCTCAAAGAATACATTGATTTGAATACACATCACCGTACATTGGCTAAAAATGTTTTTGAGAAGAATTTCTTTAAATTATTGAATAATGCTGTTTATGGTAAAACGATGGAAAATGTAGACAAAATAAAAGATATCAAAATAGTAACAAATTGGGAGAGTTGTGGAAAACGGTTAGGTGCCCGAGCTCTGACAGCCAAACCTAACTTTCACAGTTCTAGCAAATTTACGGACAACATGATTGCTATTGAAATGAGACGTGTTCATGTAACTTACAACAAACCAATTTATTTGGGTTTTAGTGTTCTTGATTTATCAAAATGGAAGATGTATGATTTTCACTATGAATATATGAAACTAAAGTATGGTAGAAATATAACTTTAAATTATATGGATACTGATTCTTTCGTATATTCTATTAAAACCGAAAATTTCTATACCGATATACTGATGCACATTGATAACAATTTTGATACATCGGATTATCCATCTGATAATAGGTATAATATACCAAATAAAAACAAGAAGATAATTGGAATGATGAAAGATGAAATGAATGGTGAAATTATAAGAGAATTTGTCGGTCTTCGATCTAAAATGTATTCAATTGCTACTGAAAATAGTAAACAAATTAAGAAAGCTAAAGGTGTTAAAAAAACTGTACTAGATGGTATGAATATAGATGATTACAGAGATTGTTTGTATAAAAAGAAACTATTTTATGGAAATATGTACATAATTAGATCAAAGATTCATAATATATATACACAATCTGTTAATAAACTTACACTTAGTTATGTAGATGATAAAAGATATATAATGGAAAATGGTGTTAATACCCTTGCATGGGGCACTACAGTTTAGAAAAATAAAGATGAAAAAAAATTTTCTTTGATTTTTACTTAATGCACACTTTTAGTTTAACTAAAAATTTCTATAGGTTTATTTCGTAATAATTCTTTTTTTATATAATGACATTAATTTCTTAATTCTAATCAATCTGCTTTCAAGCATATAACATGCGCAAGTATCTGGTCCATCTTGACAAAGATTTGTAGACCATGGACAGTTAATAAAATGACATCCATGAACAGATGTGGTGGAGGATACGTTTTGGAATTTCCTTAGGAAAATAATACACTCCATAAATTCAGCGAAATGTTCCTCGAGAAGAGTGTGTTGATTTGTTTTTAGAAACTTTAAAACCTCATCGAAGATCGTAGACGTATTTACTGCAGACATGATTTCAAGTCGAATTCCGAATGCGTACTAAATTGGTGAAAGCTAGTTGTTGGATGCCCTGCTAATAGGTTCACCACTATTTCTATACTTCTCGAAAATATCCAACATATACTTTCTAATCTTATCGAGTAGTTCATGAGTGTATCAGTGTATGATCGCAAAGCCGCCATTTTTTCCAGTTTATCTTCGATGATTTGTAGTTTCAGTGCATTATCATTTATACTTTCCAGTAAAAAATTATTGTAAAGGATAGAGGAAGAAATGATGATGGTGAACGTTGTGCAGAAAACGTATTTCATGTATATAAAATATGCAGCCGCCCTGTATGAAGTGCTCTGTTCGGAACTAATCTGTGCGTAGCTATTTCTATCATAACTTATTTTATTAAATATTTTATTTGGCCAATCGTTGATAAAGCAGCATCAAATTCTTATTTTGCTAATAATATCAACTTTGTTGTCAAACTGTTTTTAATATATGATATTCGATTCACGCAGCTCTTCCGCAATTGAGTTTATTTCATTCTGATGATTATTATTGCCAGCAGTTTGCGATGCAACTAAATGTCTAAGTCTATCAACAAGTTCATTAGGATCAATCGAATGTACATAATCGATGGGGTTCTCAGAATATACCATATCATATGATTTACCAATTTTTTGGTGTGATTCTTCTTCGTCATTCATATCTTTAATTAAAGGTTTAATTATTGTCATATACTTTCGGCCACGATTGCCCTTTACTTGAGGATTAGTGTCATAGTTCTTCATATGTGCTCTAGATTTTTGTAGTATTTGACGATATTGTTTTAAATCATATTTACTATATTTAGACTTTCTAGGATTTTTCCTAAATACTAGTTCATATAGTCCACTTGTTGCAGGAAATATTTCATCATCAATTACAAAATCTTTTTGAGCATTAATTTGGAATTTTGATCTTCCCAACTTCGTAGAGTTTGTTCCTGCATCGAAATATGGACCATAGGCTTTATCACGATTCAAATCTGATGGCGATGGGAGGTTGACTGGTGTGCTTTGATTATAAACTTGTGAATTAGTGGGTGTTCTAAATGAATCATCTTCCTCTGCTTCTGGTTCTTCTTCATCTGCTTCTGTTTCTTCGTCTTCTTCTTCTTCTTCTTGTTCTTCTTCTTCTTCTTCTTCAGCCAGACTTGAGTAGGGTAATGGTGACTCCTTTTCTATATCTGATTTAAACTCTAACTTTCTTCGTTTCAATGGTTTTTTTATGTTTTCAATACTTTGAGTTTTGTTTGTATTGGCATTTTTCACAATCTCCTTTAAAGGTTCAACTATTGGTTTAAAAATATTTTCAAATTCGGTTTCCTTTGCAATTCTTCCAGTTTTGAGGGACATATATTTTCTCTTCAGGGATTTTTTAGTTTTTATGAGGTCTTTGAGTAAACTTTCATCGATATTCATTATTGCATATGAAACAGGTTTCATACAATGCAGTTTTATGTCATACAGGGCTGTTTACAGGGCTGTTTTGGGCTGTTTCGGGCTGTTTCAGGGCTGTTTCGGGCTGTTTCGGGCTGTTTACAGGGTTGTTTCATACAGGGAGTTTTTTAATTTGTATCCTATTGATTGTAGATATTGTTTATTTGCTTTGTTAAGTCGTCTTGTTGTTGTTCTGTTGGGCACTAATGGTGAGGTATTGATAGTCTTGTTATATGTTTCACCACTTTTATAGTTCAATGAACTGTTGTAGATAATCATTACTGAGGTTTTAGATGTAATCGTACAGTAATAGTTTCACCTCGAAAGTTTATGAGATTTATGTCTTGATCCAATAGTTTTAAATATATAACTTATCCTCTTCACGTTCATGGGTAAATAGATAACATTTTGCGGAGCCTCTATTATTTTATAGCCGAACCGAGGTACATCTAGTCAGACAGCTGTCAGACTTAAGATGCCCCGTATTTCCATGATGTGCTGGCTAAATAGTACAACAGATCTGTTTAATAACAGGGCAGTTTAATAACAGGGCTGTTCTATTTCATACAGGGCGGTTTAATAACAGGGCAGTTTAATAACAGGGCTGTTCTATTTCATACAGATCTGTTTAATAACAGGGCAGTTTAATAACAGGGCTGTTCTATTTCATACAGGGCGGTTTAATACAGGAGCTGTTCAAAACAGTATGTG
Source organism: Cheilosia vernalis (assembly GCA_949126925.1). Taxonomy (NCBI): domain Eukaryota; kingdom Metazoa; phylum Arthropoda; class Insecta; order Diptera; family Syrphidae; genus Cheilosia; species Cheilosia vernalis. Next base: position 20,228,242 of record OX421359.1, read on the forward strand.
GTCCGAATACTATGTGTAATCATATGATGATATATACTATTATGTAGATCGTGCAGATCCGCAATAAAAGCTGATCTGATTGATCTCACCTGCAATAACAGCTGATCTCACCTGCAATAATAGCTAATCTGATTGATCTCACCTGCAATAACAGCTGATCTCACCTGCAATAATAGCTGATCGGATTGATCTCACCTGAATAGATGATCTGATTGATCTCCGATCAATCAATCAAGCTATTACGGAATAGTATATATGTATAAACAGCCCGAAACAGCCCTGAAACAGCCCGAAACAGCCCAAAACAGCCCTGTAAACAGCCCTGTATGACATAAAACTGCATTGTATGAAACCTGTTTCATATGCAATAATGAATATCGATGAAAGTTTACTCAAAGACCTCATAAAAACTAAAAAATCCCTGAAGAGAAAATATATGTCCCTCAAAACTGGAAGAATTGCAAAGGAAACCGAATTTGAAAATATTTTTAAACCAATAGTTGAACCTTTAAAGGAGATTGTGAAAAATGCCAATACAAACAAAACTCAAAGTATTGAAAACATAAAAAAACCATTGAAACGAAGAAAGTTAGAGTTTAAATCAGATATAGAAAAGGAGTCACCATTACCCTACTCAAGTCTGGCTGAAGAAGAAGAAGAAGAAGAACAAGAAGAAGAAGAAGAAGACGAAGAAACAGAAGCAGATGAAGAAGAACCAGAAGCAGAGGAAGATGATTCATTTAGAACACCCACTAATTCACAAGTTTATAATCAAAGCACACCAGTCAACCTCCCATCGCCATCAGATTTGAATCGTGATAAAGCCTATGGTCCATATTTCGATGCAGGAACAAACTCTACGAAGTTGGGAAGATCAAAATTCCAAATTAATGCTCAAAAAGATTTTGTAATTGATGATGAAATATTTCCTGCAACAAGTGGACTATATGAACTAGTATTTAGGAAAAATCCTAGAAAGTCTAAATATAGTAAATATGATTTAAAACAATATCGTCAAATACTACAAAAATCTAGAGCACATATGAAGAACTATGACACTAATCCTCAAGTAAAGGGCAATCGTGGCCGAAAGTATATGACAATAATTAAACCTTTAATTAAAGATATGAATGACGAAGAAGAATCACACCAAAAAATTGGTAAATCATATGATATGGTATATTCTGAGAACCCCATCGATTATGTACATTCGATTGATCCTAATGAACTTGTTGATAGACTTAGACATTTAGTTGCATCGCAAACTGCTGGCAATAATAATCATCAGAATGAAATAAACTCAATTGCGGAAGAGCTGCGTGAATCGAATATCATATATTAAAAACAGTTTGACAACAAAGTTGATATTATTAGCAAAATAAGAATTTGATGCTGCTTTATCAACGATTGGCCAAATAAAATATTTAATAAAATAAGTTATGATAGAAATAGCTACGCACAGATTAGTTCCGAACAGAGCACTTCATACAGGGCGGCTGCATATTTTATATACATGAAATACGTTTTCTGCACAACGTTCACCATCATCATTTCTTCCTCTATCCTTTACAATAATTTTTTACTGGAAAGTATAAATGATAATGCACTGAAACTACAAATCATCGAAGATAAACTGGAAAAAATGGCGGCTTTGCGATCATACACTGATACACTCATGAACTACTCGATAAGATTAGAAAGTATATGTTGGATATTTTCGAGAAGTATAGAAATAGTGGTGAACCTATTAGCAGGGCATCCAACAACTAGCTTTCACCAATTTAGTACGCATTCGGAATTCGACTTGAAATCATGTCTGCAGTAAATACGTCTACGATCTTCGATGAGGTTTTAAAGTTTCTAAAAACAAATCAACACACTCTTCTCGAGGAACATTTCGCTGAATTTATGGAGTGTATTATTTTCCTAAGGAAATTCCAAAACGTATCCTCCACCACATCTGTTCATGGATGTCATTTTATTAACTGTCCATGGTCTACAAATCTTTGTCAAGATGGACCAGATACTTGCGCATGTTATATGCTTGAAAGCAGATTGATTAGAATTAAGAAATTAATGTCATTATATAAAAAAAGAATTATTACGAAATAAACCTATAGAAATTTTTAGTTAAACTAAAAGTGTGCATTAAGTAAAAATCAAAGAAAATTTTTTTTCATCTTTATTTTTCTAAACTGTAGTGCCCCATGCAAGGGTATTAACACCATTTTCCATTATATATCTTTTATCATCTACATAACTAAGTGTAAGTTTATTAACAGATTGTGTATATATATTATGAATCTTTGATCTAATTATGTACATATTTCCATAAAATAGTTTCTTTTTATACAAACAATCTCTGTAATCATCTATATTCATACCATCTAGTACAGTTTTTTTAACACCTTTAGCTTTCTTAATTTGTTTACTATTTTCAGTAGCAATTGAATACATTTTAGATCGAAGACCGACAAATTCTCTTATAATTTCACCATTCATTTCATCTTTCATCATTCCAATTATCTTCTTGTTTTTATTTGGTATATTATACCTATTATCAGATGGATAATCCGATGTATCAAAATTGTTATCAATGTGCATCAGTATATCGGTATAGAAATTTTCGGTTTTAATAGAATATACGAAAGAATCAGTATCCATATAATTTAAAGTTATATTTCTACCATACTTTAGTTTCATATATTCATAGTGAAAATCATACATCTTCCATTTTGATAAATCAAGAACACTAAAACCCAAATAAATTGGTTTGTTGTAAGTTACATGAACACGTCTCATTTCAATAGCAATCATGTTGTCCGTAAATTTGCTAGAACTGTGAAAGTTAGGTTTGGCTGTCAGAGCTCGGGCACCTAACCGTTTTCCACAACTCTCCCAATTTGTTACTATTTTGATATCTTTTATTTTGTCTACATTTTCCATCGTTTTACCATAAACAGCATTATTCAATAATTTAAAGAAATTCTTCTCAAAAACATTTTTAGCCAATGTACGGTGATGTGTATTCAAATCAATGTATTCTTTGAGCCAACATGATTGCTTAAATCTCAAAATTCTGTGTATTTTTAAAAATTTCAAAGCAGATTGATTAGAATTAAGAAATTAATGTCATTATATAAAAGAATTATTATGAAATAAACCTATCTTAATGTAAATTTCTTGCGATTTTTATTCATTGTATTGCAATATGAGTAAGAGGAATGTTGTGAATGAATTACACAAACCAGCTCGAAGAAATTTCACTCGACGTCGTGTTATCATTAATAAAAACTGCGTCATCTGTTACACAAGCCATGAAATCCATTTTTGTCAGTTCCCATCGAACTATGTGATATTACCTATAATCAGATTTGTATTAAATCAAGTCGAAACATGTTCAAAAGCATTGCAACAGCTGTCTGCATTCGTTTCGATTCTATTTTTAGATCATCTAGCATTCCAAAGCAAACAACTAAAAATGCTTACCACTTCACCAAGGAGAAAATAAGTGAGTAGCTAAATTCGGTGTAGATAGGTGATAAGAAAACAGCGCCATCTAAAGCAGCCTTGGCTATGCACAAGTATTCACATACACTAGACTAGAAAACCAACTATCCCAACTAGGAAACCAACTATCCCAACTGGATCTTAACACATTTACCAAATACCCCTACAGGAAAACCAACTAGGAAACCAACTATCCCAACTGGATCTTAACACATTTACGGTACTAGCGCCAACAGAATTTTCGGGTACTAAGGAATCGAGTTGGGTATTGACTAAAAAACAACTAGAAAACCAAAAAACCAACTAGGAAACCAACTATCCCAACTGGATCTTAACACATTTACGGTACTAGCGCCAACAGAATTTTCGGGTACTAAGGTATCGAGTTGGGTATTGACTAAAAATCAACTAGAAAACCAAAAAACCAACTAGGAAACCAACTATCCAAACCGGATCTTAACACATTTACGGTACTAGCGCCAACAGAATTTTCGGGTACTAAGGTATCGAGTTGGGTATTGACTAGATATAACTACTAGAAAAACCAAATACCCCAACCATATCCTACCGGAAGCTTAGTGTACTGGCTAAATAAGCTACGACAACAACCGGAAATTTTGCACCACCCAAAAGCACCACTTTACCTGCGCCAGACCCAACCTATTCCTACTACTCTTCATATTCCAGGAGTCATTTTTGGCTGTAATAACACGAAGTTGCATTGGGGTTCAGGCTACAGTCTCACCTCCATTTTGTGCGCCATTTACAAGTATGTAATCTTTGACTGTTGGACTTTCAAAAATCTGTCAGAAATACACTACCTAATAATATATAAGTTCCACTGGCAATTGCATTGACATTTAACTGCTGTTTTTATCGTTTGACGTCAGAAGAAATGTCATTAGCTTAGTTTCGGAAATGAAATTCATTTCTGACTTGCATCAACTGTGGGGTATTTATTTTAACACCCAACGGCATGCGTTTCAACAGCTTTGGAATACATATATATTATGTTTTTCTTCAACCTTAAACATGCCGATAAAATCATTCAACCGGATCTGCTAGTATACGAACAAAGTGAATCATCGTGTGCAAATTTAATTCCCACGTCTTCGAGCTATATCGTTTGCTGTGCTCATAGTGTAGACATAAATAAAAACCCAACCCGAAAGAGTTGTTCTAGTCCAGCAGTGTCTTTTGCTTTTCAAAGCCTTGCATCTGATGCATACATGCGTTGTAGTGTTTGAGTTTAAAGTTGCAACTTTTTTACTCCAAAATAGCCTGAGCTAGTTCTGCCAGAACCGTGGGAGAAATATGAAATTATTATCATAAATTATTATGCGAATGTTTTTTTTTTGTTAATTGGATGTTTGCTGAGGTATATAATATAACGTTTAACTTTAACAATTTGCCAATGGAGACATTTGATCGGAATTATATTCAATTAAAAACAGAAGAAGTGAGTCAATGTCAGTGTGTACATTTTTTACGAAACGTCCCATTGAAGCAAAAAGTGCAATTATATATTAAGAGCGCGACTGCTGAATGCTCTTGAATGCAAATATTTCGTCGTCGATATGAAATATTTAATTACCACGTAATTTTCACCTCAATAAGAGGTTTATTAATATATAACAATAAAATTCATAAGACATCAACAATCAATATCTGTTTGGCTCTATAGGTCCTAGTTGTTGTAGACATATTTTTTTGTTTATTTCAGTTAAACAATAATATAATATAACTAAACTTATTGTAACTTAAAATTGTTTAAAATAATCCTGATTTAGTAGTGGAAAGAAATTCGTAACTATAAAGTTAGTGTGAATGACTCTCGATTACAAAAGAACAAAAAACAAATTCAGATGTGGGGTAAAAAGATCAGATAAAATCAGATAAAATTTAACTAGAACAAAGAGTACAATGATAAAAATTTAACAATGCAATATAATAAGAATCATTAATGACAATATGTTTGTAAACAGCAAAACGCTTTTATACTAGCTATAGAACAGACAAAACAAATTGAAACCACTTGTCTAAATCAACACAATTGCAATTGTGGGCATGCATTGCACATGCCAAACAAACTTACAAAAAAATTCAGGTTTTCCGAAATAAAGTACTAAGGAACATAGTTAATGCACCTTGGTAGGTACATACGCAACGCCGATCTGCATAGAGATCGAAATGTTCAAATGGTTGAAGATGAGGTTAAGAAGGTTGCTCGGAGGCATATAAATCGGCTTCTCAACCACGTAAACACAGAAATAACAGAACTTTTAAATAATGACAATCCGCGGTACTAATAACCATTTTTAGTGTCCAGGCTAAGTTTTTCGAACTCACAATGGCGAAATTTTCCATACAAAATTGCATATTGTGACCTAGGAAATATTTGGTATGAAGTTTAAAAATGATTATTGGTTAGGCCCAATGTAGTCAGGAGACTGAGACGGATAAAACCTCTTGATCTGTAAGATTTGGCTAGGGCTAAAAAAATATGTAGGTATAATTTTAAACAAAACAAGTTTAAAAATCCGACAAACGGCGGATTTATCTCTTTAAATTCATTAAATAATTCAAAATGTAAATTGCTGATGAGTCGTACGACTAGGTGGCAATCTTATTCGGGGCGGCTAATGTCAGTTCCCCGGGAGTTTTTTTTTAGATGAGTTAAAGTCCATCACTATTGCAGAAGCATCCCTCGCGTATAGCTCTGCAATGTCTTTCGATGATTTTTTACTTCCAGCAAATTCCCAACAGCAAAAAAAAAAAAAAAAAATAGAGACATATTATTTAAACGTAAATTGTAAAATCTGGAATATTTTGCAGCAGACTTTGATTAAAAACCTCCCTTAACACTTTAAAGACATAAAGATGTCTTAGTGGCAAGATCTGTAAATTGCGAAAAAGCAGCAAGGAGTTAGCGAAGCGATCTTTACCACAGATTATTCTTACCAAATGCTTTTGCGCAAGCAACAAGGAACTGAAACAATTAGCGTCCACTCCAGCTGACGAGGCCATATTATAATTTAATTTGCTATCAATCACCACCCCGAGATATTTAAAGGAATCAACTGATTAAATTTTAAAACATTTGAAGGAACACTGACGGTTCATAGAAAAGTTTTGTTAACCACATGAGTGAAAGGGTAAACCAAACTGATTGCAGTCGTAAGCAGGGTTGTCAGGTTTTTAAAATCGAAATTGCAAATCTTAAATTTAAAATCGCCAAATTAATAAATCTCCGTCGCCATAGATCGCCAAATTAAAAGTATTGTAAAATGTAATAAAACTAAGCTTAAAACTTAATTATTTAAAACACAAAAAAAAAACACATTTATTAAAAAAGAAAACAAAAACAATTTATTTGATACAAACTTCGGCTAATATTGTTAATAAAACAAAAACATCATAAAAACCAAAAGATCAGTCTAGTATTACTCATCTATTTCATCCAGAAAACCATCTTCCCAAATATTAACATTAAATGCCAAAAGCATTTCAACAGAAGGCTCAAAATTATTGCAAAATGCTCAAAATGAATTGATAGATAAATTATACTATCTTGAAATTGTTCCCACTCTCGTTGGTTAAAAATCCGCGGTTTTTTTGTTTTGCTTTTGTACTCATTTTATTGTTTGATTTTATACTTTTACACAATCAAATGGCCAAGTTTGGAAATTTATTGTGACAGAATCTTTTAGTTTGACACATGGCATTATTTACTTCTAATAATTCAAAAATTCATTTGAAATCGGAAATCGATAATTTTTTCTGAAGCCGATACCTTTCGGTTTTTTTTTCTTGGAATTAGTGGAAAACAGAAATACATTAAGATTTTAATTCGAAAATGAAAAATCGCACGTTTTTTGTGCCCTGGTCGTGAGCATGATAGTACAAGTTAAAATCCACTATATTACTACATGACAAGTTAAATGACATCATTTTCGTTTTCTCACTAATAACAAGCGTTGTATTCAATGTCAACCACTTAGAGTTTGTAAATGTTCTTGTAGTTTACATTGAACTTTTGTTTAAGGAGAGAGTTGATAAATATCAAAAATAAAAGAGGTCCCATGTTCGAGCCTTGGGGAACGCCATTCTTTAGCTTACGTGATAAGCTGAACGACCCATTTATATTGACTACTCTCTACTTTTAAGGTAATACTTGAACCAATCATACATAAACCCTCTGAATCCAGCGTGGAATTAAGTTTTTGCACATTTATAGCCTTTTCACACCAAGTCGAAAACACACGAAAACTTCATCGAAAACAGAAGTTTTCCACGAAAACACTTCGAAAACGACTTCCAATCGTTGGGTTGTTTAAACAAACACACCTTTTGCTATTTTCAGCTAATTCAGCAGAATGTCTGACCGAACTTAATGTCACAACTCACAACATCAAATCATTTTCCACATTTATTGATGGGCTTATTGTTTTTAAATGCACTAAATTCATTTTGTTTGTTAATTAATGCGATTGAAATTTGTAACCAAACAAGTTTGCACCGAAGTTTAACGACTAGTGTCTCACAGCTGATTGAAACGTCAAACGAAAAGTAGTTGGTGGTCGGTGTGAATGCATCGACGAGTTTTCGGCTCTGTGTGAAAAACCCATTAAACGCCTAGCAAATGAATGAGTTTTGATAGCTCACTGTGCATTGCTTCGCCCGCGCATGGAATTGTGTTTCCAATCGACTCCATTCTATTTATATCATTTTCACAACACTGTCAAGTTTCTGCAGCCGTCAGTGTACTCGAGGTCTAACAATTTGCACTAAGCAGGGTCGTCTCGTCTCGAGTATTTTAATGGCATCATCGTTATATCCGGCACACTATATTGACTTCGATCAAAAATGGTAGGTGGTGCTGAATTAAAAACAATTGTTCTGCACGAACTGAGATCACAGTTACATAATCCTCATTAGCTACTCTGTTCCATAAAAGGCAATTAAAAATGCTCACGTTGAATGTGCAATGTCTTGTCACCATGACCTTAAATTTGCTTATTAACTCATTCCGCCGGCCTATTAGTATCTATCCATGGCAAATGATTGAACTTGTCATCACAACCAATACTCTGGGTCCATATCTCTATGGCTAAACGGTTTTTTTTTTTTTGATGAAATACTTAATCAAAGCACAATGAGTTAGCCATTACTCCGAGTAATTTATTGACACATAAAGTGCATACACCAATCAACAAGGTCGGACAATCCATTCTATGGTACCGAACATTTATCGGCGCTGGATTGTAATGCATGTCTGCCCACAACGCCCATTTCATCAGATTGAATTGGGCATGCACAGCTAAATGTTTGTATCTGGCTATCTGTATTCTGGCAATCGATGGGAAAAGTCAGTCGAGCAGAAAACTCATATGTTGGATAATTTTCTTGTGTTAGACCAGGCGTAGAAATCTCTTGAGGCGCAGGCGGCGGCGTTGTGTCTAATAAATGACAGAAAACTCCTTTGCACCTAATTAATATCAATTAGATCATAAATGGCGTTATCTTATTTTTTATATCAGTGAATGAGTGACAGCGTTCGCATTTGTAAGTATTTATTTTAAAAATTGAAAATGACAACTCGAATACAATGGGCAGGAGTAAATACTAGATGTAAGTCACAAAGCAATATTGTACTGAAAGAAAAGAACAATTAAAGGATATTGATATTTTTTTTAAGGAAGAACGAGTAACGTACACAAAAATAAGAAAAGAAATAACTTACAAAGGAAAACGGTTGTAATTAGGTTTTACGGTTTTCAGACGTACATGACTGACTTCTAAGAGTCTTTAGAAGGTGCTCAGTGATGACTATCGTATGTCCACATTTTGAACATTATTTTTTTTTTTATATATTTAACACGCACTAAAGAGGTTATGACTACTCTTATGGTGTAGTTTGAAGTACACAGCGCGGGCGTTAGGGAAATTGGGGTAGAGAAGATAGGAGATTCCGATGCACATTGGTTTTAAATGTCTGCAAATTGAACCGAGGGGGAAAGACAGAGCCGGGCAAGGCGTTCCACATTCGCGTGGTACGGCTTATGAAGGAATCTCTATATTTCATAGTACGACCGAAAATAGGCTGAAGGGTAAACTGATGGGCATTCCTGGCTTGGCGAGTATTGCGGTTGAATTGTTGAAGGGGTGGAATGCAGCTGGCGATTTCACTTGAGCACTGTTTGTAGAAATAGCGATAAAACAATGAAAGACATGTTACATTTCTGCGATGTTCGAGCGAATTTATAGAATTCGCTATATTTGTGTCTCCAATGAGTTTTAAAGCACGATTCTGTATATCCTATCCAGCGGGTGCAGTGAGGTTTTGGGCGCACCAGACCAGATATGAGAGTTATACTCAAGTTTGGGGCGAATGAACGCCTTGTATATGGCAGCCAGATCAGAAGGGGTAAAATATTTCTTGCACCGTTTGAGGAAACCTAGACATTTCGCAGCGTTCTTGGCGACTTCGTGTATGTGGTCATTCCAACGGAGTTTGTCATGGACACACATACCGAGAATGGAAAGTCTTTCGGTTTCGGCGATGCAAGTGCCATTCATGGATAATGGCTGAGGATTCTGGTTTCGCTTTAATGACAGCAGACAGCATTGTGTTTTAGAAGCATTAAATTCCACTCTATTGGCTGAACCCCATTTTATAATGCTGTCGAGATCGGAATTTAATGAGCTTAACATACGTTGCCGTTCCAGTTCTACGGCCGAAGAGCAGGGACGTGAGTCCTGGAATGAATATGAGAAGCTGAGGGTGCTGTCATCGGCGAAGGAGTGGATTGGATTAGATGTTGCAGACAGGAGATCATTTATGAAAATGAGAAAGAGAGTCGGAGACAAAACGGAGCCTTGGGGAACACCAGCATTTATATGGTGGATTTCAGACTTGAAGCCATCCAATACAACTTGAATTGAACGGCCAGAGAGGTAGTTTCTAATCCATTGAAGAAGAGACGCATCGATCCCATATGCACGCATTTTCGACAAAAGAGCTTGGTGCCAAACTCTGTCAAATGCCTTTGAAATAACAAGCGCAACAATCTTCGTTTCACCAGAGTGATGTAGAGATTGGTTCCACTTTTCGGTGAGATAAGCCATCAAATCACCAGTGGATCTGTTGCCACGAAAACCGTACTGCCGGTCATTAATGAGTTTTCGTGATTCAAGATATTTCATGAGCTGACGATTTATCAGCGTTTCCATGACCTTAGAAAGAATGGATGAAACATTATTTGAACATTAGTTTGTGCAATATTATTTATGTTGTATGTACAAAACAAGAGAACAATTGGAAGATTTTATTATACAACACTGCATAAAGTTTCCTTATGAATAAATGTTGGTTTTAGAAGGTGCGATGAAAACCTTATCAGCATCACCTAAGAAAATCCAATATTATGGTATAAAATCCCGACTGATGTAAAAAAAAGTAATAAAATGATTTAAACAGTACACATTCAACTAACCTAAACAACAACTTAAAACAAAACTTGTTACTCTATAAAATTGACAACAGCTTCCACATTAGAAGAATAAATGAAGCAGATTCTTACATATTTATAAAATAGTACGGCCATGTGATTTTGGTAGCAACCTGTGTGAAATCGACATTTCTAAGTTCCTCTATTATCGTTATTTCAGAATTGATCTTCTTTTGAAGTACCTACTAATAATTACGACCCAGTATAACCAAATTTAGTTCCGATTTCGGTTTTATCTTTACGGAAGATCAAAATTACAAAACTTGCATGGAAAATATATCTATTGTGACCACCGACTAGTTTTGCTGAATATAGCAAAAGGTGTGTTTGTTTCAACAACCCAACGATTGGAAGTCGTTTTCGTGGTGTTTTCGTGGAAAACGACTTTAAACGACGCGTTTTGAAAAATGAAATATGCTTTCGTATAAGTTTTCGAGTGTTTTCGCGAAAACCCGGTTATCGGCTCGGTGTGAAAAGGCTATAAGGCGCAATAAAAAAAATCCAACAAAAAAAAAAAACAAATAAATAATCTATGATTTCTAATGAATAACACTTAACTTTCTAATTTTATTTGACTTTGGCGCTTAGACCTGACGGGCTCTTTCCAGAAAATTGTTTTCACTATTCTTAGAACTTCAGGTCCCAGCGCCGTCGCTTCTTCTCGGATATTGGCATACAGCCAAGAACCAGGCAACCACTTTTTAGGTATGATCCAAAGACAAAAACATTTAAGACGGTGAATCGGACTAGCTCGGTGGGGATCTAAAATCGGAAAAAGCGATAATTTTGCATGTGTATTTGTGGGTAATTTTTTTTCTTTTAACTCGCGAACCAATTCAATCTTGTATTGAAAAAGGAGTAATTTCTGTAAAATTCTTTGCAAGGGCAATTCAGACAACACCATCCGTCGAGAGTGTCGTCTAGTATAAGTTTCGGATTTTCATCTTGATACTTGCTTGTACCAGTGCAATACTGATATCATTTTGAACTGCACGATGTCTTCATAAGCTCGCTGAACATCAAAGACAGCGGGCTCAGTGTTACCTCTGAAAATTTTCAGAAAGAGTTAAAAAAAAAAGAGTCTAGACTGAAAAAAGGAGTCGCATAGTAAAAACCACTGAATATTTTTATAAAGGGTCCAAAAAGAGTCTCGACTTAAAAAGAGAGTCCCATTTCGATCTAATACCATGTTCCCACCAACGTGATTTAGCTCATATGATTTATAAATCACGAAAGGCGTCTCCACCGAATTTTACGTGATTTAGTTTGGCATCCAGCAGAAAGAATTCGTCCACTTCGGAGAGGGTAGTTTTTTTTTTCGTTGTTTTTCTTTTGTTATCACACCTCTGCCAAAAATAAATCAATTTATGATTGTTGTACTTAATAAAAACACCAAAATACACCGAAACACGAAGAAAATTGAATTTGGGATAATATTTTTGATATTTGTGTTGTTTTTTTTTTGTTTGTTGAATAACATTGAATTGAATTGAAAGCGCTGCAGGTATGTTCGTTTTTATTTTGTGTGGATTTGCGATGAGAGATACGTAATTAAAAATTAAATACGTCTAAATCACGTAATTAGTAATCACGAAAATGTATGGTAAATCACGTAATTTATGAGATTATTTAGCTAAATCAAGTGGATTTAGCCAAATCACGTTGGTGGGAACATGGTATAAGCTTTCTTAATGCGCGCTCAATGGACTTTGACCTTCGATGTATTATTATAAAAAAAAAAATTATATTGCAAATTCGGGTAAAGAAGTTTTGCTAAAACTAATACTTAGTTATAAATACTACAAACAAAAATTAATTTAAAGTAAATAAATAAATTAAGAAGCCAGCTATCTATCTATTCTTAAAGCCTCAACTAGGTACTTCGCAACAAAAGTGGGAAAAAGTACAAAAAAGTGTAAAAAAAATCGTATTGCATGTATTGCTTCATCGCATAGTAGGTACGCTCTGTTTATTTCTTCTCAATTTAAAATTTTCACTTTGTGGGAAGCTCGAGCATGTTTAGGTTTCAAAAAACAAATACACTCAAGGAATTCATTAGCGATTTGCCGGTAGATCACTTTCTCATCATATAATTCCTGTAAGTTTTAAAGGGAAAACACTTTTCAAGATCACCAGTTTCCATTTTACAAAATGACTATTAATGGAGCAAAATTTGATCTTACAAAAAAAAGAGTTCGATTTCACTGGTTTTTGAAAAGATGAGTCCTGGAGTCCATGTGTTCAAAAAAGAGGCAAAAGGACGCTAAGGTAACCCGAAGGTTACCCTGAGCGGGTTGCTCCTTGTTGCTGAAAACGTTGAACCAATCGGTAAATTGTTCGAGAATTGGCTCCTTTTCGAACATGAACGATATTTCGATATGGTTAATAATTGAATGCCTATAGTACTTTCAAAATTATAACCATATTCCATTCGTTGGATCTTTTCATAATACATTTTCTCAGTTTTACAAAGTTACGCTACTTACCTATGCGACACCTTTTATAACCGGACAGCCATATTTGAGCTATGTAGGTTAACGCGATCGTACCTACCTACCTAAATACATTTGGATCTCAATAAACTTCCAAATCCAAAAAAATAAAAAATCATAAATCTTTAAGCATTTTTTTTGAATTTTTAGTTTTATTGGTAACACATCATTTCCATTAAACAAAATAAATAAATAGTCCTTAGCACATACATGTAACTAAGTCAACAGAAGCATGACTTAAATAAATAGACAATTTTTTTGAAAACGAATTTTGTACAAGCATTTTCGACAGACGCGTTTCGTCCTAGCAAGTAAGGAGTAACATAAAATAAATAATAAAATATATTATAAGACCGTTGGGCCGTGGTTTTTTGCCATCTTTAATTATCAACCAATCAGAAAAATGGTTTTTGTCAGTCAATATATTGGAGCGCTCATATCAGACCCCTTTTGCCATTTGCAAGAAATTAAAAATTATAATATTTTCTTTCTCAAATCAGTGGTGATGAATACTGTTGTGGCTCAGCTCAAACTCTTTCCGTTCTGGCCGTTCCCGACTATTCTAGCCACCACCAAGGATCCGGGTGATTGCAGCAGTAACAGCGTGTGTTAGCTACCTGGAATAGCCAAACTCATTCCGAAAGAGGTATCCGTACTAATATCGGTTCTAATTGTCATTTCCTTAGGCTCGCCACTTCAACGCGATCTCAGACTCCAGATTGCAGGCTTGGTACAATATTTCATGTCTACGGATATATTCTTAAAAATAAACAAAATGAAAAAATAAATAGCAAAACTGAAACATCGTTCCAAAGAAAAAAAATCTAAGCTAACATTAGAAGAAGGATAAAAAAAAACTTAATGTTTTCGTTTCTGCTCGTTTGGAATGTGTCTCGCGTACATGGGTGCTATGTGCTTCTGATTGTCCTTCTTGATCATAAATTGCACAATCCGAGCAGCGGCAGCATTCTGTTCATCGTCAGTGTTCGGAAAGACCACTGGACCCTCTGAATCTGGTTTCTTGAACGCCTTTGGCTTTCGTTGAAAATAGTTGGCATAGTCGTTGTTTGGTCGATATCCTTTGTTATTATTATTATGGTGCTTGGGAAAAGTCGAGTAATGTTTTAGGCCTGGCGTTGTGAGAACTCCTTTCTTGATGCCATTGTGGCCATTTTTGTGACCATTCCCATATTGACTCCGCACAGCCACCGGTTTTGAAGATATATAATCCGTATGTAGACCCGGCGACTTCAGATGTGGGTCAGGATAATTATTTTGTTTCAGTGGCAAATGCTCTTCAAGAGCGAGATTTTCACTTACATATGATTGTTGGTTGTTTTGCAAACGCTGTTCGGGCATTGACTCTTCAGCTAGTACACTCATCGCCTTCCAGTCGTTCTCGTCGGTGTCATATGGTACTGGCTTTGGTTGGAATCCGTATTCGTTTTCCATCCTCGGAAGGTAGTCCTCCCGAGGTGCTTTTAATCTTTCGTTCATATTTGGTACCGCCATTTCCATTGAGATCTGCTTTATCCTAGCATGAGGACGTAGTTCGATTAGGCTTGGAATTTTCGGATGTGAGTGCGTTAAATCTTCGACCTGTTTTTTGACTGGCGTTAAATCTGAACTGAGTACTATATGTTCCTGGTCCCTGCTGTAGTGATTGATTTTCGACTGAGAGGAGTCGTCATTCGTTCCCACCTCAGAGTGCGGCGAATCAGTTATCGGATGGGAATTGGCTCCGACTGTCTTCACAACGGCATTGAATCCATTCTCACTGTCGGCTGTGTAGTGGACGGTTCGTATTGATCCGTCGGGCTCCATAACGCTGTATTGACCTTTTACTGTATCACCCTCGCGAGACTCCCACTGGGATTTCACATCGCCTGTGTGAAGATCCTTTACTCCGTAGCTAAATGCGTACCCGGGATGTGCCTAAAAATAAAAGATAGACATACATATATTAGTTTTGTGCTAAGCAGGATTCGTTTTTTTGAAAGAGAGGGGGATTTATTTTTCTGCGGATAAAATTTCCCTCAATATTGAAAGAGCATTCAACAAGCAATCACTTCCTAACAAGTGATTCACAGTCACATCATGCGAATCCATCTCCTGTATTGTGAAACACATTCTCAGAATCAGCGAGTAATCTCTCTCTCTAAATGCAAGGACAACTGGGAAATCCTTAAGGACGGGTTCTCTCTACTTCCATTCTGAAATCTTAATTTGATTTTAGGGTCTTCGCTGTTTTTTTTTTTACAAGCTATTTTCATTTCAACTTTGTGCCGAGACTCGAGAGTCATTCCAAAATATTTGGGCTCATTTGCAGATGGGAAATTATTTGTTTGTTTTTGTATAAAATCTAGTTGGAACTAAGGATTTAAGGATTTTGTCCATTCATTGATCCTCAATTTTAATATTATATTTGCTTCTTTGCTGTACCAATTTCTGGGGCCCTATACTCTGTTTCTCGTACCGAAAGTCCAATTTTTCGAAAACGAACGTGAAATGTACTACTGTTATATTTAGAATTCTGAAAAAGGAGAACATATCAAATTTCTTCATCCGACATCAATGAACACGGAAATAAATAGATAGAGTTTTACTTGTAAAGCTTTTGAGCTATCTCTATGTTGTCAGTTTTACTTTTTATTTCTTTAGTAGGTACGTCGAAATTTGGCGAGTGGCGAAAAAATCAAATGAAGGGAAATGGATATCTCTCTCATTTTTTTTCAGTTTTCTCAGTACGTGTGGTCGCATTCGCACTGTTTCTTGGCAATTTTTTAATAATTTTACGTTTGCAAAAAAGTAGGTACTCCAACGAACCTATTATTTGGCATTATTTTTTTTTCACTTTTTATGAGAATAAGTAAAAGCGAACCGAAAATAAATTTTGGAAAGGATTGACTTTCGAAATAGATAGCTGGTACTTAGCAGCAAAGTTTTAGGAATGATGAAGAACAATGACTAATTCACTAGGTCACAAAGAACATCACCCCAAAGACTATTATTCATTTTGCGAAGTTTAATGCTACACCACCACCGGAGATTAACTCCGAGATTTGGATTAATCTCGTATAAATTGTCCACATTTATCATAAAAATTTTATGCTATGTTTATCTGCGAGATTAAGAAAAATTTCCGTTAATCCCGCATAGCTAAATATCGGGATTTATCATACAAAGGTTAATTTAATAAAAAGAAGATTAAGAATTAATCTCCTAAACTAACCAGATTTATATGTAGAGTCCGGTTTGTGAACACATTCTTCACAGCTGGGAATGTCAAAAATACCAAGCAAACAGAGTTGTATTTGGCATTGTGTCATAAAACATAAACATATCCGAATTAAATAAAGAATAATTTAATAATTCTTTATTTTTGTAGAATTAAATAATAGGTAATAATAAGCTAATAATGGGTATTTAAAGATTTCTGGAACTCATGTTTTATCAATTTAATCTTTTTATTTTTTATCCTAATTTTGGGTTGTTCGATTTGACAGTAGTTGACAACATCTGCTGAAACGTCCAATTAATCTTGTTTTTGTTTGGAGGAAATACTCCAGGATTTATTTGTAATCTCATGCCCTAAATCGTAGCATTAATCTCTTTTAATACGAGATGAATACGAGATTAAAAACTAGTCTCGAATATCAAGCAGGTTTGCATGTAGAGTCCGGTTTCTGAACACACCACAGCTCGGGATGTCAAAAATGTTAACCAAACAGACCTGCTATTGACAGAAATAAAAATGAAGATGAAATGGGTCCTTTCTTTCTCTCTTGTTGAACTGCATTCTGTCTCTCGATAGAGAAAGCCAGATTGAATACGTCAACGAAATCTTATTTTATTCGGTAGAAACAATTCTAATTAATTTTAAGTTGCTTGTACTTAATCTCGGGATTTGTGTCCGGTGGAATCCAAATCTTATATTTTTTGGAAGTCTGATATATGGGTAGCACCATAATGTGCTCGAAATCAAAGAATTACCCTAGCTAACCTCAGCTCCAAGAAGCTCTAGTACAAGAAGGCAAGGGCGAAGACCTTGTTCAGAAAGAAAAATTCCTTACTATACGCTCCTCACTCTTTTACAACTCGCAGAAGCATTAACAAATGAACATTAATGACGGCGGATATATATATTGTCGTTTTTTTAAGTGAACATTTTTTTAAGGCGCATTGGGAACTTTTGAGATGGGAAAACCCTTGAACTCGCAACACTGTTACCGATCAGCATTGCAAAGTCATGCTGGCGCTTGAGCACCGTTTTTCAAATTGACAGCAAACAAAAACTTTTTTTTTTAAGAAACTTTAAAGTGGATACAAAAATAAAAGTAAGAAACAACAACATCAAAAGCTTATTCATACTTCATATAAAACTTGAAAAATAATACGATTAAACATCCAATTTGTTTTTTTAAACTTCTCTTGTGGTTATGCCTCCGAAGTAGCCAAAAAAGCTGTGTGCAGCGGCAGCGTAAAAATAATCCTAAAAAAGTTTAAGCACTAAAAAAACGCCCAAGCACTAAATCTACTTTTTAGACACTAAAATTAAATTTTAGGCACTAAAATTAGCGCTGAAAACACTGGCTGTTACCGACACCAACCAAAGAGTCGACGGCCGAGGAGAGTTGCATTCATAAGAGTATAAATGAAAACGTATTATATAGCAAAAGTGTTTATTTGGGTAAAAGTTTTTCCACCAACAGAAGGAAACTCGCAGTTTTGTTTCCTCGAATGTCCTGTCTCTTTTTTGTTAGTCGCTAACAAGGCTCTTCCAAGTTGTCTGTATACATCGACTGACAGCGATCCTATCTAGTTGTAATATCTATAATTCTTTTACATGTTATGTAGTTAAATTTGGTTTAGGAATACTGCAATAATCTGTGACTCAAGTTTATATTTTCTTTGGAGGGGGCACATGATAAAACTTATATAAGCGGATCATATTCGCTCCATATTCAAAAGAAGGAGTTATCGACACAGAGTGAAAGGAACTTTTTTGTGCGTACACGCATGTGCACCGTACTGTAGTTTTACGTTTATTACTATCCATAATATGCAACCCCAAATGGTAGGTTATTGTACGACAACGACAACCTGACTTTGGTACCCGAAACGACACAACTATGCACAGTAATGCGACGACCCATTAGCTATGTACCATTGCATAGCTCTGGAACTAGTTTCATGGAAATTTTTCCATCACCATTCGTTAATAACATGCGTTGCGTATATGGCCCCTGTATGACCGCACCGCTCCGCAATGTACGTAGGTGTGGGCTTAGGCTCACGCTCAATGCTGGGCTTGCCAAATTGTGAACTGCACACTGCGATCTACATCAGAATGCTATCAGATTTATTGACGCCGCGTTTCCACCAAGAAACGTTCGCATAAAAGTGCTGTATTTGGTTGCAAGCTTTCAATTGCTGATTCCAGCCCGCTTAGCATGTGTTTTATTATCGAGACTTCCAGCTTTATTTATGATTCCGAGACATTCGATAGTCGCTTTATCTTTTCATTCTTTTTTTTGGCTTATCGCAGGATACGATCTATCAAAATGCCCGCTGCGAATCGATCTGAATGATATCGATTCACTCACCGACAATGTATGGCAATATTGCTCTGCAGGATATTACATAAGCAGTGCAAAGCAAGGCGTTGCTGGTGCAAGCTTGGACATATTTTCTCGACACATATATTTCGGCGAATTAAAATTCATGTCTACAGGTAGTGCTGTATCTGGGAGCGTGTCAGCGCCACTCAGCATGCTCTCAATATCCCTGTTCAGCGGTGTTTTGCGTAAAAATTTTAAAATAAAAAAGTAAAAAAAAAAAAATCGAATGCAAGGTTGCAATAATTCCAACATTTACATATTTGGTGTAGGTGATATGAAATCTGGGTCTAAACTGACACGCCATAGTCTCGAGCCCGAGTTATGCACACTCGGCAGACAACCAATTTGGTAGGGGCTACTTTCCACTTGTGCGTGTCAGATAAGGTGAGTTGCCTTTTAGTGTGTGTAACTTGATGTGATTGTAAGCCATTCATGAAGTCATGATGTATTTCCTGAACGAATGAGTAATTGTTGTCCGGATCAATAAAAAGCAGTCTATACGTAGTAAAGAAGGGATTTTTTTTATTCTTTTTAAGGAGGCAATAACTGATTGATAAGTGAACAAAATATTATACGATATTCTATCTGAAGCTGACCTTATATTAGATTTTTCTCTAATTTTAGAGACTGTTCATGTCTTGAAAACCACATTTTGAAATATTTGTTACCAACTTTTTCGCGTGCAAAAATTTACTTAAACCGCTCTAACGATTTTGTTCAAACTACAAATTAAAGATATTACAAGGTGGGCCAAAAGAGATCACCCTATTGGAGATGCTCTTATTTTTCCAAATGCGCCAATTACAACTAAGTATAGATAGTAGCCATTACACCCACTCAAAGTTACTGCATGGTGCGCTGTTCACGCTGGAGGAGTCATCGGCCGTTTTTTTTTTTTCGAGAACGCCGCTGGTCAAACGACAACAGTGGACGGTGCGCGCTAAAGGGCCACGTTAACCGAGTTTTTCCAGCCGCAATTGGAAGAATTAGGACTGGAGGACATGTGTTTCTAACAGGACGGAGCTGCGACACACACTGCGCGAGCCACAACCGATATTATGAAGATGGCGTTCCCGGGTCTCGTTTTGGCGATTTCCACTTGCCCGATTTAACCGTTCCAGACTTTTTTTTGTGGTATTTTTTCATGTCCCGTGTTTACGTGAACAAGCCAGAGACCCTAGAAGCCCAGAAGTTCTCGCCGAAGTGATGAAGAACTCCATAAAACAGCCCGTATTGTAACGGCTCGACTTGACCAATAAAATTCTAAAGGTTCAAATAAACATAATCAAAAAACAGATTCGAAGTTTTTCATTTAGAAAAAAAGAGAGCCAAACAACATCGGATGACTTCTTTTGGAAATTGTTCTCAAAATATTCGAGTGCACATACGGACGCCCCAAGCCTCTGGTAATAACACGAAATACACAAGTTTTAAACACACAGTTAAAGAATTTTTTGTTCGAAAGATCGCATTGCTGTGAAAGGATTTCTTCGAAAATTATTTATTTATTTATTAAATTAAAAAAAAAGTTCAAAATGCGCTTTGCAAAGCTGCCAACTTATGTCGACCAGCGTGCTCGATTGTCTCCCACAAAATTTATTCCAAGCTAAACGGATGATAATTTAAGTCCTTAAAATCTGTACAATGCGAGAAGCAATTATAGATAGTCACAACCAGTGATACAATTTATTTTTTGCTTGCATTCCCCATTTCGGTTATTTTTAAAAAATGTTCCCCATTCCATATACGTTTTTCCTCCGCTTTTTTCCCCATTTCAATTCATTGAAGTAAAGACGCATTTTTAATACCTATAATAAAAATTCGTTTTCTTTTATTAATTCATCTTTTTTCAAGAAGGTAATACAAAAAAAAAAAATATTTAAAGTCTTTGGGCCTTAGAAATAAACATTTTTAGTTTCGGCTCTAAATTTAAGTAGTTTACAGTGGCTATATATTTCATACAAATTTCGCAATTGTGAGCTTCCGTAAATTTAAAGTCAAGACTAAAAATGTTTATTGCTAAGGTCCAATAAGTTTAAGTTAAACTTTCAGTCAAAACTAATACAAAATAAGTTAAATTAAAAGCAAATATTACAGGTAGGTTGAATAGATTTAAAAGGCACCATAGGTAATTTATAAATAACAAGGCAGGTTGAAAGTAAATTATAAATTTGTAAAGGTACACAAATAAAAAATATATATATATGTAAATGAAAAAATATTTCACGTAGGTACTTCAGCTATTAATTATGTTAATTGAAGTTATTAAATAATATCGATACACTTATCTATCTTCATTGAACTGGTACATAATTTTGTTGTGCAAAACCCAGCATTTTTTATCGATGCAAAGATCAACGCAACTTTTTGAGCAATTTTGCAGCATACGTTTCGAAATTCCGCCAAAAGTGTTTCAGTTTCGAGCTAAATCGCTTAGATTCTATAAACGCGGTGATGTTTCTATGTTCGGGAGATACCTACGTATTTGAAAGTTAACTACACGAGTTTTATTTTTTAATTATGCAAAATTAATAAACATGCAGGATTTCCGTTTTTCCCCATTTTAAGAGCACTTTTCCCCATTCTCCCCATTGAGTGAAAAATTCCCCAAAATGGCGAAAAATCCCGGCATCGCTGGTCACAGCTGCCGTAGCTTACAATTTGAAGCGGATACAGTGCAAACACATCTAATGTGTCAAACGACGCATGGGTGTTGCTATTCTTAGCACATTAGGCTATTCTCACACGAGCACATTCATTGACAAAGTTATGAATATTGACTCAATAACTCCTTTCGCTTTTTTCAGACAGATGTCCGTTCGCCTAATTCGCTGGTGTACTGTACCCGCGCCGAGCGAAATGCACTCGCATGTACGTAAATCTATGCTTCTAATTAACCGTCCGATTTGGCATCGACGACAAAAATTTTACCGATCACAATAAATCTCTACCTACCTACTTACTGAAAATAAGAAATGAATGACCGCAAAGAGAAAAAAAAAAATCCATCACGATTCTGTCGACCTGTCCGTCTGTCCAACGACGGCTTTACGCCGCATTATATGCATTGCGGCACGACGCAACGATGTAAAAAGGCGTTCACGATTAGCTATTAGAGTGTGCGCTGGCTGTTAGGCCCGAATAATTGTCGCCTGTCAAGTGCACGTTTCGCCAATAAATTCGAACGATCTGTATGAATGGCGAAAATTGATTTATCCAAAGTTGATAAGCCGATTAATTAAAATAGATTTCGAGGGATTGGGTCTGTTCTAGTCATTCGCTTGTTATTTTGTCTGCAGTCTGCACCGATAAATGATTCCTTGAGCTGTTAATTAGCAACTGGTTAGCTCTGAAATATGTATTCTGCGCAACGAATAGATAGCGCACATTGTGACTCACTTTATGTAACAAAATTAACAATAGTAATCGAAATGTTGATCTCTCAAGGTTTTATATCATGGAGCTCGATCGGTGCAGGTCTTAACTATTCCCACTAGTGGTTGCCGCCAGTGCAACCAGTGCAGATCAAAGATTTATTGATTGCGAAAATTTAGAAAATGCGTTTTTTTTGGGTAGGTCCGTGCGCCGCAGGCAGAGTGCTATCTGGGTTGCGGCGATTGAGTTTGCTCCAGAATTGTTGCGGCAAGAACAAATTTTCTAATTTGTGCACTTGGCGGACTCAATTGCAGGAATGATAATTTGGGGCTATGAAAACTTGTTCGAGCTGCTAATATATCAATGGGAGCTCTCTTGATGGAGTAAGGTTGGAATATAAATCATATTGCACTCTTGCAGTCATTCGCTGAAGTTGTACATAATTGCAGGCGCCAACTTATTAAAACGCTCTCAGATGTCTACTCGTACCTCATCGACGCGACCGTTTTTGTGTTTTAACTTAAAAGTAAATGGTGTATCCTTCGGAATTGGGGTACCTAGTGTTTGACAGTTTGCCTTTTCGTTTTATTTGTGGCATGTGAATGTGCATTTAATGGTATAATGTGCAGTGCATGTGTGAACTTTTTACGCTTCATTTATAGAGACTGGTGGAGTCGTTGCCGACAGTGTTTTCAGTCCACAAAACCTGCAAAGTTGAAAATGGGGAACTTATGACTTGTCACTTCTGCTTAGATGTCGACCAAGTTTCTCCAGTCAGCCAGTATGAACCATTCAACTTCTTAAGTCAAAGCTAAAATCTAATAAAGCTGATCGGGAACTTGGTTTCATGTACACAAATGATGTTCTCTATGTTGCACAAGCAACTCGGTTAAAAATAACCGATTTATCAACTTCCCCTCCAAATTTTCTGGGTGGTAATAACAAACTTACTTGGTTGAATTCACCTAACTTACTATGTTGTTATTAGCCAACAAAATTGGTTGAATGGGTTACATTTTCACATTTTCACGAGTAAAGCGGTTAAAAACAACCCAGTGGTTTGTTGTGTTTAAACAATACATATTGGTTGTTTTTAAACGAGAGGTTGTTAGATTTTAACAAACATTGAATGGGTTAAATATTGATAAGAAGAACCACTATTAATAACCAAACTTTAAAGTGACTACGTTGTTTTATACTAATTTACTCATTCGATTTAACAAAACAGTCTTGTTGATATTAATCTACAAACATGGTTGATAAAAAAGAATACATTTAACGTTCTTAACTCACTAGTTTTAACAACAAATACTCGTTTATTTTTCACAGAGACTTGGCTAATTTTAACCCATATTTTTTTTAACCGGGAAAAAATCGCACTCGGTTAAGGTTAAAGTTACCGCGTGATATTTGAAAAACCAGTACCAAAACCTTTTTAGGTCGTCACTGTAAAAGGCTTCGTATTAGTCTTCGAATATTATGGTGCCGGTGGTGAAAAACAGGAAAGGTCGTTATCAGTGTGCGGTTTCGAGGTATCAAAGAGTGCGTAAGTCACTGAATATTAACTGTCGGGTATATAACTGTGGGATATGCCGGTCCGACGACACGGTCGCGTCGTACATAAGGCCTTATGTACTGTCACTCTTCCTCTCTCACGCATACCGACGAACAACCACGGTTGCCACTTGAAAATAAAATTTGTGTCCAAAATTGGAAATAAAAATGACCAACTGTAGCTAAAAATTACCAAAATAATTTAAACCTCTACTTTATGCATTATGATTCAGTGAAGAAAAAAAAAATTTTTTATTTTTTTTTATTTTAAAGGATATTCAAAAACAAATTTTGTTTCCATATAGGTAATAATCGACATAATATTTGACATTTCAAAAAACGCACTGTACCTACATTGAAATACACATGGATAACTGGGAAACATATTCAAACATTTTACTTACAAATATCTAATATTGTAAAAAAAAAAAACTCAATATTATAGCCACCAACAATAGAAAATAAATGTTTTTTCTTTATTTTTTGATATTTCCCGACGAATGCGCGCGTTGGAACGTAGAACTTGACTGCGCAAATATGTTGGGTTGTGTAAAAAAGAAAAAACCAAATTCACTCTACACATCCACAACGTTAACGGTGTCTTTCCCGTAAATATTGGGTAGTTCTTCCAACCGACTCTGGAAAATTTAAATTTGTACACACGGAACAATCAATAATTCATCTTAATTATTTAAACATATTCTTCATGTAGGTACACAGATCACATATTATTTTTTTTATTGTTAATAATTTTTCATTTCGTAAAAAAGTGACCAAATGGAATAATAAATGACCATGTGACCACGAGAAAAATTTATGACCAGATTTGGTCACAAATGACCAATGTGGCAACCGTGCGAACAACCCTTTTCTTGCTTTCCATTCCATCGTCCCCAGGTTAGTCAGTAGAGATCAGTCAAACGAGACAAACGTGTAACGACCAGTGCCGTACCTTTCTTTGTTTTTTCCGCACAATAAATACCTTTTTATTCGTTAAACTAAATAAATATTTTGTCTACTCAATAAAGAATCCCACAGTTTGGGGGCTCGTCCGGGATCATTTTTAACTAATTGTCTGATCGTCAAATCGGCAATTATTAATTATTAGACAAAAATCAAAGTGCGCGAAAAAAAAAGAACAAAGAACGCAGGCACATACAGCCGAACACACAAAAAAAAAAGAAGTGGTGTCGTGTACACATGTAGTAGACGAGCGGCAGTGCACACACACAGTCATTTTTCATCGAAGCAGCGGTGCCAAAGAAGAGATAAGCAAAAGCAGCAACACAAATTGTTCGCATCGAAGCAGCGGTGCCTACAAAAAAAAAGACGAAAGACGACAACAGCAGCAGTGGAAAACTGGAAATACAGTTTGCATCGAAGCAGCGGTGCACACGAAAAGACGAAAGACGACAACAGCAGCAGGTAGCATTTTTTTTCATCGAAGCAGCGGTGGATGGGGACGAAGAAGAACAACAGCAGTAGAAGCAGCAAATAAAAGAAAACAAAACAACAAAAATTGTAAGTACGTGCACTGGTCATAGGAGTCATAGTAGTTTGTTTAGTTTTTTTTGTTCATTTAACATCTGATTCGATTACGTCAATAGTCGAACTCATTGTATTATTGAGATCTTTTTTTGAATTCTAATCATATATCCGATTACGTCAATAGCTAAATTCATTGTATTATTGAGATATTTTTTTTGAATTCTAATTATATTAATTGAATTATTTGGATTGTGAGGGGGAGATGGAAAAGGAGATTGAGGGGGTGTTGAGGGATGATTTGCGTGAGAGGTTGAGGGCAGTAGGGTTGTCTACGTCAGGCGACAAGCGGGAGCTGCAGACGCGGTTGCTGACTTTTTTGAATTCGCATTGCACTAACGGTGACGAAGGAGAGACAAGCGGGGCCGCGGCTGGGGTGAATATCGCCAACATTGGTGAAGGCGTTACTGGTACGTACCGGGAGGAGGGAGCATGTGCGTCGACGTCAAACAGGAGAGCACAGGAAGCAATTCCGTGGGAGCCACCAGCTGAGCAGCGAACAACATTTTCCTTCAAGGATATAGAGGAAAGCCTAACGGCATTCACTGGCGGACAATCACAAAATGTGCGCAAGTGGATAGCCGAGTTGGAGGAGGTCAGCGAAATGGTTCACTGGAATGCGCTCCAGAGGTTTTTCTACGGGAAACGTTTGCTATCAGGAGCCGCAAGAATGTTTGTGCAGAGCGAGTCTGGTATTCGAGATTGGGTCTCGTTGAAGTCAGCGTTGATCGGAGAGTTCGGGGAGGGGGTGAATTCGGCCGAGATACACAGGCAACTGAGAAATGCACGCAAACGACCTGGCGAAACATTGCGCGAATTCCTGTACAGGATGATAGAGGTGGCAAAGCCGATAACAATTGAGGAAGAGGCGATCGTGGAATACTTTGTTGAAGCGATTAGGGACGACAAAGTCAACAAAATTGTTCTCTACGACGCGAAGACAATCGAGGAGCTCAAAGGTAAGCTTCGGGTATACGAGAGGATAAGGGGCAGGGTTTCGCCCACAGCAATACCAGAGAGACGCAACGCGGTGAAGATCCCATCCACAGAGAAGACAGCAGTAAAGCAGTGTTACAATTGCGGGGGGGGGCAAACCATCTGGCCAAAGCTTGTCCCAATCAAGTAAAGTGCTACAAGTGCCAAAGGTTCGGACACCGATCGTTCGAGTGTGGAAAAGCGGGCGGCGTAGGTGACGTCCACCAGGAGGCGGATCGGATGCAGGTCTACAACGTCAAGTTCGGGCCATCTTCTGAAGGACGTGGAGGTGGACAACGTTCAAGCGACGGCTCTAATAGATACGGGTTCGGATATTTGCCTCGTGCGAAGAGATTTTTTGATGAATTTGAAGAGGGCGAATATCGAGCCGGGATCGGTTGTGTTGTCTGGGCTGGGAAACCATCAAGTGCTCACCCTGGGTTTCATCGAGGCGAAAGTCGTAGTCGACCAAATTGGGTTCGAAGTTAAGCTGCATGTGGTGAACGAGGCCGAGTCGCCGTTTACGCTGGTCTTGGGCAACGAGTTGTTGAGGGAGGCAGTTGTTATCATCGATAATGGGGCGGTTCGATTTAGGAGAAAGCGGTCAGAGGAGGAAAAGGCTTCGCATGTCGAGAAACACCAACGACGCGACAGCGAGGAAGCTGGATGTTCCTCTACTCCAAACATTTCACCCATCATGGAGAC
The DNA here is from genome assembly GCA_949126925.1 of Cheilosia vernalis. Classification (NCBI taxonomy): domain Eukaryota; kingdom Metazoa; phylum Arthropoda; class Insecta; order Diptera; family Syrphidae; genus Cheilosia; species Cheilosia vernalis. Next base: position 20,255,530 of record OX421359.1, read on the forward strand.
TTGTGAGGCGAAGAGCGAGCAAGCGACGTATACGCTTCCGGCGGAGGACGATCGAATTTGTGAGTTACGCCAAGCATTCGATGGATTGTACTGTACCATGGGGATCGGAAACGAGACGACGGTAACGGGTGATGTTGATCTATCCCGTTTGCCGACGACAACCAGGATCGAGATTGAGGGGATGATCATGCGCTATCAACCGAGGAGGGATGTCGAGTCGCCAGTCACCATGAAGATTATCCTCAAGGACGAGTCACCGATATATACCCCACCTAGGAGAATGTCATTTCCGGATCGGGAGGAAGTCGAGCGGCAAATCGGCGTGTGGCTCCAGGAGGGAATAGTACAGCCGAGTCAATCCGAGCTCGCATCGCCGATTGTGTTAGTTGCCAAAAGGGATGGAACTAAGCGAATGTGTTGTGACTTTAGGCGAATTAATCACCAAATCGTCAAGGACCATTTTCCGATGCCAGTTATTGACGACTTGTTAGACCGGTTGCAGAGGACCAAAGTCTTCACCACGCTAGATCTAGTCAACGGATTCTTCCACGTACCGATCGAACCACAGTCACGGAAGTATACGTCATTCATCGTTCACAACGGACAGTACGAGTTCCGCAAGGTTCCGTTCGGGCTATGTAATTCACCAGCAGTATTCACTCGCTTTATCAGTGCGGTATTTAAGCGATTGGTGGCCGAAGGAGTCATGCTGACGTATATGGACGACATTGTAGTCCTGGCTGACAATAATGAAGAAGCGGTGTCGAGGTTAAAAAGGGTTTTGCAGGTCGCTAGCGAAAATGGGCTGAAGCTGAAATGGGAAAAATGTCAATTCCTGAAAACGAAGATCGAGTTTCTGGGGTACGTAGTGGAGGCTGGAACAGTACGACCGTCGGAAGAGAAAACGAGAGCCGTCAGTGAATTCCCGAAACCCACCGACAGGAAGTCGTTGCAGCGATTCCTAGGGCTTACAGGATATTTCCGCAAGTTCATCGCCAATTATGCTACGGTCGCCAAGCCACTTAGCGATTTGCTGCGGAAAGAAACTAGTTTTACGATGGGCACTGACCAAGTAGTCTCTTTCGAGTTGTTGAGGAACGCGCTAACAAAGTCACCAGTCCTCAAACTGTTTGACCAGTCTGCGGTTACAGAGGTGCATACGGACGCAAGCCAGATAGCCTACGGAGCTGTATTGTTGCAGAAGGACAATGACGATCAGCAATTCCACCCCGTACAATACATGAGTAGGAAGACGACGCCTCAGGAGGAAAAATATCACTCATACGAGCTGGAGGTGTTGGCGGTAGTTAAGGCACTCGAGAAGTGGAGAATCTATCTGATGGGCAAGGCTATCACGATCGTGACAGACTGTAAGGCATTTTCCATGACCATGGATAAGAAGGAGGTCCCCTTGCGAGTGTCGCGTTGGGCTATGTTTCTCCAGGACTTTGATTACAGGGTAGTTCATCGACCGGGCCTGCAGATGAAACATGTCGATGCATTGAGTCGCGTGGCGATGCTGATAGTCGACACCATGAGCCACCGAATAAGAGAAGCCCAGTTACAAGATCCGTGGGTGCGAGCGGTTCGAAAGGTTTTGGAGTACGCGGGATACGAAGATTTCTTTTTGAAGAACGATATCCTCTTTAAGGATGAAACCAAGGAGTTGGTCGTCATACCTACTGCCATGGAGGAGGAGATCATTGCTCTAGCTCACAAGGAAGGCCATTTCTCGGCGAAGAAGACCGCTGATATGGTTGAGAAGACGTATTTTATCCCGAATTTATCAGCAAAAGTGGGAAGTGTCGTTAGTAGCTGCGTTGAATGCATCATGGCGGAGAGGAAGGCAGGGAAACAGGAAGGATTCTTAACGCCTATCGCAAAGGAGGATCGCCCACTGCAGACGTACCACATTGATCATGTTGGTCCAATGGAGGTCACCAGGAAGAAGTACAACCACATATTGGTTGTCGTGGATGCTTTTTCCAAATTTGTCTGGTTGTACCCCACCAAGAGTACAACTAGCGAAGAGGTGGTTGACAGGTTACGGAAGCAGGCGTCTACGTTCGGGAATCCAAGGCGCATCATCACAGACAGGGGTACCGCTTTCACATCGAACGTTTTCGAGCAGTATTGCCGAGAAGAGGACGTTATCCACTTGGTCATCACTACGGGCGTTCCGAGGGGAAATGGGCAAGTCGAGCGGATGAACCGTATTCTGATTCCCATGCTGACAAAGATGACGTTGGAAGATCCGTCGTGCTGGTACAAATACGTCGAGCGAGCGCAGCAGCTCATCAATAGTACTGTGCCGAGGAGCACTAGGATTTCCCCTTTCCGAATTCTCACGGGGCTGGAGATGAGAGTTCCCCGCAGACCGGAGTTCCAAGCGATGCTCCATCAAGAGATCGTGGCCGAGCTGGATCAGGAGAGAGACGAGGTGCGCGAGCAGGCTCGAGAAAACATTAGCCGTATACAGAGGGAGAACGTTGAGCAATACAATCGTCATCGGAAGGAGGCAAAAAGCTACAGGTTGGGAGAACTGGTTGCGATACGTAGAACCCAGTTCGGTGCGGGGCTTAAGCTGAAGCCGAAGTATCTAGGACCATACAAGGTTACTAAGCTCTGTAAGCACGATCGCTATGAAGTGGAGAAAGTGGGGGATCACGAAGGGCCGCGAGCAACATCATCAGCCGCAGACAGCATGAAGCCGTGGAGTAGGTCAGTCGGGGCGAATGACAAGCCAGGAGGGCCGAATGTGGGATATGCCGGTCCGACGACACGGTCGCGTCGTACATAAGGCCTTATGTACTGTCACTCTTCCTCTCTCACGCATACCGACGAACAACCCTTTTCTTGCTTTCCATTCCATCGTCCCCAGGTTAGTCAGTAGAGATCAGTCAAACGAGACAAACGTGTAACGACCAGTGCCGTACCTTTCTTTGTTTTTTCCGCACAATAAATACCTTTTTATTCGTTAAACTAAATAAATATTTTGTCTACTCAATAAAGAATCCCACATAACTGTCACGCGAAAGTTTCTCAATTTGTATTGCAGATCAATTCCATTTCAGGAATAAAAAAAATATTCACACAAAACGAATGATTAGAATTGGAATAGCTGGGCCTAGGGTCCCACACATACCCAACATTTTATTTAAATTAACATCTACTATATAGATATCAGCTGTTTAGAGCCATGTTCAGTTTTCAGGACTACTCTTCTGAGATCCCCCCCTGCTCTAAAAACTGATCAGAGTACATTAATGTCAATAAAAGTTTTTAGACAGGGCGAGCAAGATTTTTTTTTATCGTTACCTACGCTGATAGATAACAATTGAGAAGCAAGGCGATCTTACAAGCAACTCAGCAGCTAAGTGAATACCTAACAGTATTATTAACAGTATGATCTTGGGTTCAGTTGGAAACGGAGGTAGAAAGTAGATGTATTAAATAAGATTCGAATTAACGTGAAATGTTTAGAGTGTGTACTTTTCTCAAAGCCAATGTAGGTATAACTATAACTTTACCCCCAAGAGCTCGTTGGAGGCGAAACTTCTAAACGGGTCTTCATAAACATTCTTTTCACGGATTTGCTTGAAAGTTAGTTTTGCAATACAAATAACGGAGCCATTAGGAATATCCAGAAAATCGTCTCCTAAGTGTTGGCGAGATCCACCTGACTATTTGAGGGAATTTTTTTTTTAATAAAATAAGTACTAAATCAGTTCGACTATTTCGTTTGAAGTTTTAAACTATGGCAGAGAAGCTAGTATAGTTAGTAATTTAGAAATTTGTTTCCATCCTCAGTCCTCACCGTTTACCACAGTAATGTGACATTTTAACTTAGAGACTTGAAATTAATTGGATTCTTGTTTTAAGGAAGCTTTGTTTTCACCCTATTGCTCATTCTATGGAGACAGAGTTGTTTGATTTATTTGCTATTAAACAAATTCTAACCAAGGCAAGATCATAATTTTGCTGTTTTTAATGTGCCTTTTTTTTTATAAAATAAACGGCAATTCGTGTTGATTTTAAGCTTTGCTGTGAATTAAAGACAAAATAAGTTCAAATAAAAAGCATTTATAAAATTACTACTCTATTCCCCTTAACAAAATACAGTACACACGTGGTAAGGATATTTTTAATTTTGTTCAGAGATATATAGACACCGTTATTGGGGTATCAAAAAATGACGTTAGTGTAGCCACGGTTATCGACCAGAAGTTTATAATAAAAACTAAATTTTGTGCAGTGTATTTTAAAATTAATTCAAAGAGGTACAATTTGTAATTATTACAAGCATTTGCGTTACAAAATAAATACTGGTGTTTATTTGACAACCAAGAGCGTTATATTTGTTTTAAACTTACATATTCTGAAGCGTACTCCTGTAGTTCTTCTTCATCTAGTGACAAACTGTACGGTAAAAAAATGTAAATCAGCAGCACTAGGAGTCGGCACTTGAAATACTGTTGCCGAATCTGCAAATCAAAAGAAAGTTACATATTATTAAAAAACTTGCATTTAAATTCAGACAATTTATAAAGACGAGAGTGTGACATTATTGGGTTCAGGCAGTACGCAGAAAAAAAAAGTGATCAAGGGTTCAGTACATGTTATATAATAATCAATCATGGAGGTCTTGTGTCCTGTGCTTTAAGCTGTCATCTTTCAACAACTTGTACAAGGACACAAGTAATTTTCATGTTGTAGAGAAAACAGTGTTGCAATTAAAATTTATATTTTAGAAAAGGTGTCTACGAAACTGTATTATGTTTCATGTTATATAGGTAGGAGTATACCAACTTTTCAAGACACAGTTCGACATTTCGTTGATAATTATTCAAAAAATGTTCTCATTGCGATATTAATTGAGTACATTTATGAGTGTTCAAATGAACACAGCAAAATTATTAAAAATGTCACGGCAACATAAAAAAAAACTCCCTGAACATAAAAAAAACTCTCTTTTCAGCAAAAACATTAGTTTTCCTTTAATTTCGAAAAAATGCCCCTTTCTCCTAAGTGAAATAAGCATATGTTTTTATAAGAAAAAATTTAAAAATTCAACCGTTCTTATTAACAAGCTTAAAATAAGCATAAACATGGATTTTTGTTTCTTTTAAATCTATAGATTATTACAATGAAATTTTTTGACATCGTGAAGCGGTTTTATAATTTAAGAACAAAAACTACAAAATATTTCTTACTGTCGTTACAAATGTTAAATAGAAACAAGGCATGCCTCAAATTTATCGAATAGTTGGTTCATAAAGAAATTTAAGTTTATGCCGAATTTACTATTTTTCGTCGAAAGGTTTACAAAGTGTTCGAAAATTTGTTGCTAGATTGTCGGTTTTCCCACCGGATTTAGGATTGTTTTTTTTTTTTAATCGACGGGGGAAGAAATTGTTTACGGGATCAGGAGCTTTTCTTTTAATTCCATTTTATTCGTACATATTTCGTTATTCTTATTATATTTTTTGGTAACCTTAAAAAGAGCTTCCGCGTTTTGCGGACGTAAGAAACGCTGTGTAACTTAAATTTAAGAATGAGGTAGCGTTGATATTCATCTTTTTTTTTCTGAACATGACAATCCTTGATGAAATTAATGTGTGTTACCTTAAAATTGATTCTTCAAAGCCATATTTGCCAGTGAAATTTTTGAATTAAAACTTCTTAGGCGGCAGTTTCAGTCAACTAGAGAGAAACCTAGGTATAGCTTCGGAGTTTTACTTCTGATGATGTGTAGTCACAAGCTTTTTTTATTCTTATATCTTTTTGGACTATTTTCGTTTCCAAAACAAGTCTTTCAAAAAAAAAAAAAAAAAAAAAAAAAAACAACATAAAAACACTGGGACAAGGTTATACCTTTTTTTTTGCATAGTAAATCCTTTTGTAAATTTTATGAAAAATAAAATAAAGTGCGTAAAACCTCGTAAACTGCGTGAACTGCAGAAATTTACCACCTCGTAAATGAACTATCAGATTTTTTATGAAGAATAGTTTACGCAGGCCTCATAATTTTCCGCGACCAATTAGGCTCGAAAATCGACTGCAGAAGGTTACGAAAATTTACATAATGTCAAACTGTGACAAACTGTGCGGTTGTGTGAATTACTTTTCATGTTTTCAGAGTTGCAGCAATGACGGTAAAAATTGAATGAAATTCATAGTTATTCTATTGTTTTATCGTTATTTGCAGCGAATTGCGCAATGACATTTCCGAGAGGGGTGTTCAGAAATTTAAGAATTTACGAACTGCATCAAATTGTGGGATTAAGTGAATAGGTACTCTTAATAATTGCATCAAAGTTGTGTGGGGGGCTGTGTAAATTCCTACTAAATGATTTCAAAAAGCAGCGTTAATATTTCCATTAGTTGTTAATATTTCACTTACTTGCCGCACACTTTTCCTTTCGGAAGACAGAATTTTCAAATTTGAAGTTTCTTCTTATAAGTCGTAGCCGTAGGAACATGTTAAAAAAAATAATGAATAATGTTCACTGACGAACAAAGTCCGTGATAAAATCTTGCCGCCTTTTATATAAAAATTTAATTTTATTTAATTTTAAAGTTTTTTTTTGTTTGTTTTATCCGTCTGCTGAGTGTGACTAAAATATGACTGAATATTATTTGATTTCACGCTGCCCTATTATAACCACAATTTTATGTTTTGTGTGCCTTCTAACAAAAATGTGACAGATAAATATTGGCTTTCTTACATGTGATTTAATATAATAGGATGGAGATTACAGTAGTTTTTTTTTTTTAAATAAATTACCCGAAGCTGGGTTTTTTTTTTTCAGATTTATCATGGATCGGTATTTTAACCGTCTGGCATTGCTGTTTTACTGTTATTGTTACTGAGGAAAAAAAAAATTCTGTAGTTGAATTTTTTGTTAAAAAAAACATGTTAAGTGTAACATAAGACTCGAACATTTTTTGCTATTTGGGCCATATGCCTCACTTAAGTTGGAAATAAGTCCTTAGTAGATATATGACAGTTTGCCTAAAGTTATGGTGCCAAAACATCAATTGCTAGTCGACGAAAGTACCAATGCTTTCATGGAAAAGGAAGTGCTAATTTTATTCCCTTGACTACTTGAGTATGAATGAGTACTCGAAAATGGACGCAGTTTTTGTTTTCCCCTGGTGGAGCGTGGAACCCTTTGCATTTCAGTTAAGCCCACTGCCCTGTAAGCCATTGATCCATCGCACCATGCCACTGGAACTGTTCTTAAAATAGCTCACTCTTATGAGACCAAACAAAAAAAGCCCGCTCACAAAAAACACTTCAATAGGCTATACAAAACTAATACATAATCATCTGAAAGTACTTTAACTCTTCGCAAAGTGGACAATAATTTACAAGCAGTTATCTAATAGCCACGCGGACATGCTGTAGATGCCAATTTGATTCCACCGAGTAAATGATTGATTTCGCACTCAAATTGAATTCGCCACTAATCAATCTGCTGAAAAATGAGTGCGTCTTGCATAGTCCAGGATGAGTGCTTATGTCAAACACATGTTATCCAGTCATCCGCTAGTTTTGCGTTACTAAATAAATTATCGCAATAAAAAGTGGACAGCATTCGCTTCCTGCAGTCTCAGTCTCACTTAGTGAGTGTGTGCTTTTGGCAGCAGTTAGGCTTTACCTTGTTTACAGAGAAAAAAAAATGCAAACTAGTTGCTGTTACTGTCTTAACGTGGTCGCTGCAAACACGTATATAGGTATCCTCGGACATGCCCAATGCGTATATTTTCAATGTGGACACTCAAAATCAGAAGACAATTTATTTCATAACCACTCGCTGTCAATATATCGGCCGACTTGCAACAACTACCCGAGAGATAAATCAATATTATTTATTTAAACGAAAATCGCCAAGGAATTGTGTCTCTAAGTTGGCCTAAGAGCTGAAAGAGTAAGACCAGAAGCTGGGTTGGTCTCCGAAGTGATACTCGTAAATGATCAAAGATCCGACGTGTAATTTGTTTCCAGTTTGGTCTTTGCCATATGGCGGGCACGTTGGACCTGTGTGCGTGCGCGCAACGTTGCTGAGTGCGTTTACGCAGCGGCCCCTCTCTGCATACTTGTTGTACAGCGTGTTTATATTAATTAAATTGTACAACGCTAGAATGTGCGATTTGTAGGACTTTTATTTTTGTTTCGCTTTTGCAATCGAATAAATTTGAATACGTTACCTTTGAGCATATATTGAAGCCAATCGTAAATCTTTCTGGACGATGTGTCAATGACTTATTCTTAGTCAATACCTTTCACATATTTCAGTTTGACACAAGGAACAGAGTTGCGTGTCTGTGCATGGGAACGTGTATATGTATATGTATGCCGATGTGGACTAGGACCCAACCCACAAAGTGTACCATTTGAATAAGGCGGTTTAGTTTAGTGCTCCTACCTTGTACATGTTGGTGGAAAAGTCAGTAATTTAAATTAAAACGAAAAGTAAGAGTCGCTGGACTTTGTATATGGGTCGAGGGTGGTTCCTGACGTCTCTTCCGAAACATCACCCTTATCCGCAGATGGGGCAAGCTTTTTCTTTTTCAAACATCTACTGATAGAAGGATTTTTTCCAGATCATTGCCGCTAAAGATTGGTTAAAACTTGGCTTGAGGTACGGACGCTTACGCAAGACATTCACATAGTAGTAGTAGTAGTAGTAGTGACTTTATTAGTAATTCATTAAAATTTGCAAAATTTTACAATAATTAGTCGTTTATGGTTTGGCGTAAGGCCGTCTACCAGAATGGCAATTAATCTATTTTAAATTATAAATATAGTAACCTAGTAATAATATCTTTAAATAAAAAGTACTGCTCAAAAATCGGCTTCCAATATACGGTTTCTGTAGCGGCTAGCAGCTGAGGCGTAATTGAATAAAGTTTCCCACCCAAGACTGCCGTTTAATAAATTAATAACTTCGTCAAAACTCAGAAAAGATCGTCCGAAGTATCTCGCGCGGAATTCGCTTAAAATGGGGCATCTTCCAATGAAGTGGTATACATCCTCCCTCTCTTTAAGGTTACACAGGTCACATAATAATGGAAGATCGGTTCGATGCGGAATAAAGTATAGATTTACTAATTCACCTCTTAGTTTGAATACTGTGCTTATCAGTTGAAGAGAATAGCGGTTAAGAAGGTAAGTAGATGCGGTTCCCTTGAGGTTGTGGTTCAATCTAGGATACACCAGCCTATGTTGCGATGCATGTGCTTCATTGAGACATTTATCGTACAAAGAGTTACCCGCCATTTTCAATATATTGGTAAACATTTGTTTTAACATCGAGGGATCCGAGTCAGCTGCAATACTAAAAATAGCTCTTTTAGCTGCTGCTAGATTAGATTCAAAGTGTTTTTTCATATTCAGGTTAGATGTTATTATCACACCTAAATATTTATATTCTTTTACTATTTCCACCCGTTCACCTTGATAGAACCATTTTTCGCTACGGGAGAACCTCCCTCCACCATCTCTAAAAATCATCATCTTAGATTTCGTTAGATTTTCCGTCAAGTTCCATTGCTTGCAGTATCTTTCCAAACGGTTGATGACAAGCTGCATCCCTTCTACTGTGTCCGCCAAAAACACAATATCGTCCGCGAACTTCAGCGCTGGAATCCGTACACCTCCAAATTCTATCCCTCTTCCCACCTCCTCTGCTATATCATTTATAAATAGGATGAAGAGCAACGTACTTAGTATGCAGCCTTGCTTAACTCCCATTTGCGTTTCAAATTCTTCCGATACATAATCTCCATTCCAAACGTACGCAACATTGTTCTCGTACATCGCTTCAAGAACTTTAATAATTTTGCTTGACAAACCAATTTGATACAACTTATAGAAAAGTGCTTTGCGCGCTATGGAGTCAAAAGCTGCACGGAAGTCAACAAAGAAGGCGTATAGCTTTTTGCGGTTGTGTTTAAAAGTTTCCGCAATGTTCGTAATAGTAAAAATGTGGTCCAGCGTTGAATAATGCTTCCTGAACCCAGCCTGGTACTCGTTTAAGATCTTGTTGGAAGCTATCCATTGTATAAGCCTATTATATATCATAGCACTAAATAGTTTCACCGAAGTATTCAAAAAAGAAATGCCTCTGTAGTTTGCCGGGTTATCTAGCTCTCCTTTTTTATGCAATGGAAAGATTATCGCTCTTTTGAAACTCCCTGGAATACTTGCTGTTACGAAAATCCTGTTAAATTCCTTAGTTAGCGCAATGAGAAATTCAGAAGAGCAATTCTTGTAGAACTCGAAAGGAATCCGGTCGTCGCCTGGGGCTTTTCTCACTTTAGACGAATCAATTGCGCTTTTCACTTCGAAAAGAGTAAACGGCGCATCTAAAAGTTCATCTGCAAATGATGGGGCTGCGTATTGCGGTAATGGGGAAAACCGCGGGGTGTTGAGTAGATTTTCGAAATACTGTCTGAGCTCAGAAGCTTGCAAAGAAGACGAGATCAAATTCGGTCTGCCAGTAGCAATTTTAGCCGCTTTCCAAAATTCTGCAGAGGATCTTGCAGAGTTGAGAACTGCTATGGTCTTCAGTTTAAATTGTTTTCTCTTTTCCATGCAAAGACGTTTAAAGTTTTTAAAGACATTCACATTGCGGCAGCAAGACCATCAAATAAAGAGGGGTGGGGTTGCAAAATCGTCTTAATGAGCACAACGCCATCTCAGTTATAATCTAAACCTCGTCCAAGCACTCAAATTTTGTACAGAATCTAAACTTAGTTTGAGAACCCAATATCCTTCAAACTGTCGAAGAAGTAGGTAGTTTCCTACTCATCGTTGCAGTTTGGCCCCTTTCTGAACCTCGAAATGCAAAAATTGGCCCCTTTTTCAGTTTAAGTAAGCTTTTATTCTTTATTGAACGAAGCGTAATCAGTGAAGCCGGGTCACCATAGTAATGGCAATACAGGCTTGGTCTACATATCCTGTACAATACTTCTTGTGACATGTGCCGTATGTGATTACAGCTTTAACTACCACAATATTTCTGTTCCCTTACTTTCTAGGTTAATATTCCCAATATGTGACATTTCTCTCATTGCGACAGAATTCGCTCATTAAAATAACCAATAAGAAAAGGAACGCTTTGAACAGCAAATTCCAAAAATGTGAATATTTCTTAGCCGGGAATATTCAAATATCAGTAGAACAAAAACAAAGTACATTTAAAATTGTTCGACCAAGAGTATAGAAATGCTCTTATTGCTGAAAAAGAAAAAATTATAAAAAGTACTCGATATTCAAGAAAGTTCTGATTTTAGCAAATTACGGATATTAAAGACGGCAGCAAAATGGAATTATGAAATCCAACAACTAAGTTCGCGCTTGGAAAACATAATCTTTTGCAAAGATGCGTTCAAGGAAATGGGTTAGTTCGCCCCAACTGCCTCAAACATATTTACATACAACTTACTGCCGTAACTGCGCCAAATATGCATTATTTTATATTAAAAAAAACGGTCGAATATCCCGCATTTTTCAGGCTTAACAAATCGAGTTAACAATACGAGTTTTCGTATACAATTGTCAGAAGAAGACATGTCTACCACAGCCAAAAATTCTTGCAGATCTTAAAAGGTGCAATTTAGTCCCATATGACATTGCGTGATACTAACAATCATATTCATTGTCCGGGCTAAATTTAACCAACTCACGATAGCGAGACTATCGATTTAATATACCCATATTCTACAAAATATTAAGTGGTTATTTAAGGTTAAAATTGATTTTTAGTATGCCCAATGACAACACGAATTAAACAACCAACAAACTTTAGTAAATAAACAAAGTTTGCGATCTGTGTACCTATTCCTATGTATTCTAAACGTCGTTTTAGAACCAGAATTCGACGTCAGAATTTTTGTCAGTGTCATCGAGCAAAATATATTCCTATTATACATGGTGTCCGCCAGGAACGTAACTACTCTGTCTTGCCGCCATTTTGGTAAACATTAGTCTTGACAGTTCATATTTGGCAGTCGTGTCGTGAAGTATACACGTGGCAAATTTATTATGGAAAAATTTTCAACAAACCAACGTGTTTTAATCGTTAAAACATTTTATCAAAATCAATCATCGATTACTGTGACGATGAGAAAGTGACGTGTAATTTTTGGGAGAAACAACGTGCTAACAAAACGCACTATTTATCGTGTAGTGAATGATTTCGAAGAAAGAGGGTCTGTAGGTGATAGGTTCAAGCATGGACCACAACGTACTGCAAGATCGGCTGAAAACAACATTTTTGGCGACAATTTGGCACAAGGATTTGTATTTGAAAACTTTTTAAATCCACAACTTCAACTTTGGGCTTGATTAACATGTGGTATCAACAAGACGGTGCCACATCGCATACAGCCAGGATTACAATGGAATAACTATGCGAGACCTCTTTCCACAACAAGTTATTTCAAGAAATGGTGATGTTGATTGGCCTCCACGGTCGCCTGATTTGACTGCTCCGGACTTCTTTTTGTGGGGATATCTGAAAAGCAAGGTTTATGCAAACAACCAGAAACGCTTGAGCAACTCAAACAAAATATTCGTGATGAAATTAATGAAATACCGCGTGAAATGTGTGAGAATGGAATGAAAAATGTTCTCAAAAGGGCTCGCATTTGTAAGACTAACAGAGGCGGACATTTACCTGATATTGTATTTCATACATAATTGCCGACATTTTAATAAAACATTTATCAATATAAGATCCATTCTCTTTCATTTAATCAAAAATTATAAACAAACAAAGTACCTAGTATACCTTCCCGGCGGACACCCTGTATATCTGTCATTTTTTAGTACTGGAGAAATCGTTGTCTCTTAATTACCATTGAAGTTCAATTAACCAAAAAGAATCAAAAAGGAAATAGAAAAAGGAAGCTAAAAATTAATTTTAAAATTGCTATTTAGTTAAGCGAGGGGTTCAGGTTCGAATCCCGCAAAAACCCACTGCGCCACCTCTCGCGAACGTCTGACAAACATCCGAGAGTATAACTGTCATGAAAGAGCTTCTCAAATTAGCCCTTTGGAATCGGCATAAAATTGTAGATCCCTTCCATCCGTTTCAAAAATTAAAACTCACACAAAACGAATGGTTGCGAGAAGCTAGGAGCTAGGACTAGGGTCCCTACGGACCTGTTGCGCCAAAAATTATTATATTATTTAGTTAAACCGTTACAGCAGTGCCATCTTGGTTTGGTTGCCCATTAAGTCATTCTAAGTTGTAGTTGTAGTCCCGACAAATGTAACTGAATTCCCAGTTGATAAGTTCGTCTTAGCCGTTTATTTCTTGCATACTACTTAATTGCGAAGAGAAATTCGATATTAATCGTTGGTGAGCCGGCTTATTTTACTACCAAATTGCCGCGAATCAACCGCCAATTTTGCTTTTATTCGATGAACAAAATAAAACTAATTTCGACCTATGATCTGATTAATATTTGTTGGGCACCTAGCAAGCGAAACTTGTAAGCAGTGTTGCCAGGTGATTTAAGTGGAATTCCCCATCAACACATACCTTAAAATTACCCTTTTTCCCCATTCTTCGTGGTGACATTCCCCATGGATTCCCCACAATCAAAATGTTGAGTAAACTGACTGCTTCTTCCAAAATATTCACCTAAGTTCCAATGCATATTGAGTATGGTTCACTTTTCAATCAGTCTTACGATTATAATTTGACAACTGATACGCAAGAAAAATACACTTGTGATATGTCTATTCTATTGACATGATCGCTTTTGGGTTGCGCTTAAAACGGAATGTTAGGAATAAGTATTGACAATTTATTATGTTTATATTTTCCCCACATTTCGTTTTAGTAGAGTAAGATTCCCCTTTTTCCCTTTCATCAAATTTTTGATTTAGATTCCCCACAAAAAGGGAAATTCCCCATTAACTGGCAACACTGCTTGTAAGTAGGAACTAACTACCGTTTACTGTGATCGATAAGGTTGATTATATGCACGAGTGCATTACACATGGTAACTCAAAGAAGTGAACGTTCATATAACAATCCTTATGACACATTCAACAAATATTGAATCAAAAAGGACTGTTCGTTCCAGTACGTAGTATACAACCCGAAACAAAATGCACACTCTGTCGCTGAAGATGTAAGAACTTTAACTTCTCCAACGTTGATTTTATGTTTTCACTAACCATCGACAAAACAATTTTCTTATTCACTACACAAACACTATAATTAAGATGACTTGTAAACAAATTAGTCTACGAATGAGTGCACTCAACACGAGAGTAGGCATCCTTAGGAAAGTGCTGGAGAAAGTTAACGTCGATAGCTTTCTCTTGCAGGAGAAAACAGCGTACCACAATTAACACTTACAAGAAAGATCATCCTAGTAGCTTTGCGCAAGTGAGTCCCGATGACGCTTTTGATCAAAAGCGATACGTATCCAAAAATTCACAATCGAAATTTCGTCAAGTTTATTTGCAACTGAAACAAAATACACTCTTGTTTTGAGATATCAATTATTTTCAATTCACAGACACTGGACTTCACATTTCAAGGACAAGTTTGTAATTAGACTGGCCATAGACCAAAGCGCCTCTATTTATAGTGACTAGTTTTGCAAACACATCTGAAGACGAGTTTCCTGTGCCGTTGCTTCGCATTCGAGATGATAGGCTAAAATCGCATGCCGGTTTCTATTTTCTATTCATTCGGAAAGGTCTATCCGGTTAAGCCGGCACTTGGTGGACTTTTTAGTCGAAGGTGGAAATTCAATCACCACCGCTCAACTAGTCATTGCTTCGCATGCAGCCTTCTGCTGTTTTTTTTTGTTTGTTTCAAACAGGAACGACGTGCGATGATAGGAGAGCGTGAAATGAAAAGTTAAAAGACAAGTTTTTTTCACAGCACCGCATTCGAATGGGGAAAACATTGTCCGACCGGGCGCTGTAGGCCGTATAAGTCGTTGTGTGGCGTGTGTCTTAACAATTAAGCATGGAAATAACGCGCGCACTTCTAGCATAAATATAAAAAGGAGCGTCTTGTACCTTTATTAACACTTGAATACCTGGTGAGAAAACATTAAATAACTTTGACATTGAAAGTAAGCATGTTTCTAAAATTGAAAGTAAATGGTAGTTGTCGTCGGGATAAAAGATGGGGGACGCGAAGAAAAATGCTTTCCTTGACATCCCGCATGAGCGGTTGGTTGCAGTTAGAAAATATTTTTTTTTTTCTTCCAGTTCGATGAGGCATTAGTGGTAGGTATTAGCTTGATGAACACGCTAAAAGGTGTAGTTAGCTTTAATGGGCAATTATGAAACTTGTTGTAACCACAATTAGAGCTTATTGTTACTTGGCTTTATTTTAAATCAATGAACTCACCTATTGGTATTTTGAGACTGTATGGTATGAACTTATTGTGGAGTGGGAGTGGGTGGACGAGATTACTGGAGAGATTGTTTCAGTATCCGCACTAACCTTGGTTTAGTTTTTATTTAGGTCAATGAATGCAGGTCTCTTAAGCTGTGACGAATAAAAATAATACTGGATTTAGGATGGTGTCATTTAGTGCAGGTATGAAAGTGAACTGCATGCCTGTGGTTGTAAATTTATTGGCACGATTAGCTATCGAATGGAACTGAATTGCAATTAGTTGGCAATAAGGTAGTGAGTTATATGACGGCCATAAATTTGAACACCATACTTAGTAGCTGGAAGAAAGATGTAAACATTGTCAATTTATCCGAGCTATAGCAAGGAAGTTATTTTATTACGAAATGGTACATTCGGAAACAAATAAATGGTTGCCCCAGGAGGGTATCCTAAACCTAACTTCTCTCAACCATTCGTTTGTGTGTCACCAAAAAGAGTGGCCGAGAATCTAAAAAGAAGGCCAGGGGGTCGATTCGCGTTCTATGAAAATGTGAAACCAAACGTCAACATTTTTCATATGAATAATATTTTTTCACGGCCCCATTTGCAAGTGAAAGTTTTTAGTGAGAGTTTAAAAATTGAGAGCCTAATTTCATACAACACAGTGTTCGATATTATGAATTCACCGCACTTATTGAACCAGAATCGTTTTAGTAGTACAAAGTGAATCGAAAAAATAAAAGCAAAGAGTGAATGTGAAAACGATTTATTCGATTCACTCTTTCACAGAACCATAATCGACCCCCAGCATCAGCTGAGTCGAACACACCAACCCCTGAGCCCCATATAGGGAAGAGTGCGTCTGAAGGTAACGGCCGGGCGATTACAAACAAATAGACAGTGCCTTAAAAAGCTTAAAAAAAACTTCGATATCCGAATTATTTAGATAAAAATGTATATTACATACTTTTCACACCAAGCCCAAAACCGGGTTTCCGCCAAAATACACGAAAACTTAATCGAAACTTTTTTTTTCAAAACGAGTAGTTTGCACTCGTTTTCCACGAAAACACCACGAAAACGACTTCTGGGGGGTTGTTGGAACGAACACACCTTTTGCAATATCCAGCAAATTCAGCATAATGGCTGACCGAACAAATAATGTCACAACTCACATTTTAAAATCATTTTCCACAATCAGTTAATTGGCTAATATTGTTTTTAAATGCACTAAATTCATTTTGTTCGTTAATTAATGAGATCAAAATTTGTAACCAAATAAGTTTGCACCCAAATTTAACGACTAGTGTCTCACAGCTGATTGAAATGTCAAACGAAAACGAGTTTGTGGTCGGTGTGAATGCATCAACGAGTTTTCGAGGAAAACGCGGTTTTGGGCTTGGTGTGAAAAGCATATTAGTGTCGAAGACATAATATGTAAAACATTATTTTAGTTTTGGATCTTCTTACTAAATTATGTTCAGCGAACAATTTTCTCAATAGGTTGAGATCCCAGTTTATGTCCGAAATTGAATCTAAAGGACAATTGCAACCATAGAAGAAACCAAAGTCATCCGCAAAAGCAGTATAGGTGGACATTTAAAATTAGGTGAAAATATTGAGTTAATATAACTTTAAAACAAAATAGGTGTCAAACCTGAGCCGAACGATACAAATTTAACAACAACGGTAGATGAAACACAATAAATAATCAGTTATCGAAATAAGAAAAATACCAACACAAACATTACGTAGTCTACTTCGGTGCCGTGAAATAACGCCGAATTGGAAAACTCGGCGTTATTGCGCTTTCACAAAGTGAAATAATGCCGAATTTCAGAATTCGGCATTATTTCACATTAACAAAGTGAAATAACGCCGAACATTGTTTGTGAAATAAAGCCGAAGCAAATGGGGATCATGACGTAATCTCGAATGACAAAAATCTCGAAGGCTAAAAATCTCAATTTGAAAATTCAACAAAAAATATAAGTAGAAAACCTCGCACCCACCCCGTAATCCAACAGTAAACCCAAGCAGGGGGGTTGCAGGGGGGCAGCATGCCCCCCCATACACATTTCATAATCTGCTCAAATTACCATTGTCTCATAAATTAATATTAATTTTAGAATTCGGCGTTATTTCACGGCACCGTCTACTTCTACTCGTATGCCGATCAAGGCGTGGGATTTAGCCCCCATCGGGCATCACAATGTGTCAAAAGAGGTGGAGCTATACCCAAGATAGAAGACCTAACTGGTTTTATCCCACAAACAGACATTTAACTTCAACCTTCATCTTGTAATCTTCTGATGAGTAACTAAGCTTTATTAAAAATAATGTACGAGTAAAATTAGTCGCCTGGAAAGTTTTAGACTGTTTTTTGATTCTTTGCCTCAAAGATACTGCTTCACACTAGCGTAGCTGCTGGCCAGTCCGTGCGAATGATGGTATGCTCCGTCCGAATAACCGCCCAAGCTTCCCCCGTAGCCACCAATGCTATGCAAATCACCACCGTAACTTTCGACTTTCTTATACAACTGTGGATGATGAGCATGTCCGATATTTTTCACAACAGCATTGAATCCAGAGTGGTCATCAGCTGTGTACTCGACTATTCTTGTGGTGCCATCGGCTTCCTTGAGAGTATACCCGCCTAGGACAAGTATAAATTTTAGCTAAAGAAGGATCTTTAAATTAGGTAGATCTTACCTTTAACTCGATCCCCATCGCGATGCTCCCACTGACTCTTCTGATCTCCAGTATGTGCGTCTTTCACGCCGTAGTCAAAGCTGTACTTAGGATAGTGAACCGGTTCGTAGTGATTGGGCTCATTATATTGTCCTGACGAACCATAATCTAGAGCCTGCTGACCGTGGCTTAGGTGGCTACTATAGCGAGGGACTTCATGCTTGGTCAATACCGAATAGCTTGAGCCTCCATGAAGATATCCTGCTGCTGCTACTCCTACCAGTCCAAGGACAGCCATCATTTTCATCAAAGTCATTTCTGCTAATCAACGTTAAACTACCAGAAGAACTGATATCCAATTCATGGTTTCTTCGAACTTTTATAGTAAATTAATGAAGCATTGGTGTTGCAACTTTTATGTTAAAATCACTGGCTATTCAAGCATGCTGTGGGGTTTTTCGTTTCGCAGAAGAGTTTTGTTGGTAAAGAATAGGTAAGCAAATCGGTTGTGTCCAATAGTGAGTATAAATGTTATTTTTTTAGTAGAATCCATTATTCAATTTTGGCGGAACCAAGTGAAGGTTGGCAGTTCTTTAATGACGAAAATGGATTTCCGTGAGAACGGATGTATGGAGGCACCTACCGCTTGAATATCTTGGATGTGCTCTACTGACTCCGTAATTTAATCAATTTTTTCCCTGCACAAATGCAGAACTTCTTCAGTTGCCAATGCGACTGAGACTAATGACATGAGACACGCCAAGGAGGCACACGCTTGTTTTGCTTAGCTCTTTTCTCAGTTAACTGAAGTTCATTTGAATCTTTTGCAGTTTCCATATAACTACATGCGACTTGACAATGCCAAAATTCACACTAGACATAATATTGCAAGTAAATAAAAGTTAAAGCAGTTCTTGTTGACATCTTTTCTGGTGAAGTGTTCATGACTCTGCTAATAAACAGGCAACAAAATATGACAGATTTAGTTTGGCACGAATGACACTCTGAACTTTTCTATTAACCATTCATCGACCGTACATCACATTCATCGAGATAGGTATCCCACAAGCCGGTCTAATATAACATCACAGTTCAAAAGCAATCACCAATTATAATCGTTTTAAACAACAATAATTATAACAGTTTATGGAAGGGTAGCCGACGAATCTAGTCAAGAAATTCGTGCCTGAGTAGGTACTAAGTTGACAGTTCGCATATGTGGCTGACATGACGTAGGAAAAGTGACGTTCCCGACCAATATAGTCTTGACGTTCAGGTTACATCTGTAGTCCATACCAATCAAGTCGATTTAAAACAACTAGATTTGTGAATGTGCCCATTGAATAGTGCCACACTGAAATATTCTGGATAAGCTGTTTTTAAGATAATTTTATCTTCGTCGAATAAGCACATTCAAAAAATGTTGCTATCTTAGGCCCTAGTTATAGCGATTCGTAAAATGCAGCCGTACAAATTTTCTTTTGCTTTTTTAGAGCACTTAATCCTCATAGTTGAACACAATCTTGGTCTTGAAATGTTGCTTATGAATTATAAAGTTAGTTTACCAAAATAAGATAAACAAACATTTAAATTTTCCACAAAAATAATTCATTCATTTTTCCTTCTCAGTCAATTCCACTTCGTAGGGAAAATTTGTTCAGACAGAATTTTCGCTGTGACCGCCTAAACGAAAAAAATATCATTTCCATACTGTTCCCACTTTTTCTGTTGCATTTTACGTATGGCTATAACCAGTGCCTTAAGTAGGATTGGTTTCTCTGGACTCGATGTACGATGTGTACACAAGAACTAGAATGGTAATTTTCAATACGTCGGCCACTTATGCGAACTGTCAACTTAGTACTCAAGCCCAATCAATAGAATCCGTTGCTTCGTGTCGACCGTTAATAGGCGTTTTTCTTTTTTAGTTCAGAGCTGAGCACTGAACAGAGTTCGAGCATTATGAGCGCGCTCTGAACCATGCGTGCTCAGAGCGTTCAGAGGATGTTTTGTTTTTCCATTTTTTTTTGTCCTTCAAATGTGACTGGAAGTGTGCATGTACATGTGTACTCAGCTTTTTACTCAGGATGCTCAGTCAATTTATTCTGAGCGCATAGAGCGCGCTCTGATCATGCTCTGAGCGAAAAAAGAAACACAAATTCGAGCTCTGAAGTGTCTGAGCTAAAAAAGAAACACGAACTTTTTGTATAACAGTTCAGGTTGTGCTCTGAACTAAAAAAGAAAAACGCCTAATATTGACGTATTCGATGGAACGAGCAGTCTTATAGAATCCCTCGCATACGGTGATAGCCGATGACAGTTGTTGACTGAAAGTGCTTCCTCTCACTGTGCCAACAATCAACGGGTGCAACGGACGGAAAAGCGGAAAATAAACACAGCTTTATCAGTTGCATTCGGCACGTGTGCTGATTATGGGTCACATTCCATAAGCTGCTGTTTATTCTTTCAATCTGTCAGTTGAATATGTTGTCGCAACGGACGCCACGGATTCCATGAATTGGGTCCTTAAGTCACGAAATTGATAGATTCGTCGGCTAGCTCCTTCAATTGAGGAAAATACTGAAACTAAAACATTAAATTAAATCAGCCAGCTGTCAGTTAAACTTAACTAGGTACATTCTTCAACTTCACCAAGTTCCCCCGATAGGTAATAGTAATAATATTTTCAAGTTCACTCATCAACGAACCTGCCGAACAAGCACGTACTACACTACATTTTTCACTCATGTTTTCTTCATTTTAACTTAATTGTTAAAAAACAGCTGCGTGTAAAAGAGACAAAAAGTGTATTACGAAAGTAATTGTTTGTAAAGTGACGACAAATTTTCAAACGAAAGCTGCCAGCAGCTGGAAAATGTAATTAAAAGCCATTTTCATTTGGTAGGTATTTACATCCACAATAAATAAGGTTGCTGTGTACGCACTCACTCCTATCGGGAAATTTCATTTTAATTTTTCGTGCAGCTCTAGTTCCATTTTAAAATCATGAAAAATGCAAAAAGAAAGTTGTGTCATATGGCTTTATGTTGTTTGTCTATTGTCTGAAACATCAAATAGAACCATGTTTAGCCAATAAAAGAAAAAAAAGTAAGAAGTTATAACTGACCTCTTCTTTTAGATTTAATTTCAAATAAATTCGGTTTGTTATACATATGTACTGTGTAACACCTGTAGCTCTAGATGTGTTTTTCCACCAATAACTGCATGCGAAACCTGACACCCGCTGCCATAATTTTAGAAAATTATTATTGGCTGCGAAAATATTATCCTAGATGGCGGGCAAATCACTGTTTTATCAATGCCATCAACCAACACCCATCGTTAAACAATTGCATTCCTCTGTAGGAATCTAGATAAAGCACAAAACATTTTATCGTAGTTAAGTTACTGCTATTACCTATTATAGTTGTCTTAGCTTATACTTAAACCATTTGGGCACTTGCCGTCGAGTTGATGATAATCAAAAATCAATCCCACCGAAAGCTGTTTAAGAAGCGGATGGAAAACCAATATTGAGTCAAATTTAAATGAGGACCTACGTACGACTAGGTACTTTACACCGATTAACGTACGATTAACATTGCGAGATACTAATAATCATAATATGTGATATATTATATTGCTGCTGCATGGGTCATAAGAATGGATGAGACCTTCCTAGGACGCTTGGGGGAAAAATTCTCTGGGTGATATTCCACCCAGTTTGTATCGATGGAGTGTGGAAAAGTAGATTCAACGACGAACTTTATAGCGATGTTGATTTGGTCAGAGGGCTTTAAACAAACGGCTTAGATGGTTAGGCCACGTCGGAAAGCATGGACAACAACAGTCCGACGAATATTTGAGTCCATCCCTGAGGGACATCAGAAGATAATAGGTCTGTTCCCAAATTTAGTCAAACTTCGTTCCCTTACGCAAAAGTTGGGCAGAAGAGAGCCTAAAAGAGAGAACAAATTATTTCCCCTCCATAGAAAAACCTGCAAATATTAAGCCCAAGAAATTTCTTTGGGCTATTTGGTTATTGTTGACAGATGGTTGTCAAATCGTTCAAATGCTTATTCGTAACTGATTATTACTAGTCATAGGGGATTTCTTCACTTAGTCGACTGCAAACAGTTTAAACGCTAACGCATGTAACGGTGTGTATTATTATACGAATCGACCATGTAATTACATTTTTGGTCTTGACTCCTTTATTGAACAAAAAATTAACCGAAAATGAGGAAAGAAATCTAATTTCCGTTCGGAATGTGGATGATGAGAAATGTCGTTAATTGTTTTGCAATTGCTTATCTCCTACACATTAATCATCGACGTCAACAAACTGCTCTAGGAACATCAAGACCCAGAATATGGCTGTCGTTTTTGTACGCTCTATCACATATAGGGTGTATTGCATTTATCAATAGCTTGTAACTCTGAGAAAAAATAACAATCAGGTACCCCTGATGTGCCTACATACATTCATTAAGTCGACATTATTGCAGTAATAAAGAGCCGCTAAGTCAATTTTTTTTTTTTTTTTTTTTTTTTTTTTTTTTTCCGAGGGTAGGTGAAAATCTTCCAAAGACACTATGAGAATAGCAAGCGCGTTCTCATAGTAGTGTCAGATTTTTACTGACTAAAAACACCACCCTTCTAAAGATTGTTAGATACTGCAACTAAGATATAACTTATCAAGCAATTTTTCTATCATTAAATAAAAACTTATGACAGGTTACTTTCCAATGAAAGATCCTGCGTGTTCCCCAAATTAAACGCGGTAAATCTTATCTTGCCAAGTCGAACGGTTTCGTTCTTTGTAGTCGGCGCAATAAATTGCTCTCGTCCAAGATTTGTCGGACTGTATTGTTGATATGTCCGATTAGTCGGTTTCTATGCTTTCTCGCGAAGCTTCTAGTTTCAGCTTCGATTGTTGGAATTCCGAGATCCCTATGGATATCGTCGTTTCTAATATACCATGGTGCTTGTACAATTTCTCTAAGAACTTTATTTTGAAAAGTTTGTAGAATATTGACATTTGTTTTCTTGGTACAACCCCAAAGTTGTATACCGTAGGTCCACACCGGCTTTAGCACTTGCTTGTATAAAAGCAGTTTGTTCTCAGTACTGAGCTGGGAATGTTTTCCGAGTAACCAGTACATTTCTCTATATTTGATATCGAGTTCTTTACGTTTCATTTTCACGTGCGAACTCCATTTCAACTTTGCGTCGAGTGTCATTCCCAGGTATTTGGCCTCGTTTGCAAAGGGTATTCGGGCCAAGTTTAGAAAAATTGGCAAGTCATTAGTTTTCTTATAAGTGAAATTCACGTGAACAGATTTAGTTTCGTTGAGGGCGATCCGCCAGTTCCTTGTCCATTCATTTACCTTATTCACTGCGGCTTGCAGTTTTGTAGTCGCTTCTTCGATTGTATTGCCTACAGCTAGGATAGCTGTGTCGTCGGCGAACGTAGCAAGGGTAGTGCCATCTTCCCTTGGTATATCGCGAGTATATAACACATAGAGAAGCGGACCAAGGACGCTTCCTTGCGGTACCCCGGCCGAAATTTCTTTTAGCTCCGAGTATTCATTTCCATTTCTAACCCGGAAGAGTCTATTCCCGAGATATGATTCTAGAATATCATATAGGCTTGCGGGGAGAACTTGTCGTAATTTAAATTTCAAGCCGTCGTGCCACACCTTATCAAAGGCTTGTGAGACGTCAAGGAATACACTTGAGCAAATCTTTTTTTTCTTCAAATGCTTTCTCGATTACGTCAGTAGTTCTATGTACTTGGTCAATCGTCGAATGCTTGGTTCTGAACCCAAACTGGTGGTCAGGGATAAGATTATTGTCTTCAATAACCGGCTGCAGGCGCCTAAGCAATATTCTTTCGAATACTTTGGAAATGACCGGAAGAAGGGAAATCGGTCTATACGATTTTACTTCATTTGGCGGTTTTCCTGGTTTTAAAACCATTATGACCTCCGCGACTTTCCATTGACTCGGCACGTGCTTTAGTCTGAGCGCGGCATTTATAATATGAAGAAGCTTAATTAATGCTTTCCTTGGTAGAACTTTCAGAACTTCTCCGGTGATCAAATCATAACCAGGAGCTTTCTTAGGTTTTAGGGATTCGATTTCACGTTTTAGTTCACTTAGCGTTGCACTAGTGAGTGTTGAATCGTCAGATTGTGATTCCGCCCTATTAGTATTGTCGTGGATCGCTTGGCCATCGTACGGTTTAAAAGTTTCTTCTAGATGAGCGGCAAAAACGTCCGCTTTTTCCTTATCTTCCCTTGCCCATTCATTTTGATTAATTCTAATTGGCGGCGCGGGGATTTTGGGCCTTTTGGTGCCTTTTACAGCTTTCCAAAGTGAATAATTGGAATCTTTTTTCGCTGTTAAACTTTCAAGGTAAGAACCTATCGCACGATTTTTAAAATCCTTAATAACTGTCTTCAACAAATTGCACAAATAATTCAAATGTGCTTTATGTTGCGGAGCGCGACTCTGTTGCCATTTCTTACGCGCCTTCCTTTTTTCGTTGACCAATTCTTTTATTTCGGGAGGATATCGTAGCCCGTATTTGTCCAGCGTTTTCCTTGGATTAGGCGTATTATTCCAGGAGGCGATCTGTACGATCTCGACGAAGCGATCAACCTCAACCTCAAGTTCATAGGGTGTCGTAAGTGGAACACTCAGTTCAACATTATCTTCTATTTCGTTCCTAAAGCCTTCCCAGTTAGTTTTTCTACCAGTTAATCTAGCTGGCTCTAGGTTATTGACTAGTTTTACACTCAATGTTAATATAACCGGTGAGTGGTCAGATGATAGATCAAAGCTCTCTTCAACTTTAATGTGGTTGGTAGGTATTCCTTTCACAACGAAAAAATCTATCAGGTCAGGTAGTTTTGAGGTATCAGTTGGCCAGTAGGTCGGTTTGCCCGTCGAGAGGAAATCGCAACTGTATTCCATACCTGCCCCATAGAGCATTCTACCTTTTCGCGAGATGTATCTGGAGCCCCAGAACGTGTGCTTCGCATTAAAATCGCCGCCAATAATGAAGTTTGGTTTGAGCGATTTAAGCAGGTTAGTGAAATCACTTTTTTCAAGCGCGGAACGCGGTGGACAGTAGATAGATGAAATTCTAAGAGTACGCTGACTATTTTTAACTCGAATCGTGCACAGTTGCATAGTTTCGAGCTCTATCTTCAGGTCTTCGTATTGTTCAATGCAGTCTTTAATAAGCAATGATGATCCACCTCTGGCGTTCCCCGATGGGTGACAAGCGTGGAAATCATTATATCCTTTTATTTTTAATTTCGATCCCTTTTTCACGTGAGTTTCAGAAATTAAGCAAATGTCAATATCTTTCTCGCGTATGAATATTTCCAATTCGCCGAGTTTTTGTAAAAGCCCGTTTGCATTCCAAGTGCATATTTTTAACATTGGTTTTTCATTCATGTTATTTTTGAAGCACGCGTTTTCCGTGAATTATTTTCGAGCTTAACCAAGCGATCGAGAATAATTTTATTTATTTTGCTTTGTTCTTCAAGTTTCTCGAGAATAATGGAGAAAACATGAGAAACAGGGTCCGGCGAAGTTTCAACGTTTTTCGCTACTTCGAATGCCGCGGCCTGAGCGTAGGTCTGCACTCTGGCTGTCCGAGGGCCACTATTCGATGGCTTTCCTGATAATAACTTTTCAGTAGCGTTTCTTTTGACAACAGAGGTCGAGGGCCTTTCTATTGTCTCTCTTTCTCTGACAATGCTACGCTTTTGAACCGGAGGTTTTATATTGCCTACTACCTCCTGGGCGGTCCTACGCTTTACCTTGGTAAGCGGCTTTGTTTTTTTATTTTGGCTTTTGAGTAGCGCATCTCTCCGTTTTTGCAACTCCTTAGCTACTTCACAGCCTCTATAATTCGCCGGGTGCTTTCCCTTACAATTAGCACAGGTAGCGGAGGATTGTTTATTTGCTCCACAGTCTTGGGAGAAGTGACTTCCGGCGCATTTGACACATCGCGGCTCTTTTTTGCAATACATTTGCGTATGATTGAATTCTTGGCAACGTTTGCACTGTGGAATTGTTTTCAAATTTCTGCGCATGGGCTCGATTTTTACCACAATATTAAGTATGGTTTTAATTCGGTAGATATCTTCGATATTATTAGACCTATCGAAGGTAAGCATAAAGAGCGGAAGACCACGCCTTACCAGGATGTCCTTATCTTCTTCCGTTTTTTGCTTCTCTTTCTTGATGATATTTACGGCATCAAGAATTTTAAACCCTTTGGAACGGAGGTCATTTATAACCTCATCTTTGGTGCATGAGGGGTGGAGTCCCCTCGCTACAACACGATGTGGCCTTTCTGACTTTATTTCAAAAGTATACCACTGGATCTTCTCGGTGTTTAGCTTTTGGGACACTACCCGGTAGTCTTCGTGGTTAACGACGTTAATTTTCCACGCATTATTCCTCAAAGATGTTACCTTAAATTCCGATGTTATCGTTCCTTTAAGGAGGCTGTATAACTTATTATAATCCGTTACCCCAACGACGTTTATTGGAGGTGGTGGACGAATTTGGCCTCGGAGTTGTTTTTCTTGCGGTACTTTACGCGTTTGTTCTCTTAGAGGCTCGACTTCAGGCGAAGAACCGGCTCTCCTTTTCTTACTAGGTCTTTTCTTAGGGACCCGATTCGTTTCGCGTGCTAGCTCTTCTTCGTCAGTGTGGTATTCCTGACTAGGCAAGCGTGGTGGAGTACATTCGCGTTCTTTCTGAGAATTTGTGTTCCTTAGAACATTATTTTCTTCTTTTAACAGTTCTATCTCTTTCTTCAGAGTTTGATAGAGTAGATCCATTTCCTTAAGCTTGATTCGGAGTGTTTTAATTTCTTCCTCAGAGCTTATATCTTTCACTGAGTCCCGTTTTTCACGCGCTGGCGCTCCCGGCGGACTTCTTTTCCCGGGGTTGTTCGATCGTGATGGAGGCGATCGAGATACCCTTGAACTTTTAATAAAAGGGTTAATGGACTGCAATAAGCGGCTCTCCCCAGAATCCGTAGAGCCGACCTCCGAAGAGGGTGGATTTTCCAGTAAAGCTGGACTGCCACCTGGGGTAATTAATCTTTTCGTTTTGTTCATTGCATTTTTTGTATACACTACACGCTCGGTATACGGAGGTTGGATTTTAGTCGCCTCTTACGACAGGCATGCCTACCTCGGGTAAATTCTAACCCCTACCCGAAGGGGGTCAATGGCGAGTTACTATTTGAGTAGTAACTTCAATGGGACAATTTCACAGTATTGAAAGCTATTTCAAATAAGAACTCTTAAAATCAAGGTACGCCTTTTATGGCACATCTCTAATATAAATCGTCTTACAGAAAGTATAGTGAAGTATAGGGTAGGTATCACACAATTAATCACTTTTGCAAACATAGTTATATCGTTTTTACATGTTCAATTTTACACTTCTTTTTCCGTAATATACACCGCAAGTTCTCGTCAATCACCATGTAATCGATAATCGCTTTGCGGTACTTTAAGTCGATGATTTGATGGAAGGATTCTAGTTGCAGAGCCTTTGACGCTATGTACGTAATGTCCATGCAAATATTATTAAACAGAAATTCTGTAACAGGGACCGATGTACAAATGGAGTAGACATTAGCAAATAGCATTTCACATATAAACTTATTTAATAACGACCAAAGCGATTTACTTCATTTTTCTATCAGGAGAATCCTTTTTTATTTAAGGCTTTTTCGTTAAGATTGATTGGCAATAATTAGTGCCCAAATAAAAGAAAAGTCAGTGGTAAGGCGTTCGCCGGTTAGATAAGTGGATTCGTATCCAACTTTGAAACGTTTCCTATGAATAGAATAAATAAAAAGTCCACGGGCAGCTTAGCTTGAATTTGTGAAAAAATGAATGTCTGGGATATAAAAAAAAGCTCAAATCAGTTAAAACTCTCCCCTAGGAGAACAAACATCTACAGAGCAGTAGAGTCGATTTACCGAATTGCAGCAGAATGAGTCCAACTTTATATGTAGACACAACGGGATTTACCAGTAATGAATTGGGGAGTTTGGAAAATTTCGCAATTGTAAGTTCTAAAAATTTAGCCTGGACACTAAACATAAATAACATTGTTAAAGAAATAATTGCGATACAAAGGCTAAGGATAGAGTGCGCTCCAATTAGACGTTAACAAAAATAGAAAAATAGTTGGCGCAACAGGTCCGTAGGGACCCAAGGCCTAGCTTCTCACAACCATTTGTTTTGTGTGAGTTTTTAATTTTTGGTGTTCAGTGTCCAGGCTAAATTTTTCGAACTCACAATGGCGAATTTTTGCATACAAAATTGCATATTGTGACCTAGAAAATATTAAGTGTGAAGGTTAAAAATGATTATTAGTAAGGACCGCATTATGTCTATTAAGGTTAAAATTTTGACTTTATTTGTTTATTTATTTATTTAATATTGGATCTTTAGTAATGATTTTTAAACTTAACACTTAATATTTTGTTGGTCAGAATTTTTGTGGAATTTCCTAAAATTTAGCCCGGACACTAAATATGTTTATTAGTTTCACGCATTAAGTTTTGCAAAGAGAAAATGCTCCCATTTTATTGAGTTTTTTATTTATCTTGTATAAATGTTGGATGTATTTTTAGCAAGTCTTTCTATTTTGAATCAAACACGTGAAAACCATCATACAAACTAAAAAAAAAAAAAATATCTACCTTTTTGCTTTAACATGGACGCGGGCAGAATTATCGAATAAATCAATGACAGCACTCTGTGTAGGTATTGTCAGTCATATACTCTATCCGCTTCCACTTTTAAACAAATTTTGAAAAAATTCAGCCTTTTCGATGTTGGCTTGTTTTGCCATTCTTTTAAGTATGATGGTGAAAAAATCTTGTATTTTGTATTTTAATTTGACATCAAAAGCTTTAACCATGAGAGTTCGAACGAGTGAAATTTTTCATATAAAACTAACCATTTTGACCGACAAAATATTTAGTTTGAAGGTTTAAAATGATTACTTTATTAGTAGGGCCCAAAGTGAGTATCAAATTGGGAAATCATAAATTTTTTTGGCAAAATCCATAGGTGTCAACTTTCTGAACAAAATCATCGCAATAAATTTGGCAAAATATTATTTTCCCGAATAGCTGGCTTAAATTATTTGTTTTGCTTCGTTCATTCATTTTTGGATTGTCTTCTTTAAAGATTAATGTCGCCGGTGATGGGTGAAATTAGAAGCTCGATTTAAGGATATTTTTCTGGAGAATATTGCAACCATTTCACAATAAAAACACTAAAAATGGAGTTAAACCATATTTTAAATGATCGATAGAAGAAAATTTAAATTTTTTAAGTGGTACAGGTCTAGTTGCGCGCTAATAGCTGAAGTAATTTTTTTAAGCATTATTTTCACCTAAATTGTATTTTCACAGTTTGCTGATTTTACCGATGTCGGAACTCCTGTGTGAGAGTCTTCTGGCAGTAAGTGAACGTTTTGTCGTCGAGATGCATATAAAATATTTATATTATTTATATTAGAAGCAATATTCGCACACCGGTCAGTGGCGTAGCGTGGGTTGGTGCCGCCCGGGGCAGACCCAATTTATACCGCCCCTAGTAGTTTTCTCAAACCAGTTTTATCTGCACACACGAGTAGGTATGTATGTCAATAAAATTGGTCAAATTTCTACATTTTATCAAGTTTCTTTTCAAGGTAACCTCAATATTAATGGTACTTCCCATATAAAATTTTCGTACCAGTTTGATTGGATCGAAAACGGTTCTAACGATTTCGACCAAAATTGATATTTAAGCTTAAGTAGGTGAGATTATCATGACTGCGTATCCAGTTTTTGGCTAAAAATTCGAACAACGGTACTTTTGAAATTTCGACATGTCTCGAAAACGGTCTATACGATTGTAACAAAAATTAGTTTCTAATGTAATGTGCCTATTTATAACTTAATAGCAAACTCAGTTCTTTTTTAAAATTTAGTTTTCTTCAGTTTACCGGAAAACGACGATAACGATTTTGACCGAAATGTAAACTTAGAGTCAAATGGATGTTTTCAAAACTATTGTGTCCTCAATTTTCAAATCGAAGCACCGAAAACGTTAATTTTAAAAACTGCTCATATCTCGAAAATCCCATTGATTTCGATAAAACTTTAAAAACTAAGCAATGAACGGGTCATTGGCCTTTAGGAACTCACGCAGCCAAGCTTGGGATCCCCCACAATACCCACTGCCGCAGCTGTGCTGACACTAACAAGAGTGAAACGGTGTTTCATCTATTTTGTGAGTGTCCGGCCCTAGCCAAAACCAGACGCAGTGCACTAGGTCATCCCTTTTTCGATGACCTTTCGGCCATCCAAAGCATCCACTTCCATAAGATTATCAAATTCCTCAACTCCACAGGCTGGTTTTGAGCTCTTTTAACTTCCTTTACCCCCTTTAATTTCAGGTTCCGTTAGTTGTGGTTTCAAAACGGCGCTCAATGCTTTACTTGTGTTTTTCCCTCGTCGGGAAATACAGCCACCTAAACCAACCAACCAACCAAGCAATGAACAATAACTTATAATCGGTTTTCAACTAAATAGTTACGCAATAGTATTTTTCAAATTAAACATTGCAATATTTGGTACTATTTTGTCTGGCATATTTTACAAAAACCGCTCTAACGATTTTGACCAAAATACATATAAAAGATAATATAAGTATTCTTAATTAGGGCTATCGCAAATAAGTTCCGATGGAAATGTTTCCCTTGTCAGCAATGTAAATAAGATTGCTGAATAGGAAACATTCCGGGGGAAATATTATTCCCGATAGGGGTGAATATGATTCTGTTAAAACTCCAAAGTTGCCCATAGAGTGATTTTCTATCGCCCTGCTATGGTCCATCGTAGTAAATGAACTGCTAAACTTACTCAGAAATAAGGGATTCTATCTTCTATGTCCATTACTCTAACGAGAAAGTTTCGTTCGACCCAGTCGTGCTCTTTATTTTTGTAGTAAAAATGGAAAAGACTGTCAAAATGGAACTGGTGAGAATAAATTATTTCACAGAGAGAGACACTTACCAAAAAGTTGGGGAACGCTTTTGTAGTAATCTATGAAAAATGACAGATACATAATTCAAATATTAAAAAAAGTGGTACGAAAAGTCGTTAAATGTCTGATTAACTCGAGGACTTTGCTAATTTATACTAAGAAAATTAGTTACAACATCCAAGTAGCGTTCTAAAATTAATCGAACTTCTTCTTGATGAATCCGAGTATGTGAGAAGAGGAAAAAGCAACACTGCATTTAGAATTACATGGCGGAGATTGCTCCTTGCTACAGCGGGGAAGAAATTCGTTGCCTCTTTCGAAAATAATTTTGAGGAGAACATTTAAATATATTTTCCCATCCTGTGATACCATTTTTATACTCAAAAAATCAAAACAAATGCACGCATTTATGCCAAACAGGGCAACAAATTTTAAATCATCTGGTAATAATTGTAAGGTGCGGACATCCTTTTCAATTCTTACACCAATAAATTTGTTGAGTAAAAATTTGTAAGAGGCTCGGTGGATTGGTAATATCTGATTCTCTCGACGTCGATCTGTTTTACGAATTTTTCGAATTAAAGTACAGCGTTGAGTAAAAATTCGTAAGGTTTAAAAGTAAAGGATTATGTGAGAAAACGCTGAAGATTTTTTTCTTCCTCTACTTGGGTAATTAATTTTCAATTATAAAGAGCACTGCAACAAGATAAGATTGCAACTTTTATTGCCAACTAGAATGTTTGTGTATGTTTGCAAACTTCACTTCGTTTGATCAAAATAAAACAAAATTACACGAACTCAAGAGAGAAGTATATCTGCAATGTAATAAAGTTTTGTTGCTAACTAGGGTGCAGCGTTCATTGGATTTTAAGGAATGTCTCATTACTTACTGTGAAGCAGTGCTAATGCTGTTAAACCTTTGTAAATAAGTTCTTTGAAGAATCCGTTTTATAGAATTTATATATTTAAAAATTGTGGCAGCTCCTAATTGCCGCCCCTAACAAAGTGCCGCCCGGGGCCTGTGCCCCCCTTGCCCCCCCCCCTCGCTACGCCACTGACACCGGTTTTAAATGTGCTGTTAAGAGAAGTGAGGGTTTCTCCGGTCTAAAGTTGCGGATCAAGCTTAACATTTTTGAACGACACCATTATTTTGCGATATTGCATAAGTTGTCGGGGTATTTTAGTTTTGAATTCTGACTTCGAGACGTATATACAGTTAATTTTAATGTTTTTTTTTTAGAAACGTTGGCGGTAGGAACTGGGTGACATAGAAGCTCACTCGCCCAGCCGTAAATTCTGTAAAGATTTAAACGGTCACCAAACAAAGAGGATGGGTTTTTAAGTCGTTTAAGTTGAAAACGTTTTTAGAACACCACATTTAGTTCTTTGTGAACCATTTGGTTAAAAAATCTATAATTCAAAAATTTGTTCAATAGTTTGACGTGTTGTCAACATGATGCCAACCATCGGACTTCATTATATAAGTCCCTTCGACTTTCATGTAGATTCGGGTAATTTTATAATTTTTTTTCGGAACTTGAATAAGGCGGATGAACTGAAGTAATAATGTTCTCTAAATAAAATAAATTTCAAGCCACTTCATGACAACATAACAAAATCACTGTCGGTTAAAGTACGGTTGTATACACGGAAAGAATTGAAAATCACCAATTGCAACATTTTGAGTTGTAATTCACGAATCGTATATTTTTCGCAAATCACAACGATTTTTTCTTGAATTGATATAAAAATTTGTAATTTGTCAGTGAAAACGGCGAAAAATATCAAATTTTGTTTGTTGCATTTTGCGATTAAAAGTATTAATTCGAGCTTCTTTAATTTGTAGTGATTTTCGAGATTTTTGGAGCAATTTACAACTTCAATAGGCAAATTTCGTAAACACCACTTTGCTATCTCAAATTGCGAAAAATATTTGGTGATTTACCACCACTGAATGATGAATCAATAAAATCTGATAATAATTTACCACATTTAAACCGAAAACGTAAATTGACGTAGAGAAGTCGTAAATTGCTAAATATTTTTTGTAATTTCCATGGAAACTAACTACCTACATAACGTGCGAAACTTTTTTATGCACATGTAGTCGACAGTAACGATATAGATAGTCCATGGGTCGAAATCCTTTCTTTATATGGATCAATATACATATACATACATAATATGTTTGTGGTGTTGCTGCTTGCTGGACAGCTGCAATCATGGGCAGCGACAGCGAAAGACAGTCGGTATTTAATCTTTGCTTAAGGCAGTCGTTTTTTAAGTACAACTAGTTCTCAGTGATAGTGAGTGTACTAACCACTATAAAGCATTCTGGAATATATATCATGTAAGTACCTATTTAATAATAGAAAAAAATTAAACTAAAGTAGGTATATAAATCTGTATTTTTACTTTTTTCAGAATGAAGATATGTCTCCCTATTAGAAAAGAAGTAAATTGGTGAGGATTTTAAAATGTGCAATCGGAAAGGTCTTTTAAGGTTCGTATCAATACAAGTTCTTCTAAACAATTTGCGTGTATTTAAAATTTCAGCATAGACAGAAAAATCACCCCTGACAAATCCCGTTGTCTCCGGACGATATGGCGTCATATGATTCTCAAGGATATCAAGAGAAAACAAAAATATAAAATACGACTATGAATTCTGATTGTAAATCACAAGATATAAGTTGTAAATTGAAAATAAAGTTTTCTAATTTCACGATAAAACGTTTTTAATTTAAGACGGTGATGCCTCAAATCACTACTCAAGAATCGTAAATTGCAAAACATGAATTGCAAATTGCAAAATATGAATTGCAAATTGATAAAAAGAAGTTGTAATTTACGATTAAGAATTTGTAAATTGCAACTACAGAAGTAGCAAATCAGCACTAATGAGTTGCAATTCAAGACTAAATGGTTGCAATTCGGTAAGGGATGAAATCAAATTTACTACAGAAAAGTGGTAAATTGCGAAATGTTTTTGCAATACAAAACCATAGTAATACCAAATTTATAACTACTTGTTTAAAATTGCGATCGGTTATGGCAATATGTATTTCTCGTTTGATAATTATTGACAATGAGAAGTGTTGATTCACGATTTTTGGGGGTCAATATCTTCACTTCGTACAATTTCTTGAATTGCGAATAAGAAGTCGTGAATCAGTAAATCCTGAGCTAAGCTCTAAAACTAGACAAACTTTTCGTGATTCTGCGCTCATTTTTCTTGATTTGATATTAAAATTTTTTCCGTGTAGGTACATAGAAATGCACATAGATGCCTAATCGCATATATTTTATGGAATGTGGATAATATTCTCAATTAATGTACGATTGAAGGGACTTAACGAAGTTTTTGTACGAGTGATCTCATGCAAATACCAACTAAATTAAAATATGTAGGTACAGCGATTCTTTGTGTAGATGTGCGGATAGACATATTATATTACTTGTGCTTTAACTCATGTACTGTTAAGTGGGTCGCCATAACGTATTGCATAATGAAATTCCTGAATAAATTGCTCGTGTGTAGTATATAAGGCCGGGGCATATTTTCGCGGACAATTACGTTTCGCAATTATAAAGTGAAAACATTTAGTTGCCTCAAATTTAAAACGTGCACATCAGGCAGACCACACTGATAAAAGGACACGGAGCGCTTTATTTGTGCGCGATTTTGGTGGCCAACTTCATTAAAATGTGAGTCCAGGCCGGATCGTATGCACCAACTGCACAGTAGCAATGGATGGTTGCGAGTTTCAACTTTGTTGAATTAAACTTCGCTGGCTTCAATGATTTTGGACTGTATCCAGCAAATATTATGATGCATGCCTGCGGTTTTGAGAATTCCAACATTTTGTAATTTCAATTCCACTTCTGAACTTATTTACCGTAAATGGATTATCTTCTGCACAATAATAATGAATGTGTTTAGAATTCAAAACAGTATGGCGTTGACAGGTGAAATGGGTGAGAATGGAAAGCCAACAAAAAAATGTAATTAACTCTGGTGTATAATTGAAAAGTAATGACTCTTTGGCATTTTCAACTCAGCTGTTTGGAAATGTCTCATATCTCCGAAAATATTCAAAAGGAATCGAATAGAGCGCATTTGTGAAAATTATTTTTGGAATATTTAGAATGTTCTAACTAAGAAGACAGCAACAACAAAGATCAAAAAGCGTGTTAAAAGATGCGGCACATTCGCTTTCTGCAGAACAAAAGACCACTTGGAATATCAGTACTTGATGGAGCCAGCTGAAACGATTATGGGGAACCCCAATCAACGAGGACATCGGGGAAAATGGAGATAGGTATCGATTGCATTATCACTGAAGGCAGTAACGCCAATGTGTTCACAGTGGACGCATCGAACAATAGTACCGTCCGTCATACGCACAAACGTTCCCATAGAACGTGAAAGAGTCGTATACTCTCACTGTGAAATGCTTCAAGCTAAATAAAAAGCTGTCTCCAAAACAAGTCGAACGCTAAAAAAACGAAGAAAAAACCCCATAAAAAATATGGTCCAAAAATGAGCTCGCGTGTACGCGTGAATGACAATTTCAACTGACCAGTTTCCTCTATAAAAAGAAAACTACTTTAAAATGTACACGTACAGTGATAGTTGTTTGCTTTACATTTATACTTATTGTATCATATTTATGTAAGTTTAAATATTAATATACCTAGTGGTGTTGTTGTTAAATGGAAGGCTTTACCATGGCAGACTGCTGTGTAAAATAGTTATTAAGAAATTCACCTGGACAGTAAATTGACATTTAGAGAGCACACCACGCAGACTTTGAAAAAAATGAATATTACTATTAAAATGTTATACCCATTTATTCACAGGAAATCACTTTTATCGATCAACAATAAAATATTAATTTTAAAGGTTATTTTCCAAGCAATTTTACTTTATGGATGCCAAGTGTGGGGTGATTCTGCTGCATGCCATATAAAAAGGCTACAAATATCACAAAATAAATTATTAAAAATTATGCTGAATCTGCCTTGGCACCATTCCACATCAAACATTCATAGTAGAACCAATATGTTGAATTGATAACCTATAGAAACCAAAAGCTTACGAATACATTTATGACCAGATGTGACTTCTCTAATAAATGAACTACATGTGCTGTATCATACTGTAACATATATTTTGTCATTGTTAAGTTATTTACTTGTTATTTCATATTACTTGTTAATTTATTTATTTCTTAGTTTATTTCCTTATTTGTTAATTTATTTATTTATTTGTTAATTGATTTGATTATTTGTTAATTTATTTATTTGTTAAATTATTTACCTATCTGTTAATTTATTTATTTGAGAATTTATTCTTTAAATTGTTGATTTGTTAATTTCCTAAATTTTAAATAACGTTTTCCAGTCTTTCTCATTTTATTTATTGTTGTTTTCCTCAAAAATCAAAATTGTATTTATAACATAGAAATAAATATAAAGCTATTAAATAATGTTTCAGTAGTAAGATACCCTAAGTGTTCATATCTCAGTATTGTAAATTGTGTGGCAACAAGCTTATGTAATTTATAAACAAAATAAATATCTATCTATCTATATAGTGGCCTTATGTCTATGAAGGAATTTTCATTCTTTGGTGACAACTGACAAACAGATAAATAAAATATGTGGCAACAAGGCAAAACAGCATAACTCATTTTAAGCAACTTTTTAGGAGCGCAGGATACCCGTTTGCCTGCATATGGGGGTAGGCGACTTATGCCCTTTTTTTCTGATCCATAACACAGCAACCGTAAGAGATATTTGAATGAAAAAAATGACGGTGCATCGATGGTAACATTAAATCATTTTTTTAAGTCGACTTGTGATGTTTTCCCTTGTTGCCACAGAATAATATAATAAATAGCCTTAGCCTGACTACCGCTAAGGTCGTCACCTCGAACATTGGTGGCAGGGATTCGTCAAGTCAATATCCATTGTTCATTTGCTTGATGCACCTGAGGCAATGTAGTCGATGTGTTTTCGCTTTTTGACGGCTTTTCTCTCAAAGCCCACTCCCAATTCTTCTAACTTATCCCCCATCACTCAACGCCACAAATTATAACTCGCAGATGTGGCTGGCAAGTACGTATGTTTGGTTATTCGTGTCTGAAATTTTGAGACCATCTGTTGTGCCATAGTTGTGGTTTCCAATTAGGTCAATCGTCTCTGGAGCTCCACTGTGGGGGCTGTCAATTGTGGAGATAATTTTCAAGATAAATAAACTTCTTATAACCACCTCAAATTGGCTGCTATCAATAGTAATGTTTTGTAAATCGAATGTTGTTTGTTAATTGCACGAAATTTGCTCATCTTAAACCTGCTTTTATATTCCACATACCAAAAAATACAAAAATAAATAAATATATACATACGAGACTACACACTACAAACCTAAACCGCAACGAAAAATGGTCAGAATCCATTTACTTATTTTCATTAAGACCCTCGTTCTCTGCCAGGCTATTAATTAGAGTAAGACCTCAAAAGGCAAACACATCAATAGAGTCATCGAGTGTAACCGATAAATGTTTCTATATCTAACGTTCGATGACACTTCACTTTTGTTATATACGAGTATATGGCAACAATTCATATGTGTTGAGCAAATAGCCTCTTGCGTTTATTTTATTGGGTGTTATTGGTATATTTTTGTTTGAGTATCCCCATACTGTATCGAAATGAACGTAAAAGGACACCTCAAGAAAATTTATCGTTTTCATCCCTCAATGAAC
The DNA here is from genome assembly GCA_949126925.1 of Cheilosia vernalis. Taxonomy (NCBI): domain Eukaryota; kingdom Metazoa; phylum Arthropoda; class Insecta; order Diptera; family Syrphidae; genus Cheilosia; species Cheilosia vernalis. Next base: position 20,293,480 of record OX421359.1, read on the forward strand.
AAACAAATTTAAGGGTTACTACAACGAGAAGCAACATTACGAGTTGGTTGGCTTGAACTTGTATCCTTCCACAACCGATTTTCGTTTCCTGAAAAATTACCCAACCGTATTTAAGGATCAGGATATGTTGAAGTTAAACGATTATTGAAGCAAAATACGGTTTGTGTTTCTGGGCTCTGCCACTGCATCATGAGCTCCTTACCAGACACACCATCGACCGACGATGATATTGCTGGTATTGGAAAATAAGAAAATGTTTCCTCCAATAGTGTACGTACCTAAATAATATTTCGATTCCATCGACGCGACGGGTAAGCTGCGCTATCAATTGAGACGAAACGAACTCGCTCCGTTTTAATCACCGAACGGAAAAGTCTTGTTAATGAGTTATTGTACAGGGATGTCCTTTCGCAGATGCAAAGGTACTTAGTGCTATTCATTTTACAGTCGGATCGCAAAGTTCCATCTTCCGTCTAATTGAAGGCCAGAAGTTTTACTTCACGGACGAAACGGCACAAAGACTAAGACAAACAAGCGGCCCCAGTAGATTTAGTCCGATTTCGCCCACACCTACAAAAAGTTTTTATTAAAACGAACTTCAAAAATTAACACAAAATTGAAGAAGTTGAGGGCATTAAAAGTTCGATTCTTTAATTCTTCAAGATTGTGCTAGAAGTTTGTTTTTTTCCTCATTACCTTCTTTTGCATTTTCTATTCGCTTCCCAAGTTGGCGAAACTTTTCTGTCCATCTTTGTCCTGTGCCTGTCTGTTGCCGGCAGTACGAGTGTAGAGTATTCCCACAGCGGATAAATGTCGAAGAGGACAATCTTCTTGGAAAAAGAAAATAAAGGCAAACTAAGTGAAGAGTAATCTTTAGATGCTGCTTGACTGTAGATTTTTCAAAGCTAATTTTACAGCTTTTAGATCGTAAAGTTAGGGATTAAAAAGCTTTTAGGTCATGTCTGCCTAAAGGAAAATGAAATTGGCACTATGCGAATGGCATTATACCTATTGTGGGCAGAGGGAAACAAGATCTAAGGGGTGAAAATGGTATTAAATTATCGCATTTTAGTGAGCCGAACCACATGCCGAAGGATTGGGTTTTGCCGGAAAAAAGAGCAGGATGTGACGATGATGACAAGGAGAACGGCGAGCAGCAGCAGAACTGTATGGCGTTTCTTTCCCATCAGTGGTCACGGTGAATACAAGAAGTAGGTATGCATTTAAACCTGACAGAAAATAATTTTCACATAAACTCCTCTCGGAATGGAGAAGTTTAAAATATTTATGAATAAAAGTTGACCCCTTTTGAATAAATTGTCAGGAGCTGAAAACTTCAAAGTTCCTTCCACTTGGTTTTCTCTCTTTTCATGCTGCACAACGCACGAGTACGACTACGAGTACTCGTATATGCATCGGGTGTCGTTTTCTTGTATTTTACTTAAGCCGGAGGTACTTTGTACTTACTTTTAGCATACTTAATGAAAAATTGGATGAAGTTTGTCGTCGGTTATGAGTGGTCCTGTCTTTATTTATGCATTTGAAAGTGAATAGGCTAACAGAAATAGCTTCGAAGTGATTTCGGTCTATGTATATGAAGACTTTGTGAACCAAATATACTGAAGCTGAATTCCGAATTGTGTCACGACTCACGAAGGTGTAAAATGTAACAAGTTCTCGAGCAGTTGATGTGCATTCGAAGGGATAAATTTCAGAGCTTGTGCATAACCGCCATGTGCATGACTTTTAAAGTTTTCGCATTACTACATTCCCATTCGAACACACATATTTGTACAAAGGCGAGAATGTTGAACAAGTTGTTCCACCGATGAGCTCCATCATATCATCGGAGTGAGAGATGCACATACGGAGTAGGGGTCACTCAATATTTAATAGGCTTTTCACACCAAGCCCAAAACCAGGTTTTCGCCAAAACACACGAAAACTTATCGAAAATAGAAGTTTTCTCATACATATTTTAGTTTTCAAAACGAAAACGACATCCAATCGTTGGGTTGTTGTTGTTGGGAACAAACACACCTTTTGCAAAATCCAGCAAATTCAGCAAAATGGCTGACCAAACAAATGTCACAACTCACAAATTAAAATCATTTTCCACAATTAATTGATGGGCTAATATCCTTTATGCACTAAATTCATTTCGTTTGTTAAATAATGCGATCGAAATTTGTAACCAAAAAAGTTTGCACCGAAGTTTAACGAATAGTGTCTCACAGCTGATTGAAACGTCAAACGAAAACGAGTTGGTGGTCGGTGTGAATGCATCTACGAGTTTTCGAGGAAAAAGCGGTTTTGGGCTTTTCACACAAAGCCTATAAATCATTACTCTAGTTTCTTGATTTTATTCATGACTTGAAAATAATCATTCCGTTTGATATTAACCTTTGGCCGCAGGTTTTTCATAGGAATATTCTTGTCCTTTTTCTTAGCAAACAAGTCAAACAAAGTCGAATAATAGGAGCCCGAATACCTAGATCCTAGACACTTTAAATTTGGTATGGAGGTTTGTTGTGTGTTGGCACAAGGCATATTTAGGCCCGTTTTATTCACTCGAAGTTGAACACAACTTGGGAAGTTTCCCATATAAAAATCCCCAAGTTGTGTTCAACTTCGAGTGAATAAAATGGGCCTTAGCGAACCAATGTTTGTTTCTGAAGACGCACTTTTACGGTTTTGTGCTCAAGTAATGTCAAACCTCGATAGCAAAAAGTTTATTTATCAATATCACGAAAGCTTTTGATATGGTGAATCACAATATTTTGTCAAGGAAATTGGAAAACGCTGGTTTAGGTCTTACTTAAAATGTAGGTCGCAACGAGTGAAGTTAGATGAAATTGGAAGCGAAAATAAAACCTTCAATTGGGGAGTACCCCAAGGCTCTGTTTGGGGACCAATTCTGTTTCTAATTTATATCAATTAACTTCTTGCACTGAATTTTAAAGGTTCACCTACTGCTTTTGCTGATGATATTGGTTTTTCTTATGAGATTAACTGTCCTTTGGATCTAGTTTTGGACATTAATTGGGATCTACATTTATTGTGAAGCTGGTTTGCTGAGTACAATTTGATTATATAAGCACCAAAACTAAAAAAAAAAGTTTTTCAGTTTGGCGTCACCAAATAATTTGGAAACAAATGTTTTTTTATCACGCACCTGACTGCCTAAAATACAAGCTTTCTGATTGCAATTGTACGTTTTCTCCCACATTCTGTGACAATTTAAGTTGCAGTGAAAAATGTTTTTTGATGCAGGAAGTAACTGAATTTAAATACTTGCGACCCACAATTGAGTTTTTCAAATCACGAAGAAACTCTGCGTAAGTATTTTCGTGGCACGCTTAGACATTTTTTTATATTTGCTAGACAATGATCTTTAAGATCATTTATTACGGAATATTCCATTCCAAACTGCAATACGGAATTGTTTTTTGGGGAGCCGTTTATGTGAAAAAATTCAATCGATTTTAGTTCTGCAGAAACATATTTTACGAAAAATATGTCGCAAACCTAGTATATAGACATCCGAGTTTTCCATTGCTCTGCGACCTGAAAATCCTGCCAGTCCGACATCTGTACTGCTTTAAAAGTTTTAAGGAGCTTCATTATGAAATCTGGTAATCGCAACTATCGATTTATTTCATATTCGGCCCTAGCGAGGTATCCGTCGGAACGGAAAGTTCTCCGCAGCGCATACTCTGTCGGAACAGCAAATCGCATTCGAGGTATCCGTTCTCGGAAAATATAATTGAAATGCGATGACGCATTGACTTCACATCCTCGTTTTGTTTGGTGCTTGGTTTTTCGCTAGATTTTGCACAGGAAACACAAATTTAGTCAATCCTACAAACAAATTCGTTGCTATATTGTTTATTATTAATTTATTTAACACTTTACCGCAAATCGTGAATAAATTCCGCGACTCATTGTCATTGTACTCGGAGGATATCGTAAACAAATTCCGCAACCAATTTCTCTCGGAGGATATCGGAGTCCAGCTGTCAAAAATTAAACAAGAAAATGCAATTCATCGCACTTCAACATAATTCGCCGATATACGTTGCAAAATGTCGGAACAATTCTCCGAACAGTTGTTCCGAAGAATACCTCGCAGCAAAAATCCTCCGAATCGTATAAAATTGGAGAATTTTCCGTTCCGACGGATACCTCGCTAGGGCCGAATATAGAAGCATTTCCTTCTGATATGCTGGTTTTATTTTTAAGGCTTAGCTTTATAATTTCAGTTAGTTTTTTTATTACCTATTGTATAAAATAATTAAATCTTTAGGTAATTTATTTTTTGAAGCAAAGTTAATGGTTCAGTCAAATAATAATATTTGAAGTTGTTTAGAACCCATTCAACACTATTTTTCATACTTCGTATACCTACAAAAAATACAGAATGTCCTTATATTTCTTATTGATATACTTAAAGTAATAGGTAATTCAATTTAAGTTTTTAAGAACTGTTGTTAATTTATTTTCAATTCATAAGAAATCAAATAATCTATCTACCTATGTCTTTAACAAATACTAAATGTATGGAATAGCTTCAGAAATGTGACGGTTTTTTCTCATTGGTCCTTTTTCTTGCGACTTTTTAGAAATCTGCAGTGGTTACGCTGTTCTCCACAGATGAGAATTTTAAAAAAGCAGTTCTCTCAGAAAGACAAAACTGTTCCACTTACGAAACTTCCAGTCGATCCGGTCAAGTGTTCAGCGATCACAGATCTGTGGAATTACTATATTTAAAAACAAATCAAACAAGTATAAGTATACGCAAAATATGTTGGAACTACGGTTTTGTACTTTACGGTTTGTACAAGACAAAGAAGGAGTCTTATGGGGAAGCATTATGGTACATGTGTTATAGAAGCTCGAAACCCGCTTGCGTGGAGTTACAAAATGTTTATGTTGTTATTGAAACCAATGCTATATGGGTTGCTTGGCTTACCCAGTATCTAGTGTCTGGTTTTGGGTACGACCGTACATTCAGAAAAAAAATGGAACACGTTTTCATTTTCTTTTATGACACATCAGTGGGTGTTATGTTGGATTCCAACTTGGATGCGAGAGTTCCTCCTAATCTAGCGATATCGACATTCTGTGTCATATAGGTTAACCAAATTAGCCTTGAAATTAGGCATCAGTTCGTCAGGTGCGTTCGCCCAGTCTTTGATTTAAAGTAAGGGTAAACTTCCTTCGCAGATGACTCGCTTAGAGAGGAGCCTCGTCTGTCCAATACATCGGCGCTATTCCCTCTAATTTCCAATGGCCGGAAATGCGGAAACCCAGGCGAGAGTGATTTCAAAGCAATGACACGTCCTGTTCATCTTGAACGTAAACTTATTGGTGGACTGGAAAGCCTTAAACAGTCTGGGTGTGAAAGAAGGTAGATATTTAATTTCTGGGTACCGCTAGGCTCATATCGACCATGAGCAGTGAACGAGAGAGTATATGACCAGGAAATATCACAGGCAGTAGATATTTGAATCGTGTCATGGAATGTATGCTGGCAGCCCAGATTGAAGGGAAAAAAATCCCCATTTTTTAATACCAAAAGGATATATTTTCCCCCTTTTAAAAAATAAAAATCCCTTTTTTTCCCGCATAAACGAAGACCATTATTTAAGCTTTATTTTAACATTTTATGTTTTATTTAAATATCTTAAAATTAAGCAAACGAATAATAAAAGGAATTATGTTTAAAAATATGTATGTACCTTAAAGTTTGTACGTTGCACTATTGTAAAGTCTTAGTTCCATCCGGTGTGGAAGCTCCCTTAAGCAGCCTTTTTCTACCACAATAAGTAGACAGTTTGTTTCGTGTTTTTGTTTTATTCAAAAAATAGTGTAGTCTTTCGAAGACTTTATTTAAATAAAATTTTAAATGTTTTTTTTTTGTCCCTTTTGAGATTTTTTCAAAAAATCTCTTTCCCATTTTTTCCCCATTTGTCAGAAAAAATCGACAAAATTGCCGGCTTTCCCCCCCAATTTGGATTCACTGGCTGCGTATGACTATGACACGTCTCAATCTCATTTAATTTAGGCAGAAATAACTCCTTTATCATATCACGATATTGAGCACCAGTTACAGTCACTGACTTAGTTTCATTTTGCAAAAAGTGTGTACGAAATTGTCGAACTGTGCCAGCCAAACTTACATTATTTTTCACTTATTCTTCAACAGTGAAAACAGTTTGTTCTTTTGCGTCGAACTGTTTCTTTTTTAGGGCACAAGTGGCGGCAAATTGAAATCCTGTGAGAGTTTTGGTCTACCCTTTATTACATGAGCGTGGAGCTACTTCGACATATTTTTATGAATTGGAATTATGTTTGTCCATTTGAGCAGTCAAAAAATTAACATCTTTGTAACTTACATAAAAGGACTGATTCCCGATTGTATTCAGAGCCTTTTTGTTGGGCTGCGCAAACAATCGTGACTATACCCTTCCAACTTAAAATTGTGTATCTAACTATAGCAAATACGAGTCCAGTGGCAATAGTTAATTTAAATAATTTTAAGTGATTTTGAAATCACTGACACATTCTAATCCATGACTTTGCTGATTTAATTCCCAGTGATTTATCGTTCAGTTAAACAAGTCAATTCGAAAACGCTGTAAACAAAATCAAATGCTATTTGCCTTTGTATCTCTCCCACTGGGAATGCCATTTGACGCTTCCCCTTCCTGTCTTACGATGGAAAGGCGTCTCCCCCTTTTCAGCATGACGCGTGTGTTTGTGTATTTGTGTTATTATGCACCATGGACCCAGCATTCGTATTTATGATTGTACATAATTTAGCAAACAGAAATCAATCGATTCCACTCGTTAAATCCGTTTACCTCCGAATACCTGGTAGGTAAACATTTATGCGCCTCGTCGCTTACGATTCAAGCCGTGCGTCGTCGTCATCGCTCCCCAATGTTGTAGATGTATAGTCGTTGTTGTTGTTGTTGTCGCCACTGTTGCTAGCTGGTGAATATGAATAAACATCAATCAGGTCAACAGGAAACTGAACAGATTTCGCAAATTGCACTTTTCTGAAAATCAATCAATTAGTCAACAAAGCGGTGAGTTCGTCACCCGGAACTCAATACACAGTTTCATTCGGAAACTGTATATGCGCAAGGGAGTAAGAGGAGCGTTTTAAATATTCCCAGGCGGGTGGCAAGGCTGTCCTTTTGTCACACCAGGGGTGACTGCTCAAACGATTTACATTCACAGCAATAAAGCGAACACAATGAGGGACTTCGATAAGGTACATTTATGTCCAGCAATTGGGTACAATTTTCCAACCGATGGCCTTTCCTAAAGGGATCACAGTCCATGGTCCGATTCCATACTGACCCACGTTCCTTTGAATTGGTGGCACTTAAACTTGCTATTATACTTTTGCCATAATTTTATGGGATTTACTGCCATATTCATAGTCGATAAAGAACCTTTATCGTCCGGGTGCGGGTGCTTGTTCAAAATTGCTGGGCGAATAAAACGAACTCAAATGACTAGTTTGACACAGCATTGTGTAGGTATAGGTAGATAGACATGATTCATATTCATGTACATTGCACGTATGAAATGTTTGTTACTTTAGTCCGATTCTACTCAAAGTGTGAAACTATTTGGCCAATTTTTTTCCTTCTAAAAGTTCGTGTGGTTTTCTAATTTATCCTTCAAGAAATGCGAAAAAACTTAACATGTATGTGCAAACAAACGCACTGGTAAATTCATTTAATTGGTAGGTTAGGTTAGGTAAGATGGCTGTCTATAGAGACACACTTAGACCAATTTGATTTAGGTCCTTTGTGATACCATATGAGTTAAAGGGGAAGGGGGGGGGGGGGGGGACGGCCAGAGTTTAATCTAGACCGGACGTTCTAATGGGCATTGTTGCTGTTTTGTGCGTGTGACTTTTGTCTATGACTCCTATGTCTCGTAGAGAGAACCAGGGGCAGTTTATCCTCAGATGAGGGGAGGGTGGCCGAAGCAGCCATCCCTTCGCCTGTAATCCTCAGACAACTCCTTGAAGAAGTGAGACTGGGGATAACCATAGGACGAGATGTTTTCGGATGTGCGACGGGTGACCGAAACAGTAAACCCCTCACTTTTAATCCTCCGACAACTCGTAGAAATAAGGTGAACCGATATGTATTACCGGTAATGGTTGTATAGCCGCCCTTACGTTATGTACCTTACTATGGTCCTAATAAGGTTGGTCAAGGGTGACCGGTGGACAGTATGCCTTCGAATATGCGAATGGTGACCGTAACGGTTAGACATTCGCTTAGTCCTCTGGCAGCTTGTCAGGAAAAGGGCGGATATGGCAAAAGAGCATGGTAGTAGTGGTGATTGTAACAATCGACCTGTTTGCTACGCATGATTGCAGGGTATTTTGACTTGGTCAAGAAAGGTGAGTTTGACCGAGTGACAGTTTGTTTTGAATTTTTCTATGGTACCTACTAGTGAGTGTAGAGCTGTCTCCACCGAAAAACCCTTACGATAGGCGTGTTGGGAATCGGACAGGGAGTTAGCTATTAAGTTCTTTCGAATGTATGTGTCAATGAGTCTTTCCAATGTTTTTAGAAGGAAAGAGGAGAGACTGATTGGCCTAAGATCCTTAGGGGAAACATGTGAGGTCTTGCCACACTTTGGTATGAAGACTACCTTAACCTTTTTCCATGATGCAGGAGTGTAACCGAATTTTAGACATGTCCGGAAGATCACCTCGAGCCAGGGGGTTAATATATCTATAGCTTTTTGTATTTCTACTGGTATTATTTTATCTGGTCCAGGAGATTTGTACGGAAGGAAACTGTTAACGGCCCAATAGATATTACGGCTGTTGACAATCCCGACCGGTACTTCCCGAGCCATATAACAAGGTAATGTTGGTGTGACGACATCTATTGTATTACCCGGAAAGTGGGTATTTATGAGAAGATCTAGAGTCTCCTCGTTTGATGAGGTCCATTCCCCATCGGGTTTTTGAATAAAGCTAGGCATAGTTGGAGATTTGGAAATGATTTTCCTTAGCCTGCTTGAGTCGGTGCTGCTTTCTATGCTGCCACAGAAGAGTCTCCACGACTGCCTTTGGGCTTTTGTGATCTCTGCCTTATAATGTCGTAGACTGTTTTTGTATTTGTCCCAGTCCTCTTGTAGGCGAGAGGATTTGGCCGAATTGAAGCATTTCCTACTTTCTTTGCGCAACTTTGCTAGGTTAGTATTCCACCAAGGCGGTTTGCTACCTTTCACGTGCCTACTGATGGGGCAAGCTTTTTCAAAGGCTTCGTTCATCGATTTGGTGACTTTGTCAACTATATAATCAATGTCCGATGGTGAATTCGGTTGATTATCTAATTGTCCAAGCTTTTGCTTTAGGGCGGAATTATATACCTGCCAATTGGTTTTCCTGGGATTTCGGAATTTTTCAAGTGGTGGACTAATAAGGTCAATTTTAAATTGAATATAACGGTGGTCCGAAAAAGAGACATCTTTTGAGACCATCCAATTGCTTAATGTTAGTTTTAGAGAGTTAGTAACTAAGGTTATGTCTAAAACTTCCTGTCTTATCCTATTGATAAAGGTAGGTTCTGAACCTTTGTTGCATACTATGAGATTAGTTGTCATAATGTAATCAAAAAGACACTCACCCCTTTTATTTGTGCCGCTGCTTCCCCAGAGGGTGTGATGGGCGTTGGCGTCTGCGCCCATCACAAGGGGAATGTTGTCTCTCTCAGCTGCCTTTATCGCTTCGCGTACGTTTGCTGCTGGGATAGGCCCTGTGTCGTCATATGGCATGTAAGCGGACGATATCCTTAGCTTGCTGCTGCACATGTCTGTTTCCACGCAGACAAAATCTGGATCGCTGAAATTGGGTATAAGGCGAGCTTTTAAACTGTTCTTTGCCAAAATACAGGATCTGGGTTTACCTTGGTTTTTTATATAGAATAAGGTGTAGTTTTTTGCCCTTAGTCCAACTATGGTGTTCTTGCCATCCACCCATGGTTCTTGGATAAGGACAATGTCTTCTCCGCCCGTTAGCAGGCGAAGCATTAGGTTAGCTGATGCTGTTTTGGAGTGGTGGAGGTTAATCTGTAGCAGCCTTAGCATCATTGCTGACCGATACAGACGCCTCTATCACTGTTCTGTTGCTTTCCTCCGAATCAGAAGAAAGCTCGTCACTGAGGTTAATTGTGGAAGGAGGTTCGTCGTCTATCCTGCCGCCATCCGTAACAGCTGGCTGCAAAACCACGACCCGGTTACCTTCTTCTTCAGGGACAGGAGAGGGACCGTCCAACCCGGCATCTAAGCCTAAGTTGTTCAGCGTGGATACCACACCCGACAAAAGTCTCTCTTCTTTCTCCTGGACTCTTATGACAAGTTCGTCCATGCCATAGGAGAACTTGTAGCCTCTTCTGCTTAGTAGGTCTAGGGATTCCTTGTTCATGAGGAACGAAACTAGCCTGCCTCTCTCTTCCGGTTCACCGGCTTTTATGATCTTCCAGTTGCTAGTTGGAAGATCGGGGTTTTGCAGACGAATAAGTCTGAGAATGTCCGTTTCGGTTGATGGTCCTGGGGGTAGCCAGACACGTCCTTAATTGGTAAATCTGACGAAAATCTCCCACTTCCCGAAAAGCTACAAAATCTAGAATAGAGCAATTAAAAAGCGATTAAATACCACGTACTTTGTTTGTCGAAATTCCAATATGGCGAACCAAGCTTTACCCACGTATCGTACGATCTTCCATCTTTTTATTTAGGTGTCCTTGGGAAACTTGAAGGAAATGCCAAAATAAGAAGACTTTCATTCGAGTGCCTTGCATACCTCCGAGGAAGCCTTTATAATGACCAAACTTTATTCTTAGTCATGATGGACAAGCTTAAAATTGTTCCATGGAAGCTAAAATGGGATGTCAAAAATTGACGAACTAATTTCTGAAATAGTGGTCGCAGTGGCCTAGTGGTTAGTGTGTTGGACTACTATGCGAGGGGTTCAGGTTCGAATCCCGCAAAAAACCCAAATTCCAACTCAGGGTTTTTTTCACTGCGCCACCTCTCGCGAACGTCTGACAAACATCCGAGAGTATAACTGTCATGAAAGAGCTTCTCAATCGGCCCGTTTGGAACCGGCATAAAATTGTAGATCCCTTCCATTCGTTCCAAAAATTAAAAACTCACACAAAACGAATGGTTGCGAGAAGCTAGGCCCTGGGTCCCTACAGACCTGTTGCGCCAACTATTATTATTATTATAATTTCTGAAACCCAATTTACGCCACAGTCTCGTGTAAAACCTAATGTCTACTGAGTAGCCCTCTGTCATACTTTGGGAAGCGTACGAGACAGGTCTTCTTTATAAAAGTTGAGGAAGGAATCATTGCCAAATATATAAAAAAAGAACAAAGCCTTGATATTTGATCTTCAGTCGCCCTATATCAATGAGTGAACCACTCTTGAATAAGAGAAAAGCCACCTAAATTGCAAATTGAAGAAAACACTGCACTTAGAGTAGGTAGGGGAAGGTCGTGTACCTCGGAACAATTTGTACATTCTGTATTCTACCGCCTTAAGTCTTAGACTTGCGTCAAAAAACAAACATTATGCGGAATTATTGGCATTTCTTATGGTATACGGGATATGACTGAACTATAAATTTGTTTCTAAATGTTCCAAGGAACAAGTAGGTGTTTTACTTGGAATATGAACAAAAAATATGGGACTGTACCTTGGCACACGATGTAACAAAAATAAAGTGTTATTAGAAACATAAATTAAGTTTTATTCTTGAAAATAAATATAATTTAAAAGATATCACATTTCATTAAAAATTCATCAAACAATTTTACATTTTGTACATAGGTGAAACAAAATTTGGCATCCTATGCCAGCTTGAAAATTTCGTCAACTGTTAATTAGTCGTCTCCACTGAAATCGTCGGCATCTCTCTTCTTCATTTTGAACGGGCACTTTATTGACTTTTACTTGTCTATATGTTGGAGCTCTAGGCATTATTGACAGATCCAATATCTCGTCATCAGAAGATTCGTTAAAAACTACCCAGTAATTCTGTGAATATGCCTCCTGCAGAGTTAGTGAATCAAAAATAGCTGAGTCAACTTGTTTAGAGGAAACTCGATTCAAAATAACCGAATTATTCGTAAATAACAAACTAACTCTGTAGGTAGAGTTTAACCAACTGGTTGATATTTGTTAAAAAACAACTAAAGTATTTTTTAAACATCATTTAACATTTTAAACATTTATCTGAATAACTGAAGATGCAATTTAAATACCCACCATAAAGTCTGACAAGCGTAACATATTTAATTAAAATAAAGTTGCTGTAGCTACAAACAGCCGACACAGCCAAGGCGAAGGCGGTCTGCCGCACAGAGTTTCGTATTCCATTTTAATGCGTTTGCATTGCTCCTACTTGAAGTCATCTTATGCTAAATTTTGAAGCCGCTTCCATGTTATATACGTTAGAGGATTCATAATGCGTTATGATTACGAATAGTTTTCCAGCCAGCATTCAGTTTTAATTTGAAATTTTTGCATCTGACTTTTGCCAAATCAAGTGGCCGAAAGGAGAGCAACGCAAAGGATGAATTAGCTGAGGGCATCGTGTTTGATGGAAAGAAAGCTGTATAGCAACAAACACACGCTGCGCTGTTAGAAATACCAAAGACAAAAACAGCTTGTGTTGTATGCGTCCTTCCTCCTTGTGCCGTTCTCAAGGGTTTTGCTTCATTTTTTCTCCTTTTTCACCCTGTTCTCTATATTTTCTGCTCATAGTGTTATAATAGAGCTATACAAGATGTTGCGGGTGTGACCCATATTCACTGAGCGCTACTCAAATTAGCAGTTTTTACATATGCATTGAAACCCAAGGGCGCATGCTAGGGTGGAAGCACATTGCTTGGAGCGTACCAAAAAAAAAAGGCATTCGGAATTCTTATTTTTTTCCTTGGCGCGTTTTCGCCTTCATAGCATTTTTTTTGGTCGGCTTGCTACTAGGACTAAACATAAATAAGGCGGAATTAATGAAAGTTTCACCCTTAGATATGCTTATTAAAAATAAAGTTTCGTAGCGCAATTAAAACTTGCGGTTATGAGTTTGAAAATTAGTTTGCATTTCGAAACGATAGAGCTTGCGGTACGAATGACGTCTCCACCATTTACGAAACTAAGACGCGGGACCGTATGCATAGTTCTTCCTTTTTCCCTGAGAAGCTTTACATATTTACGAATAGACGTACGAGTATATACTATACTGTGATATATATTTTAATGCGAGAATGTGATTCGTATAGAAACTTAAGTTGACCAAAGAACTCCATCAGCAAAAGTCGTGTGAAACGGCAGAAGCATGGTCACAAATTGTATATCAGTCGATTAAATTACGCTTAGTTAAGGTTAGGTTGGGTTAGATTTTAGACGCGGTGTTTTGAGGATAACCGCAGGAAGACACTAGTCAGCTTATTGGCCACGTCGCAATCTAGAGAACAATCATGTTGTAGATGGAAAAGACCTACGCACTTTCCCTAAAGCAATATCAATATTAGGTGTCATAAAAGTGGGTCCCGAATCGGAACTTCTACCGCTTTTGCATGATCTAACGTAGTTTGAATATCCTGTCGCCCCAAAGCAGCATGAGTTTAAGAATTAAATTCACAAACAAATGTGTATGCATAGCTTCAGGACGACCTGATGGTGGTATCTAGGTAATCACCGCTACATCCGCCAAAAATAGTCATTTTATATTGGCAACACTAATATGAACTGTGTTTAATGTTTCAAAACACCTTAAAGGACGTTTAAATTTTAACATTCAGACAGACCTTGGGAAGCCCTGCATAAGTTGTCAATCTTTATTTTTAATTGTTAAAGTGAAACTTGAGGTATTAAGAACATCTGGCAAAAGGTCCAAACTTCGATGAAACGAAAAAGCGACAGAAAACGAAAGATATATGTTGAATGGTTTTTATTTACTATCCGCTGGAATAAAATAAAATCGTCACTACCCGAGAAAATTTGTCAGTGTAATGGAGTATGTACTATGCAAGTTTTGGGTCCTACCGAAAACGGAAACTACACCTTAAGATAGTCTTGATTGAGGGTAATTTATGGATATGCTGGCCCACTGCTTTTTTATGACACCTTTGGCTTTTACCTTGGATGGTTACTTTGAAGAAGAACCTTTTCGACAAAGACAAAGTTAAGTCAGCACTACTGTGCTTTTTACTAAGTTACTGAGTTTATACACAGATAGTCCACCAACACTTAGACTGTGTAAGTAAGTAAGTTGTAGCAACAGCAGTGTGTATATATGTCCTGAAAATAAGTAATTAGACAAAGTTACGGGAATAGCAGAAACCTTTGTCCGTATACCAACTCTACCTCCTTGCATTGTTTCTGCACAATGTACTGCTGCATGTCTGGGTGCAAATCGTTATCGCAGATACAGCAGCACAACAAAAGCAATGGCAACGTTCCACTCCATTGAACAGAGATAATGACGCAAGAAAGTATTAGTATACCTACCTCGGATTCTTCCGCACCATTTCAAAGAAAAGGAACTCAATTGAAATTACAAGAGTTTCAATCTATAGTTGCAAAATAAATAAACTCAATAGGGCATCCACTCCAATGTAAGTTCGAGCACCACCGCAACCACTCACCAGTCCATCCATATATCCAGATGGATTTCACAATGTAACTTCTTCGTATCGAAGGATGCACCAGCAGATAAAAGGAGTTTATATGTCCCAAAAGCATAGCAACTACGAGTTAAGCTACGGCGAAGGACCAAAAAGACTCTATCGAAAATTTCTTCTTCATTATATTAAATCTCACAAATTTCATTTAACTCCATAATATTTAAATACACACGGGCCTAAGAGCAGGAGCAGTAGCAGAAATGCAAACAGATGTGTTGCTGTGGCTGTAGCTGTAGCTGTAGTACCCTGGGGTCACACAAATTTAAATTGCTCGGAATAAATTGTTGACCATTTGGTTGCAAATTGAAAACTGAAAACTTTAACCGTAATCCCTTTTCCGTTTATCTCTATGCGCACACGATATCCCCTTGATCTTTTTCGATATGTACCAGCAGCATACATCCACGCACATCAGTGATAAAAGGTGAAAGGCTTATGTGGAATGTGTGCGGGTGCGGGCTGTGGGTGTACGTTTATTTGCGTAATGCCGGGCGTAGCTGTCACCTACCCAAACAATAAATTGAATCGGGCGGGCGGGCAGCCATCCCGAATGTAGGTCGTTCGACTGTCAAGTATCCAAATTGAATGTAAATTAAGATATATTTTATTCATCGCAGCACCCATTTCGGATGTTGGTGGTGTGCCCGCGGTCGTAAAGTATATCAATTTGTTTCTGGATGAGATTTTTGGATTTACACATTTGAATTGGAGATATATTGGTTGGGCCATATCCTCACGGACAAAATGACACATCAGGAGAGATCCCGATCAACAAATGGGAACACTTAATTGGTCATATTTATGTACACTAAATTTTATTTTAATTGCCTGAAATTATTTAAACGCTTAAACGGTTATCGACTATAGTTGGTAATCGAGAAGCAGGATAAGGATGTGTTATTAGTGAATAGAGTTCAGGGAAATTATCAATAGCAAACTTAAATTAATGCGATCGAGAAAAGACTCACGCCCCCGTTGAACAGTCCGCCATTTTAGATCCATCTGTGTATATTGCCAGTGCAGAATTATTACGCTTCTTCTGTCTCATTCTCCCATTCGGAACAATCTTTGAATAGTGTCTATGCTTTATGCAAAAGTCCTCTAAAGGAATAATATTCTCCGTTTTATTCAGGACGGTGCCATGGAGAGTGCTCTGTGACCGGTTGGAACCTGGTTTAAGATTTTTTTCTATTAAAGAAATATTTTATACACTCGTTAAAAATTTGTTCAATTAAAAAAATGGTTAAAATTAAATGAGTGTTTTTTTTAAAAACTATTGACACATAAAAAATTTAAAATAAAAAACCATATTTATAAGAATAAAAAAAAAAAATGTTTCTTTTGTGAATGGTGTGCGGTTTATTAAAATCTTTAAAGCACTTCTTTTTCATGTCGGTTGCAAATACTAAACTCATGACTGAATGCAGACCGCTATTGTGAATGCATCATAAAGTAATTTATTTCATAGTTCAATGTACATATTCCATATATTGATATTTCGCATTGACGTTTGTGTGACAATTATTGTGTTTTGTTATTTTTTTTTAATTTACATTTTTATATTATTAATTATTAAAAAAACAGCAGACAGAGGATTCTCAACAGTTACTCCTTCGATGACCTAGATGATTTGAAGAATGTTGATCTCAATGCACTCCTGAGATTCATACTCAAATCTATGTGGTTCTAGCAGACACACAGACTTCATATCATTGGTTACTCGTAGGACATACTTTAGGATCATGATACAACGGAGCTTTAGGAACCCATGAGATTCATACCAATCTATGTGGCTTCAATATAAAAAGCGGTTAAGTTTTCTCTTTCAACAGGTCACACTGGATGGTTCCCGTAACTGGACACAATGGACCCAACTGATGGTCTAAGTGAAGCTGTGGCAAACTGCCACAAGAGCACCCATATTTACCTACCTACCTACCATATTATTAATTTGTCAAGCAGTTTGGACTACAGGGCGTCACATAGGAACGTACATAGGATACGCCCGAAACACATAACCCTCACTGTGTCCAGTCGGGTAAAACAGGTAAATGCATACTTAAAAAAAAAAACACACTTTACCAGTTGTTATCAAGCAAGTTTCTAGATTAATATCATCCAGGTTAAATACTACATGCATCATATTTATCATATATTTACGACCGTGAAAATTTGGAGGAAATTTGATAAATAAATTTTAACTGAGTGTCCTTAAACAAGGCTATTTTTAATACACTAACTCTGTAGGAGCTACGTGATTTTTCTGCATGCAGTTGGTGTATTTTGCTACTGAGTGATGGGTCACAGTTTCAATCACAGGAAAAATAAATATTCATGTTTGAACTCAGTGTTGCTAGTTTTGGGGGGCAACTATTTTATTTGAATTACGTTATAATATCCTTTTTGATAATCTTAAATGTGTGTGTTATTTTAAAATACAGTTAAATAATCGATCGATTACAAGATGTTTTCAAAATGCAACATATGCGTTGACTTTTTGCGGTGTACTTATTTGGCCCATATACTTTGCATTCGGAAAAGCAGACTTACATGTTCGCGTTTCAAATTCGAAATTCCTTCTTTTAACTCATGCAAAAACGTTCTACAAAAATAATGACAACGATTTGGTTGTTTTTTTTTTTTTTTTTAAGTAGCCAAATAGTTATTCAAAGTTACCTGGGTAGAAATATTTTGACCGCTTGGCGTAACTTCTCCAAAAGCACAACTGTCCTTAGAAATCCTTTCAGCTGTTTATTGATTCAGAATATTTTTGTCCCATTAATTCTTACGAAAATGAACAGACAAACGAATGGATAGGGTATAAAATGGATCTTTTGTGTCGAAATCTTCTACTGTTTTATGGAATACGAACATCGGAGATCTAGCTTCAAAACTTGGACGAAATACCTAGCAATCTCATCAAATAAATAATAAATAAATATATAGTGGGCGCGACAAGTCTGTAGGGACCCTGAGCCTAGCTTCTCGCAACCATTCGTTTTGTGTGAGCTTATTTATTTTTGGAACGAATGGAAGGGAGGATCTACAGTTTTATGCCAATTCCACACAGCCGATTGAGAAGCTCTTTCAAGACAGTTATACTCTCGGATGTTTGTCAGACAAACGCGAGAGGTGGTGCAGTGAAAAAAACTCTGAGTTAGAATTTGGGTTTTTGCGGGATTCGAACCTGGAACCCCCCGTATCGATGTTTGAAATTTATTTTGGAGACATTGATCATTTTAATTTTTGCAGCAAGATAAAATCCTTTTGTCGAAATCGAATAAAACCCACTGAGATCCTTTTTATCTTTTTTCTATAATGAATAAATGTAAAATTTAGTTTTACGCAGTTTAGAAAATCATATCAGTAGTTGACGACCCCCATTGTCCACACACCGAATAGGCCGATTTCTGGCGTTTTTCATTTCCATGACCAGCAAAGGTGTTCCAGGTGGCCTTCAGGTTTTGTAGGCTCCATCGCATGGAGTTAAAAGCAAACCTCACTGCGTTTTCGTACATTCCTCTTAGCCAAGTCGTTGGGCAGCATTCTCTGTCCATCGTCCCCAGCTTTACGAGCTTCAGCACTCTTGTTACTTCTATTTCGTAGCCTGTGAGCTCTTAAGCCTCTTTCGGTGATGTTTCCACTCCCAGCATCTTTGTAATAGTCTCCGAGGTCTATTGTTCCACTCCTGTGACAAGAACGACGGCTGGTTCCGACACCGTTCGATAGCAGCTTGCCACGCTTAGAGCTCTACTTATTTTGTTAGCCCCATCTTGTTTGCTTACTTTTCCAGTCGAAGTGCGTCTGCCAAGATCTCACCTCCTTACAGACGGATGGCTATGGCGTGTATTATCGACATCAGAATCCTTCACATAGATTTACTATGTTGGGTACATGATAACTTCATACCTCCCATATCGATGTGGGCTGTTTATCTAATGCACTAATTTTTGGCTAGCTCTCCACATCCCGCCAACCTTCCTTTTACTGGTACTATTTATAATATCAACCAAATTGTCTACGATAAGTCTGCAGAAAACTACAGTTTACATTATTTTAAGCCTGCTAAGTAAGAAGCAAAAGAGCCAGCCCAGACGTCATAACCGTACACACACACAACTACATGTATGCCGAAGATTAAACACTTTCATCGTCAATTAAAGGAAAACTACAGTTTTGGTAAAATGTAAATCCTCGTCAGCATGCTACATGGGATATCCCACTCCTTTCGCTCGAATAATTTACAACTTCAGATATTGTTTGTAATCCACTGAGTTAATCGCAAACAGAAAATCTATGTCTGCTATACTGCTATACATGAAACAATCGATGACAGGCAAATCGCAGACAAAAAAGTTTAAATTGCTTTTAGCAAATTATCTCTACAACTTTTGATTCTCCCTTCACGCATTAGCAATTCAGCAAATATGCTCTCGGCGCTTAGTTACTCGGATACGGAATTAATCCATAGGGTCCCTTACAACAGGGGGGTTTGAGTGCATAAGTTTACCGGAAAACTTTAATTAGAATTACGAAATTTAGATTTGTCTGGATGCACGCCCGTATGTTTGCAGCTACTCGTAACTCGTATATGTGAAGTATAGTACATGCGGGAAATGGGTACAGGAAATTTGACAAGAAATCAAGACATTTAATTTCCTATATTTTATAATTATGGTAATTAGGTGGGGACGCAACGACATTTGCGTCTGCTAGTAATTAGCGTGCAGTCATCCGTGGAATTCAATCATCCTGTTAGCGCATTGGTGGAGTTTTGACATTTCCGAGAGATCTGCGATCAGAGTCTTTCGGAAATGTCGAAACTTCACTTCTTCTCAAATTTATAATCAGATGGGAAGGTAAAGTGCGTGTAATGAGTTTCCCAAAACGTTCTCGTTCATTGGAAGCTCCTTCTTTATGAACCTAAAACTAGTTGGCTGCACGAGTTTTATTGTCGACGGGCTTTATTTTACAACTGAATTTTATGAAGTATGGAATTTCCGTATAGACGCTTCTTCAATGGGGATGTGAAGAAAAATTAATAGATAGGTAATAAATAAAATGCACGACGGGGTCGTACGAAACTTTCTCGTCCATATCATCAGTTTGGTTGATCTAGGTAAAAAACTCAGAAGCGGTTCAAGAAACCTTTCAGATGACATAAGAATATACCTTACTTAAAAAAAGTGCACTTTTGGCTAATAATGTGAAGCTTAAAAAGCAAGTTGTGCTCACAGGCCCTTACACCTCACAAGATATCTAAATATGTTCGGATACCTAGTTCGTGTAAATCGTCAACTAGCTTTCTCTGGACTATAGGTATACGAACGCGTTGACCAGGCAACTTGAGTTTTTTTTTATGTTTTCTCGCGTTCAGAGCGTTATTGGAGTGCGACTAAAGTCGAAATTTGTACATTTTTTGAGAGCCTGTCACATTTTTTTCTATCTTACCTTTTTTTTATTTGGAATAAAAGGCCCCTCGAACATTTTTTAAAAATGCAATTTCCAAACAAATACGTTTAAAATGTAACACGCTTGCCTGTCAGAAGACTATTACAGTGTTATCCGAGCCAATGCTTATTAAAAATTTAGCTTCAAAAATTACGCCTTTTACTCTTACCGGTCCTTTTCTTGTAATTTTCAGAATTCCGGAATGTTTATTTTGAATTTAACTCGTCGAATTGTCAACTGAGTGATATCTTTATTAACGCCATCTGAAAAAAAAAAACTATTTACGTGACCACTCTAGGCCAATAGAAACTGAAATACATCACGTCAGACTAACTAAACTAGAAATTCAAACGTCTCCAATAATAATCCCAGCATAAATGTCGCAATGTCAAAAGGATTTAAGAAATAATTTACGACCTCCAGTTAAAAAAAAAAAAACGAAACGAGTACCTACATGGTCCTGTAGACGTACACCAGTTGCTTCAACGTTGCCCATCAGCAAAATAAGTGAGCAATATTCACAGCTCTCAGCCATGAAAATTGGTGTTGCTAAGCTGCAATTCGAATATACGATACACAAAAAGAAGAAGCAATTTAAAAGATGTATACAAATTCAATTGAACATGAATTGAGAAAAACGTCCTTGGAATTAGCCATGGCAATAAAAACGGAACTGTTAAAACAAATCAAAACGAATTCTATTCAGCGTTGCCAGAGGGTTAAAGTATTTCCCCGCAAATAAATCCGAAAAACCCCTACATTTGGCTATTTTTTTCCCAAAAAGCCCTAACCTTTTTTTAATTATTCTTTTTTGTACGACTTAAAAATATAAACTGGAATTATATATATTGTAAATGCAGTATTACGAATGAAAAAGATTGCTTTTGGTAAGTGTGTGAAAACAGCTTTTGAAATGTTAATCCTCTCATTTTGAAATCATCTTGTTGGACAATTTGCTGAGTCTTGTAAATCTTACTTAAATACGGAAAAAGGGAAAGGAATATTAAAAAAAGTACTGAAATCTATAACTGTTTCCTAGTAAAACGGTTTTTTCATTCTGTGAAAAAGTGAAACGAAAATGTTTTCACCCTTTCACCGCAATTCCGATTCTCGTTCTATGAAAATATGAAACCAAATGGCAGAATTTTTCATATTTATAATTTATTTTCCTTCCCTCATTTGCAAGTGAATGTTTTTAGTGAGAGTTTGAAAATTGAGAGCCTGATTTCATACAACTCAGCATGCGATATTGAATTCACCACAGCTTTTTAACTTATTAAACGAAAATCCCATTTTAGTACAAAGTGAATCAAAAAAATGAAAGCAATGTTTGAAAGCGAATGTGAAAACAATTTGTTCAATGCACTCTTTCACTGAAAGAGAATTGACCCCCTGTACGATTATTTTTAAAGACTTTGTAAACGAATAATATTTACTGACCAATATCGTTTTGGAGAAATACCTATCTAAAATGAATATACAGAGTACGAAAATATAAATAAAATTCAATTTAAGAAAACCCCCGATGTTTTTGGGGAACACCCCCAAAGCCATTGTTGCCAGAAATTCAAAATGGAAAATGCTAGAATGCAAAAAAAAAAAAATGCTAGAACGTATGAGCCAAAAGAAAAAATTGCTAGACAAATTAAAATTAGTTTCCATCAGCTTCAAAGAAAAAATAAAGTGGATGTCAAAACAGCTGTTTATTGACGCAAAATAATAAATGAGTTCTGAACAAATTAAGGAAATAATTGCAGTATTTATAGGTGATTACGCAGTACAAAGAAATCAATTCAGTACAATGCTAAATGTACAAGTTCTTACAACTAATAGAAAAACGTAAAAGGCTCAAATTCGGAAGAAATCATGAAAAATTGTTTGATTGCTGTGGTGTTTAATATTTTGACATCCACAAATGAACACAAAATAAACCACAGTTCACTATAAGGGCTTGTTTGGTTTGATATCCTCTCACGGATGGATGAACTATGAGGGGTTTCAAATAGGTTTCGCTGAAAACCCGAGGTTTCGACACCTCAAAAATACATTGAAAAACCTCGAAGGTTTGGTAAAATTTTACGAAACCTCGTGGTTTCGTTTGGTGGGAACATGGTATAACTAGAGTTGTTGTACTTTTTTGACGTATGAAGTATTTCTTCTACTTCTTCGGTAATTTCTTGTTCTTCATAATCTTCAATGGAATCATCATCATATTCATTCGATGTATTTTGCCTATTGCGTTTATTTTAATCAGTAACTTTTCTTTAAAAAAATATATAGAAGAAATCATACTAACCTTTTCATTATCAAAGTTAAACCAAATAAACAATAACATTTTAAACAAGTCAAATCACTGCACACAATATGAGGAAACACAAGTTCTTCAAAACAAAACACAGATCAATTAATACCGAAACGCCACTTCTAAAAAGCACTAGCTTGCAGTTCAGATAAGATACAAATCCTTCGATTCACGGCTTCCATTCCCTTAAATACCTCTTTGTACACGATAGACTGGATTCATCGCACTCACACTTCACATTCTCTCTGCTGTATGGGAAACATCCTGAAACTCTGTTGCTGTATATATTAGCTTAATGTGCACTAATGACCAGTTCCAGTAAAAAAAGAGCAAAAATCGAAAAATACAAAGAAATGCTAAAAACGCATTTGGCATTTTTTACTAGATACTAGATCTAGCATTAAAAATGCCAGAATGGCATCACTGCCCCGAACTGGCAACCCTGAACCTGTTCAGCCTGCGGATGAGTGTAGTGTACTGAAGAATTTGCAAAATGTGGATCCTTTTTTTAATTGATAGTAATGATAATGACTTACAATTAAATGAGTTCCAGAAGCAGTTGCTGCACAATCATTTGCACAAGAGATTGTGCGTAAGTTTATTGCGAAATTTATTGGGAAATTTTCAACTGTGATTTTAACACATTGCTTGTCCATTTATGTGAACGATTATTTACCTGTGCAAACAATTATTTCACAAAAGACAATAATATCGTATTAAAATGTTTTTGCTATGTGTTCTTTGAGCTTGTACATTAAGGAAGAAATGCTCTAGAGCCCCGAGAGCTAACAAGCTCTTGACCTAAGTCATTTCAGTTCTCGGTGGAGTAATCCCGCTCAAGTGTTTCCCGTGAACCTATACAACTTCTGTTATACGTTTATTATACGTGGTATACTTTACTCCTGTGTAATGTGTTTTCTTGCGAAAAAAAGAAAAAAAAATTCCACGGGTACCTTATTACTAATGCCAATTTGCAAATCAGCTGCAGAATCTTTTTAATTCCGTTAGTGCAATCAATATCCCCACTGCCCAGCATGTATACAAACATATTTCCATTAAATAAACCAGAAAGAAAACGGCAACCTGTCGCAAATTTGGAAATTGTAAAGGATTTTTTCGTAGACATTGCTTTTGACACATTCATTGGCAGGCATGACCTAACACGACATTGTTTCACCATCAAGCTAATACTCAAACGAGAAGCATGCTGTTTTTTTTGTGATGATCGAAAGTTTGGCTTTGGCCAGTTTGTGTATAGGTGCCAGCAAAGTAAAACCCCGGTCTAAAGGTGTCAATGTCTCTACTAGAGTACATGCACTATAAACTTGATGCGGTGGCTGAACCTACAGACACTCTTTGCCATGTTATCCACACGAAACACGAGTGCAAAATCTCCCACTTGTATGTGGCATTGAGGAAGTGTCGTCGGGGTAAATTGCAAAAAAAGCCTTGTTTGGAAAAACCTTTCTTTCCTTTCGTCCTTTCGCCTTTTCGCCATTTAAAAATAATAAACCGTATCCTTTGATTTACAATTTTTTTTTTGTTGCCCATATTTTATTTAACTCTTCGAACATATAAGAAAACATGCTGGAAAAACTCCCGAAATGGCACACTGTACACGAGAGTACGAGTATAAATAGGAGAAAATGTTATCCTCTTGTGTCAGGCTCACCATAAGAACGGATGTTCATGGGAGAGGGGAGGGGGTATGAGACAACTATAGAGAGGGTCAAATGAAGAATAAAAATTCTCCTGAACATCCTTGCAAAACTTTTGAAGAACTCTGTTCTTCCTGTTTGAATTTCCGGTCAAGTTTGCTCAGCATAAGGTTTGTTTTTCCAAAAGAGTTCCTATTCCGGTCTGTCCGATAGGATGTCGGTCTGCTGTCTTCAATGGCGACCACTGCTACCAGTGTATGACTTGACCACCCATTTTGTCCTTGTTTCAAAGCAAAGCAAAGCAAACGAATTGCATAAAAAAGAGGAACGACGAAAAAGAAATAATAAAACATCGTTCCAGACACGAGGGCCCGGCATGGTTCGTTGTAATGTTAAATTGGTCAGTTCTTGCGGATGGACATGGAGAGGTTCTTTCTGCAGCTGGAAATTTAATTTTAAATATTGAAGAGCAGTTAAGGGTTGGATAGAAAGCACTAATTACTATTCTGGGCTAGGTATGTGTTTCACTACTGCTCGTTCTCCAGACGAAAGACGCTTTTAGCCAGTCCTTATAAACGTCGTTGTTTTATTTTATATTCATCTAGTTGTTAATAAAGAAATAAAAGCCATCGGTTGGAAAGGTTCGCAATATGCACTCTCATATGAATAAGCACTTTGAAGTATATAGAGCCAAGTCGGGGTGAAGGCAGAGCTCCTGAGAGTGCTGCTAGCGTATGTATCTATGTAGGTATATATTAATTATGAATTTAGCGAGCAATTTATATTAATCAAATTAATTTTGCGACCGCCTTACACCAATTTAATTGGTATGCTCTAGCAGGAAAGAGGAGTACTGTTTGTAGAAGGAGGTTACTCCGCGAGAAGGTAGAAGATACAAATTTCTTTAACTATGTCCGCTACCACTTACATCGCAAAGGAGACAGTGATGCCAACTAAGGCATATTTATGCCTTTTAGTAATAATTCCGGTTCTCGAGGCATTGAGGAATAGTTTTTAGAAAAAATGCATAATTTTGGAAGAATTGTTTCTTACAATTAATTGTTTTCTTATTTAATATATCTATATTTCATCTAGGAACCTAAAGCTATCACTTTCAGTAAGATTCTAAAAACAAGTTTGCAATTAGCAATACGTTTAAGTTTAATGAAATAGTTAGGAGCCTTCAATTTTCCAGAGACAATGAAATCTTTTAAATCTTGATAATGATGGGGGTCAAAGTAAAATTAAAATATAATTACAAGGTTTCAATTAAAGCAATTGAAGAAAGAAAACAACAAAATGAAAACACAACATTCAGCAAAGAATCAATTTCTTAATTGGTGTATGAAAAATTTACGGCTTTTAGAATGTTTAAAAAAAATCTTATTTTGATCGTATTAAGAAGAGACTGATAAAAGCGACATTGGGCGATAATTGTTAAGGGTCGTAAATTTTTGTGCAATGGAATAACACTTGCTAACTCAAGTGCATCTGGAAAAAAACATTTTTTAACACTAATACCATGTTAACCAACGCGATTTACCTAAATCAACTTGATTTATCTACAGTAAAACCCGGATAAGTGCCTCACCTAAAATACCCCGTTTTGATAGGCACTTATGCGGGCTAGGCAGTTATAAAAAAAAACAGCTTAAGCGCACATAGGCATTGATCTCTAAATTTATAAACAAAACAAAATTACATTGACAGTTCAAATTTTGACTGTGACAGCTACCCAGTCAGTCTCCATCATAATTGTAGAAAAAAAAATGTTTAATTTGTAATTTGTTTGTTTTCGGGGGATCGAACGTCTGTACCTCTCACTTTGTTCTGGGGATTGCAAGAGCTATTGTTCCATCTCAGTCCCTGTAATATTTTTTAGTACTGCTAGTTTCACTGTAGGTCGTACATATTATGTTCCAGTACATGTCTTAAAAGTCGCCCTTTTTAATTGGCTGTCATTTACCTTAACAATTCTCTTTGGCCAAGCATTCTCGCGTCAAGTTTGCATGTCCTCTTTACTCTTTAAGTAAAATTGGGCAAACATCCTCGCACCCATCTTTTCCAAAATATGTAGGTACCTACGTCCAAAAGCCGTTGACGATTTTTCCAACTCTTTCGAAGTAACAACTTTTATTGGTCGAATTTCCCAGGCAATTTGCTTCCATTCAAAGTTCTTAAAAATTAGCTTGAGCTGAAATCTTACTACACTGGATACGGGTTCACCGGAATCTGCAGGATTTAGTGACATTTCTATCTTCGAGTATACTGTCCGTGCCTCTTCATGTAGCGTGACGACTTTTTGAGACGGTTGACCAGAGCAAGGTCCTGCTGTTTTTCAATTTCTGCAAGAACTGCGTTCTGAGTGACTGCCAATTTCAAAGATATGTAAGTTATGTATCATAATTTCGAAGATAGACGGACTGGAGCAACTTACGAATTGGGATTACCAGAATTCCTGTATTTAAGCAAATCTGTAGACTAGCTCTTCTCAATTTTATTTTATCACACAGACAAATTTGTTGGAAGGCAAATGGCGATAAATTCAATAATCCTCTTTATCAATTGTCCCGAGATGGTTAATTTACTGAGCACTGGCTATCGCACCTCTAGCCACTGATTAACAGAAAATTCATTCAAATCCTCTTCCCTTGATGGTAAACAACAGCTAGCACCCTTTGACATTAAACCTGAAACATGACTTCTGCTGTAAGAAGAACACTCATTAGAGAAGTCACTTATACTGAGTAAGTTATCGTACGTCCGACAAACTGATAAAATAAATTCCACCCTGTTTAGGGAGGGTGCTAAAATAACATGGTTATTCGGAATGACAATGTTTACAAGAATTCCAACACTAAAAGTTTTCTTGTACCAACTGCCGTCGGGTTATAAGAACAGAGCAAAACAAACAAATTTCACTAAGTGCGACATTCCATAAAATTCTGAGCACATAACTGTCGAGTTTCATCACTGGTGGTGAATTACACCGAGAAAAGGAGTAGTACCTACTGTACATGTACACTGCTCCATCGTAAACTACTACTGTTCGTTGAGGAATTTCCGCCCTCGTACTGGAGCCAGGATAAGACGAATTGAGGGAGAGTGAACGTGAACGCTTAAATATTTCACTCGGCAAATGTGCGTTGAAATTTGTCGAGCAGTGTTAGCTTTACCACACACCTAAGGTGGGTGGCGTATACGTAACCTCTCATAATTTTTTCTAATACAAAAGTGAGATTTTTACTTCAACTGGCATATTGCTGCAAGTGCACGATTGTTTGCTGTAAACACAATCGGACTCGGACGACTGAAATCATTGAGATTCTTTTCGAATCTCGATTGTTCATTCACTGAGGGCAAGCGACAAGCTCTTTTTTCTTGCTAAGCGAACTGTAATCAACGTCACAAATAAAATATGTTTATCCCGTATGCTTTATCGTAATAATCGCAGATTCGCAACGTCATAAAGCAGATAAACATATTTGCATTTTCTGAATCTTTTATGCGACTTTTACATTCGTCCATTTGGAGCGAGTGTGTGCATTTGGTTTTGTTTTAGTGCTGCCGTTCACTAAAGTAAATTTCAATTCGCATAATGTTAATCTGCACTGTATGTGCGGTACGGTACGTGTGTGGGTATATTCATGTCCAATGGTACAGGAACCAGGAATCGTTTGGTTTTTATTTGCTTATCCTTTTTGCAATTCAGTTCGAAATGTGTATGGACTGATAGGTTCCGGTTCGTTACCGGAATCCTTTCGGTTATATCAGATATGGAAGGAGTTTCAAAGAAGTGCTTTGCATGCTTTATTGCATTTGGGATTTATTTACATTCAATTAGATAATTCTTGCAGTTGAGCTCTTGAAAGTCAGCGTTTTTAAGTCTCAAATAGGAGAGTATGGTATTAGGTGGTCACGTTTTATGTTATTCCAATACTGGAGCGGTTACTGTTTTGGAAAGCACTGAGTGCAAGTTTTGAGATGTTTTTTTTTTTTTGAGGTATTTTTAACACAAGATTGATGTTGGTGATTGAATGGGACCAATACATTTTTCTGCAATAACAGCGCTGTCATCACATAAAAAATATTTCGACAAGACCAAAAGTTACAATATATTGTAAGTCTAGTAAAAATTTTAAAAAGCGGGTGCGACGCAAATTTTTGACAAACAGACCCATTTTTGGGTACACAGTTTGGGGAATTCTCTTTAGGCAAAATTTAATAAAAGAGAATAAAGAAACAAAAAAAAAATAATATAAGAATTCATAAATGAACAGTTTTTTTTTATTGAATCTGTAGGCAATCTTCCTAATCAAAATCTTAAAAAGGATTTGCTCGGGTTTTATTTTTTTCTTAGAAGTCCAACATATTTAAACATTTCCGAGATCTGAAAAATTTAAATATCCTGAGAACATTTCTTAAAAAAAAAAAAAAAAAAAAATTGAATTTAAAATTGTTCAATAGAAATGACAGATGGGAGAGGATTTAGAGTCCATACTACGGGTCAAAATGTACTTTATGCAACAACTTTTGGTGGTTCTAAATTTAATACCAGGTTATAACTATAAAGTGGGTATTTTCTCGACTATTAGAAATATACTATCTAATGCGGACAGCACATTGTCACGTACTAAACTAATCATAAAGTGGACTTTATCCGACTACAATTTTGCGCCATTGAAATTACTAAAACATAAGTTAAATACATAATTTGAAATTTTAAGAGTAACAAAATAGAATTATTTAATTAAAAATATATTCGCCTGGTTATTTTCTATAACCGTGTGGGGACCGATTAAACTAGGTTTTCCACTATTTCCAAAAGAACATCATCCCAGAGGTTTGTTATTTCAGAAACAGTTTCTTTTCATTTAATGTTACCCAATGCATTATCGAAAATATTAGATCTGGGCTTTGCAGTGGCCAGTTGTGAGTTTCAAGTTGATTATCCAGCAAAAGTCGCATCACTATTCGTCTTTTGTAACAAGGGACGTTATCTTGTTGAAGAATAAATGATTGTCTTATTATTTTGTCATCAGATGAAAATGCGTTTAGGCGCAGTGGTTTAGTGGTTAGTGTGTTGGACTACTAAGCGAGGGGTCCAGGTTCAAATCCCGCAAAAAAACCCAAATTCCAACTCAGGGTTTTTTTCACTGCGCCACCTCTCGCGAACGTCTGACAAACATCCAAGAGTATAACTGTGTAGAAAGAGCTTCTCAATTAGCCGTTTGGAATCGGCATAAAATTGTAGATCCCTTCCATTCGTTCCAAAAATGAAATCTCACACAAAACCAATGGTTGTGAGAAGCTAGGCCTAGGGTCCCTACGGACCTGTTGCGCCAAAAATTATATTGTATATTACCTCTCGCGAACGTCTGACAAACATTCCATCTTATAACTGTCTCAATTTGCTGTTTGAACTCGGCATAAAATTTAGATCCCTTCCATTCTTGCCAAAAATTAAGAATTCACACAAATAGAATGATTGTGGGAGGCGTCCAAAGGGACTTGTTGGGCTAACTATTTATTATTGCAATGGCGAAGATGCTTATGTTAAGCTGAAAATTAACGCTTAGAGAAAGAAGATAATAAGCCTCAGTTCAAGCTTGTGACCTTTTCTCAAGTCAGCATTTTTAAACAGCTGGTTGACGGAGTAGGTCACTGAGAAGTTTGTTTTCTAATCGATGCGAACCTGATCATGCATGTCCACGGACAGCTGAAACCACAAATAAAAAGGTGAATTTAGAATGCAGTCTAAGGGTAAATAAAGATACGTCTCTCTCTCTGTGGATTCCATTATACGAACTAAGCACTTTTGGATAACCATTCTTATTAAATGAGCATTTTCTGGCTTGTAGGCATTTCTGAAGAACAAATGCCTGCACGCTGCACCCCCTTTAAGTCAATACAAACAGAGCATACCATATGATCGCACAGTTCAATCTAAATGCGCACATTTGTATGAACATTCGAATTATCTCCCAAGTGTCCAATAAACGTCCCTAGTTCCATTTAAACCATCAAGTGTTGTAATCGACACTACTGAGAGCAATCACAGAAGAACAAAAAGAACCCAACAAATGTACCATGAAGAACTTCCCAGCCCTCGTCGTCCAGCCCGCACATTTGCAGGAATCAAAAAGTTTATATTTTACCAAAAACACAACCCGAATGGGAAAATTACAAAATTCCCTCCGAAGATTGCCATTTACTGCAAGTGATTTATCTCCCTGAAATTTACCGAAATTCAAGAAGCCATACAACAGAAAGTTAAAAGTTCCAGCAGCAGCAGCTGCCGGAAGCAAAGGGCTTAATAGAAATACCAATTCCGGTCTGACCTCTCAGGAAAAGAAGAAAAGCGCTCCCCCCCATCTATACCACTCCCGCAACATTGCAAAACTTTTCCAATTTGGCAATAATAATAGAACAGATATTTTCACACCAGACAAAATGACAATTGTCAAGCAAAACGTAATATATCGAAGACCAATACTGCTGTTCAGTAACGTACCTCCCACTTGCATTCGCAGTACGCTCTCCTTACCCGTTGTATGACTCGAACCGAAATCAATTATGTTTCATCATAAAACACAGCACACAACAAAATCATCATAAAGTTTCCGATGCCGGTTGTCACCGCGGACCATCCTGTGCGAGCTCCCCCGCACCCGATGACATAGGCAAAGCTCAATGCAAATACAGCTTAGATGCAACTTCTGCTTCAGTGGCACAGTGAAACCGCACAACGAAAATTTCATTTTTACTTGTTCACGCCAACCTCATAAATAAGTCCTTTTCGTAGAATGAAATTTAAAATGCTCACCATCCCTTGTGTCCTTTTCTACAATTCAAACCTTGGCGGAGGGGGACACATCGTTACGCCTGATGAAACCCTGCCGGTAGTGGGGGGGGGGGATACGGGAGAAAGCGAAAGCGCCTCAATGGACCAACAACTCGATGAAGTTTACACAGGGAATGTGGCACGCGCAGCACTGCAGCGCGCACACATTATCCTTCCCTTGTTGCGACATTAAAAACTGGAGCGATAGTGTTGCAATTGTGTTTAACCGACTTCAAGTCCTGGCAATAAATTACACAAAATTTTGCGAAACAAAGCGCTGGAATAGGGTTCACGTTTTGTTTGTTGGGCAAACGATACGGTAGAAAAAAAAAGAAGCGAAACGTCGCGGTTCGTGGACGTTATGGTGCATGTAATTGGACATCTGTAAAAATTGCAAGCAGAGATAACACGGCACAAAATAAATTATGGTGAAAAAAGTTGCGTGCCACGAATTTAAACGGAAGAGATTGATGACCAAACCACTTCTAAAGCTCTGCTTTCAAGGAGTTGCTTTGCTAAATATTATAAGGTACTTGGTATTTGTGCTGCAAAGGCTTCTGAATTAAGCCGTTTGCATTAAGCTAATAATTGCATGTCCCTTACATTCGTCCGCAAAAGTAAAAGGCGATGGTCACATCAAGCGGCAGCCTTCTTTTGTTGGTAAATGCATTAGTCCGATTTCAATTACAAAAAAGTTCCAAAAAAATCAGTTGCACTCTGTTCTTAATGCAGCGATGCCGAATCTGTTCATAAACTTAATATATACACTAAATCCGACCAAAAACCACATAATTAATTGTTCCTAATACAATTTATTTCATTTCTCTTGAGCAAAGAAAATACTAACAGCTGATCATAGAAGTCACAGTGAAACCAAAAAGTCGCACGCCACCTGACCCAAAGCATTATTTATAAATAATAATTATTGTTGTTAAATACTTTATAAATTAGGTAGTTAAACTTATACTAATGAAAACAAGCAAACGTTATTTACTTCACTTAATTAATTGATGGAATGTGATACCTAGAGTTCGGGAACACAACATTTGAACTTTATGCTACTGAACTCCTCCTAACCGGCTGGACCGATTTGAATGAATTTTTTTGTATGCATTTGGGTGGCGCCCTGGATGGTTTAGATTCATAAATCAGCCCGGCAGATGGCGCTGCAGTCGGTATTTAGGTTATTTATTTATACTCCAACTGAACGACTGGATAGATTTGAATGAATTTTTGTGTATGCATTCATTCATTTCATTAATTTTGTGTATGTATTCATTCAATGCACTTAATTTTGTTATACGGTGTCTTTTGACATTTCAGGTGTCTCATTTCAGTGAATCTTAAGTGTATTATATTCACATATAAGTTACGTACATAAAACAATGCCAAGTCTTCGTGGACGAGGAGGAAATATTGGTTGATGGATTCGGAATTCACAATTTGTCCAGAACCGTCGGTTAAATAGATCGGCAGAAGATCAATTGACGGACAATGAACATTTAAGAAACCAGCCTGTAACAAGCTATTTTAGCTGCAAAAAATATCGTTGTTGACGCTATTAACTTCAAAATACAACATTCATTGCCCGGCAATGAAAAATGTTCAAATCGATCGACACTGTTACGGATCCTGACGAAGCAGTCAACTATCCTTTATGTACCAGGAATGCCACTACATAACTTGTGATAAAAAATTGTCTCGCCTATCATTTTGCTTCGGAATTTAAATGCACTCAAGCTATGCAACGGTACAAGATTAGTCATAAAAAAAAATTATAGGCAATGTTCTTGAAACTATGTACAATTTTGAACGGCAAATTTGAAGGTGGAGTTGTTCTCCTGCTAAGAATCCCAATGATCCCTTCAGACTCACTCGTTCCATTCAGACGCCTGCAATTTCCAATTCGCTTGGCATTTGCCATTTCTAATAATAAGTCACAAGGTCAAACAATATCGATTTGTGGGTTGGATCTAGAAAATCCAGTCTTTTCACATGACCACTTATATGTGGCGTGTTCTCGCGTTGGAAAACCGTCAAGTTTATTCATTTATACTCCTCAGGAATTGACTAAAAAATATTGTTCATCAACTCGCATTAAGATAAACTGAATAAAAATATTATTGATTATAACGAATTGTTTTTAGAAAAATTTGTGTTATTTCAAAATAATAAATAATGAAATTATTATATTATCTGTCTTTCATTTCATACTTTGTTAAATATCCTAATCGCTTGAAATATCAATACAGGACAACATCTGTCGGGTTCACTAGTATATTTGTAAAAGGCGATTAAGTTGATTTCTTCGACCAAAAAAGCTATCTAAAGGAGATATTGTATATACTAGAAACACAGTAGGACAAACATGGTTGCGTGTTTTCGAAATCATGTGTAAATTTTTTCTTGAAAAGCTGAATAAAATTATTTCAAAATATTTTTATTTTCCTTCAACCAATCTACGTTATTTATTTTTATTAATATGTTAAGAAAAAGTACACTTATTCCTAAAAAAAATACTATCCACACATAATAATTTCAAAGTTAACGGGTATAATTCCATGAACGCTGCAAGCAACTTTGCCCACTGTGGAAGTGGCTAATATTTTTTGCGAGTGTGTTGTTGAGCTGGAATTTTTAAAGTTACGTTACATTTGTCAATACGCTTTTGTATGTAGCAATACTAGCGCACCAAATCGTGATCACTTCGTAAAAATATAGCTTAAAGTCAAGTAACGGAAAATAGGACGAAGTTGGTAGTCTCTGTATGGTTTGTTGATGAATGTATAAATCATAAATTGAAGAGAAATGACCCTACGTATAATCAACTTTGGCCTGACAGCCAAAGCAACGATTCCGTACTTTCCAAAATCCCATTTAAAAAATAAAGGAAATGAAATATAGTCGCTAGCTGTAGGGTTGAGAAATCCATGTTTAACGCGGGTATAATACCTAAAATTTTGTTAACTTTCTCCATTATGTAGTAAGAGAAAGATATTGTTTTTGTACAAAATGTCGAACTCGAGATGTTAATCAATCCTGACAATACGATGATAGAGGAAATCAAAAAAGTGGGTCCCAAAATTCTGTCCGTCGGTCGCGTCCTTCCACAAGCCTACAGCTTAAACGATTGCCCGGATTTTTTTTCCTAACACAGTTTGGTTCAAGAAATTATTATAGCAAGGATGCTTTACAATTTGAATGACGAAATATTTGGAATGGAAACTATTTTTCTTTGAAATTAATATTAATATTTATTAATTTCAATTTTTTAATGCGTATACTAAGTTATTTTGTATTTTTTACTGACCGAATTGGTACTGTGCGGAAAGTATTGACAAAAATTTATGTAAACTGCAAATGTTTTCAAATTTATTGGTCGCGAAAAAAATGCGAATAATTTTTCATAAATTAAATCGAACAATATTGCATTTTTCTTTTATTTCTAAATATAGGTAGGGGGAAAGCGGGAGACTTGAACATATGGGAGACTTGAGACACTCTCAATAATTTGCTCAAATTCCATTGAAATCCAACAAGTGTAAGTGAATGCGATGCAGACAGTGACGAGCTAATTGCACACAAAAAAATTTCTAAATCATCAGCTGTCTCAGGTTGGTGGAAGAGAAAAGTGTTTTGCAGTGCCAATAGTAAAAATTTTTTTTCTTTTTTCTCTATAAAATTGATCTGTAAAGCGTTAAATAAATCAATTTGATGTTACCTAACAATATTGATATTCTACATTGTAAATATTAGTATGATACCATTCTAGTTTGTATATAACAAAAATTATGAATATAAATTTGTTAAAAAATGCGAACGGGAGACTTGAGACAGTTTCTAAAGGGAGAGTTGATCAGTGGCTCAAATCTCCATTTGCTCTGATGAAATGTTATGTAAGTGTTTTAAAGCCTTGTATTTAATTTTAATAATAAAAAAAATTATTTAATTAAAAAACTTAAAGAAATAAACCTTGTAATAGGTTATTTAAGTTATTGATTTATTTTCGTTATGTTTCTGAAGTTTAGTTTTTGTTTACCTTTTTTTACTTTGTATACCTATGCTAAGAAACTGAAGTATCTAAACCACTAAAACAATAAAAATAAATTATAATCACATTGGAAGTGGATAAATTATTCGTTTTATTGTTTTTCTTGTAGGATTTGAGTATGTTCAACTCTCCCCGAAGGGGTGATCAAGTCTTGAGCCGAAAATCTGTTTTCAAACATTTGGCATTTGCCAAAAATTGCTTGCGTTTATTATAAGTTTAAGAGACCGTTCTTAAAAAAGATAAATGTAGCTATAAAAAAATCCATTTAACAGGTGGCTGTGATTGATAAACAAATTTTTATTAACGATCTAACAAAAAGTGGCTCAAGTCTCCCGCTTTCCCCCTATGCAAAAAAAAAAAAACATTTCTTTGTGCAATGTGGAGCTTGTTTATTTTTCGTAGTTCGAGAAAGGTGTATTGATGTAGCGGCTTCACATAAAATAAAAGAAAGAAGTAGGAATCACTTAAGCACGAAGGTTATTCTCTCCTCTGTGTTCGAAAAGTATTCGGAAGCTTTTCACAATAATTCTTTTTCTTAATAGCTCAGGCTTAGGCGAGAAGTTAAGGGGAAGAGATAATACACAAACACAAGGTCAGGGCTCTTGTAAATATTTTTTTCGGCTTCAAACAAACCTTATTTCCACATCTTTCAAACTGGAGAGAAACCAAATCTTAGATGAAGCATTGTTTATAATACCTTTAGTTTTAACCGTCTAAGAATATATAGTATTTTATTGTGTAAGGTCAGGAGACAAATATGAAATCTGAAACGGATGTGTTGACTCGATTTTCGATGCGTCTATTAACGATTTTTTTTTACTTTTTGACGCTCCCAAAAAGCGTTTTTCAACCTGTTCTTGGATGATTATTTCAAGGTGATATTTCCTCTTTTCCGATATGAGCGAAAACTTTCTTGAAACTTGTGGATCACTCTTATTCGCCATTGTTGTCCGCTTTTAATATATTGAACTGGGCACAAAATACAATTTTTAGAAGAATGGTGGGTATCTTTTCTTAGTATACCTAATCTGAACTAAAGTTCTCGTAAAAGAATAAATACAGTCCGAACATAATAGGCAGTCCGTGATAGGCTGTGCTTTTTTTCTTCATTTTAGGTAACTCTCAGTTTGCGTTTTAGTTTTTCCTCCGAGCATAACGCTTCAGCTTTTTCGTGTTGCACCTTAGCAGAATGAAAACAATGTTAAAGCCCATTGGAAATCGTAATATACACGCAATCCACGGTCATGCCGATTATTCGTGATTGTACGCAGTACCTATGCTAACATGTATTAAATTACACTAATATCGTTTACTAAGAGAAAAAGCTCCGAAAGAGCATGCAAACAACAAGTAGTACAGAAATAGTTTCTTCCACACCCTTCCCCTGTTTTTCAAAAACTCGCCATGCCTAACTCCGACTTATTACTTGCGGTAAAAAAGCTATTACAGTGTTCACTTGCGTGATGGAGACATTTACCTCATACTTGACATTGAAATCATCTGTAGGTACCAATAAAATGCTCAATACCAATATTGTTATCATTTTCGTTTATGAGGTGTGACCTTAAACACCAGGCAAGAAAAGTGTTTTCGTTTCTGAAATAAATGGTGAATAATTATTTTTTTTTTTGTGGAGTACCCCCTTTTCAGTTTACCTTCAGCGGATTAATAAGGTTATCGTCACCACGTGGGGATATTAATGTGCATAGGGAATGACGTGCGCATAAATCTAAATTATGGCATTTTAATTTATGTTTATTTTTCCTTCTGTCCTGTTTTTTTTTTGCGGAGCTATGCAAAATCTCAGCAGATCCATAAATCAACCAATTAACATTTTCCAGCTTTCTAACGAGCTGCACAGATTCATATGTAACAGAAAATCCCATCAACTCCATGAATCTTTGTCATCTGGATGAAAGGATTTTCATGTAAAATTTTCTTCTTATTGTAGTGAATTCTACACACGCTGTTGTGTATATGGGTGCCATAAATTTGCAATCGTTTTATGCTTTGCTCTCGCGCCAGTCCCTTGGACAACAAAGAGGTACTTTTCATACGTGCTTGGGGAGAAAACCGCTTGAGTGGAAAACAAAATTATGGCTGTACATTTGAATGTGGAGATACTTTTGCTTTCAAACTGGAATTGCTAGCAAATTTTTGAGCTGGAAACTTAAACAAAAAAGTAAAAAAAAAAAAATTGTAGGTACAGGCGGCATAGAGGCTCATTAGTGATTGGGAATAGTGCGGTAGACTACTGGAATAAAAATTATATTTTTAAAGTGGTTTTTGGCTCGCCTCTTGATTAAATATGAATTGTTGACGCATAAACGGCCGACACCATAATATGTATGTTAGGAAAATAATTATGGTCTAATAGTAAGTTAAAGTGTGTGAGATCACACATCTCTTGCCTGGTGCTCTTAGATTTCTAATAGATGGCGCAGTCGATCTTTTGTTATTATTGGCGATTGGAAAAGTTTTCATGCGACACCTGGTGGATAAAAATGAAATATTTAGAGACCTATACAACTTTGACGTCTGTTTGTTTTGCAAAGGAATTGGGTAAGGAATACTTGTGTTTACGTGTAAGAAATGTAATTAATTATCAATTAAATAGTTAACCAACTAATTGAAAACAAACTTAACTTGCAAGTCGAAGTAGGTACTACTTTTCCGAAATTTGCATAGTGTGAGCCAATTCATCTAGGAAAACTAGCACAAGACTGTTCAAAGTAGTGTTGAATGTAATGCAAACAAGAAATAAATTTGCTTCATGATTCATGAGTAGATCTAGAGGATAAATTAAACGCATATCATTGAATAAAAGTGGAAACGAAATGAAGGAACGTGTAGTACCTTCTTCTCATAAAAGCAGCTGAACGTGTTAGTAGCCGCCTTAGGCTTAGGTTTAGGCTCCTTTCACAAGCTTGGTTCTATACTGAAAACTGCTGAAAACCATCACGTGTATTTGGTCGCACAATGTCTCTTAAGTGAAGACTGCGGGAAATTTTTTTCCTCATCCGAAACACAATACCCAATTTAACCAAAATATGTTTAGAGTTCCGAACTTCTTTTGGAAGATGGTACAATGTAATTCCCTCTTTGCGATATGAATTCCATTGAGGAACGCCGCAATGCTGAGCTCTGACTGTTTTCTGCATTTTCTACAAAAAATAAAAACTTAGTATTCACTATCATATCAACACTTAAACACACTCACTTTTAAGATATTATTACTCTGTTATAAAATTACTTTTTTTTTTCTTGTACTAAATGTATATTTTCAATTAAGTACACAGTTTCTTACAATAACTTCTTGATTTTTCATACAAATACATACCAGCTGTCAAAATCTATAGTAACCTATCGATGTGAAAATTTGCCGCCAGGGGTTAGCCTCCATTCGTCAATAGAATATTTTTATCTGTCATGTATGTCTCGTAAGGCGTAAAAATAAGTTCTCATAAGACGTCTAGACTAGAGTGTCATGGGTGTTCTACCCATAAGTATAGATACATAAAATGGAAATCACACAAGCTCCGGCGAGCACTTGAAAACGTTTCCATTTCTGGTTTAAAATATGTCAAATGAGAATGGCAACTAGTTTCAGGCAATTAGGCCAACTTTTTATCGATTAATTATGCAAGAGAAGTAAATAATTTTCTGTTCATCACTTCCGGAAAACTGTTGGTTTTATAGGAAAGCAAAATTTCGTAAGGCATATAAAAATTATAAAAATATCAACATGCTGAGCTTTCCCATAATTCCTACCATGTAAACAAGATGGCCGACGAAAATACATGCCACTTATTCTTGCGAGTAGTTCTGTCCCTCTTAGTCAGACAGATATTCAATATTGTAAGGAATGTTTGATGTTGTAAATGCAGCAGTCGAACCAGAAAGGACGAGACCAGTACCCGGTGACTAAAACCGGGACTTAAAATAAGCACAATTGATGTGTATGAGATAGTTGCGACCGCACTTCACACCACCGAGTTGATGGCAGTCAGAGTCCAACCTTACGTACTGCTTACATAAAAGTTATCCCGATTC
The DNA here is from genome assembly GCA_949126925.1 of Cheilosia vernalis. Lineage (NCBI taxonomy): Eukaryota > Metazoa > Arthropoda > Insecta > Diptera > Syrphidae > Cheilosia > Cheilosia vernalis. The sequence goes on from OX421359.1 coordinate 20,332,582, forward strand.
TAGAGGTTCTGGTCTTTAGAGACTTTGCCTTGAGTTCGAGATTTTGTAACTTATTTACTCTACCATGAAGGGCATTGCCTATATCGTCAGCCTGGCACATAAAATATGCACAATTCCATTAGGATTTGACAAATTCGAATGGGGTAACATATAAGCAACACATCACTCTTCCTATCCAGCCATTCATTCTAACCATAAATTCGCATAGGATATAGGAACGAGGGAGTTTCTAAAAAAACGAGCGTCGCCCACAGACGAAGCAAGGTCTCTGTAGGCGATGCGCGTGTACCGTTAACAGGACGCTCGTTTAATGACTTCTTTTACTCTAATATTCCATTATATCCTTTCGTCTCACTGCCGCACAGGAGTCATCTTGGAGCCCGGCCGACGTCATGTGGGGGTAACAGCCATCCTAAATTTTAAGCTTAACATCATATGAAACAAGTATTATGACATTAAGTGTACACGTTGAATGTGTGTCCATGTGTGTAGCGTCTCTCGGCATGTGAGAGATAGTAATTAACCTAATTTAGTGTAATAAATAATTTTATTTTCTTAATTAGGACGTACTTTTCGCCGCTGCTCTTCATGCTGTTGTTGTTGTCATGTTTTCTTGTTTGCACAACAACCGGCTATGGAGAAGGATGTTTGGAATGTGTTTAGATACTTTGTAGCGATGGCATGGTGGCACACTTTACATGAGCCTTTGAAAGAGCTCGCGCATTGTTTGGACAAAATGATGAAGCGTGCAAGAGTGGTACAGGAATATGCCTTGTTTTATCTGGTGATGCGAGCACATTTGTGCCATAAAGGGAATGCAGCCGAATAACATGGAACATCACTTTTGAAAATATTTTTCCAACTCTAGTGGATGTTTCATCATAATGAGGGTGATATTATCAACGTTGGTGGTATGCCGACGATTATGAGGATTATTTTTATATATTATATTTTTTCAAATGCCTACATAAAAGCAAGAAAAAGGTCCTTAGGATATATTGAGTTTGGGCGAATTTTCGTTTGGCTTTAAACATTTTAAACAATTGTAAACTAGACACAATAATATCTGTTGTACAATTTTATATTGAAAGTGCATGTGTGTCTTCGCTTTAATATATAAAATTTTAAATAAAACAATAGACACAAGTTTTTTCTATAGTAGGTAAACAAAACGCTTAAAATATTGCGAGAATTGGCTTCTAGCTAGTAGATAGGGAACAGCTCACAGTGCGAGAATATTTATTATCAATCCTAAATATTTCTTTACTATATGAAAACCAATTTAACAGCTCACTAAAATTCGGTTACAAGTCATACCCAAAATACCAATTTGTTTGTTTCGCGAAGTAGTAATTTTATGGGCTAAAAATGATTCCTCACTTTGGTCAACGTTTCATCTTGCACTGGAAACAGAACGCACTTTGATACATTATATAAACTGTTACTGTTACGGAAACACGTCTGATCTGAAATATTAGGAACAGCGCTTACACTATAAACAACAATTTCTACTTGGCTATTGACCCGATAAGTGGCGCTGTCGTCGAACTCCGAAAACAACTACCTATTTCAAAGAAATTGTGTGCATGTGTATCTAAGGTTTGTTCAATCTTGAGAGATAAGGTAGTTTTCGACCCGATAGGTGCTTTGTCGATCTGCGAAACCACACTACTGATTTCAATGAAATATTGTGCATAATGTGTAATGGCTGGTGCCCGTTTGAAAGTAGAATACCATCCTATAGGTGATACTTTGCAAAACATAACAGGTATAGGAAAACGGGTTGTAGCACCTTCCATTAAAAAATAAAATCAAACGCTATTTCTAGAGTTGTATAATTAAAATTATTAATGGAAATTGTCCAAATAAAGCACTTTGCGAAATGCGAGCAAGACTTAAAACAAAAGGTACGGTCAAAGTCGGGTGGGTATAGCTACATATAAAAGAGACTGACGTACGTATGTGCATTCATAACTCGGGAACGGATCGTTCGATTTTTATGATTTTTAGTTTAGATTCGAATTGGCCCAAGGAACGACATATGCTATACTTTTTGTCGAGTAAACAAAACGGATAGTATCACTTCCATTAGGAATAACAAAAATTATGTAAAATTTTGAATTTTTGTATTCTTTAAATGTTCCGGGCCTACCGCTAGACAATTTGAAAAATGTCGGCCCATTTATAATTTTTTTGTGAAACCTCAATGCACTGAAAGTTTGCGAATGATGAAACACATCGACATTACTATACTTCAGTTATTTCTATTGTATAACTATAAGTTTTGAATAAAGAATGTGAATTGAACGAATAACATAAAGTAGCATGAGCTTTGTGCATGCTTGAAATTATTATTTTCATTTCATTAACGAATTGGGGCGGAACAAAGTTCGCCAGGTCAGCTAGTATATCTATAAAAATAAGTTGTATTGTGTTTGTCGCCAATGTTCTCTGTAATGCTTGAACCGATTTTGGTTCTGAAAATTTCTCGTGGAAGGTGACGTTAATACCATGGTTTGCAAGTATATATGGTCTTTGTCGGTTTATTGGTTCATGAATTATAGGGGCGTGGCACCTCCCATACAAGCCACTCGATCGATTGAGTTAAAATTTACACACAATCTTAGGTATTGGTTTAGGAGTATTCCTGTGAAAACTGGTCAAAATTGGACAAAGGGAGCGTGACACCTCCCATACAAAAAATTAAGTCAAAATATTGTCGCACCAAAATTTTCATAATTTATAGCCCAATTCTAATCTCTACCTCTTTTAGTATCCTAACTTCATGTTCACATGTATGCATTTATTAAAGGACCCAGCAAAGCGGGTACATCCAGCTAGTTGTGCTATAAATCTGAACAATTTTTTTATTTTTTCGCCCCCTTAACATATTATAGGAATTCTTCCATTTGCCACTACTTACTATTCACTGATTTCACTCATTGATTTTGACATTTCAAATCAACCACAATTTTGTATAGACTGTTTTTATTATATTTTTTTCTCTCTCCTATATAAAACAAATTTGACCGCCAAAGACTCGAGAACGAATCATCCCATTTGAGCTATATTTTCTTGGTTGTCTTTAAGCAAGGTTCATACGGCGAGAAATAAAAAGTAAAAATTAATTTTCCATTCATTTTGTACGGGGATTTTTTTTATTTTGATCGCAATATACCTACTACAGTGAGGCAAAGCCGGGCGGGAACAGCCAGTCATCCTATAAAACGGAGTTCGTATATTTCTGGTCGACAGTTCCTGACTGCACAGGCACACGTTCCTTCCTTTCAAAGAATGGTGGCCTTTTTTTGTTCCTTTCTGGAAGCGATTATGTTAAAGACACAAATTCAGAAAGAAAAACGTGATATACAGTCTTCTGAATTTAAGAAAAACTTAAATATTGCAATGATTTTCAGCCGTATTAATAATTGTCGCGTAACTATATGTTAGGCCTAACTATTGTCAAACACATTTGTTAAACTCAAATTGCTGTTAATAAACATTTTTAGAAGACAACTAACGATTCGTAAATTTCACATAGGTAACTACCTAATGCTAGGAGGTCTGTTAGCGAGTCAATAACTCTTAATAAAAATGGTTCCCGTCAAAATAACATCATTAATTAGAATTTTAAAAATTGGGGAAAACACAGTTTTTCAGTGTTTTTAACTCGAAAAAAAAATGTACAAAAAACGAAAAATGTTTACAAATAAAACATTAAAAAAATAAATGAAAACCTTCTCTTGTTTTCGTTTATTTTCTTTTATTTTATGTAGGTTTTTCTTTCTTTTTCATTTGTCGCAATTGAAATTTACAAGTCAGCCGTGATGACAGCCAATAGGTATGTAATAGTTTTAAGTACAATTTAATTAGGTGATGCCAGATCTAAGTGCATCAGTTAGTTATTATATGTTATTATATGAGTTATTTTCATTTATTAATAGGAAAATTAAGCTAATGTGTTATTTGTTTAGCTAGGTGCAAGGCACGAGTTGGAGAGTAGTTGCGGGTTTTTTTTTATTAAGACGGGTGTTAATGTTTCGATTTATATTTATACATAAGACTGCCTCTTAAAATTCCGTCATTCGTCAAATATTTTAGCATTTCATATTTAACTTCCTCTTCCAAATACAACAGCACTTTGTAACAAATATTTGTCGTATTGATTTCATTTCTGGAGATGAAGGCTTTCGAAATCGATGACAATCTATGATGATTCAAAATATTTATACGATATAATTGTATTTACTTTGAATGCATTCAAATAGTTGGGATAGGTTTTTGCATTACCAAAGTGTCTCTTCTTGAAGACCATTAAAATGTCTCCTTGGAAATATCACATTTTTAACTAGTTTTAATAGGTTTTCATAGTAAAACAGACCAAAAAGGCAATCCTATTGATTTTATATGTCATATTTTGGACTCTGTGTATTTACAAACCCAACACACTTTCTAAAAAATTAAAATGTTTCGTGTGACCATAAATAAATAAATAAATAAAAATAAATAAATAAACACCGCATAATCTTCAATAATTAGTTGAAGAGTTTAAACACGGGCTCCCGATCCGTGAAGAGTCTCTGTCTAGGACAGTGCAGCTGTTTCCATTCCAAGCGATCTGGCATCCCCGATGCCTTGGTCTTTGAAATATAGGTTTAGTCTTCCTTGTCGTTATGCTGGGATTTGAAGATCCACGCACATCAGCAGTTGAGTCTTTGCCGTATTCTTTGACGCATTTTTACTGTACTTAGTCTTGTCCTCCTTTACTTTAAGGCCAACAGATTTCGTTCGCTCTGTATCCTCGCTGAACGGTTTGGATGATGTGGAATAGATACACATTTTAACAGTCCACCGCTTCCGCGCACAGCACGAGTCTCTGCTCGGTGCCTGGTCATATCAGAGACTAAACCGGCAGAGTGCAGATTAACTTGCGAGAAATGGGTACGTAATTGATGTTGGTCGAGCACATAAGTCGATCACGTCACCCCTTTGCAATCTTATAGAGAGCGATTGGAGAACAAAATTCGTATTGAAACCGACAACAGGCGAAAATAACTTACGGCCAGTGAAATACCACAGAAGCTTAGGATATAGAATATAACAGAGGCCGGGCTTCTACAGTTTGACAGTTCATCGCTATCGAAGTTAGTAGGGGCTCTAACTGGTCATAACTTCCTAAACCACCACGCAATGAAACTAAATCTCAAAGATGACGAAATGTGTAGAGGCGATACGGAAACGAAGAGGTCCACGAGGACACAGCTCTCTATCGCTAAGGAATAGAACCCCTTGCAGCTATGAATTCCATGTTTTACAAAACCTTTCTGATGTCTCACTTCCTGATCGGCACAGGTTTTCGACGACATCGGGATGGGTAGATAGACACTAGACAGCGCCTGATAAAAAAAAACAGGAAATAAGTTGAGGATCACCGATGCATCACCAACGGTTGACCCCAAAAAAAAGGGCAACACAATGCGTCCACGAAGACCCGGGTGTGGTATTACAAGGTTCGGTATGCGTGTGTTAAGTGCCAATAATGCGAAGCGTGTCCTAAGAACGGGGAAAAAAAAAATCTGTCGTTACATTTCAATCGGTTTCGGTTGAGCTTTTTTCCAATTGATGCAATAATCCAAGGACGGTCTTCTCAGTTTCGTCGCGTATCAGGTATCACGTATCACATAAGGCTTTAGGGCTTGCCTTCAAAAGTGGTTACTGTTAACCATATCATGGTGGGAAATCATACGCAATTTCGCAGCTCTGTAATCAAAGAATTATCCCGATCAAAAGCGGCTGAGATTTGCTGTTGCAAGTGTTAACGCCACTCATTATATTTTGATGGACATATAAATTAAAACAGCCATCGGAAAATGCATTTTTAATAAGCAGAGGCCATTTGTTGTTTTTTTTTTTTCACTTTTCAATTCAACTTTTATATAAGGAAAGGAAGAATAAAAATAATCGTTAAAATTAAGTTCATCCAATTAAGAGATTTTAATCTTTTATCTGATCCGAAATATCCCCCTTATGTCCTGGCGAACTTAACAATAATTGTCGCCTGAATGTGTGACTTTAACAGAAGTGGCTGAATGCTTTCCGCTGCCGGATGTTCCACATGAACAACAACTTTGAAACTACATATGTCCGCACTCCGCATGCATGTTAAGCGAGTGCCCTTACGTGCGCAGTGCATGTAACATCCGTATACCCTGGTTCGGTTGTTGTCAGTGCGGCATAGCGAATTTTGAAATATATTCCTCGGTTTACGTACTGTGAAGTAATTATACTGTCGACGTGCGGACTTATTGTGTTTTTATTGTTTTTATTAGGTGTTTACATGCCGAAGTGTTGACCATTTCGAATTCATGTTTTTCGCCCAAATAATTCCACCAGTAATTGAATTTTCACAATGTCCTGCCTGCTGACCATTTCCATCCAAGTGACACCACACTGAACTGGCGGGAGGCGATATAATTGCCATGTTCAGGTATTTTCGTATTTACACAATTTCGATAGCTGGAAAATGCACCTCCGCATATGCAATTAGGGGAACGCTTAGGGAGCGATGGGACAGGGGGCGTCGAAATGGCAGTGTGCACCATTTTCACTGACACCGACGCAATTTGATCAAACATTTTAATCGGCGGGGGAATGGATTCTGATTGCTTGATTGGGCTCGAATGATTAATCAGCCCTGTTAAATAATAACAATAATTTATTCGGCAGCTAAGCATAATAATTAGTTTTGCGGGCTGTATATGCAGAGCGCCATCTACCTACTGTTTCATATAGCTCCATAATACGAATTAATGTTTTCAATTATAAATGATGGCGGGTGTAATCGCGGCAGCGGTGATTATTTTGAAGAGTTTAATTAAATTGGCCAGTGAGTTTGAGGTTTCCACCGAGGCACGCTACACCGAGCAGCAATTTCAAATTTCAATCGAATCCATGAATGGACAATTATTGCTGAAATCCATTGCATTCTACGTTCTTGTCGTCGCTCTTCTCGTTCCGTCTGTATCTATATGGCTGTGTCCACAGTGCCTCTGTTATGGTGTCCTGTGTGTCGGGGAGCCTTTTCGCCTTTTTTATTTCGAGCGTTTTTCCTCACAAATTTCTCATTCGTCTGCTAGTAGCTATGCAGTAAATATGAAATGAGACTGCATTTATTACACGTTAATTAAAGAAAATTCTCCCCGCTTTTGAAATTGAACTGAATTTCCATGGCGGCGGTGATTGCAAGCAGTGTATAGATAGCGCTGTCTTCAGGAGCTGGTGCAGGACGCGCTGGCATTACGATGCGGGGATGTCAATTCAAGGAAAATTCCCTCTTTCATTAGTTGGTTGGCAGCTTATGAAGGTATACATGGGCGGAGGTGATTCTTCTTTGAATTGTAAATAGAAGAGATTGGAGAAAGGTTAACTAGGTACATGTATGTAGAGACGAAGGTAAAGACGACACACCGCTGCCAGTAGAATAAAGACTAAGGGCATCTGCAGTAAGATTAATTTGTGCCGTCTGGGAGGAAGGCAATTATTATTTATCCTATGCGAAGCTAATTAATCTACGTCTATCGGCTTTATAGACACAATAATAACAAACCAAGTCATGAGCAGTGCAGTTAATGAGACTGGAGCTCAATTGTGAGAAATAAGTCGTCCTAATTGTTTATATCTGCTAATTAGTGACTGCAAGCCGAATGCGTTTCTGCGACACTCAATCGTCGATAGATATATGTTATATATATCTACATAATTGCAGACAGTATATGTCGTCCTCATCCTCATCCTGTCTGTTAGAGCTATTTACGTCTAATTCATTTGGGCTGAATTTTATTAATTGGGAGACGCCATGGTGCTAAAAGAAAACCCTTTCCAAACAGGACAATTTTTGATCACAGCACGAAAAGTGGACCTCCTATTTGACATATTTTTTTTGACGGCTCTGTTTTTTTTTAATATGGTAAAAGCTCGTTAATTCGGAATGGTTGGGGCAAGGTCAGTCCGAATAAACGAATTTTCCGAATTAAGGAGAATATTTTTGTATGCACTAAAACGCGTTCCCATTGATGAAAAAATGCAAGGACTTAAACCAAAAAATTCTTTTATTCATTTAATTCATTTTTGAAACAAAAAATTGCCGCGCAATTGCTCGGACTCCCCCCTAAAAAAATGTTGTATGATTTGAGATCTATTTGGTACCTATATATGTTCAATCAAGAGTTAATTATAATTTAATAATACCTACATTTAATTTCTTTTTTAATAAGAATTTTTTTTTTCCGAATAAACGACTTTTCCGAATTAAAGAAATCCTAATTAAAGGTACAGTAAGTACAGTCGAATCCCTCTAAGTCGAACCTCCTTTAACTCGAATTTCCCTCTAACTTGAATTTTGCATTCCCTTCAATTTTGCATAGAAAAGTCATCCTCTAAGTCGAAATCCCTCTAAGGTGAAAATCCCTCTAACTCGAAAAAAATTTTTGATTCTTGACCTAGGTACTATATAATATGACTCTAAGTCGAATTATTCGTCTGAAGAAATTGAAAAAAAAAAAAAAAAAAAACTCAGAGCTGAAGACGATTTTGGCGAAATCATTACTAACCATATGCCGGAAAATAATGATAGATATTGAAAACGCAATTGAAATATTGCAAACAAAATGACCGAAAATGTCCCAGAGGAGATTCACTACTGCCTATTTAAAACAGAATCATTTATTAAACGAGTGAACACTGCTACTTTCACATCCCAAACAAAAATAGCTAACAAATTTTTTTAACTAATTTGTCCAAAATGTACCTACTTGTCAAGTTTTTAATTCAAATAAATTCACTGAAAAAAAAAATCCCTCTAACCCTTTAAACTCCCGTGAAAATTCGACTGTACATATTTGTAAAATATTGTTTTTTCATTTATTCGCAATCATAATTCAGAATGCTCGTGGAAAACATAAAAAATGTTGCTTAATAAGTAATATGAGTCCTTCTGTATTTAAAAAATACAGTAGAATCTCAGAAAGATGAACATGAACACATATAAAAAAAAGATTTAATAAAAGATAAATAGTGATAATAATTAAAATAAAGACGAACAGGAGCAGTTTGTGGCAAAGACGCAAATCACGCGATATTCAAATCGTCCTTGATTAAATATAGGTAATACTAGCTGGATGTACCCGCTTTGCTGGGTCCTTTAATAAATGCATACATGTGAACATGAAGTAAGGATACTAAAAACCATCCTATGTAATACCGCTACTCACGACAAATCGATTGCTATATATATTATTGAGGTATCGTTACGTATACCTACTCCCTAGTCCCTACTCGCGGACAAACAGAAAAATGTGTTCTCTTTTATAGAGGTAGAGATGAAAGGGGGCGGGTTTCCAATATGCGCACTAAGCAAACATTTTTTTTTATTTTTTTATAGCTTAAAATGGGCTAAAAAACATAAATATAATATTTTTTTTGGAGGAAATGAATTTTTTTTGTAATTTTTTTATTAATTTTTTACTTCTTTTATATTAAATTTTAATATTTTTTTTTTTTTTTAATGAAACCATGTTTATGTGATTTATGCACAAAGATTTGAAACCTTTTTTTCCGAAATCTCATTACACATGCACAACTGCTCCGCTAAGGGTATGTCAACAACTATCAGGCAGGCGCCTTTAAGAAAGTCTGGTGTATTTAAAGTATGGGGTGAGTGGCTCGCTTCGCTCGCTAACAGGATTTTAACCCTTTTTTTCGCAGGGCTTAGACGCTCACGCGTCGCTCCGCTAAGGGTATGCCAACAACTGTCAGGCAGGCGCCTGGAGCTAAAGTTTATGTATATATATTTAGCAGTATAATATATTCAGTAAAAAAAAAATCAAAAAAGACAAAATGGTTTTAACTTTTTGACATATGGCAATACCTACCTATAATATTTTCCAAAATTCACCCCCTCCCCCCACACATCACCCTCCACTGCAACACAAACGTTATGCAAAGTGAACGTGTCCATTTGTGCAGTTTGTTTACATGCACTTTTCAGTGAAAATTTAAAACTTTAAAATAAAAAAAAAAAATAGGAAAAAAAGTTTCCACAGAAAAATTCTTCAACAGTACATCTTAGAATAACTCAATTTAAGTAAAAAAAATAAAAAAAAATTAATTTGCTGAGTGCGCATATTTCAAACCTTAGCCCAACCATGCATATAAACAAAGTTTCATTGCGATCGGTTGAGTTTCTAAAAAAACGGACAACAGCGTCGCCTATCGGGTCCAAAACTATCCTACCTTTCTAGCTGCATACAAACATGCATACATCCAAAGTTTCATTGAAATCGGTTGTGTTTCTCAAAAAAAATTGACAACAGCGCCACCTATCGGGTCCAAAACAATCCTATCTTTCTAGCTGCATACAACTATGCACACATACAAAGTTTCATTGAGATCGGTTGAGTTTCTCAGAAAACGGACAACAGCGCCACCTATCGGGTCCAAAACTATCCGATATCTTTCTGGTTGCATACACCCATGCACACATACAAAGTTTCATTGAGATCGGTTGTGTTTCTCAAAAAAATCGACAACAGCGCCACCTATCGGGTCCAAAACTATCCTATCTTTCTAGATGCATACAAACATGCACACACACAAAGTTTCATTGAAATCGGTTGAGTTTCTCAAAAAAATTGACAACAGCGCCACCTATCGGGTCCAAAACTATCCTATCTTTCTGGTTGCATACAAACATGCACACATACAAAGTTTCATTGAAATCGGTTGAGTTTCTCAAAAAAATTGACAACAGCGCCACCTATCGGGTCCAAAACTATCCTATCTTTCTGGTTGCATACAAACATGCACACATACAAAGTTTCATTGAGATCGGTTGTGTTTCTCAAAAAAATCGACAACAGCGCCACCTATCGGGTCCAAAACTATCCTATCTTTCTGGTTGCATACAAACATGCACACATACAAAGTTTCATTGAGATCGGTTGTGTTTCTCAAAAAAATCGACAACAGCGCCACCTATCGGGTCCAAAACTATCCTATCTTTCTAGCTGCATACAAACATGCACACATACAAAGTTTCATTGAAATCGGTTGAGTTTCTCAAAAAAATTGACAACAGCGCCACCTATCGGGTCCAAAACTATCCTATCTTTCTGGTTGCATACAAACATGCATCCATACAAAGTTTCATTGAAATCGGTTGTGTTTCTCAAAAAAATTGACAACAGCGCCACCTATCGGGTCCCAAACTATCCTATCTTTCTAGCTGCATACAAACATGCACACATACAAAGTTTCATTGAAATCGGTTGAGTTTCTCCAAAAAATTGACAACAGCGCCACCTATCGGGTCCAAAACTATCCTATCTTTCTAGCTGCGTACAACCATGCACACACACAAAGTTTCACGCAGGTGGTAGACAGGGACCCATCCCCTTGTCGCCCGGTGAGATACCACCACATCATGCTATAGGCTCCGTGAAGTAGTTGGGAAGTAGTCCCGACTATGTTTCGGAGTTTGGCAGATGGGCCGGTGCATCAAGGATGGGAGGGCCGAGCTCAGGCTACTGTGGGGTCACAGGTGGCGGATGGTGAACGGCCTGCAGATATGTAGGTTAGCTGCGAATACCCAATAAGCAGTCCCCGACCAAGAGCGACAGAAGAGGAGGGCGTGGCTTAAAAGGCCACAGGAACCCCTATGAACCTTCTGTGACAAGACGTATAGGCACCGTCTTTAATAAAGTGCCTCCTACCTCGCAAGGTAGCTACGGGGGATACAGAACACTGTAAATGGCGAGACCCAGACGTACCCGTCACAACGTGGGATATACAAGTATCTAAACAGCGGCGCGATGAATCTGCTTTCTGCGGAACAGTCGTGCTTTTGTAATAACTTTTACCGTCTCTGTTATGAATCGGTACCTTTTGGCATTAAGACTGAGCCCAGTAAGGTCTTAATTATGGCACACTGGAAAAAGAATTGGAACGACAGCTATGAGGGCTGACGTTTGTAGTATTCTGTTACCTGAGTAAGCAAGAGTGAAATTTTGCGGAAATGGCTTTCAGGCTAATGCTGCAAACGCCCCCGTCCCGTTAAAACCTTGGCAGGACTCAAAGAACGCTCGATGCCTCGTCGCCATTAAGTTGGTGGTGTAGGTCAAGATGTAACATTCCTTGTTAAAACCGATTTGGCTCTGGCACAACACCTCATAAGGGTCTGTGTCAACCCTAGCATGGCCTCACTGCTTGCAAAGACAACCATGGAATCCTTAGGTTACTACACACTCGGACATCGATAACGGCTTTGAGAGGGGACCCAATTGAAATGAATTCAACAAAAATCAAATCAACGGAGAGAATACAAGTGGAAGAGAAAGGTTATGAGGAAAATCCCTTTCAAAGGAGCTCAAGGATGCTGAGGTCACCAGATACCGCACCAGCACCTTTAGGGAGATGCACTGAAAGCAGTGTTTCTCCTGCAATAAGAGAGGTGGCATTCGAAACAACTTCGCAGCTGTCTGCCTTCCAAAAGCTAGGTGAGCAGATACGGCAACTGGTGGAAATGTTAGAAGATGGAAAAAGGCGCTCAATACACCAACCTATGAGAGACGCAATTGAAAGCATTAGATCTCTATATGAGCTTTCTGCTATTCGACTGCAGGACGAAAAAGCAAAAGAGGCAATAAGAAAAAACAACTCCTCACAAACCTCTCCCTGGCTGAGAAACGCTCAAGAACCTAAGAAAAGGCAGGGTCAAAATGGCGAAACCCCGGAACCAAAGAGGAAAAAAAAACCCCAGGCGGTAGAGCTGAAACAAAAGGAAATCAATACTGGAAGCACAACTCCAAGGAGCAAGGAGAAAAACGCCGTCATTCCGACAAAACAGAAGTCAAATGATTGCAAACAGTTGAGAAAAACTAAAAAGGAGACTAACGAAAAGAAGCTTGAGGCGAAAAGAACAAAGCCGGACGCGTTCGTCATCGAAGCAAGTGAAGGACTATCCTACGCGGAGATTCTTCGTAGCGTAAAAGCAGATCCCAAACTAGAGGCTATTGGAAAAGCGGTATCCAGGATAAGAAGGACCCAGAAAGGAGAGCTCCTAATACAGCTCAAGGAAACTGGAAATAAGACAGAAGAGTTTAAAAGTGTCATTGGCGAGGTTTTAGGAGAGCGAGCGAGTGTAAGGACACTCACACATCGCACTACCATCGAGCTCAAAGACATCGACGAAGTCACCGGAAAGGAGGACATTTGCGAGGCAATAAGGACTCAACTCGGGGTGGAACTACAACCAGCAGACATATTATCCCTGCGAAAAGCGTACGGTGGAACCCAAACAGCAACAATTGGCCTTCCCGTCGGATTTGCAAGGAAACTGTTAGACGCAGGAAAGGTAAAAATTGGATGGGTCATTTGTCGCATTCGGGAGCGAACGCTTCTCCAAAAATGCTTCAAATGTCTTGAATTTGGGCATATAGCCAGGCATTGCAAAAGCAGCGAGGACCGCTCCATCCTATGTAGAAGGTGTGGAACAGAAGGCCACATAGCAAGGAACTGCGATAAGGAGCCATCATGCATGCTTTGTAGAAAAGAACGCCCAAAAGATTCGAAGCATGTAGCCGGAAGCAGCAAGTGTCCGGTTTTTAGGAAGGCCATCAACAGCAAAAAAACATGAAGATAATACAGATTAACTTAAATCACTGTAGAATTGCACAGGATATACTGACACAAACGGCTAGAGAAGAAAAAGCGGACGTTATCTTGATAAGTGAACCATATAAAACTCTCGACAGCAATATATGGACCTGTGATAGGACAAAGCATGCTGCTATATGGACATGTGGAAGGCATGCCTTTCAAGAAACTAACGGACTTATGGAGGGCTTTGTACGGGCAAAAATAAATGGCATATATTTTTACAGCTGTTATGCACGTCCAAGCTGGACCATGAACGAGTACCAGGCAATGCTAGACAACCTATCCGCCGATGTTCGAGGTAGAGCCCCTGTGGTTATCGGCGGCGACTTTAATGCATGGGCAACGGAGTGGGGTAGCAGACTTACAAACGCCAGAGGACGTAATCTGCTAGAAAGTTTTGCAACTCTTAACATAGGCATTGCAAACCAAGGTCGTGCAAATACATACCGTAAGGCAGGAACGGGCTCGATTATTGACATCACGTTCGTAAGCAACTCCCTCTTGCGAAATATAAAATGGCGAGTCAGCGAGGAATACACGCACAGTGACCACCAAGCAATCATTTTTGAGACGAAGGAGAAGAGTACCGTGCAACGCGCTAAGCGAACGGGCCCAAAATGGAAGGACACACACTTCGACCTGGACGCTTTTGAAGAAATGATAAACACCGGAAACTTAATTCAAAGCGGTACAGCTGAAGCCTGTATGCAACAACTCGTCCGCGTCCTCACTATTGCGTGCGATGCATCAATGCCCAGAAGAACGGGTACTAGAAGAGGAACACCATGCTACTGGTGGAATGAGGAAATAAAAAAACTTAGAGCAAAGTGCTTAAAAGCCCGACGCAAAGTCCAAAGATCCAGGGGAAGAGACCGCTTTGAGGAACACCTAAGTGGTTTTAAAATAGCAAGACGCGAACTAAAAAAGGCAATCAAGGAGAGCAAGGCAAGATGTTTTAAAAATCTTTGTGAAGAAGCCGACATAAACCCGTGGGGCACAGCATACAGGATCGTCATGACTAAGGTAAGGGGCAGCAGGTCGCCGCAAATAACTTGTCCAGCAATCCTAAGCTCCATAGTAGAGCACCTTTTCCCTCGAAGTACATCTACTATGTGCAATATCATTAGGGAGACCAACACGGAGGACATCCCAATAGTCACAGCAGATGAACTCATAAACGCATGCAAGAAGATAGGCGACAGTAAAGCGCCCGGACCTGATGGCATACCAAATAAAGCAATAAAAGCAGCTATCCGTAAGCGGCCAGACATTTTTATGGAAACATTTCAAAAATGTCTTGAAGAAGGAGTTTTCCCGGATGCTTGGAAACTACAACACCTAGTCCTGCTTCCAAAGGGAAACAAGCCACCTGGGGAACCGTCCTCGTATCGTCCAATATGTCTTCTAGACACAATGGGAAAGATACTGGAACGGATAATATATGATAGATTGCTCGCGGTAGCAGAAGAGAGAGGAGCACTATCAGACTATCAGTTTGGGTTCAGAAAATCGCGGTCTACTGTTCAAGCCATAAAAACTGTGGTCGACATTGCAGCCGAAGCGATACAAGGAGAAAGATGGCTGTATGGTACAAAAAAATACTGTATAGTGGTGACATTGGACATCAAAAATGCCTTTAACTCGGCAAACTGGGCGTTCATCAGAAGATCACTAGCCAGTATGAATACGCCATATTACTTGCTGAGGATAGTAGAAAACTACTTTACCAACAGAAAACTGAGGTACGAAACTGATGAAGGGTTGAAATACTACAGTGTTTCAGCTGGGGTTCCACAAGGATCAGTACTCGGTCCACTCCTATGGAACATTATGTATGACGGAGTGCTAAGGCTCATACTGCCGAGAGGAGTTCAAGTGATCGGATTTGCAGACGACATCGCTGTCGTTACGGTGGCAAAAGAAATAAAGGAGATAGAGTCAGCCACAAATGAAGCAATTATTCGTATCAAAGACTGGTTAGTATCCGCCGGCCTAGAATTAGCGGACCATAAAACGGAAGCCGTCTTAATTACCAGTAGAAGAATTGTGGAATACGCCAATATACGGGTGGGACATCAAATAGTACGATCGAAAGAATCAATCAAATACCTGGGAGTAATTCTTGATAACAGATTACAGTTCAAAGCGCATGTAGAGTACTCCAGTAACAAGGCTTTACTGCTACAAGGAGCACTTTCTAGAATACTACCAAACATTGGTGGACCTGGATATGCTAGGAGGATTCTCCTATCTAGAGTAGTTAGCTCAGTCCTCTTATACGCTGCTCCGGTTTGGGCGGGGGCACTCGCGATAAAATCAAACAAGAGAAAACTGTTGGCCGCATATAGACTCAGTGCATTAAGAGCTATCTGTGGATTTCGAACAATCTCGGATGACGCAGCCTTCGTGATAGCAGGAATGGTCCCGATCGACATTCTCGCGGACGAGATGTTGAGAATTTATAATAGAAGAACCCGAGGGCGACAAGATGCATGTGAAATTGCAAGAATAAAAGAAGAAGAGCGAGCGGCTTCAGCAGCCCTCTGGCAAGCTAGGTGGGATAATAGTACAAAAGGCAGATGGACCTACAAGCTGATCCCGAACATCGAGACCTGGACAAAGCGAGCACATGGGAATAGCAACTACCACCTTACGCAGTTCCTATCTGGTCACGGCGGCTATCGCAAATACTTGCACCGATTCGGACATGATAGCTCCCCTTTGTGTCCAGAATGCTCAAACGAGGAGGAAGATACGGAGCACGCCATATTTCATTGCCGGCGTTTTTCGCAATGGAGAAATAATTTGCCCAGTCCAATACTACTCATAGACCGAATGTTGCAGTCGGAGGAAAATTGGACGGAAATCGGCACACTTGTGATAATTGTGCAAAACGAGCTAAGAAGAGTAGAAAAAATTAGAAGAGCTGAAGAAGCAAATACAAGAAGAATTGCATAAACTGCAAACCAGCCCCGCGAAGTAATACCTAACGGCAGTTCCGCGGGGAGAGTGGTAGAAGAGTACACAGGGTGTGGTTTAGTACGTAAGGCGCGTGGCACTGGAGAAACATATCCCGCGAATCGTGCATGCTAGTAGCACGGGCAACTAGTATCTTTCGAAGATTACACATCCTTTGGACGCAACCATAAAAAAAAAAAAAAAAAAAAAAAAAACACACAAAGTTTCATTGAGATCGGCTGAGTTTCTCGGAAAATGGACAACAGCGCCACCTATCGGGTCCAAAACTATCCTATCTTTCTAGCTGCATAAAACGATGCACACAAACAAAGTTTCATTGAGATCGGTTGAGTTTCTCAAAAAAATCGACAACAGCGCCACCTATCGGGTCCAAAACTATCCTATCTTTCTAGCTGCATACAACCATGCACACAAACAAAGTTTCATTGAGATCGGTTGAGTTTCTCAAAAAAATCGACAACAGCGCCACCTATCGGGTCCAAAACTATCCTATCTTTCTAGCTGCATAAAACGATGCACACAAACAAAGTTTCATTGAGATCGGTTGAGTTTCTCAAAAAATCGACAACAGCGCCACCTATCGGGTCCAAAACTATCCTATCTTTCTAGCTGCATACAACCATGCACACAAACAAAGTTTCATTGAGATCGGTTGAGTTTCTCCAAAAAATCGACAACAGCGCCACCTATCGGGTCCAAAACTATCCTATCTTTCTAGCTGCATACAACCATGCACACAAACAAAGATTCATTGAGATCGGTTGAGTTTCTCAAAAAAATCGACATCAGCGCCACCTATCGGGTCCAAAACTATCCTATCTTTCTAGCTGCATACAAACATGCACACAAACAATGTTTCATTGAGATCGGTTGAGTTTCTCAAAAAAATCGACAACAGCGCCACCTATCGGGTCCAAAACTATCCTATCTTTCTAGCTGCGTACAACCATGCACACACACAAAGTTTCATTGAGATCGGCTGAGTTTCTCGGAAAATGGACAACAGCGCCACCTATCGGGTCCAAAACTATCCTATCTTTCTAGCTGCATAAAACCATGCACACAAACAAAGTTTCATTGAGATCGGTTGAGTTTCTCAAAAAAATCGACAACAGCGCCACCTATCGGGTCCAAAACTATCCTATCTTTCTAGCTGCATACAACCATGCACACAAACAAAGTTTCATTGAGATCGGTTGAGTTTCTCAAAAAAATCGGCAACAGCGCCACCTATCGGGTCCAAAACTATCCTATCATTCTAGCTGCATCCAACCATGCACACAAACAAAGTTTCATTGAGATCGGTTGAGATTCTCAAAAAATCGACAACAGCGCCACCTATCGGGTCCAAAACTATCCTATCTTTCTAGCTGCATACAACCATGTACACAAACAAAGTTTCATTGAGATCGGTTGAGTTTCTCAAAAAGATCGACAACAGCGCCACCTATCGGGTCCAAAACTATCCTATCTTTCTAGCTGCGTACAACCATGCACACACACAAAGTTTCATTGAGATCGGCTGAGTTTCTCGGAAAATGGACAACAGCGCCACCTATCGGGTCCAAAACTATCCTATCTTTCTAGCTGCATAAAACCATGCACACAAACAAAGTTTCATTGAGATCGGTTGAGTTTCTCAAAAAAATCGACAACAGCGCCACCTATCGGGTCCAAAACTATCCTATCTTTCTAGCTGTATACAACCATGCAAACAAACAAAGTTTCATTGAGATCGGTTGAGTTTCTCAAAAAAATCGACAACAGCGCCACCTATCGGGTCCAAAACTATCCTATCTTTCTAGCTGCATACAACCATGCACACAAACAAAGTTTCATTGAGATCGGCTGAGTTTCTCAAAAAATCGACAACAGCGCCACCTACCGGGTCCAAAACTATTCTATCTTTCTAGCTGCATACAGCCATGCACACATACAAAGTTTCATTGAGATCGGCTGAGTTTATCAGAAAATGGACAACAGCGCCACCTATTGGGTCCAAAACTATCCTATCTTTCTAGCTGCATCCAACCATGCACACATACAAAGTTTCATTGAGATCGGTTGAGTTTCTCAAAAAAATCGACAACAGCGCCACCTATCGGGTCCAAAACTATCCTATCTTTCTAGCTGCATACAACCATGTACACAAACAAAGTTTCATTGAGATCGGTTGAGTTTCTCAAAAAATTCGACAACAGTGCCACCTATCGGGCCCAAAACTATCCTATCTTTCTAGCTGCATACAACCGTGCACACAAACAAAGTTTCATTGAGATCGGTTGAGTTTCTCAAAAAAATCGACAACAGCGCCACCTACCGGGTCCAAAACTATTCTATCTTTCTAGCTGCATACAGCCATGCACACATACAAAGTTTCATTGAGATCGGCTGAGTTTCTCAGAAAATGGACAACAGCGCCACCTATTGGGTCCAAAACTATCCTATCTTTCTAGCTGCATCCAACCATGCACACATACAAAGTTTCATTGAGATCGGTTGAGTTTCTCAAAAAAATCGACAACAGCGCCACCTATCGGGTCCAAAACTATCCTATCTTTCTAGCTGCATACAACCATGCACACAAACAAAGTTTCATTGAGATCGGCTGAGTTTCTCAAAAAATCGACAACAGCGCCACCTACCGGGTCCAAAACTATTCTATCTTTCTAGCTGCATACAGCCATGCACACATACAAAGTTTCATTGAGATCGGCTGAGTTTCTCAGAAAATGGACAACAGCGCCACCTATTGGGTCCAAAACTATCCTATCTTTCTAGCTGCATCCAACCATGCACACATACAAAGTTTCATTGAGATCGGTTGAGTTTCTCAAAAAAATCGACAACAGCGCCACCTATCGGGTCCAAAACTATCCTATCTTTCTAGCTGCATACAACCATGTACACAACCAAAGTTTCATTGAGATCGGTTGAGTTTCTCAAAAAATTCGACAACAGTGCCACCTATCGGGCCCAAAACTATCCTATCTTTCTAGCTGCATACAACCGTGCACACAAACAAAGTTTCATTGAGATCGGTTGAGTTTCTCAAAAAAATCGACAACAGCGCCACCTACCGGGTCCAAAACTATTCTATCTTTCTAGCTGCATACAGCCATGCACACATACAAAGTTTCATTGAGATCGGCTGAGTTTCTCAGAAAATGGACAACAGCGCCACCTATTGGGTCCAAAACTATCCTATCTTTCTAGCTGCATCCAACCATGCACACATACAAAGTTTCATTGAGATCGGTTGAGTTTCTCAAAAAAATCGACAACAGCGCCACCTATCGGGTCCAAAACTATCCTATCTTTCTAGCTGCATACAACCATGCACACAAACAAAGTTTCATTTGGATCGGTTGAGTTTCTCAAAAATATGGACAACAGCGCCACCTATCGGGTCCAAAACTATCCTATCTTTCTAGCTGCATACAACCATGCACACAAACAAAGTTTCATTGAGATCGGTTGAGTTTCTCAAAAAAATCGACAACAGCGCCACCTATCGGGTCCAAAACTACCCTATCTTTCTAGCTGCATACAACCATGCACACAAACAAAGTTTCATTTGGATCGGTTGAGTTTCTCAAAAATATGGACAACAGCGCCATCTATCGGGTGTCGGTTTCTCGGTGACGATGACGCGGTCTCGTTTTTTCGGTGACGATGACGCGGTGTCGTTTTTTCGGTGACGATGACGCGGTGTCGTTTTTTCGGTGACGATGACGCGGTGTCGTTTTTAAGGTGACGCGAATTCACTAATTTCTTTCAATCTAAAAGTGCCCAACGCGCCTAAAGAAGTAATAACTTCAAAAAAGTTTTTGTTATTTTGTTATATTTGTGTTTAATTTTTGATTTATTGTTCCAATTTACATAAAAAAATATTTTATGCACTATTTTATTGAAAAAGGCATCTTTTTTTTTCAAGTTATGCTTTTTTTTCGTCAAAATTGGTTGGCAACACTGTCCGCACTCCACTGGTAGGCTGCTGATTGCAACGACCTACGCATATCTGTGAAATATGTAGGTCTCAAATAATTACATGTTTGCTTATAACTTCTGTTATACAATTCAGAGAATAATGATTGATACATCAATCTCTTCACCGGGAAGTGTACTAATCGAAGAATAAATTCATATTCAAATTTGTTTGGCCATTTCGTAGTAATATATGTTTAAACCATAAAAAATGGTCTTTTTTTAGTTAAAAACTTATATAAAATGGGTTTGATGGACCAATAACGGACTTTAGGATACTAAAAACCATCCTATGTAATACCGCTACTCACGACAAATCGATTAATATATATATTGTTGAGGTTTCGTTACGAACCTACTCCCTCTTCGCGGACAAACAGAAAAATGTGTTCTCTTTTATAGAGGTAGAGATTATCCAATTTAAAAAAAATCGGAAGATTAAGACATATAAATTGTATAGTACATGTATACGACGTCCACTATGGGTCTCTTCATCGACATGACTAAGGCTTTCGATATGGTCGATCATGAATTAATTTTAAATAAACCTCACCATATGCAGCATGCAGGACTTAGATACCTAATTTATGTACGATTGGTTTAAGTCACACTTACAAAGTAGAAAACAAAAATTAAAAATAAAGGGTATCTTCAGCTAAATTTGTATGCTTAATAATGGGGTCAACCAAGGCTCAGTTCTAGGCCCGCTATTATTTTTGATCTTTATATTCATCAAATTTTCTATCAACCACAAATTTCATCAAATATTCGGGCGGTTACAAATGTTATCTTCTTCTTTCTTTTGTTGGCTCAAGTAGAGCGTGGTGCTTCTAGTTCTTACTCAATATACCCCTCCAGTCGTCTCGATCTCTAGCCTGCAGTCTCCAATTTCGCACTCCATGTTGTCGGATGTCTCCCTCCACCTGGCCGCTCCATCGAAGATGAGGTCTACCTTGGCTTCTGACTCCACCTGGTTTGGCGTTGAAGACTTTTCGCGCTGGATCGTTGATGTCCATTCGCTCTACATGGCCCAGCCATCTTAGTCGTTGAATTCGATTTTTCTGGCTAAGCTTTTGTCGCTGTACAGCGTGTCAGCCAAATGTTGTCTTCTTCTCAATAGGGCTCTATTCCTCAATTGCTTATTCAGCCCAAAGAAACAGCGATCAGCAAGGGTTAGTCTGCGTTTGATTTCAGCGCTGATGTTGTTGCCTGAGCTTACAGCAGTGCCTAGTTAGACAAATTCACTGACTACCTCGAAGTTATACCTATTAATGGTTACATTTTGGCCAAGTCGGTGGTGGGATGGGACTTTTGTCCAAGACTTCGTCTTGTCCTACTTTATTTTCAGCCCCATTCTGCTTGCTGCTGACTCCATAGTAGTGAATGCACCGGTTACTGCTCGCTTTGTTCTTCATATCACGAAATGTCATCGGTAGAGTTATTTTTTTAAGGGGACTATGATGAAGTAAATTTAAGCGAACAAGCTTTCATGGGCTGGACCTTACGAGGCTTTCAACAAAATTAGAAGCCAGCCACAAAACAAAAACTAAGTACTAATTAGAAACGTCAAACTACAAAACAGAACCCATTCTCAAAGATATTTTGATTGGCATTCACAATGGGGTAAAAATTAGCAATTGATACTCAAGAATCAAAAATCGATATTTCTTTTTGGTAGCCTGTCGGTCTGCTTCTCGTGCACTACATGTTGTGTCCCTGGCCATATGCTCCATTACAGCAATCAACATGTAATGTGTCTTTAGTTTTGAAAATGCCCAAGCCATTGAATTGACGTAGCCGCAAAAACCCAAAAGCTTTCAATTCATTACAAAACCGCACATCAGCAATAAGTCAAGCCGCAGTGTATATATGTCCACCGCAAAATGACCCCCCACCCATCAACCACTTCTGCTCCTGTCAACGAACACCTCTCATTCAAGTATATCATTGCATTTTGATTTATGTATATTTTATTTCGTTAAAATATTCATAGCTTCTCATTTCGGCTAACACCTTTGAGGCTGCCGCAAAAATATATGTTTATGTACAATATCCATACACACGAAAAGGACACACAAAGTAATGCCACTTAGAAATTCAAAAACATAAATCTTTCCTTTTTGTACACCTCACCGTGCGTCGTGCGTCGTCGTCATTGGTCGTTCAGACTTCAGTGCACTGCACGCTTGCCTCCGCCGATTTTCAAAACCGAGTGCCTATTAGATATGTCTATCTACCTCATGATAGTCATAATAAGAAGGAAGAAACGCCCCAACCCTCAGATCCCGTCGCGGCATGCCTTAAACAACATTTTATGGAAATGAAAGAAACCGGAAGTGGGAAGATGTGCGGGGGGAGAAAACTTCTCGAAACAGCTTGGGGTAGCGTGGAGCTTTGTTTCGGAAAATTCTTTGATTTTCATAATGTTTATAATACCATCAGGACCTATTTGTGGCATCCAGTTGGGATCTGGGGGAGCCCTCTTATGTTCCGGTTGGGTCACTGTGTTGTGATCGATATTGTATGTGAATTTTTGCGACTTCTTGATTTAGCGATTTGCCAGAGAGGAAAATGACTTGCGTCCATTGCTGCTGCTGTCCCAGTTTGCGTGTTCGTCCTATTTTGCATATCCCCGCAGTGGTTGGATGTGAAATTACAAAAATTCGATCTGCATTACGGTTAACAGTGAGAAAAAGTGCTGTCAGTCGTTGTTCACGCGGAAAAAATGTCGGAACGCATTGTTCTACTAATAAATTATCGATTTGAGTGGATATTGCGGAATGGAACCCGGAGTTAGTATATTCGACATGAAATATCGCCCTCCATCGACTTGTGTTTGAACATTTTTGTCACGCATTCAATAGCCGCGTATAGTACCGAACAGAGTGCATTAAATGGGTTTCTTTGTCGGCGCTCGACTGCAGCTTGTAACATAAATGAGCCCTGCTAGAAGGTACTCCTTCTGGGCAAGAACTATTTAATGCAATTTCGATAGGCATCATGGAATAACCGACATTTTTGCCTGAAGCGGAGAGCTGAAATGGTGTGATATATATCCATGGAACGGTAGCACAAGATGATTGTTTTGAAATCGTAATATATACCACTAGGGCTGCTTTTAATATTGGTAATGCTAATACACATACAGGCACCTGTAGAAATCACCATTGAGTAGATATAGAATTGTAAGATCGTTACGATATAATATGGCTGGCTCATCGACATCATTATAGTTGAAGCTTAGGCCAATTCGCACAAGTACTCAATTTTCCTATTGATCTTAATTGGGTTTAGAAGGACACCTCCTCCAAATTACCAAGTCGTACTTCGCGAGCAATTGCTTGACATTGACCAAGAAGGTGGGTGGTATCCTCAAGAATAAGCTTAACCCAATCTCAAAGCATTCTTGTTCAGATGGTTATTCCTAGAGAGTATCCATATCGCTAATCTTAGACGCTGATTATGAGTTTGATAAGTTCTCCAGATTTTTTCTCAGATTTATAACAAAGATATTAAGGTTTTTATTAAAAATCAATCATCGTAGCCGATTTAGTATTTTATTTATTTGCTTATGCGTAGGTATCCTCAATTCTTCTTGTAGATAAGATTTTTGTTTTGTTTTGTAGTGGTTCGGCAAATCGTATCAAAAAACGCTTTTTCACTTAAGCACGTTTTATCGAGAGAGAGAGAGAGAGGGAGAGAGAGAGAGAGACATAGAGAGAAGAAAGGAACATGTCAACTAATAAAAAAATACTTTTTGTATTTAGCCTCTAAATCCTAAATTTAATAAGAACTTATTATGGGTTGCAACCTAAAGCTATTTCCGGAGTTCTCTTGCAAAAACCCTCATCAGGAAACGTACTCATACCGCCGCAAAAAAAAAAACGTTACAAATTTATATGTTCGCAGCTATATTTCATAAAAGACATCAGCTTTTTATACTCATTTCGGTAACTTTCCAAGAGCAGATAATGTACAATCTGAAATTAGCAATAAATTTTGAAATAGGAATAAAACGCAAAAACCGGCAGAAACGACGAACAGTGATGTGCACCTATTATGGATGTTTTACGGACTTGTTGTTACGTTCCTATTGAAATGCATCCCCCGAGTGTAATCCAATTATTACTGTCCGATTTGTGTGCTGTGAACCGAAGACCGAAAACGTTGTTTTTTTTTTGTGCACAAAATAAACTAGGTACATCAGTCCGCTGGAGTGGGTACTGGTGCATAGGTATACACGGTGAGTCTGCCTCGGTCTCTCCCAGGTAACTCCATTGTGTTTGGTACTTCAACCGAAGTGGAATGTCTAAAGGAACTTCGTTTATTGATAGAAACAAGATATCGACAAAAAAGGACTTTATTTCTGCCCAATAGAAGTTATCGGATTGAGGTTGTTGGAGCGTTGTGAAGTTCGTATTTTGTTCACAAAATAGGTACTTACTCTGCAGAAATTAATGCTGTAATGAATTTGCTTGAGTACGTTGTGAGGTAAAAAAGGGAGATTTATCCTCTATCGTTCATGTCACACAGAAGACATATCAACGTAAACCTTTGCATAGTGATTTGTTTTTTTTTTGCGGTTTTTTTCGATGTGCAACCCTTTGAAATTGAATCACTACTTTTCTTGCTAAATGTTATCTTACAAAAGTTTCAACTTTCAAGTAAAATAATCTATCTACACGCGTCTTTCTTTTTCGGAATCCCGCATATAGACTAATAAGCTGTGGTGGTCGCTGTTTTAAGTTTTACTGGCACAATTTAATACGAGTGGGTGATTTAAAACAGGCAATGAATTACATGAATTATAAACAGTGAGAAATAGCTACAGAAGAGAAAAGAACACAGTATAGACCGACAAAACTTAGTCTGTAAATAGAAAAAAATATTTTTTTTTTCACTCAATAATAAATAAATGCCTTTGTGTCTATCATAAACTGTGTGCAGACATCAACAATATACAATCGATAGTTTTTACACAGGCCTTATCATTTTCAGCGATATTATTTTGAGGATCCCACATCAACCACAAGGCCGAACTCTGAGAATTTAATTTTTCATTTCAAACACATCTAGCTTAAAAGTCGAGCAATTCACATAACTCACATTAAACTCATCGATCATCGTATACTCTTTTTTTTTTGTTTTGTTTCGCCAAGAAATATTTCCATTTCAAGTACCCCACAAATAATATTTTTTATTTTCTCTTACTTTAATGACTGTGAACAACAGAACAACAGAGTTTGACAATCGAGTTGAAAGGCGATTTACGCGATTCACCCAATCACATTTTACATGAAACATAAAAAAAATTCATTTACCAGCTGCATAAATGTGTCAGATGAACGGAATACACTTAATGTCTTTTCATGAGGAGTCTTATAGAGAAATGACTATAAGAATACTCGTAAATCTGTTCCAGCGATCACTCAAAATGATGTTTAGTGATGCAACTCGAGAAAGCTATTACTTGAACTCACCGACCGACCGACATCCGACACGTGTTGCAAAATTAAAAATTTATTGTATTTATTGTAGGTACTGTTAAGCAGTAGGTACATAGCTAAAGAAATAAAAATTATATTGTATGTTTTGTTGTATGAAGCCATTTCAACCAACCGGTTATTCTACAAGTATCTCAACATTTTTACTGATCACAATAAAGAATTCATTCATAATTATTATGAGATGGATTGTGTGATAAAATTCATCGTATACTTCTCAAATGGAATAGCCGAAGTAAATGTAAAAAGAGTAATTTTTTGTTAGAGAAATGACGAGTTCAACAAATGGGTTCAGACTATCGGATCTCTAATTTTTGACTGACGTCATTTACTGGTACTTTCACTTATCATTTTAAGTGGAGTAAACCTAAATGGAAAACCTAGGTAGATAATTGCAATGGTTGTGTAAATAAAGTTGTGTTTTTTTACAAAACTTACCAATTGAATAAAATTCAACAAATGGGTAAAGAGTTTGCTAACAATTAACTAAGTTATGAATTTGATCCATTTTGCGGATTTTCAATTTAACCTGGCTCAACGAAAACTAGGCAAACATATTTTAGTTTCTTAGCTTTTATAACTCTGACTCGCATAATCACATACAAGGGTTTCTGCAGCTTTTTAAAAAAATATCTGCAAATAGCAATACATCTGGGCATTGAATTGAAATACCTACATCAGTTTCAATTTCCCCTAAAATTAAGCATTGGTTGTATTCTTTTATTTTGAAAAGTTTCTGTTTCTTGGTCTCAAGAATTTTCGAAAACTTACTGTTTTGCCAGCTGTTTTTGTAAGTTGCTAGTTTTATTCCGTTTTTTTCCGGAGGTTGAATAAGGGTTTCCCCTGATATTGATATAAGCCCATTGAAGCTTTTAGCTGTGTAAGACTGAATAGGTCCATCGTCTTCTCATGTTCTACACCCTTTTCAATAATTGTTAACTTCGCTGCTTTTTTTTATCGGATGTGAGAAGACAAATATATGAAACATATTTAGTTGGGCCCCTTTTAAGCAACCACACAGAAATGTTTTCAAAAACCATGAGACAGTGTAACCACTTATTACCACTAGAAGACATTTTATCAATTCATGTTCCAATAGAAGATCATCGGTAATCCTTTTCTTGAATTAGATAAATGTACTTTGAGAACCTTTTCAAACTGAAATAGCCAGTTTCACGCGCTCTTTTTCTAACTAAAAACATACATAATTGTAATCAAAATTCGTATTTATATACATATCCTCTTAAAAACTATATTTTCTTAGTGTATACAAGAAAACGGGCTAACGATTTCCAACAAAATGTACTCTTGGAGTTTAATTGACATTTTCCAAATTACTGCGTCCATTTGATTGAATTACCGGAAACAGAACTTCAAGAAACTGCGCATATGTATCTCAAAAAACTTATTTTCGATTTTGAATATAATATGTAGGTAATATTCAAATCCTGAACATGGTACTCAGTTTGGAGCAAAATTACTGTATAAAACAACTTTTCGAATAAAATATTGCAATATATTTGCTAAAATGTTGCTTGTCCAAATTTAGAAAAATCTCGCTAACAGTTTTATAGAAACGCATAATCTATCTTTATAACGGGTGATTTTTTAAGAGGTTTAGAACTTTTTAAAAAAAAAACACACACAAAAAATTCGAAAAAATGAATGAAATATTTATTTGAATCGATAGTTTGAACCTTGCAATTTGATGTTTAAAGATAATTTCATGCAAATGTTGACCGCGGCTGCGTCTCAGGTAGCCCATCCGCTGAGTCCAATTTTGGCATACTCTTTCACACATATCGGCCGGTATCTCACGAATGAATGCATGGATGTTGGCTTCCAGTGCGTCAATCGAAGCGGGCTTGTCCCTATACACATTAGCCTTGACATACCCCCACAAAAAATAATCTAATGGTGTCAAATCGCACGATCTAGGCGCCCAATTGACCGGCCCGAAACGTGAAATTAACTGTTCACCAAACTCGCCTCGCAATTGCGCCATTGTTTCGCGTGCTGTGTGGCATGTGGCACCGTCTTGTTGAAACCACATATCATGCAAGTCAAGAACTTCCATTTTCGAACCGAGCACGAATTTTGTTAGTAAAATTCAATAATTTGCAAGCGTTGTTCATTTGTAAGACGATCCATGGTTAAATTGCAAACCAAATTGAAGCTGTTTGACAGTGACACAAGGTACTAAACACACGTCAGTTGTCAAAACCAGTGTTGCCAAAACCAAACCAGCTAAAAAATCACCCGTTATATAAAAATGATGTTAAAAATGTATAGTAATTCATCAATTGAGAACGGCTGGACCGATTTGGCTCAATTTTGTTTTTTCAGTTGTTCGTTATTGTCAGGAGAAGGTTTTTACGAAAGAAAATTTTGGGAAAACAGTTGGCGAAAAGAAAAGTGTCTCTTTTCTTAATACAACGAATGCTTATTTTCAACTCTAATAAAAATGTTACAATGATGTATGATGCATAAGTGGAGTTAAAGATAAATATGTAAATATATAAAATGTGCATTTACAACTGAATTAGGGTTGCCAAGACATGCTAATCCTAGAACCCATAAGGAAAAAAAATGTTCGTTATTGTCGGGAGAAGGTTTTTACGAAAGAAAATTTTGGAAAAACCCTAAGGAAAAGTTGGGAAAATTTGAAAAATCGACAATTGATTTTTTTCAAGGATTTTATTGCATGATTTGATGTAAGGGTGGAAAATTGTTGTGAAGCTTAGAAAACTTTGTCTACAAACATTTATCAAAGATGCTCTACTAAAGGGGAAAAAATATGTAGGTACCTACTTTAATTTTTTTTTTTAATTTTAACGCCTAGCAAAACAGGCTGGGTTCCGCTAGTTCAAGATATAATTATTATTTAAATTAAGACTTAGTATACTCATTTTTGATCAAAATATGTTTTCCCCTAAAATGTCTACCTAAGTCCGGATCAGTGTTCACACAAGTTGTATTTTTGTAAAAAAAAAAAGTAACTCAAAGTTTTACTCCAAAAGTGCACTTTGTTAAAGACTACCTATTTGTATATTAGGACTGTTCGCCCTTACTTCCAATATTGGCAATCTGTCACATTTTTCTCTTTTGCGAGATAATTCGCTCATCAAAATGAAATATAACAAAAAAGAAAACGAATGCGTTGAACTTCAAATTCGAAAAATTTTAATTTTTTTTGGGCTGGAATATTGCAATATCAGTAGAGCAAAGTACAAATTTATATTTAAGACCAAGATTTGAATTGCTTTTATTGCAGAAATGAAAATATTTAATTCTTTTGCTTCTTACATCTATTTTATTGCTATACAATCACAAAATATAATTGAAATACAATAAAAAGTCAATTACAAATTAGCATTTGAACGATTTACCAACCATCTCAGCAATAACAGACTATAGTTCAAAGAAATTTACCTGAGCTGATATTTGCACGTTTTTTTATGGAGGGGAAATGTTTTGTTCTCTCTTTTTGGCTTTCTTCTGCCCAACTTTTACTTATGGGAACGAAGTTTGACTACATTTTTCTAATGTGTTCGAATGCATTATCGTTAGGATACAGACCTATTTTCTGCATCCACCTTTCTTAATGAAACCCAAAAATAAAAATAAACAATCAACCAAACCCTGATAAACGAGAAGCTTTCATGCGGCCCAGTAATACATTTTATTTGTATAATCCTATGTAAGCACTTTTAGTAAATATTTCCGTACGAGTGGCTGTCTGTAAAAATCTAATAAAATGACGAACTGTTTAGTTGTTCAAATTCAAAGTTGATTTTTTGCCAAATCATAAAACTGCCTCCTTACCCACCTTGTAAGCTTTTTTTTAAAGTCCAATTACTTTATTATGCTTGGATTGCCGCTATTCTAATATTCAGAGCTTAATAACAGTAAATGTTAGAGTAAACATTAATTACTATATTCATTCATCATCTACCCATCATGAAATGTTAAGTCTTTCAATTCAAAATAAGGGAGCACATTTCAAAGAAACACGCAAAATATGCTGCATTACGATTAAGATCTGATATAAAACCTTGACTGAGGTACTCGTACATCAAAGTCAAAGTTGACTTGTAATTAACCACTAAACCTTCGTTTCTAAAAACGCTAAATTAACCATTTAATTCTAACGGACAGCTAAAAAACCCTATTCCGTCAACATTCAAATAGATAAACAAAACCACAATCTACACACATATAAAAAATAGATAACTCAGTAGATAACTCAGTTTGGGTTTTTTTTACAGCACATATAACTCAACGAAAAAAGCAATTTATCTTGTCAATTTATGTAAACCATAGACGGTATTATTTAGCTCAAGGTTTGACACGACATTACCATCATTATGGATAATTATGCAGAATTTATTCAACCAGCCACCAGCTATCGGTATAGCGGAATTCTTTCTAAAAGAAAGTCACAATGTGCAATATGGATAATCCCTCAATCTCAAGCAGTAGATATCAAACAGATATTCACCAATAGCGTGAAAGCACAAAGTACTCGTACGATAAGTCAAATTTGTAACGTTTAGTGAACTCGAGTGTCTGGCAAGTTGTAGGCGAAAAGAAAAATCAAGTTAACACTTCCCAGGTCATATTCTTTTAATTGCTCTTTTATCTCTTAGTTTCCCGTATCGCCTGCGACGAGGTAGAACAAAAGTACAATTAACTAATTTCAAATATAAATTATTCATATAAAAATCGGTGTTAGATGATCATTTTTTTTATTTCGCCTGTTTTGAAAAAAGAAAACACAGTAAAACAAAAACAAAAGCGAAAAATAAAATAAAGTAAAAAAAAGAAAAATCAAAGCCTCATCAAAGCTTATAAATATAAACATTGAATTTGACATGCCACGATCGCACAATACGAAAAAGCATCGACTAGCCATGACGGGCGGTGTACTCGCAATTAGTCTTTTTATCCTTTGTCTATTCGGGACCACTGTCTATTCGAGCACAATACGCGGGGAGAGACGCCCGCCGAGCAATAGCAAAAATTCCTCTTCGGATACAACGTTAGAGCTGCTACATGTGGTAAGCCAACTTCACAAAACGCATTTATCAATTGGTCAATTAAGCAACACAATAGTACAACACATCCGAAAGAACTCTCTAAGTAATCGAGGTTGAAATGAATACAAAAATCGTTACTCGCATTTAATTGGTAATAACAGGGGGTAGCAAAAAAAAAAAAAAATAAATAAAAAAAAATTAATATCAACAGTGTGATAAGAGTACGCGATCGTGTGGTGTGGTGGTACTTCATTGCGTTTAGTTTACTTGCGGCATTGAAAGCTTTGAGTTTGAGCTGGCAGCGACAGCTGTAGTCCGGTAGTTGTGCCAGTGTACTAACTAATTAAATCGGTACGCATAATTTGTTGTTCTTTATTAATTTGTTTCGTGTCGTGTATCAGTGCGCCAAACATGTGATATTCAGTAAACTGCAGGTGAACTTTTTTTTTTTTATTGATCAACTTGCATGTAACCGATTATGGGGAATTTTGTCCCATAGTAACCGGATTAAAATTTGCCCACGTTTCGCTGTAATTATACACCTCATTAAGTAGGTACCTACATGTGTCTGCTAGTACTTGAGGTTGTGCTTGTGTTTTTACTGGGATTTTTTATGACGTCGTACTTGAACTTGTCTGGTTGTGGCAAGATTAATCTAGAGCAAATAAATCGCGTTAACTGCTAATAATAATCAATTCTCGTTGCAACCTAATGAAACGAAATGAGAGACATGCACATGAACAATGAGCCTGACACAGGCAACGATAACGACCAGCAAATTGAATCTCAAACTCCAAAGATCAGATTGTTAGCGCGATAGGTATAGCGAAAGTTTATGCCAAATGCACGTTATTTTGAACTTAAGCGCGTTTTGCATTTTTGTATAATTAATTCGCCAGGGAAGTAGATAGTAATTTCATTTAAATTCCATTGGTAGAATAAAATAAAGCGCACGTTCTTACTGCAGTTGTTTGTCTTCTTGAAGTTGAATGGACCAGATAGGCGTCGCTAGCAGATAGCTATAGACGAGTATATTCGTCTTAATAGGCAGGCCGAAATAATGATGAGCCTTGGTGTAAATTACGTCGTTTTCGCCTTTTCCCACATCAACTTATCAGCAGACAATGAGATCAACAGTACCTCGAAGAGCCCATTAACACTTGTTCATTTTGTCTTCACTTTGAACTCTTTTATTGTGTGTGATATCACTATAGGTAAACTCCAACCAAGGGATACCTACGTAGTTGCAGAGTGGTCTTGTTATATTTGTGTCTTTAAGTATTACTCCTTCCGCTAGGTTTACCCGCAAGTCTCAAGGTCACATTTGGTTATAATCAGTAGGTCACTTATAATTCCTCTTTATTTAGATCACCACTAGCATATTATTATAATTGAGTTTAGTGTAATTACAACTCCCCAAAGCTTTGGATCCCTGTACAGCTTTGATAGTCTAACAAAATAATTTCCCAAACTTGGTTCAGATTCGATGAGTCAGTGGAAAACGATATTTACCTTTTGAATAGAAACAAATTATTTTTTTATACAATGCTAAATTGGTGCTGTACGATCGATGAACCTGCATTTCCGATACCTTGAACTAAATTAGATAAAGCAGTTGAATGTCTGAAATCTAATAAAAATAGATCCACTTAACGGATGCACGAAATGAGACATTTCACAAAAAAAAAAAAAAAAATCACCGTGTGTTCTGATAAGAAGCTATCAGGTAAATAGATAAACGCGCTTTGTTTTTGTTTATATTTGGTTCCACGCATACATTCTGAATACATATTTGCGGACACATGTTTAAGAATTTCAAAATATAGAATAAAACTTTTTATTATTACCTACATACATACGTACGAAAAGCAAAGTCTATGTATAGTTAAAAGCATTTTTGAGTATATCGCGAGATATTGGTTTGCAAATGGGTCTTATGACAAAATTTTACTGTCAAATAATAACGATTTGAAATCAGAGGTTAATGGTGAAAGACCTTGTAGCTTGTATAGCTTGGGGAAATCGCATTTTCACCGAAAACTTCTATCGCGCGATCTCAACGCACACAACAATCCAACAAATTCGAAATAATTTTAAACGAAAAGTGCAATTAGCCATGAGCGCTTTTAAAAATAAAATGTTGACAAGCTTTCATACCGCATATGAATACAAATTAATTATTTACATGTCCAATCAAAAACATTATTCCCAATGAGGTTGGCATTTTTTGGACGGTTTTACTGTCGAATATTTGTAGCACGTTTACCGAGGGGATATAAGCTGTGTGAATACATAACCTTAAGATTTGTGTTTCCACTCCAAGCACTTTATAAATATTTAAACCAAATAATTTTGTTTAGATAAGTAATTGATATTTTTAAAAAAGCTTACGAAGATAAAAAAATTATTTAAAATATTTACACTAAAGTAAATATATAAAGTACAAACTACGATGATTCATTGTTTTCCATGAACATTGCACGGACATTCCGCGGTACTAATAATCATTTTTAGTGTCCAGGCTAAATTTTTCGAGCTCCCAATGGCGAAGTTTATTGGAGGGATTATGAACCATGAAAATTGGGAATCTAAGCAATTGATTATTTTGGTTCGAAAGCCAGAGAAAGTACAGTAATTTTGATGGCGATCAGTTTCAGGTTAATTCCGTCTGTTTAAAGTTGATTTTGATTGTATATTCGGTCAACAATAAACTGCTTATGAATAAGTTAAGTGGTTAATAAATAAACAAACGCTTTTCACTATATGAATAGGTACTGTTCGACAACAATGTAATTTCACAGTTCGCAATTTCGACAATGCTACACATTATAGCAACGAACCAGGTTAGATCAAATACAAAGATGGAAATTTCGACTTTTAGCTTAATTTATAAAAGCCAACTCCGTTCATCCTTACGTGCCTAGCACAATGGGCCTAATTTGGCCTAAGTGTGGCTGCACTTGAGGCGGCCAGCCACCCTAACCTACGTGCCTATGCAAAGTAAAAGTTTAAGAGAACGCTCTTTGCTAATCGGTACTGAAACTAACGAATAGCGTTGCTTTATATCCGTTGACATAATAGCTTTTCAAAATTCTATTTTTCTTTTCTGTTCTGTCTTACAAAATTCTTCTTTTAAAAATTCTGACAGGCAATATTTTAAACAAATAAATTCTGCTAATTCCGTTTTCAAGTAGATAGGTAAAATCCTAGAAATAATAATAAAAAAAATGCCTTCGATATATTTATACTAGCAACAGTTGCAGAAAAAAAAATCCTCTGTATTTGATTTTTAAGCTCAAAACCTATTGTTAAAATTACAAAACAAGTAGTCTAATCTAATAATAATAATAATAATAATAATAATAATAATAATAGTTGGCGCAACAGGTCTGCAGGGACCCAGGGCCTAGCTTCTCGCAGCCATTCGTTTTGTGTGAGTTTTTCATTTTTGGAACGAATGGAAGGGATCTACAATTTTATGCCGGTTCCAAACGGGCCGATTGAGAAGCTCTTTCATGACAGTTATACTCTCGGATGTTTGTCAGACGTTCGTGAGAGGTGGCGCAGTGAAAAAAACCCTGAGTTGGAATTTGGATTTTTGCGGGACTCGAACCTGGACCCCTCGTTTAGTAGTCCAACACACTAACCACTAAGCCACTGCGACCACTTAATCTAATCTAATGGTTATATAAAGTTAGGTATAAAAACACAAATACATATCTGACAGCGAATTTTTTATAGAACTAAGTAATTATTTTTTTTATTTATGTTTTCGGGTTACCCTGGTTTCTATCAAGTTTCTGTTTCAACTTCCAAGTTGCAAACTTCCAGTTAGTACGGAAATACTTGCGAAACAAAATGTTGAAAGACGCTAGAATCAAAAAATATTCAACTGGTAGCGAAAACCCGCGTCCAAACGTGTTTCTTATTTACGAAAAATAATAAAAGTATACCTACTCCTGATTTACAGGTTCAGATTATACAATCAATGCACGCCGTCGGCACACAGACTTGTTTACATTTCCCCTCCAATAATGATCACCTTAATTGTATCCGTTCAACTTAACAGCAAGTGCTGTTGCGTCTTTAATGTAAACTTGACCTTGTTGTTGGA
This sequence comes from Cheilosia vernalis, assembly GCA_949126925.1. Lineage (NCBI taxonomy): Eukaryota > Metazoa > Arthropoda > Insecta > Diptera > Syrphidae > Cheilosia > Cheilosia vernalis. The sequence goes on from OX421359.1 coordinate 20,367,918, forward strand.
CTCATCAGTAATCAAGTAGATCAAAACGCTTCGACAATCTACCAAATAATGTTTATTTTTAGAGTTTGCGGTATCTTTTACGAGCTGTTTACATTGACTTTTGCCATGTGCACTGATAAGGATGTAAAATGCTTTGTTAAGTGTTCATGTCTATCGCGTAAACTCCGAATGAGCGTTCGATAACCTAATTGACGTGAATTTATTTGCTACAGGTTTTCAGACATGGCCCGAGAACACCCGCAGATACTTACCCCAAAGACCCTTATGTTGATGAAAAATTCTTTCCCTATGGTTGGGGGCAAATAACGAATGTAAGTTGGCCCGGTTATCATATGACAGCAATGTGAATTATTGCTTTGCTATTTTCATTATGCAGAATGGGAAACGAGAGCTTTTCAACATCGGCACGTGGTTGAGGAAGCGATACAGCAGCTACCTGGGATCGCTATATGTGCCAGACGTAAGAGTATAAAATGTGTTTAACCTTGGCCTTAGTAACTGACTTCTGAATTGCAGTATGTACATGCCCAAACCACGGGTGTAACTAGGACGTATATGTCAATGGCCACGGTGCTGGCAAGCCTTTGGCCGCCAAAGAATACCCCAATGGAATGGAACTCAAGGTACAACTGGCAGCCAATTCCCATCATGTCGCAACCTCTCGAAGAGGATAACGTAAGTTGATTTTAAATATATGCGTCAAAAAAAACGTACTTAATTTTATAACACAATAGCTACTTCTGGTGCGAACTCCTTGCCCGCGGTACTATGAAGCTCTGAAGGAGGTATTCCAGCTGCCTGAAGTCAAAGCCGAACTTGACGAGTACGAGAGTCTTTTTAAGGAACTCACAGAAATCACGGGTCTAAATATTACCACCCCAGAAGACGTACAGTCTGTGTACACAACATTATTAGCTGAGGTAAAATTTGTTCCATCTTACAATGAGCTAGTATTAATTGAGTTTCCATTGCAGAAAGAATTCGGTTTAAGCCTTCCTGAGTGGACAAAGAAGTACTTCCCCGACAAAATGCAATTTTTGGCGGAACAGAGCTACATCTATAACGTCTACACCCCAGAAATGCAAAAAATCAAAGCAGGTACATTCAGTCGAGAATAAGCTTCCGGATGAAGTCACATTAGTTGAAATAAAATTTCAGGTCCTTTCCTAAAGAAGCTGTTCGATGAATTGAAGGCCAAGCGTGGCAATGAATTAAAGCCAAAGGGTAGAAAGCTTTATATTTACACAGGTCATGACTCGACAATTGTTAATATCTTGTCGGCTCTACAAGTCTGGGAAAGGCAACTCCCAGGGTACTCGATTATGATACTTTTTGAGCTGCACAAGAACACGACAAACGGTGAATATCATATAGAGGTATAATGTGATAGTGTGGACTGAAATAATTGGAATTGGCAAGTTCTTGAGTTTTTTTTTTTTTTTTGTATGTTTGTAGATATATTTGCGTAGTAATCCCAAGGCAGATGCTAAACTTTTAACAATTCCTGGCTGTGATGCTAAATGTCCGCTGGACAAAGTGCTGGAGTTGGCGAAGGACGTTATACCTAGCGAAAGATCTTTAAACTCGTGTAGTGCAAAGGATCCAACCTTCACGGAACCACCACCCAGTGGTCCTTAGTTAATTTTAAATCAATTTGTTGTAGTGTCATTCATGGATAAAGTGTAATAATAAATTTAGATTTAGTTAGTATATTTGATAGGATACCTGCGTAGATGTTTTTTTTATCGGTTACAGCTGACGAAATTAAGGGAAATCTCGAGGTTTCTTGGGCTTTAACTGAGAACGTTTGTGACGTCTTGGTTTTCCAAGCTTAGCTGAAAATTAATATAATACAAGTACAGAGGTACAGAACTTAAGAATGAAGTAAAACACATTTTATTATAAAGGTATACCATTTCTGCGAGGGATTCAAAAATTCGTAAAGATTTTCGAGCGGGGGCTGGGGTTGTGTGAGTTATGTATTTTTCCCTTGGGTAAACAGAAGGGTCTGAGAGCGTCGGGAGTTAATAGAGTCACAGCTCACAGCAGGAAATGCTGTTCTGAGAAGACAATCGAGTACCGAAATTAAAGTCAGAATCCAGTCAGAAAGCATTTTAAAAGTGTTTTTTCCTTTATTTAAAACAGAACAGTTGACTGAAGTCACCAAATATTTCTTGCATTTTATTTAATCACTGGACACGATCAGAAGCAGTTTTCTTACTTTAAGATTAAGTGTATCCCCGAGTGAAAGCAATGGAAAACGACATTGTATTCAAAGCAAAATAAACACAAATCAGGGGAAAGTGGAAAAGTACTTTTGTGTTTCAAAAAAAACAAAAAAATATCCTCCGAAAGGAAAAGGTTGCTTCACGTGACTCCTTTCGTTTTCGTTTTCCTATTTGCAAATGTTAAATAAGCTGTGTTTTTTTAATTGCTCAGTTTAAGGATCATTTTCATAGTTCGGGAAGGTTTGATTTTTGACAGCACCACTTGATGTACCTTTTTAAAATTTTCCTAGTCGGGTTCTTTGCTAATAGTTTATCATTTGATTCTAAATAGCTTAGCTATTTTATTGCTTATGTGAGTAGCAAAACAGATTTTACTTATGCTTAGATTATTATTTATTTTACTATATTTTCTAGTTTATTATATTAAAGACGCATGCAGCTGACAGACCTTTTGACACCTTCCTGTTAAGAATGGTTGGGGTGGAAGCCGGAAAAGGTATTCATATCATAGAAATAATCAAACAAAATTACAAGAAAAACTATGTCGTCGTCTATCGTATACAAGAAACGAAAACTCCTCTTGTTTGTTGAAGTTACAAAAAGTAAAACGTTAGTGCAAGCGAAAACTTTTGAACATTTTCGTCTTACAAAATCTCACCTTTGCACACAAGCTTGGTTAGTATTTGAAAAGCGCCAATAAAAGATGAGGAAAATTGATAAAAGGGTAATAGAAAAAATTCGCATTTACAAATAACAGCAGTTCTCGAAAAGAAATCTTGTGCTAGAGTCTAAAATTCTATTCTTGTGGTTTGGATTTCATTTAAATAAATTTTTCCCCTTTCGGTTGGTATTAGAAATTCTCTACAACTGAAACTCAACTCGTCGTTGCTATTTAGTCTGTACTTTGTACTTTCCACAGTGAATTCAAAGAACTTTACCTACATGTAGCTTGAAGCTCTGGTTACTAGGTGAGGAAACGAAATACTTTTCAACTAACTCATACATTCACATTTGAACACGTTACTTGAAGGCGTTTTTCAAGGACGAAGCTGAATTTCAACAACGCCTAATTGTTACCACAAGATTCCAGCAGTTGGATTCAAGACTTTCTTCTTCAATGTAGTTGGTTGTAGATGGTCTTTTGCTATAAGTTCAGAAGTGCCCCAAGGATATGCAGCCCTATGTCTTCTCCATTTCAATGACCTACTTGTTTCGATGAACAATTATACGAAAAGCTTTTCTCTTCCTTCACAAACCGTGTATCTCTAATTTGAACTAAACTGCATACGGTCAAACATGAAAGCAAATCATTTATGTGAATGGAGATCTTTACTAATTTATAAAAGTGGGGAAACAAAGCCGGTTGTGGAAAACGCGGCAGACAATTTTGAAGAAAAACGCATCGACTGTACTAAAAATAAAAAAAGACAATCAATCCAAATATCTAAGGGAGTTCATGAGCCATTTTTGAGTACAGTGAATTCTGAAATATTGTCGCAAGCAAACTTACCCAATATCGCAAGATCTTTGTCTTCAAAGTTCGGTTACGTATTCAGAGCAAAGAGGTAGTTCAGCGAGACGCAGCTCCTGATAATATCTATAAGGCTCAGGTTAAAATAAAATATGCCTCGATTATTGCTCAACAACGAATGCACATCACTTAGCTTCTCAGTATATTAAGCAACTTTGAAGGCGAGTAAGTTAATGGAATTGTACTGCAGAAGGAAAATTTTCAGAGGACTGCAACTTACTACAACAATATAGGTGCAGAACCAACAAATATCTGCAATGGGGCGGCAATGGGCTCGGCAACAGAAACGTATTTACAATCCTGCATAAAAAATTTAGCAAACAATTATCTGCGAGTACCTACATATTATTTGCCTGTCCTGAAAACTGTGACTTTTTGTTGTCCTCCGCATCATCCTGTTATTCTCACTTATTCAAAGAGCAAAAATTAGAATCGCAAGATTCGCTTATGTTTCGTATAAATAACAAATAGCTAAATCGATCGTTCGTATATCTAAATTTAAATCGGTCATGTGAGTTTGTATAACGTATATATCGATTATCTTCTTTATATTCTGCACACACTGTCTACCCTCTAACCCGAATAATTTCCTCCTACTGACTTTTATTGATTATTTTAAAAACAACTTAGCCTCTTATCTGTTATTTTGTTATTTCGCTAAGTTTTGAGTTTCCAAGAGGCGCCATCATTATTATTCTTGGATGATAAGAAAAGTAGGAACACGTTTCTTTTTTAGAACAACGGCTTGGAAATAAAGACTATTTAAATCCTAAATGATTCACATACCTACTTATTATAAACTGATAGTGTCACTTGGAAGCAAATGCACTGCATACGTACCAAGCCATATCTGTTTTGGTTCTGTTTCGCTATCACGAAGCTCTTTTCTCAGTCTCGTGATTTCTGCATGGATGGGATCTCTGAACTTGAAGCTGCATTTTTTCTTATGAAGACAGTTGTTATACGATTAATATTGATGTTGCACTGAGTACAGATTTAGTTTCAATATAAGTTTGGAGATAAAACAGATGTGCGCATTAAATGTGTTTTTTTAAACCATTGAAATTTGGAGGCCCAGAGGTTATCCGGGACTGCAAAGCTGAATAAGAAATGGAAAACTGGGATGATTCTGCCGAGAAACCATATACGTGAAACTGTGCACTTGCAAGAAAAACGTTTAACGAAGGAGACTTAATTTTACACTAGGTGAACAAAATTCTGTAGTGAATTGTATATCTTTAACTAGTAACTACGCTAGACTATTTTCACATAAAACCCTACGGCCCCGTCTGACCGTCTCCATTGAATCACAAGTGAAAGCTTGAAGATGTGAAAACCACAGACTTACTATAAAATGTATCGTTGACTCTAATAGGAGATTCATAACCAGAATTTTCAGCAGAGGCACTAGCTACACATCAGGAAGCAATAGTTATCTAAACTGGCGTGGGGCGGTTCATAGACAGATACATGGATCTTGTGAAAAACTTTGGATCCGATCGAATCATACAGAATCAACGACGACTGGGTTTTTTTTAAAAACAAAGACAGGTGCTATGGCTCCGGTGACAATATTTTAGAATTGCAAATAATGAATAATGGAAAAAGAAACTAATTTTAACACAGTTTTCAATTATTCAAATAATTATTTTATTCAATTAAAAAATAAATAAATAAAACACATTTTTTTAAAATTAGATTATTTTTTTGCTCGTTAAGAAAGTTAGGGCTGTTAGAATTATCATTTTGTTCATCGAATTATTGTTTTACTAATGTCAACCTTATTGCTTTTAAGAATTTAAATGAATTGCAAAAACAACTTTTAAAATACATAACAATTAATTGTTTTTGTGCAAAAAATAATTCATAATGAACAACGTCTTCAAATAAAGAAGAGTCACCTTAGCTAACCAAGCAGCCAAAGAGATGGAAAGACACTACTTCAGCAGCCAAGCTGATAAATTAAAAACCTTGATTGAGCTGTAATTAACAGTTAGAATTATAAGGAAATAAACGAGAGACTTGGAATAGATGTCATTAATTTATTGCTCCTATAGAACATATACGGGTATTTCAAGAAATGAATAAGCGGATAAGTTTAATAATAATTTTATTTCTACACCCAGCAAAATTTTACATTTTCTTTTCACTAAAATAAAAAAGAGTTAAAATGTATCAATATAGTATTAAATGCAATATAACAAATGTGTCTCAAAAACTACATTAGTTGCACCCCTGTACAGTAGAGTAGTTGACAGTCTTTGGCATCCAAAAAGAAAATATTATTATAATTATAATACATTTAATGTTTTTTTTATTAACCAAAAATGCGACGGTTTGATAAGTTATTATTTAAATAAAATAACAAAAATAGTAAAATATAATCTATTTATTAATTTCGTTTTTGTATTTACATAACTACAAAGTTTAAAACTTTTAAGGAACATAACTGTGCCAATGTGAAAAAGAAAAAAAAAAAAAAAACGAAGAGAGAGTGAATTTCAGCTAACCTAAATTATTATAAGTAAACTATGTTATGTTTGGCAAGTAATGAAAAAAGAAAAGACAAATGGTGCAAACAAAGATTATAGGTACACAAAATAATTAACATTGTTAATCATTCCTAAACATCGCCAGTTGCTGTTTTCACAGTGATGACGAGGACGAGGCCATCTTTCCCCGGATGTTGTGACGATGACTCGGCCCATTGCCCATTACCCAGGTGGTAGGTTACTATCCTTGATCACTATACAAGGTCATTGATCTTTATGTTTGCTTGTGTTTGTTGCCAGGCGAGGTCGAAGCTAAAAATATTCCATTTGCCAGCGTTTCCAATAGCCCTGGACCTTGGACTGTACCTATGCTTTGCCAGCAGGACATGCAATTAGTGGAATATCTAACATTGGCTCCGGAATGGCTACTTACGATTCACCTAGAATGAAATGTGCTGTGGTTATGATCAGAAATTTGACATAAGGTGCGCAAATTAAGAACGGTTTCGATTTCGATATCTAAGTGTAACAGTCAATTCTGAAATATCGTCGCAAGGAAACTTACCCAACATTGCAAGATCTTTGTCTTCAAAGTTGGGTCGCATATTCAGAGCACACACCTCCCACAAACCGCCGAAATGTGGTGCCGAAGGAGGGATGAAGAGCCAGGAAATAACGTTACGAGCAAGCGATTCTGCAACTATGGAGTTGTGATTGTCACACAGAACGAGCGGCTCCGCGCAAGTTTTTATGCCGTTGTCAGAATAGAGGTGTGAGGTCTTACCGCGATGAGCAAAAAAACGACGGAAGGCAGCAAGACATGCGTCAGTTGTTAAGTCACTAACGAGTTCTGTATGAATTGCTTTTGACACAAGGCAAACGAAAAACGAAAAGTAGCCTTTAGAGAACACAGACTTTCGACCCGATTTCACTTTCAGCACTATAGGTCCAGCATAATCACAACCGCAATGCACTAATGGCCTAGTTTTTTGAATTCCTGAAGCTGTAGTTGAAGTGACGCAACTGCGATGAGATTTTCCGACATCTGGATATAAAACGATACATTGGTGAAATTGCTCTGATTAGAATATTCCAGTATTTCGAACGGATGTTCGTCGTGGCTCACGAATAACGGTTGGCCCGACAGTTTCCTTGTTTCATTGCAACAGCTAGGGCCCTCTTCACGATGACCGACCATGCGAAGACATTATTTGTGAACGTCTTCATGCCGAACTTGTCAGATTGACGATGGAGAACGAACGTTGCTCAACAAAGGTCGAAAACAATCTCACCGAGACCTTTGATATCAAAAACCTATTTAGACAATATGATGTGCTGTCATGTGAGTTTTTCGACATTAAATTGAGAAAATTGCGCCTGACTCGGATGCAAAATTTTCCAATTCTGTGCAACTAGTTATTTGCTTTCGCGGACGACATTGACATCATTGGCACAATACGTCGAGCTGTCAATGGTGCCTATTGCAGGGTGTAAGTAGGAAGAGGCAAAAATTAGTTTAGTAATGAGTTCTAAACAAAATAAATGGTCTCAGCAAGAATGAGCATACAATTTTGACGAATCGGACAGAACATCACGATAGAAGACTTTAACTTTGGAATAGTTACGGACCTCGGCCAATCGCTGTTCCTCTAGCATAAGATAAGGCAATGGATTTGTATGGCCTTTTGTAGAGAAAAAGTAAGGAGACTCAAGACTCTATATAAGACCCTCATTATACAAGTCCTCTGCTGCAGATGCATGAAGTAAGATTTTATTCTTAATTTTTTCTTTTAAAATCAATCCTTTTTGTTGGCTTTTTTTTTATATAATTAGCATTTTTTGATCCCTTTCCTTGGCTCGGAGCCCCTTTTTGAAAATTTTCAGCGCCAACGCTGGCACCTCCTAATTGAGGACCTAAGTTTGTCGATATTATACGGCAGCATTCGCGTCTTTAGGTATACTTCTGTACTTTCAATTTCAAATCGTTCCTCAGGAGTAGTTAGTTTAACGGGTATTTCTCTCCGTAAGTCTATCAAATCTCAAATCGTGAGCAGAACAAGTTAAATCAATCAGAACAATTCCATATATACCTACCTCAGAAGTCAGAAGATAAACTTGGGCAAACCAAAGAGCGGAACGCCTTCCAAACAAAAAACCTCCCATAGAAGTTAAACATATTTTTATTTGCGTTATTTTACTACCGTGTCGCATCTTCTATTCAGGCCACGGGACGAGTGATAGTAATATACGACTGATGTGCTCGCCCATTAAAAGCTTCGTAGGGAATAAAACGTTCACCTAACGTGCAGTTACGCTCATTTCACATGAAAATGGATACCGTCATTTGGCGGCAGCATCGTTGTAAAAACAAGAGGGACAGTGCAATTCATTGCAACTTTGCAACGTCCTGGCGATATCGAAACGCCATTATATGCCAATATCCATTTTCATGTATGTACTCAAATCTTACATACAAAGGACTCGAATTTGTATTTTTTTTGGCAAGCCCTTGGTACCGGGAACGCATCGTTTAATTTTTTTTTTTTGGTTTGACAAAAACACTGCCATAGCTGGTGCCCAGTGCATATATAGTTTATAGTAAACCGCAATGCGAAATCTGTCACAAATCAGGCGGCAGGACACATTTGAGGAAGCTATTTAGAGACGGAATGCATTGGCCCGATGTATGAGGATTTTACGGACTTCTAAGGGTGGATGGTGTAGACACTGAGTGCGAAATGCTGTCCATTCGACGTTTTGGAAGACAAAATCGCCGCCGACGACGACAGCAGCTGAGAAATATGAGCTCGTTTAATAAATACTTACGTTCGCTTTATTTAAGTGGGAGCGATAATTTATATCTAAGCTCGACCCGGCCTGACTCGCTACTCGTATGGGTTTGTTCGGGTGTCTAAATCCTTCCCGCCCATGTGAGTTGTATAGTACTCAAAAATTGCGGATGTGGGTATTGGGTACAACGTACAGTGTGTGTAAGCGAAACACAGGAAAAACCAGTGTTCAGAAGAAAGATTATATTTTTGGGGAGAATTTAAATTGGTGGTAGTCGTCAACGTCCCTATACTTTTTGCAGGCTTCAGGCAAACATTTCCTTACGCCCAGGGTATAGGTACATATCACACTGTTGGTCCTTTGTGAAGCAGTGGTGCGCGCAGTGATGGGTATGTTGATGATGTCGTCGGTAGTCGTCGTTGTCGTCTTCTGTAGTCAAGTAAATATATCGTCCTCAAAGAGTCACATACGGAGTGAACAATTTATAGCTTCCACTCTCTGCTTTCTGTCGTTTTTTTTCCTCTCTTTTTTTTTGTTGGTATACATCCATGAGTATCGGTATGTAGGTAGGTCTTTAGCAGTTGGTGGCCTGTGTCTACATTAAGCTGTCTTTTCATAGTATACTCTCAAGGGATTTCTTTCCTATATGCAGTGAAGGAACATAATCTTTGGATATCCATCTAAATTATTGTGTCTGCCTGATTAAGCCTTAATTTTTATGATTTACTTAAGCTTGTGTTTAGCTCTTGTTTCTTTTTTTTTTTGACGAGAGACATTTTTGAGACTGCTGAAAGGAAACTGCTATTAAATGTTTAAGTATTAAATTTATGATGCTTCACTCATTCACTGAACTGTACTGAATTGGGGGTGAAAAGTTAACTTTTTATTGAAACTTCTGTCGTGGAAGAGGTGTATCTGGAAAATGTTCACAAATTTGAATAAATTGTCCTATTGAGATTGAATATAAATTAGGTCTCAGGGTTACTTTAAATATAAGACACCACCCACACGGGAGCTGTGCCGACTGGCGGTGAGAAAAGGTCACGTGGAAAAAGGAGGACTTTTAACTGGTTTTGGGGATTTGGTGTTCAGAGGACACGAGGGGAAGAAGAAATTTTATATTTTATGTAAAAGCAGTCAAATCGCGTTAAACCGGGATCACATATCTGGTAACTAGGTATTTCAGGCTCTGACCGATAATTCTCAGTTGTATAGATGAAGCAAATGCCTAATATTTAATGGAGTCAAGTGTCAAGTCTATTGAACGACATCGTATACACAGATGGGACAAGAGCTTGCGAGGGAACAAAAGACATTGAATTTTTGAAAAACATTAAAATCGTAACCGGCAAAATACTTGCTTGTTTACCTACGCTCAATTGTTTTCAAAAAATTTGGGCAACAGTCTCGGCCACACAAATTAATAAAAAACATTCACTAGGGAGATAGCAATAGGTATCTACAAAAATGTATAACAACGATGAATATGATTTAAAAGGTAGGCATAGGTATGGGGAAATTTACATTCATGATGGATACTTGCTGAAGACCGTTTTGAACACAAAAATCTTTGAGTGACTTTCGCGGGACTTTGAAAGGGAAACGAGCTGTGTATTGCGACACTTTCCTCGTCAAAAAAGATCCAATCATTCGTCTGAGATGGTGCCGTGAAATAAGACCAACTTCTAAAAATTGGCCTGATTTCGCTTTTAAAAAGTGTAATAAGGCCAACTTCCAACAGTTGGTCCATAACTATTGAAAGTTGGCTTTATTACACTTTTGCATAGCGAAATAAGGCCAATTTTTAAAAGTTGGCCTCATTTCACTTGGCGTTTTTTTATGGCACCGTCTGCGATGGCTATGACACCTAGAGGTAATTTATACTAGCGCCCGCAGTTGTGATCAAGACGAAGACGTAACCCAACTTGGACAGCGCTGGACCAAGTCCACTCTGGTTCACCCTAAACTATTGCAGCATAAGTCACAGTAAACTGGTCGTCCTAATTACACGTTTGCATTTTTTAATGAACAGCCAATTCTACCTTATTGAAAGTCGGATTACCAAATGCACATTTATGTTTTGATAGATGAACAAACGATATCGGATACCTACCCGACGCGTTACTCGTACGTCGTTCCTATGGTGGGATATATTAATTATAAACAAAAACCATGACAAATGTCAACGAACGCAAGTTTACTTAACTACCACCGTAGGTACCTACCTGCAGTGGAACACCTACTAATATATATATTTATATGTTACAGCACATCCGGCCGACTATATAGATTCGCCACACGCACACACACAAATCAATAAAACCAAAAACCATCTCCACAATCAGTGCTCCAACAGAGAGGGATGAATAATGATGTGCTCTATTTTTCCAACAACATAGGAGGATGTTAGCTACAGGGGGAGGGGATGGTATCACATGTGGTCTTCCTGCCCACACAAATGAGCAATTGGATCTACTGCCGCCGACTAACCTCTAATAATAGGACGTGTACAATATCAACATGCACAAATTTGTCCGAGTATTTGCTGGGGGTATCATTTTGTGGAATCGTTAAATTAAGAGTTCAGCTTTAACAGGACGCACCGCATACACAAACAAATCATGAAAGTGCAACAAAGTTCACTCGCAACTGTGGGTGCATCTTTATGAGGTGGCTGGTGGTACATCTACTCTACCATGTACTTTGTACTCCCTTAGAGCTTGATTATGATATCACCGATGCAAAGTGGAAGCTGGAAGCGCGTCGTGCTGAATGGAATTACAACAAAACTTTCCAGGCGCAAGAGTTGCGGAGTGCAAATACTGAAACTTTGCTGAGTCTGGCGCCGAGCTTTCAGAGCCAGTACATTCTGTTGAACGTTTTTGGAAGCGTGCATGCGCCAGAACTTAATCCCGGGGCCTGGAACTGGAATGCGGAGTGGGATAGATAGGAAGAGTAGCGCCACAATCAAATCGTGGAACAAGGTCGTGGATTGACGATGAAATGAATAAAACCCCCTAATGGCGGCGGCGAACAGCTGTTCGGCAGGTACCTACTGCTACTGTTGTAGTAATAGCACACAATACAAGTAAATCGGCAACTGTGTGGGTGGAGGCTGGAAGGGTAAGCTAAGTAGCCTAAATATTCGACGCGATAAAAAAAGCTTGCGAATGCGAACAACTGAGTTTCTCTTCTTGTCTACACACAAGTTGCTTACAGTCTATAATCGAGGATAATTGAACGCTGTTTGTGTCATTAGGATATTGGACTTCGAAAAGCTTAAACTTCTAATTGGAACTTTTTGAACAACCGATATGTTTATTATATCGCCGAAGAGTCACTTTAAAGTGTTTTCTTCTGCCCCCACGCTTTGCAATTATCTGTTCAGCTTGAAGAGGGATAAATCTAATGTTTGGAGTTGTTGTTCGGAATTTTATTTTTTAATTATTTTTAATTGGATTTATAGCAAAGTACTATATTTTTTTTATTTTTCGAAAAGCAGATAACATCTACTTGATAACTTATAGACTTAATTTTGATTGGATGGGGTCAAGATGGCGATGGGTATAAGACTTACAAGTTTGGTTGGGTCTCTAGAAACAATCTCATAACGACAGTCATTGGCTCTTAGGTTGTATTCCTCCTGAACTCTTGCAGAGCTTAAAACAGCTTCCTTGAAAACAATATTTTAACACATAAAAGCGCAAATATCGAAAAGGAAGAATACCGATTTTAGTGAATAAGGCAATGTGTTCAACGGAATACTTTTGAAGTAATGCCAATTGATTATTACTGTCTAATAAGTAACTGATATAACTTAGAGTAATGAGTACCACCCCAGCAGCAAATTCCATATTGAACCTGTGACTGCACATGGCCACAACAGCAAGTTTCAAGATTCATTGAGGGCAGTAAAGATTAAGGTGGTAGATCTGCCTGACAACTTTGTAAGGATAAAGTTTGAAATTTGAGGTATGTTCATTAACTAAGCTTGTTATCTAAAGTTATAGTTAAATTGTATTTAAAATATTACCACATTCAATGTCAAAACAGTAATTGGCACAATATAAGTCAGACTGAAATTTTGACGGAAATAGTTGGAATCTAGAGCAGCAAGGAGAATTATTGAATAAGAAACATTCAAGGAATCTTTAAAGAACAATCAAAGACAAAAATTTCAAAGGCTTGCAATATAACCCTACGCTGTATGAACTGCACGGCATCACGGAAAAAATTTTAAGATCAAATCAAGAAAAATAAGCACAGAATCAGGAAAAGTTTGTCTAGTTTTAGAATTTAGCTCAGGATTTCCTGATTCACGACTTCTTATTCACATTCTAGAAATTGTACGAAGTGAAGATATTGACCCCCAAAAATCGTGAATCAACTTTTCTCATTGTCAATAATGGTCAAACGAGAAATACATATTGCCATAATCGATCGCAATTTTAAACAAATAATCATAAATTTGAAATGCAAAAACAATTAGCAATTTACCACTTTTCTGTAGTAAATTACGATTTCATCCCTTACCAAATTGAAACCATGTAGTCTTGAATTGCAACCCAATAGTGCTGATTTGCGAACTAACAGTGGTACTTCAGTAGTTTTAATTTGCAAATTCTTAATCGTAAATTAAAACTTATTTTTATCAATTTGCAATTCATATTTTGCAATTTACGATTCTTGGGTAGTGAAATTAGAATGCTTTATTATTGTCAAAAAACGAATTTTTTTACGAATTCGTTATGTTTAAGAAAAATACAAATTCGTGAATTGCAACTAAAAATGTTGCAATTGGTGATTTTCAATTATTTCCGTGATCGTTTTCCAAACAAAGAATACAAAGTTTTTGTATGAATTATACGTCACGACGACCACTGCTCTCGCACAGAAAGGATGGAATCTGGTTATAGAGCCTGAAAGGCTAAAACTGGAAACTGCATTTAAATCAATTCAATTTCTGTGATTTAGATCGGGATCTGGTTTTCCAAATTCAAATACAAATATTGCTCAGATATAGGCACCTGTAAAAGTGTAAACCTCCACTGAAAATGAAGGTGCCAAAATTTAGTTTCATTTTCTTAACGTCCTAAAATGTCTTCTTAATCAAATGCACCCGCAACAATGAAGGTAGCCTCCAAATACACGTTCACGTTAGACTATCTAAAATGTATTTTTTTTTTTTCGTATAAACTTTCGAGTGCATCTGACTTTACATGGCAAAGAGATTATATTTACTTAAGACCGCTCACGTATAGTTGCAACGATACGTCCAATTAACTGTACTGCATCAAGAAAATCACCTGGTTATGTGAGTTGAAAAGTTTTGCAGACAGTTTCTTGGAGGTTCCCTCCACCATATCGTCTTTTGTTTGAGCTCACGCTTTTGACACGCTTAATTGACCAAAAGTTTGTCTTTTTTATTTTATATCTGGAATTTCTAGAACAAATAAACGGATGAAATTGTCCTCTCGTTGAGAGAACGATGCTACGCCAAGTTCCATTGCTTGCAGGTGATCAAGTACCGCCAGAAGTTGTCCACCAACATATCCAAGAGCCGGAGCAACTGAAAAAGTCTGACGTTGGTAATAATTACAAAAGTTTTCGAAAATCCCCCAGGACTTTTAGTTTGAAATTTCATGAAGTTAGTTAGATAGTATGGTGGCACAAAAAGTAAAAAAAAAATGTACGAGAACAACCGGGTGTTACTGCAGTGTACGCATGGATTTTGTTATACTGTCCCTCATGATGAGGTTAGCACAACAGGGGTCCTGATGTTTGGGTAGGTACACATGTAATTGTAGGTAGCACATTTCTTCTGTACTGAAATAATTATTTACGTCTCTGAAAAGTATTGGGTTCGTTAACTCTATCCGACAATTAGACGTGTGCGGTAATGACCTATATTGAACTGTTAACAAATTTTCTTGTTATTGCGATTTTTACTTTCTTGTTTCCTATGGAATGGAGATGCAGAGAAAAATATTTCCATATGCATTGAGTTAATTTAATGAAAGTCATTGCATTTATTTATTACCTAAAATCTTAGGCAGATATTTGGGGTTGTCCTCGACTGTATAATTAAATCTTCATCTTCATAGGCTGATAGTAATGGAAAGCGAGATCTATATCATTTTAATCCGGGTGTGGATCAGTTAGACGATTTTTGCTAGACGATCTCAAAACTAATAATAACATGTTTGTTAATTGGCGATTAATTTTCTGTTAAAATAAAGAGCTCCATGAAATTATGCCCCAATAAAAAATGGCAAAAAAAAAAAAAAAAATGAAAGAAGGCCCCAAAAAATGGGGTAATCGGCCCTAGCGAGGTATCCGTCGGAACGGAAAATTCTCCGATTTTATACAATTCGGAGGATTTTTGCTGCGAGGTATTCTTCGGAACAACTGTTCGGAGAATTGTTCCGACATTTTGCAACGCATATCGGCGAATTACGTTGAAGTGCGATGAAGTGCATTTTATTGTTTAATTTTTGACAGCTAGGCTCCGATATCCTCCGAGAGAAATTGGTTGCGGAATTTGTTTACGATATCCTCTGAGTACAATGAGTCGTGGAATTTATTCACGATTTGCGATAAAGTGTTAAATAAATTAATAATAAACAATATAGCAACGAATTTGTTTGTATTTATTGACTAAATTTGAGTTTCCAGTGCAAAATCTAGCGAAAAACCAAGCACCAAACAAACATTGACTACTAAAAGAAACGCGAAGTATTCCGTTTTTAAAACGGAGTTAATCTTTTCAAGGACAAAATATTTTATATTTTCTTCATTTAAAACTATCAACCTTATCAAAGAAAATATTCCTGAAGGTCAGCGCCGAATTTTAATAGGTGCAACTCTTAAGATTGTTCGGAAGGGATATGTTTCAAACAACTTTTCGTCTCATATGTGTCGAATATTTTAAAAAGGTAAATCTGTACCTGAGCTGACTTTAAGCCTTAGAAAATTGAAAAAACCTAACTAGGAGTCCGCTCAGATTTTCAAATAACTTTAAATTTTAACTTTAGAAAATTTGAGAAATTAAATGTTAACAATTCGCGCGAATTTTTGTTGTAATTTGGAGCTCTGTACATTGTATTTGGGGTCATTTGTCATTACTTTGGGGTGATATTTCATCAATGGCAAACTATTTTTTTCAAGCATTTTAAAAAAGACACTGATAATATTACATTGGGGTATAATTTCACAAATAAAAATGAATTTTTACCCCAAATTATCAATGAAAAGAGGCCCTAAAATAATGAAAAATCACCTATCAAACGTTGTTGTTTTTTATTATATAATTTTTTGGGGCCTTTTGCAATTTTTTTTATGGGCCATTTTTTATTGGGGCATTATTTCATGGAGCCAACATTTAGTTATTGGTTATTCTTTTTTTTTTCTCAAAATTGTTGTATTGAATGAGAGTAACCTTGTGAGGCTATTACTTTTAACGACTTCATTTCTGAAGATGCCGTCTTGGAGCTGAAGAAGGACACAGGAATAGTTTGGTCAAAATTGGAAAAAGGTTAACGGCGCATCCCATACAAAACAAAAGGACAGAAGAAATCGTATTAGATTAGATTATAAGGGGGAAGAGGCTCTGGTTCTGCGGCAAGTTCACCTGGGCCGACTCACCATAGATTCCAGACCCAGTCCCTGACTCCATCTTAGAACCGTCAAGTCGTGATTAATTGGGTTTATATTTTTCCCAGTCTTCCCTAGGCGGATGAATATGGAGAAGTTTTTATGGAAGCCATATTCCGGTAGGATCTCATCAAGAGACATGCTGAAAGCTCAATAGTGTTGAGCAAAATCGGATGACCTCCCTGATAGGAAAAGGGGTCACTGTTGATCGAATGGAACAGGCGGTGAAGTGTTTTACAAAAACTAGCAGTTTTGGTTCTGCTTATATGAAATTGGTAAAAATGTATTTTTAAACTAACTGCAACTAGTTAGTTATTCATAGAACAATACTTGAAAAATTACATTTTTAAAAAGACTTAGAAAAAACTTTTTAAACTTCTTGTTCAGAAAAAAATTTCAATCTTTTTTGTTTGATTTGGCTTCTATTGTACGTGGTCTCTAAATTTTTGACAATTCGCAGGAAAAAAGTTTAGATATGATTTTATTTTTATGTAGATATAAAATGCATTTAAAAAAAAAAGTCTTTTTAAATTCAATTAGATATATTATTCCACTTTTTCAATCTTTCAGCAGTTAAACAACGGCTGTTTTATAAATGAAATTCAATGGAGCTTAGAGTAGATACTAGTATACTTTAAATAATTTTCCTGGTCCTGATCGAACGCAACGGTTTCTATTTTAAACATTTTTTTTTGCTGCTCTTCCTTGAAAATTTGCCAAAACCAGATGAAAATTAAATTATTACCAATCAACAAAAAAAGGTGCCAAATTTATTAAAATATTACCAACACTATTCATCTTTTATCTCTTCGCACCTAAGGAAATATCTTTATTGGAAAACCCTTTATATGTGCGGGAAAAGGAATGTATTTCTATGAAAAATAATTATAAATATGGTAAAATTTTAAGTAACAATAACTTTTTCCGTAAATAGTGTCCAAAAATGGGCCATAATTGGCAGGAATTATCATTTAGTACTTCTTAGTACACATTTCGACAGCAACTTTATGAAGAATTCGAGAATGATAAATTCTGTTACAATAAGTTGAAGTAGCGTGTATGCAAAAGTTCTCATTTTCCTTAGCTTTCTTTCAATCGAGGTCGTATTACTCTACAGCCATTCAAATCGTTAAATTTAAGGACAATCGAACAGCTTAGGCTTATTTGGACTATGTACATAATACAATAAATTAAAAAGACATAAATTGACGTAAGCACTTTAACTTATTACTACAGACATTCGGGATTTGACCCCCTGAACTGGTTAAGTTTTATCCAGTATCTTGTAAGCGCAAGGTCGCATCATAAGATACCTTATCTAGAATGCCATAAGAAATAACTAAACTAAATTTTATAGATACTTCCGGATTTCCTGTTTAACAACAACAACGCCAGTTGAGATTAGCATCCATCTCATAATAGTCTACTCATTCGTCTTATTAATAATGAATGAGTGACGATTGGTCTTACCTTTGCATTATGATGCTCCAATGTCTTTAATCTTTGAGGTTATTACCCAGGCATTACACGTCCTAAGCCCGTATGGCTTTAGTTGCCATTTCAGAAGAGCGTACTCAGTTATGTTCTTATAAAATACATCAAACGGCATGTAAAAAAACTATGAAACACTTACGTCAGTAATTATTTAGCTGAACAAATTAAAATCATTACATTCTGACTTGACTCTGCTATTAGTAGTCGAAACGAAAATCAATCGATTCAAACTCACTTTCTGTACATCAAGATCTACGTAGGTATTGTTATATTTAATACATCTGCTACAGGGGAAACACTTTGTTGCACCACATCCATACAGGCTATGTACATTGTACAAGGCAATCCTTTCTGTGCCGGTCGAGATTTACGTTAAAATGCTTTTAGTGAATTTGGCAGACGATAGGTGAAGTTTGCGAGTAATTTGGATCGAGGCCAGCTCTTTAAAAGCACCTATGCGTAATTTTCGACCCGAAACCGAAATACAAATGAAAATGGATTAAAATTACTCATTCGCCAATAAAACCCCAATTGAGTTGTCCTCCAAAAATTACTGAGCCCAGTCCATGAGGTGTGCAAACAGAATTTCAAATCCATTTACCATCTCCTTCTGGCAGCATGTTTGTGCACTCAGAGAAAAGAAAACAAAAATCGCAATGACCCTAAGTGGTTTTAGGCTATCTCGGTCGGCGTAAAACTCCATTTTGAAGATAAAACCGACAACAGACACCGAACAAACAACATCTGAAAAACGCTGTAACATGGTTTTTGCCACTATACTCTTACCTTTTGTGATGTCAAAGCCCACGTTAATAGAACCATCCAAACTCATCTAAACAATGTACCCGGCGCGATGGCTATTGACGGAATGTCCTCCGGCATATTGGCGTCACGGATGTTCTCAATTTTCTATTTCAATAAGGATTGTAGCTTTCTAGGTGTTTGCTCAAAGCGTAGGAAGCATGCTCCTTCTGTCCTGTGTATGTGCTTGCGCCTGGGTTTGTTTGCCCTAACAGGGGCATAGCAGAATGTGTATATGGAAATGTTCCTTCCGTATCTGCTATTGCCAGTATTCAGCGAACGGAACCAGAAAAGAAAAAAGAATAGAGAAAGGACCCAACTATTCACTTAAAATTCTGTCAAATATCATAAAAGAAAATTATATTATCGCAGCGTCGAATGTTTGCTTTGGACGAAGATCAAATGGATTCAACATTTTTTTTTGCTAGCCAGGAGCGGCGATAGACAACGGCAGCGCGCAGAAAGGCGGTATCGCGATGAAATACGTTCGAAAGTACTGAATCGCCATACCAGCCAATGAACGTACGTACCTATATATACGTACACGGTACCTATACCTAAGATGTGTAAGAAATCGAGGATTTCTAACTTTCGCCATAAGGAAATATGCCAGCGGAGTATGCATGTATGCACAGAAGAAAACAAAACAAACAGGGGAATTAAGGGCAACCATGGAAAGGAGTGAAGAAGGAGAAACATAAAAGTTCAATAAGAAAAATGAAACTTTGAAAAGAATTGAGGGCAAATTTACAGTTTTATTGTTCGAGTATCTTTGGGAGGGAATGCCAAAGGTCCGATTCGCAAATATTTACCAATCTGTTTTTGTGTATTTTGATTCGGAGGAACAGGATTCCAGTGGAAGCTGTGATTTAATTTGAGCAGCTAGAATATTCTCGCAACAAACAAAATCAACATAGAGAACTTAATGGGATACTTTTCAGATGGTCTTTGTTGGACTTTTATAGTAAAGCTAATACAGGATATTTTGTTACCGTCTTTTAGTTGAACCGGATACAATGGTAGATATATAGGTAAATAGACATTTACTTTCTTATGTAAAAATCACACTTTTAAAATTAAAGGGCTTACATTAGTGGATTATTTTTTGGTAGCTTTTTTTAACGAATATTCAGTGTGTTGATAGTATTGGAAAAATAAAGATTTTTTGATAAAATTCAAGCAAACATTTTCCCATGATTTTGCTGCTTTTCCTTTTGCCAACGGATACGGAAGTCGTTTCGGACATTGAAACTCCCTAAAAAAAAAAAGAAATCCCGCGATATAAAAGCAGTAGCTGAAACCATCATCGTCCAACCTTTTTTTAATGTTACATGTTAGTATTTATTTATACATAAATATAATTAACCAAAAATACATTTTAAATAACAAAATGTCTTCCTAGCTCTTTTCTAAAACTTGAAGGCATTCTCAACACCCTCATAGACGTGAATTCACAATTCCTAAGCGCTTATAATTAAGTCTTATTTCATTTGGTTTTATTTTTGTGACAAAATATCAAAATACCAGGAATAGGAAATCTCAAAATTTAGGTACATATTTCTAACTTCACAACAGCTACGAATCACAAAGCTGAAATAAAAATCTGAAAATTCAACATCAAGTTAGGCAAAAAAAAAAAAAAAACGAAACGCTGAAAAGTGTAAAGTTAATTTAAACTTAATTTCACAAAAAAATATTATTGCGTGCCGAAGCCGCGGGACCTAAGCAATCCATCAAGCAAACTTAAAGCAGGATAATTCGAGCTCATGGGACATTTTGAGATATTTCTTAAGTATTAACAAAAATGATTATTAAGTAGGTATGGTCAATACCGAAATGTTCTCGATTTTTCAAAAACAAATGTTAAAATGGAAAATTTTTGGAGACTTAGTTAACGCAGCACTGCAAAAATATCCAATGATTATTATAGAAACCCTGAGTTTGAAAATGAGTTCTTTAAAACAGCGAGTTCAGGAATGAGAATATTTTTCAAACGGAAACTAGTATTATCCTTATAACTATTACCCCAACAGGATTTGGATGGAGTCCAACTCCGATCATCCCATTTTTTTTTAGATTACTCCTGTCTTCATCTAAATCACGGTCCAGCCGCGCATGGAATGTCAATCAGATTTTGTCAGCTTTAATTTATTTTTCCTATAGGTATTCAGTTAATATATTCAGCTATGTAAGCATATTTTTTACATGCATATTTCTAATTAAACTTATTTTTTTACTTGCATAATATATACAATTTATGTATTACCAAGCAGATGCGCATCATATTTGGTGCTTAGCAATTTTAGGTAACAATATAAAATCTGCGTAAAAAATAACAAACAGTGAAAAATAAAGAAAGAAGCTATTTAGATTGCACTTGCTTTGAGTACGATTTTTGTAATAACCGTTCTAAAAAAGCTGAACATTTTTTTATATATTCTAATTTAAAGAAAAGTCAAAAGTCAGTTCACTCATAAGTCACGCGTTAAGACAGTACCAAAAACACGTACAAAACCCGCCCAAAAACACTTAAAAAAAAAAGAGTATAAAAACAGGTAAGAAAAAACGAGAGAAAACAGTGTCGAAGAACGCGTCAAAAAAATTCGTAAAAAATCGAGCGGAAAGACTATCCTGCGTTAACGTTCAAAAACGAGAACTATGTTCAATATAACTCTTCGAAAACTTGTCCAAACTGTAATCAGCACAAATTCCTAGCCTTCTCATTCGAAACTTAAACACCATATCCTTTCGGAATAGGAAACTTCAGTTTTTGAACTCGTTGATTCAATGTTTTCGTCAGAGGCAAAGTTATTTAAAATTTAAATTGCTCTCCTAATTATGTAGGATAACAATAATCTCTAGGATGCCATATTTGTTGTGTGCAATGCATCCATACAAAATCTCTAATGTATGCTAAATGAATATGATGCTACCTACCGTAACTATCTCCTATGAGTCAGAACATGTCTTCTCTACTGAGTTATTAATTCTTTTGAATTTTACATGGTTATTACTTACGAGTATAAGCTGCTTTAATTAATGAAACTTTTAGTTTGGAGCTTTATCCGATATTCATGTTGCATGTTTCCTCAATGTCGGGCGGAACTTAAGTTATTTAGCACATTCTAAGCGACCCTATAAAGTTGAATCAAAGTGTCAGCATGTAATCCCGCACATTAAATTACCATGCATACAAATTTTTGGTTAATGTTTTCACTGCCTGCGGTTCTTCAGATATTTCACAAAATGCAATTAATTACTGTAGATCCAACCGAAAGACTTTTGTGTTGTACAAATATCATTTCGAAGGAAGGTTTTTTCTTTCCCAATAAAATTTTGAGAAATGGCAAATACTGAAAAGGACTTTCTGATGGAAGATTCGTATAAATGGGAGTTGTATGCATTTGCAGAATTCGAAATGAAGCAAAGCCTTTGACAGAAACTGAGTTTGGCGCAAAGAAAAACCTTAAATTATGCCAGCTTCTGGAGACGTGGCGCCGGAATGAAATAGACAGAAAAAACGAATCCTCTCGAAGTGTCTGGAAATTGCAATAAAATGCTAATGAAACTGTTCCATCAAAAAGTAGGAGACATTGATAGAAATGGCAAAGGAACTCGTCGAGTGGATGCAGGCCGCGTCTCTAATATCACCATGAAATCCCTGCAAGGAAACATTTTGGCAAACGAATTAATGAAAAGCGTATTTCGATTAGGATTTAGTTGGAGTGCGAGGGTGATTGTCTTGAGATATTGTGAAATTATTCAATCAAGTGTGTGAAGTTAATCAGTTTGTATCTATCGCAAAATTAACTACTTACTTGCAAATATAGAACACATTTTTAATTTAACCGCAGATGGATTGTTTTTTATTTAATAGAATGTGATAGTTTTCTCCTTATTATTTTTGAATGAATTTAGTAAAATAATAGCTTATACATAAAATAAACTTAAAAAACCTAACAACGGTGGACCATACCTTCGGATATATAAACTTCAAATTGGGCTGGAAGGTTCGTTGTGTAATGAAGCTGCCAGATTAAAAGGGATTTTTTTAAATTCGACAGAAAATGGGTTCAAACCTTTCCCTAACTTAACTTCATTTAAGTCCATTCCACTTAAAAACCAAATCATTATAAATAATTTATATTTATATATATATATCAATTATAAATATTTAAATAATTAATTAAAAAATTTTCTGTTTAAAAAAATCTGAAAATCTGTCTGTATTTTTGAGTAAAACTCATCTTTCTCCTTCCTCCAACATCTAAGCAGGTATATTTGATTTGTGCTCTGCTTTGAGGTGGTCGGCGTTCATCAAATGCATTATTACATAATATGTACTCAGACAGAATGGATTTCTTTTTACTGTGTTTCGTATAGAGTGGCCGTGTGTGGCCCGCTGGCCATACACTACACTCCAGAGTTAAATCTTATGTTTCTATGTAGACTTGTCACTCGGTTGATGGTCGACATGGGCAGGAGTTCGGCGGACGTGCAGAATTTGGTTGGATTTCTGTGGTGCTTTATACTACGTTTTCATATTTTTATGGAAAGCATTTCATTGTCAGTTTTCATTGAATTTTTGTTGAGTTTTTTTTTAATTTAATGACGTCAACTCGAAAACAAACAGTATTGTGTGAATTGCGTATGTTCATAAATTGCGAGAGTTATGTAAAATCATCTACAAGTCAAATATTTCTATGTCTATCTTCCACCACAAGTTATTTAAAGTGTTACTGAGGAAAATGTTCATGCCAGACTGTAGGTACCTTTGCACGTGTTTTTACCAGACCACTCTATTGGGTACATCAGCCAAACTAAAGTTAAATAAACTAGTAAAGGTAATAAATTTTCGCGTGACTTCGCTTCCCTCTTTTATGATTATTCAGGAATATAAGTGCATAAATTTAAATTTAATTTAATTTAATTATAATATATAATAGCGATAATGCTTGCAATCATTGTCGTCTTGAAGTATGACCCCAGGAGTCGAGTTCCAAAGATTCCTTGTCCTGTAACCAAAGCCGTCCACCAACTTGTAAAATGGTCAGCGTAGCATCGAACGTTAACTGTAGGTATCAGGAATAAAATAAAAACTAAAATTTGCTTTTGAAACGTCTTTTCAATGTTATTTCTCAACGAACATCGACTCGTTTTGAAATTATTATAATATGTACCATAAGCAATGTATGAAATTGTCTGACAGCTTCGGCCAAAAAAGAGGGATTAACAAGCTGAATATGACCTTGACCTTCATTGTATTGGTGGTCATGCTCATGTTAATCGAGGGGGGCAAATTAAATGATTTAACAACTCATTAGAGTTTTTTTAAATTTATTAAGATACTCTTCAGTTGACCCCTTACCTCTGGTGGGGGGAAGTCAACGATCAGAGCTCATCGATGGGTGTACAAGAACTGTCCTACGAATGAATTCGTTTTAGTATTTATAGATATATTTTTGCTGACGTTGGCAAAATGATCAATTCCTCAGAAGGAGGCAAAAGATAAGAAAGAGATATGTTTGTGCTATCGTTGGCAGAATGCTCGATTCCTCAGAAGGAGGCAAGAGATAAGAAAGAATATTATTGAAATTTGACACTGACCAGTTATGCTGATCTAAGTGTTTACAATGCCACAGAGTGAGGCTCTGTCCTATAGTGCGGATGCTATTGCTGATGCATTCCGTTCTGTATGTGTTGCCTTTGTCAATGGGGTATCTTAACTCCCCTCTTTCTTAAGAGAAACGTCCCGTTTCTTCACATTCTTTTGTTAGGCGTTTAATATTTTCATTTATTTCCAAAAAAATTATTTCGTCAGATTTATTTCTACTTTTTTGTTTATATGTTTGCCAACGTGTTTTAATTTTATATAATGCAACTGTTATAATAAAACTTACAATTAAAAATATAATTGTCCAAAACATTGGACGTTTTTTAATTTCTTTTTTCATTGAACTTACTATGTTTATATTTTCAAATTTTAATTCGGTGTTATCAGATTCTATGTATTTAATGACTTTATATGTATTTAAATGATTTGTTTTTAAATAGTTCGAAATAATAGCCGTTGGATTTTCATAAATATTGTTATCGATAGTTGTGCTGTTTACAAATGTTATTAAATATACGCCTTCAACATTATGGCCATCTATTGTATGATTTCCGGAAGCTAAAATTACACCATCTTTAATGATTTCTATATTTTTGTTGTTTTCTTTAATTTTAACACAATGTCCTTCTTCGTTATTTAAAATTTTGGATAAGCATGTTTCCTTTAGAGATAGTTTACAAAACGTATTTGTTAATTCTAATTTACAATTTTCAATATTAAAATATTTTGTTTTACATTTTACAATTTCTTTATCTATTACAAATTTTCCATCTTTCTGGCTGATGGCCCTTGTTTCATATAGTTTACAATTGTTTTTTGTTATTGGATATTTAATGTATATTACGATAGTATCTTTATCCTGGATTATTTTAAATTTTGAAACGTCCATTAAGTCAGATATAGTTAGTTTTTCATGTTCATGTTCAGTAATTGTTTTAATCTCTTGCAAATTTAGAATTGATGGGTTTAAAATTCCTACTTTAGACAATGTTATTGTTTGCAGAATATTCTGTAGTTCCGTAATAATTAGTTTATTTATATTAAATGTTACTTTAGTATATGTACTCTCTTCTAGGTCGTTTACTGATCTTTGTAGGGATTCTATTGCTTTGAAAATCTCTGAATTAGTTGTAAATTGTTTGTTATTATTCTCAGATAGTTCATTCAATTTATTTGTTATTAGAACTAAGTCGTCATGATCCGGTGATCCTGCTAACCATTTCCATATGGTTCCTAATTCATTAATTCCTCTTCTGTTTCTATAGTTATTTATTTCTAATTGTTGTAAGAGTGATTGTATAAGTTCTATTTCTATGTCATTATTCATATTGGTGTGAATATTGTTTTTATTTATGTTAACATTTGTATATTCATTTTTGCTGTTGAGAAATTGTTCTTGTTCTTGTATCAAAAGTCTATAGTATGTCAAATTAGTTATAT
Source organism: Cheilosia vernalis (assembly GCA_949126925.1). Taxonomy (NCBI): domain Eukaryota; kingdom Metazoa; phylum Arthropoda; class Insecta; order Diptera; family Syrphidae; genus Cheilosia; species Cheilosia vernalis. Next base: position 20,393,961 of record OX421359.1, read on the forward strand.
GGAATAAATTTCCATAATCTTCGAAGATTATTGTATCTCCATTTTCTATTAGTACGTAATTGTCCCTTGTGTAATCAATAATTTCAGCGGACGCTATGCCAATTAATTGAAGAAAAATCATCAACATTTTCCTAAAAGGAAAAACTAAGTCTTAATATTATCTTTATGTATTATCCTATCATTTTTATAAATTCTGACTTTGTTTCCTAGGTCTTCTTTAACTTTCTGTTTTTTATACTTAGGCTGAAGCTTATTCCTATTTCCAAAAATCTTTTCATATATTATTTCATTTGAAGCATATATTTTCATGTTCCTATTTTTATTATTTCTTTCTAACATTTTTTCTTGAGCTGATAAAAGTTTTGTTTGTATATCCTCGTGTGATATTTTATTAAAAAGTACTTCATGGGGTCTTTTATTTATAACGGAGTGAATCGTTTTGTTATATTGTTGGGCTGCCCTAAAAATTGATTCTAGGTCACTTATCAAGTAAAACTCTTGCTGAAGGCATCTTGAAATTTCGATTAGTGTGGAATGTACTCTTTCCACTTGACCGTTGGTGGTACTGTGTCTGGGATCACAGAAATAAATTTTTATATTTAATCTTTGCATTAAGGTCTTAAACTGTAATGTAGTAAAACCAGGTTCGTTATCGATTGTTATGGTTTTTACGTCTGGAAAACTTTGTAGTAACTCTAGAACTTTTTCGTCTAGTTTTGTTTTATCATCAATTAATTTGATCACTAAGAATTTAGAATAAGAATCTATACAAGATAAAAATTTTAATTTTTGAGCAAAAAATAAGTCTAAGTGTAACTGCTCCCCCTCTTTCTTAGGAATTGGAGCCTCTCCAATTGGTATTTTGTTAGGATGGCGATCGTATTTATTTTTATTACAAATTTCACAATTTCGGACGTATTCTTTAAATTGTTTGTTCATTTTAGGCCAGTAATAAGAGGAATAAATTTGTTTGAGGTTTTCTTTATAGCTCCTATGTGCTCTGGTATGTGTTTGTTCTGTAATTATGCTTTGGTCTTCTCTATTAGTTATATCTATTGGGAAGTTCTTTGTATATAGAAAACGGTTACTAAAAGTTTCTTTTAGTTTTTGTTTTACTGCATATAAATCTTCTGAGGTGCAATGAATTGCAACAGTTCCTGGTTGCAAGAATTCTTTAAGAATTGCAACTAAATTTCCTGGAGTGTCATATTCTATAATATGCCTTGTTTTATTAAAATTTTTAATTTGTTCGTGAATAGTAAATCGTCCCTTACTTAAAAGAATTTGTTGTTTAAATTGGTTAAGTGGCTTTGTAGTTTCTTGAATATATAAGTTATCACTACTGTCTGCCGAATGTTGTGTTCCTGTGATGGATGAGTCATCCGATAGGTTATTTAAATATTGTCTAGAAAGGGCGTCAGCGACTACGTTTGTAGTGCCTGGTTTGTAAATTATCTTGGGGGCAAACTCTTCAATGAAAGCATGCCATCTTTTCATTTTTGCGTTTGGATTTCGGTTCGAGACTGCGAAGGTTAACGGCTGGTGATCTGTATGGATCTCTAAATCTGAAACTCCATAAAGGTAGTTCCTCAAATTCTTCAAAGCCCACACAATAGCGTAAAGCTCTTTTTCGTTAGTGGCATAATTTTGTTCTGTGGAGTTTAATGTTTTTGAAATAAAAATTATCGGTTTGTTATCTTGGGTTAGAACCCCGCCAATAGCATTATTAGAGGCATCGGTCGTTAAAATAAATTTTTTATTGAAGTCTGGTTGAACCAGTTCAATTTGATTAATTAATAAATCTTTTAGTTGTTTGCAGGCTAGAATTCCTTCTTGATCCAATTTAATAATGATTTTCTTAGATAAATATTGAGAAACTTTTCCATTTTCTCCTGATAAAAATTTGGTTAAAGGTTTGGTTATTGATGCATAACCCTGAATAAATTTTCGGTAGTATCCCGTCATACCGAGGAAACTCCTAAGTTGTCTTAGCGTGGTTGGTATTGGAAAGTTACATATTGTTTCTATCTTTTTCTGATCCGTTTTGATAATATTATATCCTATAATATATCCTAGAAATTCGACTTCTGATTCATAAAATTTGGATTTTTCTAATGATATTTTCATGTTAGCATTCTTGAGAGTTTGAATAATTACCTCTAAATTTTTAGTATGTTCATCGAGGTTATTCGAATAGACAATTATGTCGTCCATGTAAACGTGACAAAATTTCCCTATGAACTCTCGTAATATATCGTCCATTGCCCTTTGGAAGATGCTAGGTGCATTTTTTAGCCCAAATGGCATTCTTAGGAATTCATATTTCCCATTATTGACCGCAAATGATGTTTTCTCAACATCCGCTTCATTCATCTGTATTTGATGAAAGCCTGATTCTAAATCAATGGTTGAGAAATATTTGGACTTTCCTAAATTCGCAAGTATAACGTTTATATCCGGTATGGGATATTTATCGGATATCGTTTTTTCATTCAATTTCTTGTAGTCTATTACCATACGGAGCTTTGGTGTTCCGTCTTCATTTATACCTTTTTTGGGTACAACCCATATTGGAGAATTATATGGACTCTTACTTTGTCGTATAATTCCATTATTTATCATTTCCTCTATTTCTTTATTAACGAATGAATTGACAGATAAAGGGTAGGGATATTGTTTACTCCATATAGGAGTTTCAACAATTGTGCGTATTTCGGCCTTTACATCTGTTCTGAATAGGGAATTTATATTTATATTAGAGTGAATCACATCAATTTCATTTATGATTCTTTTCTTCAGTATTTTAATTTTATTATGAAGATTGTCCTTACAACCTTCCATAGGTGCTTCAGGGTTTTCTAGATTCAAAGCATTACTTCGCAGTTCAGGAGCTTTCCCTTTTGTTTTTGTGAATATTTCGGAACTGTTTTCCGAATTAAATATTTTTTCATTATTCCCGTTATGGATTAGAATTCCTCTCTTAAAATCTAACGTCAAACACGCGTCTCTTAAAAGGATGTAACCTATTAACAAGTCAGTTTCTAGACTAGTTACCTCATAGAATCTTATTCTTTTATTAAACATTTCCACTTCGTAAAAGTGCGTTATGATGGTAAAACCATTTATGGTTTTTACCCTCTTCTTAGTTACTAATTCTTGTCTGTTTAACAAGATGTTTGGCCTACAATAACAACTTGTAGCACCAGTATCTATTAGAATTTTTAACAATCTACCTGTTCCATTATTTCTTCTGTATATGTAGGGTAATCTACCCTGCTCTCTAAAAAAGCACTCTCGTTAATATTATTAATTCTAGTGTTCTTTAGTGGAGGTTGTCCAGTGTGTTGGGCACTTACGAATGGTCTTTTCTCGACATGATTTGGCCTTGTTCCCTGAGGAAACTGCTGATTTGCATTTTGATAATTACTATTATGAGTTTGCCAATAATTTGGCTGATTGTTATTCTGTCTATAATAATTATTATTTTGAGCATTAGGATTACCCCAACGGTATCCTTTAAAATTTTGTTTTACATTGGAGCTTCCGAGCTCCATTGGTTCGTGTTTCAGGAAGTTAGTATTCCTTCCTTGATGATTTTCTTCAAGATTTCTTTTTGGAAACCTTAAATTATTTTGATTTCTATTTTCGTAATTAGCCCGAGAATTATTTCTCGTAAACTGTAGTGCAAAATGTGTTCTCTGATTATTTGACTCGAGCTCCTGTGCTTTTGCTAGGGCACTAGGCAAGTCTTCAGGTGCTAAGGAAAACATTATATTTGATAAAGGAGCGTTAAGCCCTGTGATAAAAACACGTAAAGCATTTCGTCGATTTATATCATTAAGTTCTTTGGTGATACTGCTTTCAGAACCATGTGTCATTATCGTTTTATTTATTAGAAGGGTTAACTTTTCGTTAACCAGATTATAAAATTCAATGATTGATAAGTTTCCTTGTCGGAGAACGCTTAATTCTTGCTCAATTATGTGAGCAGGGCGTTTATCCGCGTATGAAAAGTCTAATCTGCTTAAAATAGCATCAAAATTCAGAACCGTTCCATGGTTCGTTAAAATATCGTTTGCGTTCCGAGTTATTTTATTCCTCAGAATAGTTAAAGCGGCGAAGTACCTTCTACTCCCTTTGGTGTAGAGGCTCATTGAATTGTTAGTGGCTTCTCGCCAACTAACATACGTATTTGTATTTCCGTCAAATTCTGGTAAGGATTTTATTACGTCCAGTGTTTCGTCACACCGGATATGTTCGTCAACTGTCTGCGTTTTATATTCAACGTGCGAATTGGTCCCTGTTATAACAGTCAATTGGGACTTTAGAGTTTCTATCTCTGCTCTTATAGTAGCAGTATTTGTAACTATTAACCGGGCTATTATATCTTCTGCGTTCGTATTAGTATTAGTCGTCATTTTGTCAAATTTTTTAATTAATTCGTCCAGGATGCAATTAAAATTTTTACAATAATTTCAATATTTAAATAATTTTAAAGCGTACAGATTTAAAATAAATTCTACAGAATTTTAATTTTTCAATAGTTAAATTTAAACGGAAATTTCTTACTTTATTAGTTGAATTGTCTTCCTCTGGGATGATAACAGCGGATTTTCTCCTTCTTCTTATGGGATGAGCAGCGGGGATGATAACAGCAGATTTTCTCTTAGTTTTTGTTCACTTCTATTTTATTTTATTTTTCTTAAAAGTTTTTGTTTAGATTTCACTTTCTGATTTTTGTTAAACTTTTCACTAACAATTTTTTATTTGGGTTGTTTTTATATGGTTTTTGTTTTTCGTATTTCCCCTTTCTGTAGGGTACTTGATTTTTGTATTCGACACACTTTTTACCACGTACTACCGAATCTTGTTTGTGTTTTTATATGCTTTTTGTTTTTCGTATTTCCCCTTCTTTAGGGTACTTGATTTTTGTATTCGACACACTTTTTACCACGTACTACCGAATCCTTACTTGGTATTTTTAGGATATAATTCGGGTTGGTTTTTTATCAGTGTGCCCCACGTTGGGCGCCAATTAAATGATTTAACAACTCATTAGAGTTTTTTTAAATTTATTAAGATACTCTTCAGTTGACCCCTTACCTCTGGTGGGGGGAAGTCAACGATCAGAGCTCATCGATGGGTGTACAAGAACTGTCCTACGAATGAATTCGTTTTAGTATTTATAGATATATTTTTGCTGACGTTGGCAAAATGATCAATTCCTCAGAAGGAGGCAAAAGATAAGAAAGAGATATGTTTGTGCTATCGTTGGCAGAATGCTCGATTCCTCAGAAGGAGGCAAGAGATAAGAAAGAATATTATTGAAATTTGACACTGACCAGTTATGCTGATCTAAGTGTTTACAATGCCACAGAGTGAGGCTCTGTCCTATAGTGCGGATGCTATTGCTGATGCATTCCGTTCTGTATGTGTTGCCTTTGTCAATGGGGTATCTTAACTGGCACACGCATTCTTGAAAATAAAAAAGCAGCCTACTCTTCCGCTGTCGGTTGCAGCTGAACGTCATTTAAATATTGAATGTGGGCTGTAAATAATGGTTTCTCTTAGTTTCAGGTAGAAATCTTGCGCCACATTTTTACGTAACGATTTTCCTATTTCTTGGTGTCAAGTGAAACTAGTTATGTAGGTGACACCCTGCACTAAAAATCAATTCTAGATACTAAAAATTCATTGATCAGAAAAGTATTTCATAGAAAATACATAAAACAAACATACGAAATAATTGGAGAGCGAGAGAAAAGTAACATTTTTTAAAGTCATTCCATAATGAATTTTAGATATACGTGGTTATCATTTTAATGATTTAGATTTAAAAAAAAATTTACACTCATTGTGCAATGATATTTCCATTTATTATCTAAATGAAACTTTTCTGTTTCGTTTTTATTTTGTAGCAAAAATACAAAAAAAAAAAAAAAAAAAAAACGCTTAGGAATATAAAATGTCTGATTGCTAGTTCTTATGAATTAAAAAAAAAAACTGTAAGCAGTTAATGAATAATTAGTTTTGCAGCATTTTAATGAAAATAAATAAATTTTCGTTGATTGAATCTAGGTATTAGAATTTTCTTAATTAAAAATTTCCATTATTCATATTCTCGGCTGACGCAACTGTTTTTAAATGTAATTTCATTTATTGTGTCAATTGTTTTGTTGTTGTTTTAAGTTATTAAACTAAATCTTCATGGAAAAATTACAACTCAAAAATCATACCCACCCAGAAATGTTCATAACTCTCCCCTTAGCCCATCAATTTTATTCATTCACCGGCGAAATGATTTTTCGCCAAAAACAAAATGCAAACAGACACTGTAATTATTGGAACAAAAATGTCATACATTTATTTCCACGAATGAATAATTTGCACTTTATTCCTTTATTTATTATGCTGACTGCATTAGTAGGTTCGTTCCCATAAGCGGCTTAAATCAAACACAATCGATTTATATCGATGGCAATCGCACAAAGCCTATCCACGTTCTCATCAAAAATGACAGGAAAAGAGAACATTTTTTCTTAAATAACGAGTAACGAGTAGTTTCTCTATTGGCCCAAAACAGCTCAGAGAACTTCAACAGGCAAGTAGTGAACAATTTATGTCAAATGCACAAAAATGACAAGAAACAGATTCAAAATCCGTCAGATTGCACAGAAAAATAAAATCAGTGAAAATAAAATAAATCGTTTTTGGTCAAATGTTTTCCGAAAACGTTCCATAGTTAAAAATTCATATGTGACACGGATTAGATGTCAAAGATCAGAGTGGCTCAAAGTAGCTAGAAGCTCGAACCTCGATGTCTATTCAGATACGTATGTTTTCAACTCTCTGAGAGTTCCGCTCAATTTTGAGTTTGATAGAATTTCTTTATCTCTGCACTATCTTCCCAACAAAAAAAAAATAAACGAATTATATTGTGGTTAAGGCAGTGAAAGTGGTTCTGAAAAATCTCCCGTCCTATTTATATATAAGATTAACAAATCTTGGAATCGCCTTCAACAATTTAACTACAATAGGTACCTACTTGTTATGCGTGGAGTGACCATCAGTCACTGTAGGGTGGAGTGAAATATATTTATTTTTTATTTTTTTTTTATTTTCCTATTATACATAGTCGGGATAGGTGCCATTAACCTTCAAAAAGGCGGTCAACAAATTTCGGCATGATCAAAAAATATCCTGAGGGTTCACAACAGCCTTGAAAATTTGTATAGGGATATCAAAATAAAAAAGATATGCAATGGGGAAAATTATATGTTTTGCAGAGTTTCGCTGATTTCTGTTACAAAACCACCCATAACTCACCACGTGGAGGTTGCTCCTATTGAGTTCCACCCCCACCCTACCCAACCAACCTTCCATTATTTATTTGTATTTGTTCTATACAAAAACTCTTTTTTTTTTAATGAAATTCAGGCATTTTTTGCCGAGATGCTATTCTGGCTCTTATTAACCCATCCCTATTTTGGAATCCAAATACTTCCCTAGAAGCTTCGGTTACTAGCTTAACACAACGTTCCACACTTTGCGTATGACATGGAAACCGAGGAAAAGCAATAATACTGCAATCGCCGCTTTTAACAATACTCGAAATATTTTCATCGCCAAGGAACTTCGTTACAGGGGGCTCAGTTATTTGTAGGCTTGCCAGTTGACTAAATCTACATAATCATTGGTTTTAAAGTTGAGTTTTGGCACTGTACCCTACGAATATTTATTTCGCTTCTTTCCGCTAGAGCTTTCATCACTCGCCGAAGTGCCAGCTCACGAATCGATTTTCTGGTGTCTGTCATCATAGCTAAAAGTAGGTTTTCCGGATGGGTCAGTTGTCTCAGATTCAGACGTATTGATTCGAGTTTCGACAAAAGTTGGTTTAATACCAGTATCCGTACTTTTTGATTGTCTCCTTTTTTCAACTTTCTCAGCTCTGTCTTGTTTTCTTTTAGACCTTTTTTCCATTTTCCGAGTAGCAGTTCAGTCAATATTTCCTATACACAACTTTCTAATTGTTCTTTGATCCGTTAAAAAAGATCGCTCCATAATAGGAACTTTATTTGTTTGATCACACGAGCACGCTTGAAATAGTTCACACTGGCAAGAGCATTATGTCAAATAGCGTCTCAGATTTTTTCAAAAACTGCTCCAGCTGTATTTTGAAACTGTCTAATTTGTTCCGTTTTTCGTTTATTTTATAGTTTTTAAGATGTTTTTTTATATTTCTCATGGTATTGCAGTATTTTCGTTACGACAGAGGAGTGAGAAATAGTCGGAAGGGAAGCCTTTTTCCATACCTTGACCAAATTTTGAGCCACTTTTTCAGACACTTGAAAAACAGTTGGTTCTTTTTTTGTTGTACTTTAGGGATAAAGACAGTATTTAAAAACTCCTTCATAACTACTTTGAAAGTTGGCAAACATGATTCTTTAAATGGTCCCGTATTTCCAAAAATTAAATCTTGCACCCTTTGCCTAGTAGTAGCCATCATACAATATAATCTTTTATTTTATTGTAGTGTGACGTATTTTTTAATTTTGACTGGATATCAACTCTTACGTATACAAATATTGAGTGAGAAGAAATTAAATTTCCTAGTGTTAAGAAGTAAATTTAATTTTCGAGAAACAGAATATATTCTTAGGACACCGTTAATATTTAAAAGAATGCCAAAGAAGAAATATTTAGTTTAATATTAAAATTAATACTTAATATTATTTTTAATATTGTGCATATAAAGTTTCCGCATTTTCAATGTGTGAATGATAATGTGATAGTCAGTCCATTTCCGAAGGCCCTACTGTAAGGAAATAGTTATAGAAATTCTTTTGTAAGCTGATGCGTAAATCGAACGTGGAAAGCCTCCACATATCATTTACAGAAATCTTACATTATTTTGGATTTACAAATGCCATTTATTCTGTAAAGTTAATAACCTATGTATATAAAAAATACTTCAATATTGGAAATAATCAGCGTGGACTATGCAAGCTGCCAACACAGCCACAGGTAGTTAATTCAACTTCCAACTTCCTCCTGCAAGATGTAAACAAGAAATGCTTAATTTGCAGTAACTTACATACCTCCTCGCAGATAAATGCGATCGGTAGAGTGCACGCGCCGTACCTATGTCTATGCGTCTAACAAAACATGGTACAAATTGCTTACGGTTTCACAAGTTAGCAATTATGTAGGAACACTGTATAAGCTCAATGCACAACCCACAATACATCGGAAAAGGAACTCACAACGCACCATCATTTCCGTGCTCGTTTTAATTTTTTTTTTTTACTTCAAAATGTAAAATCCTCAATTTTCCGCCTGAACACTTTCCTTCAAGTAATTTAAACAAGAATACATACAAGAAGTTTCCATTTCGATGCGCGGGGAAAGGGGAACCCAGAAAATAAAGGATCATCCTTCTCTTCCAGAGAATACATCAGCATCGTGGAGCAGAGCCTTAGCAAAAAGAAAAAATAAATCTAAATAACAAAATTTCACTTTGGAACAGATTACAACCCACCAAATGCCACAGCATTTTGTCAGGAAAAAAGCCCCCCCGCATTATGGGATACGGTGAGTTAAGCTTTTCCGCCTAAATAACGTATACTAGCGGTTCTGTCATTCACCACCGAGTAATGACTGGGTAGATATAATCTCTTAGTGACTTTGCATATTGCATGTTCTGTGAACGGAAAAATTAATTAAGATATCAAAAGCTAGTTAGCGAAAATAATTTGACTTTTTTGTTAAAGAAGAAACAGTCCGTTTCTATGACTACTGTTCATTTTATTCCTTCAATTTTATTTAGTGTATGAATAGATACGCATACTGCATACATATTGCATGCAGCAAAGCTTACAGTTTCCACTTTTGTTCAAGCCTAAGCAATTTAAATGTCACTCACATGCCATCATCCCCAGTAGACCAAAACCAAACCAACCGCACAACTTTTTCATTTTCACACAGTTTGATGGTTTCTCGTACTGGGACGTGAAACTGGCTGACGTGACACCTGCAAATCCCGTATCCACTTCCAAATCAAGAATATCTATTCTCTATATATACATTGTCTTGTTGCGTCACATAAGTTTTACAACGTGAAGGTGAACGGGGATTTTAAGACGAAACAGGACAAGAACTCTATCCTAGTAGTTCGCCCCAAATTTGTTTGTTTAATCTCTGAAATGTAACTTTTGTTTTTGAAGAGCTTCAAATTAAATATACAGTAGGATTTGAAGTAAGGTCCTTTGGAAAAAGGGCAGTGAACAAAAAAAGACACAGGCACTACAATGGAAATGGAGTGCACAAATACCTATTTCGAGTTCAAGTTTTTAAGGACAATTGCTCGTCCGTTTTCACTCTCCACTGGTGCAGCTGTATATAATATTGTACAGTTTGTCGGCTTTGTATTAAAAATGTATTACATTTTGCTTGTACCTACTTCAAAATGTATTTTGCTTGTACCGGGGCTAGCAGCATTTAGAGGACTGTTGTTTTGTGATATCCATACATTTTTTAATAATGCTGCTATTTTAATATTTAACTTAAGACTCTTTCTGCTATTTTTCGTCTTCCACCGAGACCATTTTTAGTTTGCGGAACCGGGAGCAATTAAAATTAAATCGCTCCTACATAGATCTGAGTGCACCAGCTAGTAATACCAACTGCGATACTATTAGTAGATAGTTACACCATCACATATTTGAGAAGGTTTTGACAGAAACGATACGTTTCCTGCTTGTGAGTTCTTGCCTCATATACCTACTCATAAAGTGTCTTCTGTAGGGTGGACCAATTGGTTAGTTGAATTTTTAAATCGTTCCGAGTGAAGGCACTCTCGCAGCCCTTTTGTCGTACAGCAAATAAAGAAGAAGGAATTTACGTTGTTATATTATACTAGAGTTCGCTTAGTGGTAGAAGTTCTGCCATTATATTGACCTGGCCTATACGCAACATATTGGAAAACAAATTACAGACAACATGGCTTCTCTGAACAATATTCCCAAAAAAAAACAAAAAAATAAAGTGCACGACTGGGTCGAACGAAACTTTCTCGATACTAGATTAAAGAAAACAAAAAATTGGATATCTATCTCAAATGGCAGTTATATAAAATAACAATATAAGTTTTTAAAAGTTTAAGCTCTCAGTATAACAGGCAATTGTCGCAAGTTCTGGCTAGAGGGCTATAAGCGGCTACTGTACTATTTTATAAGGTCTTACAACTCACAAGATATGGGGCGTTAAGCCTATTACAAAAATATACCGTAGATAATATGTGAAAATACATAGATCGTGATTTCTGTAGTATTTTTTGATAAATAATTTAAAAAAACTCACATCTTCGAATTTTTTGAGAAAAAGAAAGTACGGGATCTTATTAATAATACTTATGTTATGTATCTTTTATATGTATATTGGTCAAAATCGTTAGAGCGGTTTTTTGCCAGAGAAAACAGTACCAATTGCAATGTTTAATTTGAAAAATACTATTGCGTAAATATTTAGGTGAAAACCGATTATAAGTTATTGTTCGGTATGAAAGCATTGCTTCGTAGTTTTATCGACATCAACGATGAGGTTTTCGAGATATGAGCAGTTTTTTAAAATTAGCGTTTTCGGTGCTTCGAGTTATTGAAAATTAAGGACACAATAGTTTTGAAAACATCCATTTGACTTTAAGTCTGCATTTTGGTCAGAATCATTGTTGCCGTTTTCAGGTAAGCTAAACAAAACAAAATTTTTAAAAAATACAATTTTCAAAAATCCTTTGTACGAGAATAAAGAGAAAAACTGAGTTTGCTGTTGTTATAATGGACCACATTACCTTAGAAATTAATTTTTGTTACAATCGTATAGGTAGACCGTTTTCGAGATATTTCGAAATTTCAAAAGTACTGTTCTTCGAATTTTTAGCCAAAAACTGGGTACGCAGTCCTGGTAACCTCACCTACTTAAGCTTAAATATCAATTTTGGTTGAAATCGTTACAGCTGTTTTCGATCAAATCAAACTGGTAGGAAAATTTTATATGGGAAGTACCAATAATATTGAGGTTACCTTGAAAAAAAAAAAAAAAAAAAAAAACTCCTACCGAGATCTAAGCCCAAAAACTCCAAATCCGAGGTTTGAATGTAGTCCGGGAAGCCGTTTAGGCTGTAGGCCTGTGGAAGGACGGACAGACGGACAGACCGGACAGAATTTTGTGACCCACTTTTTTGAGTTCCTCTATCATCGTAATATCAGAATTGATTAAAATCTCGAGTTCGAAATTTTGTACGAAACCAATATCTATCTCTTACTACGTAATGGAGAAAGTTAAAAAATCAAGCGATTATGTGGTTCTTAACCATTTCCCTTCGCCTTTTTCGCCATAAACACACATCAAGATTCGTTCATATTTCTCATGGGCAGCAGGCTGAAACCGATGCCGATTTATTGTCTTCAGCGCATTCACAGCCATCGCGCATTGGGTCGATCCAGAGATGACTGACAGTTGGAAGCTTATATTCGGCGATTTATCACACAACAAAACGATGTGACGGTCGCCCAAACCTCAACCGCCAACACGGAAGGAAGCCAATATGGATCAGGTAAGCGCATTGTGGTATACAAAATTGTTGAATCGAACATCGATACCAGAAATTGTGTTTGAACATTTTTACTTCTGAAATAATGGGGTTTACATTTGGGAAAAGTGGTAAAAATCTTTATAAATTTGACGTCGATTTTTCTCCTTTTTACCATTTTTTTCATAGTTTCGAAAACGTCTTGTGAGATTACTGTCATTAAAATTTGCATTTTTATGTATTTAGAACTTAAGGTACATATGGAAACAGAAAACAATAACTCAAAAAACAACAAGGAATGTACACCTTTAAAACTGCAACCAGAGGTCACCCTGGACCTCCCAGTCTCTACAGCTAGGGCACTTGGTCCTGCTGCAGAAACTGCACCTTATGACACCATGTCGATTGGTGAGGACTCGGTCATCACCACTCCCATGGATGTTATATCGGCGGAAGAGGAAGCTGCTCTACTCGCATCCCCGAAGTCATCAACAGCTCTCGACAAACCATCTGGGTCAGTCGAGCCAAACGATGCTGGCAAAGTCAAGCTATCAGGAGCTGGACGTAAACGCCTGAAAAAGCTGCTGGACGCAGGTTATGAGATCGAAGAGGCACGTTCATTGGCCTTGGAACCTGCGCAGTGCAAGGACATTCGTCTCAAAAGACCAAGGGCCGACAGCTCAACTCCAACGAGCAACACTCCAAAACGGAAGGCTACTGAGGCTGCAATTTCATCACCTCAACAGGCACCCACCTTCCGGGATGTTGTTGGATGCAAAAAGATAGGGGTAATACCGATAGACTACCCTACTACCTTATGGTCTACAGACCAACTAAAATTGGTTCAAAATAGTGTCCTGGATAGTATTGTAAAACAACAGGATAATGCTACCAAGCCCCAGTTCCGAGGTTGCACATTCAAACCCGGTTGGCTTGCCTTTACGTGCAAGGACCAAACAACAAGTGACTGGCTGGAAAAAATTATTCCGACGCTGACACCATGGGAAGGTGCCAAACTTAAGGCTGTGAGCGAGGAAGAAGTTCCTCGTCCACAAATCTTTGTCGGCTACTTCCCTGGAGAAGGAACCCCAACCAGCAAAATACTGGGCCTCGTGAAAGGCCAAAATAATGGTCTGAGAGTAGACGACTGGAAGGTACTCAACCGGGTGCAAAGGCCCCAAATGACGGAGCTAACCCTAGCTCTAGACCCAAAGTCGGCTGACACTCTGAAAGCCCAAAATGGCAGCATTAGCTATGGTTTCGGTGACGTTTACCTGCGACCACGAAATAAAGACATCCCGAGACCAAAGGTCGCCAAGAAGGAAACAGCGGTCGCTGTTGGTGCTGCTGTAGCAAAAGCACCTACATCTCCAAGGACTACGGCTAGCACACCAAAAGCCGCAACAAATGATATCCCTAGCTGCTCGCACAGAGGCCCGACGACTAAGGTGCCAGGCACCAGCACCGCCGGAACCAATGCACGTCGAGAAAAACAAAGGCAACGTGCCCCTGGCAGACCTCGAAAATTTGAAAGACGAGACCCAGAAGAAGCGGCTCTTTTGAACAGCAGCAGGGGTAAAAAGGTGGCACAGAGGGGCCACCAAAGAAAATAAATATGCGACGTCCATCCGCAAACAACACCAGAAGGCAACTTAAGTGCCTTCAAATAAATCTCCATCATGCTAAGGCAGCTTCTAGTGTCCTAAGCAGGAGGTTTATTAAAGAAGATCTGGATCTAGCCATGATTCAGGAACCATGGACCTTATCAGGAGCCATAAAAGGGCTCCCAAACGAGGAAACTTGTAAGTTAATTTACGATAAACAGCATGTCCGACCAAGGGCAGCTTTAATGATAAATAAAAACTTAATTAAAACAACTTTTCCAATTTCAGAATTTATTCAAGGAGATCTGGTGGCGGCACTCATTGCAATACCAAAAGCCGGTCAAAAGGGAGGGGATTTGAAGGTCGTCATCGCCTCTGCCTACCTCCCTGGAGACACTTCTGAAGCACCAACTTCAGAAGTAGCGGCTTTGATAAGGTATTGCGAAGAAAGGAGACTACAGTGGATCCTCAGCTGTGACGCCAATGCCCACCACACGGTGTGGGGGAGCACCAACATAAACAAAAGGGGTGAGTCACTTTTTGAATATATTTGTGCTAATAATTTGGTGGTGGTAAATAGAGGTGTAGAACCAACCTTCATAAATGTGATTCGGCAAGAGGTTCTTGATCTCACATTGGCAAGTCCATTTATCTATAATATCATCACAAACTGGCATGTTTCTGGAGAAGCATCCATGTCGGACCACAATCACATCAGATTCGACCTGGAAGCTTACTCCGTAAGAAACACAGTTTACAGGAACCCAAAATCCTCTGACTGGGAAACCTATAAGTTAGTCCTTGAATCAGAAATAAATCGTTCTTTAGTTCCACTATGGACCGTTCCGGAGTTGGAAATTGAATCCG